>LR824559.2:7202500-8402500 GCA_902850265.1 Spodoptera littoralis | reverse complement strand
CAATATAAATTTATAAGTATTGTACTTGACTTTGACTTTGTAACTTTCGTGAGACATACTAAATTAATTACTATGTTTTCGGCTTACTCCCGTAACTGTTTGACGAGGAACTCGACTAGTTTCAAGTCATGCTAGAGGCTCATATTCATGAGCAGCATTTCGCGACCCGCGACGCGGTGACCGTCGCGCTGCTACTGGCTACTCGAGTCTACTGCGGTGCAGGCCCAGTGCGCCTTCTGCAGTGATTCTCTAGCATGGCTTGAAACTAGTCGAGATCCTCGTCAAATAATTACGTGAGTAAGCTGTAAAACATAATAATTAATAGCATGTTTTGCAGAACTTACAACAACAATCATTTTGGAATAGGGTAGATGGCTAATTTTTGTTTTAATGTCCGTCTGGTAGATTATTTTAAATCATTACACACGTATTTTTTATTTTCTTACAGAAACGAATACTTTCGACGATATATTGATTTGAAATGTCACGTGACGTCACTTCTATGTACATACGTAGAAATGACGTTTTAGCCCCCACTCCTAAACTTTAATTCGTTTTATCCAAGTATTGTTTTATTATACGACAAAATAAAAAAATACGTGTCTAATATTTTTTCATCACGTAACTGACGGACTGATTAGATTTTTAATTTTCATACCCTGTCATTATCCCAATTCAATAAGTACATACGTTTATATTTATAGGTACTTTAAAAGCCGACGAAAAAACCACTTCAAAAAAAATATATGACACCATTATAAAATGTCAACGTATCAAAATCTACACCGCCGTGTACACGATCGATCGCCAACCCGAAGATAGCCGAAACCTACCGAAATAACACGAAGCACTTTCATTTACTTTTACCTTTAGTTTACATTCAATAATTTCCTAAACTATACAGCTTAATACATTTTCTTTATGGTATAAGTCGATAAACGAGCAGACGGATCACCTGATGGTAAGCAATCGGCGTCGCCCATGGACACACGGAACACTAGAACATTACAAGTTGAATAAAAACTAGCCGCGGAGAACCTAACGGGTAACCGGGGCTCCGGCTCGAAGTGCAGGAGAAGGAACGGGGTGGTTTTTAGTCAGTAAGAGTCTGACACTCCCTCCCGCCTCACTCAGGCGGGAGCAGTCATTCGATGATTTCCCCCCCTTTAAAAAATACGTTTAATAAAAGATAAGAACTCTTTTTAATCATATATCCTCGTCATCAGAGAAATGGATATATTTAATGAGTCAAAACTCGATAAGTTTACTAGTAACTCAAGGGTCAGTCACCTTCCAATTCCGTCATGAAACCAGCTTGATGGTAGGTACTATAATTAACTTTACTAAGAGTCTCCTCTACATAAGAGGGTTTGTCACAATCTCCGCAGACAGGCGGGTTGGAGGTCGCAGTGTACAAGGTTCAGGGTTATCAGAGAGCGCTGCTGCACGGGCTCTGTCTAAAGTGTATTGTCTTAGTCGGGTATATGACACCCGCGGGAAGAGTAGCGGTGGTGATGGTTTATCATACAGTATAACGTCACGCCTTTTGATCATCGAAGGGGTAGTCAGAGGTGCACATATTCAATGTAACACCGACTTTTTACCAATTATATTATGAGTCTTATGTAGGTCTAACTGTGTATATGAAAAATTATACTTAAAAAGCTTAAATCAATAAGCTTTACTCTTATAATAAAAACTGAAAGCCATCAATCATAATACCAGTATGTAAAATGTCATGTTTTTCAATGTACGCTGGCGCCCCCTGGGTGACGTCACACGTAATAATATTACACAGATTAAAACGCAATCTCTGGTGGGACTCATTTGTGGGACCGACTGTACGTTTTATGAAGATATTTGATAACAAAAGTGTTTTGTTTTTAATAATTATTATTAGAGACGCAACGAATAGTTGTTTGATTTATTCATATTGAATAAAATAATTTCAACACAGTAATAAAACATAACATAACATCACGCCTTTTATCCCTGTAGGGGTAGGCAGAGGTGCACACAGAAGTAACACCCACTTTTCACTATTTATGTTTTGAGTCCCATGGAATAGAGGGTGAGCCTATTGCCATATACCGGGCACATGTCCAGACTCCGTGCTTCTACTGAGATTTTTTTTTAAAACCCAATAGTACTTTGCCCGACCCGGGAATCGAACCCGAGACCCCTTGCCCGGCAGTCGCAATTGCGACCACTCGGCCAACGAGGCAGATAAACTCAGCAACAATCAATCACTCCCTATAACATGGGACTCATAACATAAACGTAGATGTTACATTGTACAGTGGCATTAAGTGCCGTAATGTGCACCTCTGCCTAACCCTTCGGGGATAAAAAGGCGTGTTGCTATGATGAAATAAATGCTTTGACTTTGAATTTGTTTTAAGAAACTGTTTCCGTTTTTTCAACGTCCTTGTTCCAGAGCGTATTCAAAGTATTGACTTTGAATACGCTCTTAAAGTATTGACTTTCCTCTATACAATTAAAGTGTTCAAAAATTAAAACCTTTTTTTCAATAACTACGAATGTTCCACAAAGACTTGTGTCCCTGCCTGTACCGCCGCCCTAACAAACAAGGGTGCTAAGGGCAGCCCCTTTATTTTTAATTGAGTGACAGCGCGCAGGGGCGGACTAAGGAGTATTTTATGGTAGGACTAGTTATTGCCCGTGACTTCATCCACGTCGAATGAACATAACTTATTTTCCATCCCACTTCTGACACCATGTTTTGTTGGTGGATTGATAATTAATAGTCTGATTTATTTTACTTTGATTTATTATATTATTTTTTATATTATTATTTGACTGCCTCGTTGGCCGAGTGGTCGCAATTGCGACTGCCGGGTAAGGGGTCTCGGGTTCGATTCCCGGGTCGGGAAAAGTATTACTGGGTTTTTAAAAAAAATTCTCAGTAGTAGCACGGAGTCTGGAACTGTGCCCGGTATACGGCAATAGGCTCACCCCCTATTACATGGGACTCATAACATAAATAGTGAAAAGTGGGTGTTACATTGTACAGTGGTATAATGTGCACCTCTGCCTACCCCTTCGAGGATAAAAGGCGTGATGTTATGTTATGTTATGTTATGTTTGATTTATTACAATAATGTGCAGGGCGCACGACGTGTACACACACCAGAATATGACAGATAGACAGCAACATTAATGACGAGTGTCCTACCTTATATAACACATTATAGTGAGGGGGCCACCACTTACTAAATAGTGATGTTAATACAGACTAATACATACATGTAACAGTTTCTATTTTTCAAAAATAAAAGTAGCCTATGTTACTCCTTAGTAGGTACATACATCAGCTATCTACCAATAAAAGTCTTGGAAAATACGCCCAGCTATTCCAAAACTCTAAAGTTGCGTGAGTCACTGTTCATTATACCCTTTCTTCTATCCTACCTAGCTTCACTGACGGATTGACTGACAGACTATGATTTATTTTGTATTTGTTGACGTTTCAAAAGTAACAAATTATGGTTTAATTTAAATAAATGCATTGACTTTTACTTTATCTCTACTCCTCGTGTAAGTACCTACTTCTTACGATGCGGGGACGACGGGAGGGCGTGCCAGACTCTTACCGGCTAAAACCACCGCGATATTGCTCCACTGCTTGTGATCGTGGCCCGGGATGATCTTACAGAATCACCACACTATTCATTGTACCTAGATACCCAGTTCGAAGAAGCATTTAGGTACCTATCATTTGTTTTCGTGGCAAACGGTAGCAGACGGATCATTTCATGGTAAGCGATCGGCATCACCCATCGTTAAAAGTGTGTTACTGGTTATTTGGGGATTACGAATTAGGATTAGGATCGAAATAACCGAAATAATAATACTTAATAAAATTTATTATTCATAATTCAAAAATGCAAAATACAAAATATGTCTTAAGTAATTATAATTGATTCCATAAAGTTAGATGCCTGCGCTAGGACAATCCTGTATCGTAGGCGAAAGGAGACGAAAGGAGAAAGGATGCTTGGAGATTAAAGGGATTGTGGAGATTGGACTCACGACGGTCGGTTTTCTGGTCGTTGGTGGTATCACTCCGGTCGATGCGGCCCAGCAGTGCCACAGTATGGCTCTCACACTTGAAATATTTAAAGCATAGTTTAAACTAGGTTCTAAATACATCCCTGTACACCAGTTTTTGTCATGATTCAAACGTCGGTAAGCCAATTACAGCGCATGCACGCCTTGTTTATCAACAGGACGCACTCTGGTTGCAGGTTTTAGTAACGTGTTCATTTTACATAGATTTACATATTATTAAAAAAAGGTTGAGAAAGTCAGCCATCTTGTTGCAGAGTACTATATTTTTATGTATGACCCGCGGCTGTCGGATACTCGACTAATAGCCGAAATGAATAACATTACGATATTTAAGCTATTGTGACAGATGCTCTTAAAATAGCATGCTAAAAGTCGTCCTATTGAGGATACTTAAAAATTTTCAAAAATGGACCGCCTGTCGATTCGCAAACATATCCAAAATGAGCATCCTAGTAAAAAATGATGACTGCTACTTTTTATGCAAAAACAAAATGTATGCTACGCTTTAGACATATTGCTGTCGCGAGAACACTGAAATTTATGAGTAGGTGAGTTAACTTAAAATACTGTTGAGAACCAAACGGGTTACCGGGGCTCCGGCTCGATGTGCAGGAGAAGGAACGGGGTGGTTTTTAGTCAGTAAGAGTTTGACACTCCCTCCCGCCTCACCCAGGCGGGAGCAGTCATTCGATGATTTTCCCCCCTTAACTCGTCGAGTACCGGTTTTATAGACACAATTAAAGAACAATAGGTTGCGGTCACCGGTGACCGCTTGGTGTTTGACAGTTTAAAAAAAAACAAATATACAAGTACTACTTAGATCTATGCACACATTTATTTTTACGTTAATTTGTTAAGAGTGCCATCTAGTGGTGTATTGTTGGAACTAGGTTACGTTAGCATGGCGATAGATGTCACTATAATAGCATAAGTGTTTTCATTACTGGACAATAGATGTCACTCACCATAAGAAAAATATCTTTAGTCTTTTAAGTTTATAATTTATATTTTGTTTTTTTATAAGGACTTATTATTATTTTTATTTATTAATAATAAAGGTACATGGTATGCCTTATAATCTAACGCCATGTCCAACAAAACTATATATATAAATAGTTTAACTGTTGGATCCTCTACATTTAAATTACTACTTATTATGATAATGGTTATATAGTTATGGTAGACTGTGCTAAACAGATATTGTTACCATTTTTTATAGCCTTTGTATTTGTATGCCTACTTGTCGAATAAATTCCTTTTCTTTCTTTGTTTTACATGTCGACCAACCTGGCAATGTCGCGTTATTTCACCCAACGTCGCTGGCTACACGTGTCGCAGGACATTTTGTTCCCTACTGTCTCCTTAAAGAAGTATGAGGTCTTGTTCGTCTAATAGAAAATTCCGATCCAACGCTGTCAAACGCATACCCTGATACCTGATAGTAAATAACAAAGTAAACAATACGAAAGGAGTTACGATTGCGTTGCCGGCCTTTTGGAGATAAGGGGCCGTTTAAGTATTACGTAAGCACCATGTGGGGGTGGGGGGTCTCTGTTTTGCTTATTTCCGATTATATGGGGGGTAGGGGAATCTAGATGATGATTACGTCATCGGTAGTTATTTACTTTTTTACACGAACCCAACAACCCTCATATTGAAATTATAAATTAAAGCAAGGACCGACAAAGAACTAGACATTATGGTATTTGGAGAATATTAAAATTACAATATAATGATACAATATAAAGAGATAATTTGAAATGTTTACGTAAGCAAAGGGGAAGGGGGTAAGATCTTTGCTTACTTTTGCTGACAAGGGGGATGGGGGGTAAATAATTGTAAAAAATCTGCTTACGTAATATTTGAACGGCCCCTAAGGGTATTTGAGGAACCTATGTTTAAGTGTGGGATAGCCATGCTTCGGCACGAATGGGCCGGCTCAACCGGAGTGATACCACGGCCGAGTAGAAAACCGACGTGAAGCAACGCTTGCGTTATTTCATCGTGTGAGTGAGGTTACCGGAGGCCCAATTACCCTCCCCTTCCCCAATCTCCCCAATCCCTGAATCTCCAACGATCCTCAAACTCCTAGCCCAAAAAGCCGGTAACGCACTTGTAACGTGTTCCAGGTGTCCATAGGCGACGCCGATTGCTTACCATCAGGTGATCCGTCAGCTCATTTACCGGCTTATGCCATAAAAAAATAGGAATAAAATAAATTCACAACAAAACACCATGGCAGAGGGCGCGGTAGGCTAGCAGCGTAAGTAACAACACCGATGCGAGCGCCAACGCTAGCCAGTAAGCTGTAGACATCGCCGCGACCGCGCACGCCCATGAGAAAGAACCCCTCTGTGGTTCGAAACTAGTAGAGCTTTTCTCAGTATATTCACGCGAGTAACCCACGATTTTTAGTTAATTTAGTATGTCTCACGATAGTTATTGTAACAATAAAACACTATGTTTGTTGCTTAAATCTTTAATTTATAATAAAATAATTTTATACAGAGTGTCCCTGAAGTTGACGATCAAATCGCACTAGATGACCGGCAAGGAATTGCTCAAACTGGAATCTATAATGTTACATTACACGCAAATGCTCGTTAGTCAGGGAGGTATTATTGTAATGTAATGCTCAAAGTCGAATCTATAACGTTACATTACACGTGAATGCTCCCGATGAGGAAGCACCTTTATAATAATACTAGCTTTTACCCGCGGCTTCGCTCGCGTCACAAAAGGATAAAAAGTAGCCTATGTGACATATACCAATACACACAGCGCCATCTATACCAATACTTTTGTTTTACTTCGGGAATACCAAAATTTTCCGGGATAAAAAGTACCCTATTATTTAATCCAGACTTCTAACTTTACGTCTACAAAAATTCAAAGCAATCGGTTTAGTAGTTACGGCGTGAAAGCGGAACAAACAAACAAACAAACAAACTCACTTTCCCATTTATAATATTATTAAGTAAGGATTTGACACGCCCTCTACCCGCCATGCAGTGTAGATATGAACATAACAGTGTCTCCAGGTTGCAGTTCGTAGTCTAATTCTCCATACAACTCCCAGTCTGTATCATTTATCAGCACTAGGATGCCAGGCCGCACTGAGTCACCCTGCAACAAAATAAACATTGTTTTTATGGTCCATGCCGGTAAACGAGCAGACGGATCACCTGATGGTAAGCAATCGGCGTCGCCCATGGACAAACGGAACACTAGAGGCGTTACCGGCCTTTTAGGGATTGATGATTTGAGGATTGGTTGATTGGAGTGGGTGGGGAGGGGGGGTTTTTTTATTTAAGGGGGGAAAATCATCGAATAACTGCTCCCGCTTGGGTGAGGCGGGAGGGAATGTCAGACTCTTACTGACTGAAAACCACCCCGTTCCTCCTCCTGCACGTCGAGCCGGAGCCCCGGTTACCCGTTAGGTTCTCCCTCCGGGGAGAGGGGGTAATTGGGCCTCCGGTAACCTCACTCACACGACGAAACACAACGCAAGCGTTGCTTTACGTCGGTTTTCTGTGAGGCCGTGGTATCACTCCGGTCGAGCCGAAGCATGGCTCTCCTACACATTCTAAATTCTATTTACTATTCAATCTCACTTTAGTTGTTATTTTAAAATATTTATAAGGTATATTGCAATAATTGTAGTATATTTTATATGAGGATTAGTTTTATATGTATGTATGTATATTTATTAAAATAATCATATTGTTTTCTGTTGTATAATGTTAAGTATACGGGGCTGTAGAAATAAAATGTGTTACTATAAGAATTATATTTAGAACTCCTCTCGCCTGCGATACAGGATTGTCCTAGTGCAGGCATGTAACATTTTGAGGATCATTGTACGTATTTGCGATATATTTATGTATTTCGCATTTCTTGAATTATGAAATAAATCAGAGGGTCACCGACAGCTACAGCAATATTGCAAAATGACAATAATTTTGACTTAAAATATACCTTAAGGCTTATGTATTCACAATTATAGGTAACCACAGCATGTATATAGCTTTTTAGCTTACATTAATACAAAAATGGCAACCTCGTTGGCCGAGTGGTCGCAAGTGCGACTGCCGTGACAAGGGGTCTCGGGTTCGATTCCCGGGTCGGGCAAAGTATTGTCGGGTTTTTAATTAAATTTCAGTAGTAGCACGGAGTTTAGAATTGTGCCTGATATATGGCAATAGGCTCACCTACTATGATAGATATTGAAAAGTGGGTGTTACATTGTACAGCGGCATTAAGTCCGTAACGTGCACCTCTGCCTACCCCTTTGGGGATAAAAGGCGTGATGATGACATTGAAATAACAAATGGGATACTTTTTATCCCACGGCAACATTGAAGCCACTAGCAGAAGCTGTAGATAAATAAATACATAACCTCTAATTTTTTATATATTGCTAGTATATATATCTATTGTAGGTTGTATTGTAGGTATTTTTATTTTGGTATTTTTTTTATTGTACACTTAACTACCCCTTATCTGGAAATCACCATTGTGTGATAAGACCGCCCATTGTACGCATATTTACTTGAATTGTTTGTTTTAAGCTACTTAAATGAGTACAATAAAGCATACATATATATAAATAAATAACCTCTACCTGGGGTACTAAGAGATTTTAAATTAAGAAATTACATAATTTAATATATAAAGTACAAAAGCAGTACAAAGGCATATTGAATATCCCCGTATTGAGTAATTGTGTCTATATGGTTATAATATGTATGCCATACTGAGAGTATGTAACTCTAATAAGTCTAATAATTAAGGTACAATTTTTATTAATTAAGTTACATGTTGGACTTAAATGTGTCAGGAAATGTGATGTTGCATTGGAATAAACTGTAAGATGTCATATTGTAAGGTGTTGTAATAAATATATAAGGTGCTATATAATTATCTGCCACGGCTTAGATTATTGACTAAGCGACGCATCGCGCGTAATTTGTGAACCACATTATGCAGAGAAGACTCAATGATTACTTAATTCCTTTATCTTCTCAATTTAAATTAACTGGTCCGGGATACGAAATTTCTTCACAATTGTAATCTGTAAACACAACACTACCTCCCATTAAAGCCGTGTCAGATAGTTATATAGCACCTTATATATGTACGTACCTGTAAAAACAATTCTTCTCTTTCTCTAAGCAAGTTCACTTTAATCCATAACAATAATTCTCTAATTGTCCATTTTTCGCTCTGGCAATCCGGTTTAAACTTTTTCAACGCTGGCAACTCCACTTCTCTCTTTTTAATTTTGTCAAATAATAATTCTGCTCCTCCTCCGAAATGTATGTTGAGTTTTAATGTGTCTGCCATTTTTTGAACTGAAATGAAAATAATTTGTATATATATATAAATAAATCCCATTATCCCTTGGTCACGGCATCTCGCGTGAATGACTGGACCGATTTCACTAATTCCTTTTTTTATTCCTTAACTTAGAAAGAAAGAAAAACCATTTATTACGCCACGTCGCCACGACACACAACAAGAATACATGTACACATAAAAAGCCCATCATGCGTCGCAGCACAAAAGGCCCGGCACTTCTTCTTTAACTACTTTATTAACATAACATCACGCCTTTTATCCCCGAAGGCGTATGCAGAGGTGCACACAGAAGTAACACCCGCTTTCCACTATTTATGCTATTAGCCCCATGTAATAGGGGGTGAGCCTATTGCCATATACCGACAACAATTCCAGATTCCATGCTACTATTGATTTTTTTCAAAACACAGTAATACTTTGCCCGTCCCGGGAATCGAACCCGAGACCCCTTGCACGGCAGTCGCACTTGTGACCACTCGGTCAACGAGGCAATCTACTACCTCCTACTTTATTCTTGATGTTTAATCAACCTTCACCCTTGTTACTATCTCTAGACACTAATATCATCGTTAAAGCAAGAAAAAAAAGAGACCGGCCACGATAGCTGACAATATAATAATAGTGCAGGTTCCAATGATAGTGATTTTATACTAATATTTAGAAGTTGTATCGTTATTTGTCGCAATACAAATTGAGATAATATATTAATATATGCTTACTCCCACCTGTAACTTGTGGTTTTACACCAATAGTTAAATAATGTATAATATTTTACGAAAGTAAACATGATTCACGCTACAACCAAAAGAATTAACAAAAGTTCCATTAGAGCACTCACCTTACGACTATTATGGTTATTATTCTATTAATAATTGTCTTACACTTTATTTATCCTTATAATATTGTTGTATTTCTTATTTATTAACACGATCATAACAAAACAATGCGATTTTTTCATTTTTGAGGTTATGTTATTGTGTCATTTGTCAAACCAAAACTGTCAATAACCAACGTTTTATTTTTACATCGACTATTCAGATTATAGTTTTATCATAATATTAAATGACTACAGAGTTAATTTTAAAAATTACACCGTTAATATCTTCATTACCTACTGAATTATTCCTGCCCCACTCAACTACGATATTATCTACAGAGTTAATTTTAAAAATTACACTGTTAATATCTTCATTACTGAATTATTCCTGCTAATATTGTACAACAATTCTTTATTGATTCGGACTCAGAATCGATAGCCTAGTTACTTCCTAGAAAATGACGCGGCTTTAAAACAACACCTTGTAGTTTGGCCACCCCAGGGGACTTACTCTTGAATCCAATTCCGATCGATTGACATTGACATTGTGTCGTACTCTCGAGTTGTAGTACTAGGACTAGTACGTGTTGCGTGGATATTGAATGAACTAAATGGTATTGAGTTTGTCTTTATATTCTGTACTCTGAATGTTATTGTAACAGCTACGGTTGTGGTTGTATAGTGTTGACATTGAATAATTATTGAGATTTTATTGGATTGAAATTGCAATGACATTGAGATTGGTTACAAGAGTAAGCACACTGGTCTAATCTATAAATACCTACCATGGTCTAAAGTAAACTTTCTTACGCCCTAGCAATTGACCGCAAAGGTGGCCCGTAAAGCGGCCAACCGCAGTGAGTGTATGTGTGGTTAACTGGTTAGCCGGTAGTGCATATGGGGCTTAGTCCATGTACACCTAGCTTCACCTAGTTTCACTGACGGACTGACTGACAGACTATTATTTATTTTGCTTTTGTTGACGTTTCAAAAGTACCAAACTATGGTTTAATTGAAATAAATGCTTTGACTTTGACTTTGACTTACACACGGCTACACATCGATCTTTACATAACCAGTATAAACTGAACGTTAAATGTGCGGAAAGATGATGCGACGCGACACCAGGATAAACTGGTTTTGTATAGATTGATGTGTGGCTGTGTGTACCATCCTCCGAGCTATGTTTTCACCTGCACACTATACTGTCACTAACTTTAATGTCGGCACGATTCGCAGTTTAATTGAAATACAAACGTTTAAGTATTGTTTTTATGAGATAATCTGGTAAACGAGCATATGGATCACCTGATGGTAAGTAATCGGCGTCGCCCATGGAAACCTGAAATACTAGAGGAGAAACAGGTGAGTTTCCGGCCATCTAAAAAATAATACGCTCTTTTCTTGAAGGTTTGAAGGTCGTATCGGTTCGGAAATACCGCCGACGACAGATCACTTCGGGCATGGGCGTGCCAGATATCCACAATACCTCGCTCCACAAATTTAAAAATATTATTAAGAAATTGTTATTTGGTCGGTCCGATGACGAGGACAATATTGAATATTGAATAATGTATTACAATTCTGGATTATAATTTATCCTTACTTATATATTATAAATCGGAAAGTGAGTTTGTTTGTTTGTTCCGCTTTCACGCCGTAACTACTAAACCGATTGCTTTGAAATTTTCCAGACGTAAAGTTAAAAGTCTGGATTAAATAATAGGGTACTTTTTATACCGGAAAAAATTGATATTTCCTAGCAAAAACAAAAATATTGGTATAGATGGCGCTGTATGTACTAGTATAGATGGCGTTGTAAGTCATTTAACCAGTCAACGAATTACCTACTTATTGTAAAAATCTAAATAGCGCGATATAACCGAATTCCACGCGAGCGGAAAGCTATTTGTTTGTTTGCCTGGCTTAAACGGCAGAACGGAGATACTAATAAACGTGATTTTTTTAACTGAAGGTAGTTGAACGGATGGATAGTCACATGGGCTACTTTTTATCCTTTTGTGACGCGAGCGAAGCCGCGGGTAAAAGCTAGTTAATAATAATTGTTATTGATAAATAAATACTGGTTGTTGCATGTCATGTTGTGTGTACATACTTGTGGAAGCATGGTCTGCCATTTACAGTTTTGTATTGTTGCTCTGTTGAGTATTGCGCTGTGTTTCTGTTTTGTGTACCTATTGAATAAATAAATAAATAAATTCCACAGTTTTGCTGTGCGAGGCAGGAAGCTACGTGAGAAGCGCAATGTCGTGGCCTGCCGACCATCTATATGACAATTTACATAACTTTATTTTTCAATTGTGTTCTGGCTTCGCATCAACCACTTCATTTCTCTGCACTTCCCTATGGTTGACTGTAAGAGAATGCCTTAAGGCATTAAGTCCGCCATTCACTGTATTTTGTGAAGAAGATAATAATAAATAAATAAATAAATTTGTCATTAAGGACTTTTCTGTTATGTTTTTTTTTCTTTTTATAATTATTTGAAATGTTGATGGCCTTGGTTTTATGTCTGTAATGTTATATTATTTAATTGTAATAAACAAATAAATCAATTGATTAAACAAACGATATTAGGTAAAAATAAAACAACAAAGATATCAAAAGTCGTAACATTTAATTAGTCATAATAAACTAACACATAAGTATGCACAGCACACTTACAGCCGTTCTCACCAACAACCCCTAAACCATCTCTAAACTAAGAGTTACTTGTCGTGTCGTAGCACCTAAACTAACTAACTGGACAAGACAGTTAGGTGTCACTTATAGATTTGTGAAAATGAAAAAGTCATTAAATGTCACCTATCAAGCTTAAGGGTCCTTTAAAATTTAGGAGAGGCTGATAAAAACGGGAACTATACTCGGAATTTTAATTCGATTCCAGATTTGACAATTTCAGTGTTGCAACGTTATGACAAGTACTAAATAGTGACGTTGCGAAATTATTCGATATGGAAATGCAATATTTCTGGATCGATTCTTCTCGTTTATAATTTTACTCTCGTAAACTAAGTATATCAGAAAATTAAATATTTCTGAACCGATAATTTAGTTTTGACGATTAATTAACGATCTGAGACTTTTCTTTTATAATTGTGTGTGAAATAAATAAAAAAATGTAATCATGAAGGAACATGACAAATAAAACAGATAGATGTATTATGGTAATAAGTTATTTTATAAATTGTCGCCGTCATCGCTATCCTGTCACAGGATTTATTATAAAACACACACACCGATTGTTTATCGATTTTTGTGTGCATCACTACACTATTATATGTGGTATCATTATTTCACAAAATGACAGTAGCTATTGTCAAATCTGGAATCTAATTAAAATTCTGACTATAGATACAAAATTAATACATTCGTATCGTACTACTATAGAAGATGAACTAACAATTATAATATTAATAAAATTACAATATTTTAATACAAAGCTGACAGTATCATAAACCGAATAGGGACTACCGTTCGAACACTAGATGGCACTAATTCCACGGCGAGCATGCGTAGCTCGCCGCCCGACCAGAACCAGACCCGAGCGTACGGCGACGAGCGGTCCCCGAGCCTCAAATAGCCATCAGACCACCACGGATGGGGCCCAATAGGACTGATGCCGATACGGAGCCCCGGAGGACTTAACGGGTAACCGGGGCTCCGGCTCGAAGTGCAGGAGAAGGAACGGGGTGGTTTTTAGTCAGTAAGAGTCTGACACTCCCTCCCGCCTCACACAGGCGGGAGCAGTCATTCGATGATTTTCCCCCATTAAAAAAAAACTTATATCGTTTGTAAACGCACCCACGACACAGGAAGAAAACTTATTGTGTAACTGTCAAAATTGGTAACATAACGGTGTGAGCAAAATTCCCTATTGGACGAGAAGACGGAAGGAAACACTAGTGCCATCTAGTGAGCGGGAAAGACGGTAGCCCCCATTAAGTGAGAATGGTTAAATTAATATAGTCCCCAGTAACATAAATAGTGAAAAGTCGGTGTCACGTAAAGCGAATGTAATATAACAAACTTTCAATAGTACGTACTAATTGAAAATTACTTCACTAACCAAATTTATAAATACAATGCAGTACAAATATGAATGTAATTTATGAGGAGGCATCCATATATCCGCGTGGGGTTATTTAGTCATTTTTACCCATCCTCCCCCATGGTAGTAAGTTTTATGGAGTTGCTATGAGGGGAGGGAGGGAGGAGGAGGGGAGGGAGTAGAGCCACCCCTTAGTTTAGGTGGCCAACCGGTTGATGGCGATCGACCTATATATAAAACATCACGCTACGATCAATAGGAGCCGAGCAGCGGGTAACCACGAAGGAATAAATCCGTTCATATTTGAACCACATTTTGGTTACAAAATACATAATTCATTACTTCATTGAAAAATATTCCCTAACTTATGTTAGACAGTCGAGTTACTTTTAAACGAACTATTTTCATATGAACATTTGATTTCTTTATACAATAGAGCTGTAAACGAGCTGACGAATCACCTGATGGTAAGCAATCGGCGTCGCCCATGGACACACGGAACACTAGAGTCGTGACAAGTGCGTTACCTTCCGTTCCGTTGCCTTTTGGGGATTAGGAATGTGAGGATCGTTGGATATTCGGGAATTGGGGGATAAGGGGGACATTGGGGCAGAGGGTGTTGGGGGATTGGGGTAGGGGGGATTTGGGGAGAGGGGGATGGGGAGGGGGCAATTGGGCCTCCGGTAACTTCACTCACACGACAACACAGGCGTTGTGTCAGTATGGTGTACAGCTCGTTGGTATCACTCCGGTCGAGCCGGCCCAGCAGGACCGAGGCAGGGACACAATACAATAAGTATTACATTATTTAAATTGTCTTTTACAGAAAAATCGTTTAAAACCATCTCAACTGTTACTACAACTAATAGCCGGTTCCACCGACCGCCCCTAAACCATCTCTTAACTTACTTGTACTGTTAGGTGTCACTTAAAAGTTTGTAAAAACCAAATTAATGGGGATGATGACAGGGTATGAAAATTAAAAATATAATTAGTTCGTAAGTTAGGTAATGAAAAAATATTAGACACGTATTTTTTTATTTTGTCGTATAATAAAACAATACTTAGATAAAACGAATCAAAGTTTAGGAGTGGGGGCTAAAACGTCATTTCTTAGTATAAAATGTACTGAGAAGTGACGTCACGCGACATTTCAAATCAATATATCTTCGAAAGTATTCGTTTCTGTGAGAAAATAAAAAATACGTGTCTAATGTTTTTAAATAATCTATCAGACGGACATTAAAATAAAAATTAGTCGTCTACCCTATTGTCGTTAAATGTCAATCACCTTTGGTAAGGGGTTCATTATAATTTAGGAGAGGTTGATAAAACCAGGCATGTATTAAATAATAATATTTAACCCTTTACTCATTGTAACAGTCTGATGAGGTATATCGATCAATTTCTAGCCTCGCTAAAACTTGTTATAAACTATATTAAACCGGTACTCGACGAGTTAATATGTATTCATACGGATTAACTCGTCGAGTACCGTCATTATAAACACAATTAAAGAACAATAGGTTGCGGTCACCGGTGTCCTCGCGGTGTTTGACAGTTTAATTACAATTTATCAAGTTGTATGTACTTTCTAAGATTATCTAGACACCACTGACAAACGGCGAAGGGAAACATCGTTAACCTGGGCTTATAATTTGTAATTATAAGTTTGAAATCGTTAACCAGCATTGAGCAAGCGTGTTAATTAAACTGTCAAACACCAAGCGGTCACCGGTGACCGCGACCTATTGTTCTTTAATTGTGTCTATAAAACCGGTACTCGACGAGTTAATGCTCAAACCTTCTCCGTGTGAGAAGAGTCCTTTGGTCAGCAGTGGACACTTTAGAGGCGGACAAAACCTAGAGAGCCACCTAGGCAGGTATCTCGTAGGCGCATCTTGTATTAGCCGCCGTCACTATGTGCAGTAGTGACCGCACGTCTCGCGGCGCCCTCCGTAACTAGCGCCCGGCACTTGTACAGTGGCCCTTAGGGATACAACTAAACATGGGATCATAACGAGATGAATATCAAGTTACCTCATCAAAAACTTACACAAGTAAAGAGGAATGCCCAAAAATCTATGGAACAAAACACCCAGAATCGATTAAAATAGTTTTAATGAGGCAAGGTACCGTATACATCACTGCATAGTATAAAACAAAGTCGCTATCCGCCGTCTGTCTGTCCCTATGTATGCTTAGACCTTTAAAACTACGCAACGGATTATGATGCGGTTTTTTTAATAGATAGAGTGATTCTTAAAGAAATAATAAGTTTATATGTATAATACATGTATGTTGCAAACTTGCGATGCCGGGTCTGGTCGCTATAGTATTTTTTTTTTAAGGGGGGAAAATCATCGAATGACTGCTCTCGCCTGGGTGAGGCAGAAGGGAGTGTCAGACTCTTACTGACTAAAAACCACCCCGTTCCTTCTCCTGCTCGTCGAGCCGGAGCCCCGGTTACCCGTTAGGTTCTCCGCGACTCCGAATCGGCATCGGCCCTATTGGGCCCCATCTGTGGTGGTCTGATGGCTCTTTGAGGCGCGCGCAGAACGCGACGCGCCGTACGCAGTCGCTATAGTATATAATATGTCTAATTCAAAAATTTGTTTGTGATCAAACCATCACCAAATAATTCAAGTGACAAAGTTATCATGATTTCTCTTTGTACAATCTTTCCGCCGACTAAACAGGTTTATACCAACTGGTTTTCTTGAACAAAATCACATCGTGGTATGATAATCTTGGAACATCTTACAGATACATTATTATCTGTATTCTTCATCTCTTTCACTAGTAACAATACAGTAAGTCAGTTATTCACTAAAATTGCAAGTTACTCACGTGAATATACTGAGAAAAGCTCTACTAGTTTCGTGTGAGCTACGCGACATCGCCGCGACCGCGCACGCTGCTCATGAGGAAGAACCCCTCTGTGGTTCGAAACCAGTAGAGCTTTTCTCAGTATATTCACGTGAGTAACCCGCGATTTTAGTTAATTTAGTATGTCTCACGATAGTTATTATAAAAACAAAGTCAGTTATTAATTATACAAAATTATAATATACTACAAGCTCCTGGTGGCTTACTCTTGAATCCAATTCCGATCGATCGACATTGATATTGTGTCGTACTATTGAGTTGCAACACTAGCGCCCATTACATCCGTATTGCGTGCATATTGAATGAACTAAATGGTATTGAGTTTGTCTTTATATTCCGTACTCTGAATGCTATTGTAACAGCTACGATTGTGGTTGTATAGTGTTGACATAGAATAATTATTGGATTGAAATTGCATTGACATTGAGATTGGTTTCAAGAGTAAGCACCCTGGCCCGTTCGGTAATGGTTTTGTCTATAACGAGCAGTTTATTAGCGACCTCTTACATAATGAATCATTAAACCGTTCATGAATGGTTTTGATCGAAATTAACTAAAAATCGCGGGTTACTCACGTGAATATACTGAGAAAAGCTCTACTAGTTTCGAACCACAGAGGGGTTCTTCTTCATGAGCAGCGTGCGCGTCGCGCAGGTCACACGAAACTAGTAGAGCTTTTCTCAGTATATTCACGTGAGTAACCCGCGATTTTTAGTTAATTTACTATGTCTCACGATAGTTATTATAAAAACGATTTTGATCGACTCTGGGTTTATTTAGGCACTTGAATGTCTTAACAAGATTTTACCGACATAGACACTCGGCGAATGGTATCGTGTTTTTCTTACTGCTGGCGAAGAATCTGATGGTATCTCTTAAGGCGTGGGGGAAGTACGGGGCGTCGATGACTCGGGATAGGGAGTTGTAACATGGACCCAGGGCCCATCGGATGCGACGTGTTTTGTCCTCGGACTGTGGATAAAAAAGAAACATTAGTTAATTTATTAATTTATTTATTTCAACTTCATCCAACAAGTGTGTCCAGATGGACTTAATGCCTTGGGCATTGTCTTCCAGTCAACCTATAAGCAGTGCAGAGATGAAAGTAGCAGGTGATTTAAACCTTTATAAATAGGCAATGTGCCAGTGTTATTTATATATTTTTGTATGGGACAAGCCCGCTACAACATCCCAAAACCGCAAACTGTTCACTCGGGACTTGAAAGACACATTTTAAAATTTATTTATTTATTTATTTATTTAAGCTTTAATGTACACATAAACAAGTAATGGTACATAAGGCGGACATTAATGCCATATGGCATTCTCTCCCAGTCAACCTTAGGGTTAAATTGAAAAACGGCGAAAAAATAGGCATGTGTAATTATAAGAAACAAATAACATAAATAGACTTTAATAAATATAGGTACAAAAAATATTTAAAATGTACACTATAATATAAATACAACATAAATATATAGGTATATATATGCATGCTCATATATATATATATACTAAATAAATAAATTCTATAATAATACATATATAATAATAATAGACGTAGACTCAGCGTTGTAGTGACTTTAAAAAGAAATCGTGAACATCGCGTTTGAAAGTGATCTTATTTGGAGCCTTTTATTTATTTATTTATTTATTCTTTAATGTACATAATTTGTTTATGGTACATAAGGCGAACTTAATGCCATATGGCATTCTCTACCAGTCATTTATCTGAACGTTGTTGGTATAATAATAACAAAAACATTATTTGTCTTATATGGTTTAGTCTGCCGACCCTAGTGTATTTATTAAAACATTTTTTTTTATTGGGACAAGCCCGCTACGACCTTCCAAAACCACTGCAACTCCTGTGCACCAGGATCTACAGTAGATACAACCATGAAAACACCGGAACACTGAAGTCCGGCGCGTCCCAGGGACATGAGTAACTGTCTTGGTTCCCGCAACGAAGTGAATCAGAAGATATTATAAGAGGAGAAGAAAAAAAGTAAATTATATTATTTATTTAAGTTGTGTACAATAGCATAATGTATATAATTGCACGGTTCTCACACATAATCTCTTATACATATTGTCTGGACTTTAAAAGAGATGGGCCTCTGAGTTTGTTTCGGCATTTCTTCTCAGAGTCAGTTAGGAAATGTCGACCTCATCGTCCGCTTGATAAAATTGACGTGTAAAAGTGCTGCCTTGTAGCCTATTTGCAGAAATAAATTCACTTGTTTCATACGCCCTCAAATTGATGCATAGGAGCCGCGTCTGCCCCGATCGCATCTTGAACACAACTTATTGCTGAGTCGGCGACCCATTCGGATTAGGCATGTCCCCAACACCGCGTAGTACCCGCTATTATTAGCTTGTTTTACTTTTTATGTAACTTATTGTCTTGACTGCCTCGTTGGACGAGTGGTCGCAAGTGCTACTGCCGGGCAAGGGGTCTCGGGTTTGATTCCCGGGTCGGCCAAAGTATTACTGGGTTTTTGAAAATCTCAGTAGTAGCACGGAGTCTGGAACTGTGCCCGGTATATGGCAATAGGCTCACTCCCTATTACATGGGACTCATAGCATAAATAGTGAAAAGTGGGTGTTACTTCTGTGTGCACCTCTGCCTACCCCTTCGGGGACTGCAGGCGTGATGTTACGGTACTGACCTTAATCAAGCCGAGCGCGCTGAGCACAGTATTGGCCAGTATCCAGGCGGCGGCATGTTGTTCCCCGGCCCTCTGGACAAGTATGGGGAACAATTTGTTCGCCACGTCGTTCGCTAGAGGACTCTGCTCCGACAGGCCGGCGACACTGAACGTCGCTTCTACGTACGCTTGGATCAGTGACGCCGGGTCTTTTATTGACTGTGGAATATATATTTTTAAGGTTAACATACGGCGAAAGAAATTTCACGCTTAAGGCACACTTAACAAGCACGGCTTCGCCACAGCTCCAACCCGACAATGTCATTTTTATTTAAATATGAACCTTAATTAGCATGTCGTATGACATATTTCATAATGTTAATGTAAAAAAGTTGTAAGCGTACTGCCTGAGCGCCGACTGCGCACTCACAACCATTTTGTATTGTTTCCGAAGCAAATAACGCCGTGCTGGGCTGTACCGGAGGCGTGCGTGTTAAATAGGTGACCTTTACATTAAATAACAGTTACAATTGGGTATTTACTTCAACCAAAAATATATTACTTCGACTGTTCAATACAATAGAATATTAAATAATAATCACACTTTCATTAATTGATTTTATGACCAATTTAATTTTAGTATTTTTCCAGCAAATTTTTAATAAATGATATAGTAATTTTAATAGAATGAGAAATTATTTCTTTTAATTCAATTAATTATGTATAATTCATTAAATTTTCTATTTGTTACTACACACTGTGTCATTATATTATTATTACTTTTCCTGCTCCAGGTCCACAGGAAGAAATTCCAATAGGAATAGGTGGTACCTTTGTACTTTAATTTTATGTATGTGTTGTCCTTAATGTTGTATGTGTGTACATAAATAAATAAATAAATAAATATAATTCAATAAATGAAATAATGATTGGGAAATAATAATAATGATTATAGCTGCTATAAGTATGGTGCTATACAGCCAGGTAGTAGGGAACACAATGACCTGTAGGTGGGCGTCGATGACATCGTGTGCGTCGGGTCCCAGGCGGGCCAAGTTGTCTACGGTGGGCTGCGACAGGAACCTGCCCACGTCGCTCGGGACTTCTTCCACTCCTGGACGCATACGGACGATAATATTAACGTCAATGCCTCGTTGGTCGCACGTGGGACAAGGTCAAAGTCAAAGTCAAAATCATTTATTTCAATTAGACCCACGATGGCACTTTTGAACGTCAAACAACAAAAATTTATAAGTGAAGCTATTTGCTCATTCCAAAGTGGAGATTCCTATGGAGAAGAACGAGCAAGAAACTCCATAGGTTACACTTTTTCAATCAGGTTCACAATACAATTCTTTAGTTACATAGTTTTATTGGTTCGATTATCTGGAGACATAGCTGTGAAAAGCCTCACTATTATTAAATGGCTTCATACCATAAAGCTCAAATAACTTTCCCCTACTTTTACGAATACCTGGTGTAGCCCAGTCACAGAATACAAATTTACATTTAATGTTTTTACGTTTTAAAGGGAACATTGTATCAAACTGTGTTTTAATAATGGACAATAAGTTGGCATAAATCTCACTTGGGTATTCACTATCACATATTTGGCCGCATAATTAATTACTTAAGTTGTGATTAAATGACTCAATTTTTTTAACCGTGATTTGTCTGAATATAATTTCCTTTTTTTGTATAGTTGTGATAGCGTCAAAATTTACTGTTAGCCCACTGTGATCAGATGGTAATATATTTACAATGTCTTTATGTAAATAATCACAGTTACAAAAAACATTATCTATGCATGTTGCCGAGGTGGAAGTTACTCGGGTGGGTTCCAGGAAAACATTAGACAAATCAAAAGATCTAAAGAGGCTTAACAAGTTAGTACAATTAGAATTTCTTTCCAAGAGATCAATATTAAAATCGCCAAATACTATGGTATATTTACTATTGGAGCACGTTTTTTGCAATACATCTTCCATTACTGAACTAAAAGAATTCAGATTCTGCAAGTTAGGAGGCCTATAAACACATACTACAATATACCTATCCAGCTCAACACAGGACAACTCAATCATAGTATAAAGAACACAGTAGGTTATCTAAGGCCGGCCGCCGAGTTATTAGCCTACTCTTGCTTTGATCCCCAGGGTTGTCACTTTTACTTTTTGTTAATATTTTCGAACAAGCAGCACTTGATCTAAATTTATGAAATGAAAAGCATATTATGATTGAATATTTTATCAATTTATAAATTTAGTAAAAATAAAAAGCTTATAAAAAGATTATTAACTTCTTAAAATAAACTTTAGCTCTATACATAGTATTCAGAAAGTAAATTTGGAAAAATGCGACACGGCCACGCTCTTAACAAATCAGATAAACTATGAAATAAACAATACAATACCACATTTTATTATAATATTTAAGTATAGTAGTTAGTAGGTAATTCTTCTTTCTGGTTGAGTAGGAACTATGAAGAATGATAAGAGTAAGAATAAGTAAGTAGGTATCTCATCATCAAGTACCTACAAATTATATTATGCTAGAAAAAGTGACTAGCTTACCTTTCCTGTTCAATAGGTAATCTGAACAGAGACAGTTCTGGAATCGATTAATTATTAAGACACCCAAACACACAGCAATACGTTCTTCTACGGTTATCAGACATTTTTTATTTCATTTAACAGTGCCGAAAAGTGATGCGCGCGCGAACCTCGTGCAGTGTTAGCCCTGCCTGGCGCACTGAGAAACGGGTCGAGATTTTGTTAAAGTGTGCGTGCGTCGACGCATAGATACTATGGCGCACACATATAAGCCGCGCGCGGAGCATTTGTATGAAGATAACCTACTTTGTTCTTTATACTATGACTCAATTGTGTGTTCTATTGATAGTAATGCAATATCTTGTCTCACCTTTTAGTTTACTGAATTTTTTACTAAGTTCAGGCTACCACCATGTATCATTGTTTGACGATTATAACAGCCGCCAACACAATAGTTATCAAAATGAATAGATTCTACCTGGTAGTCCTTCAGCCAATGTTCAGTTATACAAATAATATCATACGTAAATTTTTCTAAAACCAATTCTATTTCAAGTAATTTTGATGAGCAGCCCTGTATATTTTGACTTAATCTGTCAAACACCAAGCGGTCACCGGTGACCGCGACCTATTGTTCTTTAATTGTGTCTATAAAACCGGTACTCGACGAGTTAATAGTGTTAACAAGTTGTTTTGTTTATACTTATGTGATATATTTTTATATTTAGTCTTAAATATACTGCCCTTTCTAAAATTATTCAGACACCACTGACAAACGGTGAAGGAAAACATCGTGAGGAAACCTGGGCTTATAATTTCTAATTATTAGTTTGAAATCGCCAACCCGCATTGAGCAAGCGTGGTGATTAATGCTCAAACCTTCTCCGTGTGAGAAGAGGCTTTGCTCAGCAGTGGGCATTTATAGGCTGTTGATGATGATGATGGTGATACTGCCAGAATATACCTTACTATTAACATTATCTATGATGGTATGTTCTGTTGTCTTACAATCTAGTTTAAACTAGTATTATTAGTTAAAGTAATGTTGTTACAGTTAAAATTTATCATAGTACTGTTAGGTTGCCTAGACAGCACAGATTCGTCCCTACAACTAGTAATTGTTATATTATTTATAACAATGTTAATATTAAATGCTATCAGCATAGCAATAGTTTGTCTTTGTTTTATTGAAAGGTACACATACCCTTTTCTGTCAATTTAACTCGTCGAGTACCGGTTTTATAGACACAATTAAAGAACAATAGGTCGCGGTCACCGGTGACCGCTTGGTGTTTGACAGTTTAAAATCACTAATAAACTTATTAGTATCAAAAAATAAAAGTTTGTCACTATGACAACATGTCAGTTGGTGTAATGTACTATTCAGTACACCAATGTGTTTAGTTTTAGTGTGTGACAAAGAATTAGAATACGGGAATGCACAAAGCATTACTTTTCCCACGTTAAGTTTTAATAAGGTGTCCACACCATTCACTATATCCCTTCTTTTTATACCTAAACTATTACCTATTGTTAAAACTATCATAGACTTTTCATTTAATTCTGTCTGAGTTATTTTTTCAATTATTTTATTAAAACTCAGACTATGGTAACTGTTGTTAATATCATCATCAACAGCCTATAAATGCCCACTGCTGAGCAAAGCCTCTTCTCACACGGAGAAGGTAAGAGCATTAATCACCACGCTTGCTCTATGCGGGTTGGTGATTTCAAACTTATAATTAGAAATTATAAGTTCAGGTTTCCTCACGATGTTTTTCCTTCACCGTTTGTCAGTGGTGTCTAAATAATCTTAGAAAGTACATATAACTCGGAAAAAGTCACATTGGTACTTGCCGTTGGTAGGTTTCGAACCCGCACCCTCATGCATGAGAAGTGGGCGTCTTAAACCTTCGGGTCATTGTAACATTTTACCAAATCCTGATGCCAATTCATCACCAAAAATAGAAGTTTTGTAGTTTAATTTATAACTATCATTAATTACTTTATTTTTCTGAGGTGTCCTGAGTTCCCGGATCAGGCAAAGTATTACTATACTCCGTCTGTTTAGGTAGTTAACTATTTGTAAACAAACCATAAAAAGAGTTCTTTATAGTTGACATTTCCATGTTTCAAAATACTTTATAAGAAAATAAATTTGTTTCCCTTTTTACGACAGTTTTCTCTATGAAATGTTATGTTTCTGTTCCTTTTCACTTATTTCTTAGTAAATATTATATATATCTGCTTGAGGATATTAATTTAATAACATTTATTAAATAATTTAATATTTCATTACAATGGACACCATAAAGAGCCTAAAATCCCAGGTATCCAAAACGTTTCTTTAAGAACGAAGCAAAATAATGTTGTCATATTAAAGTACAACTAAGATGTAGCGCGACAATGAAAGTAGCGTGTATTACGTTTAGTCGGTTAATCAGGCGCCATTGACAGCTCTCTCGTCGTTTGCGCTCGCGTTCCTATTTTGTTGAATTTATCTTGTTTCTTGGTTTTGTTTTTGTTATTAAGTTATTTAAGTTTAGGTTATTCATCGTTTGTAATTAATGTGTTCAAATATATTGAAGAAACTTGGCCCAAAGACACATATCCGTACAAGAAAGAAATCCGTACATCAGATTCAGAATAGTTTCTATTTAAACATGATAATGAAATAGACCCATAGGCTAGGCTCTTGTACGATTTAGGCATTTGTACTTGTATGTATGTGTATGACAAATGAACGATTTTAAAGTGAATTTAGTTAAAATTAAAACACGAGAAATATTTGAAGTAATAGTAGGTTAAGTATCTCTGTGTCACGTGGTTTTCTTTGTTTACCTTTAGTTAATTACCTAAACAGATGGACTATAGGTTTTACAAATTCTCAGTAGTAGCACGGAGTCACGGAGAACGTTTGAGCATTAATCACTACGCTTGCTCAATGCGATGCGATTTCAAACTTATGATTAGAAATTATAAGCCCAGGTTTCAACCCGATGTTTCCCTTCACCATTTGTCACTAAATAATCTTAGAAAGTTCTTATAACTCGGAAGAAGTTACATTGGTACTTGCCGTCGGTAGGTTTCGATCCCTCATGCATGAGAAGCGGGCGTCTTAAACCTCCGGGCCACCACGACCAATCTTTGATATTTAAAAGCGCTATTTATTGTATTCTAATTGTAGGAACTATCATTAAATATACTGTTAGAAGCATAGACAAAAAGGAACGAAATGTCATCGCGTAGCGGGAAAATATAATCTGTGGTTCGAACAATGAAAAAGTCAAGATGGCGGGAACTCGGAAATTATTGAGACGGTGTATTTGGTGTTGAGGGAATTTTATTCTATTTGAAAGTCAATTTGCCTATTCATGTGTTACTGTTGTTGTTTTCCTTTCCAATTAATAATTATGGTTTAGCTAGTTCTGAATTTGTAATTTGATTTAGATGTTAACAATATAAGGTGAATTGTAATGGTGGTACTCTTCATTTCTCCTGCCTCCTGAGTTTCTAAAATCCAATGTGGTTTAAAACCAATAAGTTCCTTATATCAAAGAGTAAGGTGAACTCTATGACAGTTTTTAAGTTTTCTAATAATACATATATTCTCTCACCTGAAGTATTCAAGGTGAGATTTTTCGCGAAGTCAGCAGAAGTATCGAGGTGCTGTGCATCCTCCGTGGCACTGTCCTCGGACCCGTGCCCTGCCTGGTCATCATCATCGTCATCTTCCGAGTTGGAGCCTTCTTCTTCCGAGTCCGTAACATCTGTGAAAGGAAAATGTATATTGCTTAAACTGTCAAACACCAAGCGGTCACCGGTGACCGCGTCCTATTGTTCTTTAATTGTGTCTATAAAACCGGTACTCGACGAGTTAACTTGCATAACCATTGTAAATGTGAGAGCCCTGTAATAGGGATGATGACAGGGTATGAAAATTAAAAATGTAATTAGTCCGTCAGTTAGGTAATGAAAAAATATTAGACACGTTTTTTTATTTTCTCGTATAATAAAACAATACTTAGACAAAACGAATCGTTTAGGAGTGGGGGCTAAAACGTCATTTCTACGTATAAAATGTACATAGAAGTGACGTCACGCGACATTTCAAATCAATATATCGTCGAAAGTATTCGTTTCTGTAAGAAAATAAAAAATACGTGTGTAATGATTTAAAATAATCTACCAGACGGACATTAAAATAAAAATTAGCCATCTACCCTATTAACTTAATATTAAATTAAATATTAGAATGCATTTGTGTCAGCTTGGAGTTGTCATGCTCACTCAAGGGTCTCATTGGCGGTGGCGCGTGCAGTGGATCGCTCGATTCCCTACAATATGGTTGGGTTGGGCGGGGCTGGGGTACGTGGCATGTTCGTGAACGGGACCCGTCAACTGGGACTGGTCAGCTCCAGACTGTATTATTTATTGTCCTTAGTGTTATTTTCTTTTTCGATCTCTTTGACTGGATTTTGGTGTTACATTGTTCTCGCACAATCGAACCAACAAAACTATGTAACTAGAGAATTGTATTGTGAACCTGATTGAAAAAGAGTAACCTATGGAGTTTCTTGCTCGTTCTTCTACATAAGAATCTACACTTTGGGATGAGCAAATAGCTTCAATATTTATTTATTTATTTACTAGCTTTTACCCGCGGCTTCGCTCGCGTCACAAAAGAATAAAAAGTAGCCTATGTGACATATACCAATACACACAGCGCCATCTATACCAATACTTTTGTTTTTCCTCGGGAATATCAATTTTTCCGGGTTAAAAAGTACCCTATTATTTAATCGAGACTTCTAACTTTACGTCTGCAAAAATTCAAAGCAATCGGTTGAGTAGTTACGGCGTGAAGGTGGAACAAACAAACAAACAAACTCACTTTCCGATTTATAATATTAGTAAGGATTTATTCTTTAATGTACATAATTTGTTTATGGTACATAAGGCGAACTTAATGCCATATGGCATTCTCTACCAGTCAATATAACTTCTTCGTTGACGTTCAGAAGTGCCTTCCTGGTCTAATTGAAATAAATGATTTTGACTTGTTTTTTTTTTAATTGACAGTCGGTCATTTATTTTATTTATTTTTATTTTATTTATTTGGGAAAATTAACAATTATACACTATAATAATACATTATATCAAATATCAAAGAATAGAATAAATGTATAATCAACGACATTCTCCACAGAATACAAAAAAAAAGTAGTTAAAAGAAGTCGTACAATTTAGGTAGGCACACTACATACATAAATTCACAAACAAAACTGATACAGTCATAAACTATAGTTTACAATGTGTCTAAATTATAAATTTTTACATCGGTAAAAAGGACGCGATAACATAATTAATCAAATACAACAGTTAATGAATATGCATTGTATGTTTAAATGGATATATAAAAAAAAAAACACCTTAAAAAAAATAATGTATCTATGAAATAATTATTGAGTCCAATCATTACCAGATTCCCGGACAAGGTTTCTGAATTTATTTTTAGACGCTGCGAACAAATCAATGTGGCTAAAATATTTATTGTACTGATCAGCGATGCGACGTAAGGGTGCCCTTAAGCCTGCATTAGTATGACATGAGCCAACGAAGAATACAGGTCTCGAGCGCACCCCACGGCTCACTATTGTTCTGGGCACTACATACCGCATTCGATTGGAAATGTCCATACAGTCATATGCATTGTTACATAAATCATACAAAACATAGTCTCCAAAATTAATCTCCTAGTCTGAAGACCGGGAAGTTTGTACCTTTTAAGCAAGTCATTATAGCCTGCAGCCACACGAAAACAGCGATGATGAACAGCTTTTAAAAATTTATTTTGTATTCTTTCTATACTATTTGAATATTTAATATAAAAGGGATTCCACACCGGCACCGCATACTCCAACTGAGACCTGACCAAAGACTTATAAAGATATAAGTATGTACTTGGGCGTAAAAACTCCGTTGACGATCTCATCACAAACCCGAACATACGATAGGCGTTGCCGACAATCCTACTTATGTGTGCATCTAGGTGTAGTTTATCATCCAGCAAAACTCCGAGATCACGGACCATGGGCACTCTCAACAAAACAGCATTATTTAGGGAATACGGATATCTAATAATCTTTTTATTCTTTATTCATTTAAAACCGACTGTGACTGATATGCTTTAGTCGATCGATGTATTAATTATATTTTTTACTAGCTGTGCCCGCGACTTCGTTCGCGTGGAATAGTGACTATAATAAATCTTTATAAAATAAATCTTTATAAATCTTTATTCATTATAAGAAATTGGTCATAGTACAGATAAAAATCTTAATTTTAAATCAGAGACCTCACTAGGTTTGAATGCCTGTACTAGGAAAAATATCCTGTATCACAGGCGAAAGGAGCACACACAATGTTACTAATTCTAGGACAAGTTATTTATATAAACAAATTCCATAACATAAGTAATCGATCAAAAGTAAAGTAAAGTTGATTATTTAATAATATACATACATACATACACACTAAACAACATACAACTAAATATTAATATTATCGTATAAGTACATTTATTAAACAAGTAATTATATTAGCTTAAATACAAAACATAGATATACATATATATATAAAACATTGTAGGAACTATAGTACTGAAGAATTTGATACATCAACAGAAACATAATCTAGATTACAGTCCAAACGGTCATTCACTTGGTGTTACAATAAAATATGCTTGAACAGCAACAAATTATTGAGTACGCCAACTTGTTGCGATGTTAACTAATGTGCAAGGGAAGGTTAATCAACTCTGTAATCCGAGAGTATGACACTTTACGTGTCCTCATAATCGATAGAGTTGATATACCTATATTCAGCTATTTTCCTAGCCGGACAGTCAGTGTCTCCGGTTTTATGTTTATTGGGCTTATTGTAACGAGAGCATGTAGCACATTTAGGGGATTCCGACTTTTTAGTGCACGAGGATTGTACATGTCCTGCTTCTCCACAATGGCCACACGATGAGTTGATCTCTCTGCATGATTTTGCTGCGTGTCCATATAGTTGGCAATTATAGCATCGCGTTACAAGCGTAAAGTCTCTGACAGGGCAAGAAGTCCAATTGATATAAATTCTCTCTTGGGATATAAGGGCTTTACGTATCTTGCCTGGAACTTCGATGATGAAATTGCAGGTCGGCGCATCCTTTCTTCCCGATTTGTGACTTAACTTTACTGATGTTAAGAAAGACTCCATTGTCATCTCCGGGAGCTTGTCAGACACGTTCTGTTCATAAATACACCTGAAGACGTCAGTATCAGTCATTGTCGACGGCACTCCTATTACTGCGATTCGTGGTTTGCGCTTCTTAGGTTCGTCTGCGAGAAGACCGGATAACGACAGGCCAACTGCATTCTTCACTTTTTCAGCATCCTGTTTCGACTCAGTGCTGATTATTACACCTCCGTTTTGTGTCTTGCGGACTCCACGCACGCGCAGCTTCATCTCACTAGGACTTATAAGTGTTTGCACCATAGTTTTAGTTTCCTCGCTAGTTTTCAATTTATTGGCCGGATACACAGCGACAGAGGCCAGATTGTTTGGTCGAACGAAATCGGATCCTTTTCTCACCATGTCCGCAAAAGACACAGTCTTGGCTGTAGTTGAGTCCTTGAGAGATTGTTTAATCTCGCCAATTTGTTCCGAAAGGTCACAGTTTTCTCTCATTTCATCAATTATGTTGACGGCTAGGCGGGCTTGCTGCTTCAGAGCTTGATAAAGGACAGCCATTTGCGAGACATCAGCTCCAATTTTACGGCTCAGGTTTGATATTCTAAGCTTTTGCTCCGAATTGAGTTTGCCTTCCGTTGCAATGACACATACTTCATTTAACTGCTGTTCAATGCTTGCCATCCAGTTCTGAATGTCGGGCGTGGACACAGCTTCTATAGAGAAGTCAGATTTACGGCTGCTTTCTATTGGTGAGGCACAGGAAGCCAGGTTGCTCGGGATTTTATCCATTTTTATTCAAATATGATTATGTTTCCATTATAAAATACTAAATTTCAAACTAAGCAAAAATAATTTAGTAGGTCACTCTTGCGTTAATTCAACAGTATGTATAATGCACACGTCTGTTCACATCGGACGTCAACAGAAAAACTATGAGCAGGGTTTTTTTTTAAATATGTATATACTTATTTTTATTTTGGATCATAATCACAGTCATTTTGTATGTATAAGCATAGAATAGTGTTAGACGTGATTCTTTAATTTGACATAACTTTTTTATTTTTGAACCGATTGACATGAAACAAACACTAAAGCATAACTGAAGCATACCACAATATATTCGTGAAAACCGCATCCAACTCGGATCAGCCGTTTCTGAGATTAGCGTGAACAGACAAACAGACAAACAGACAAAAAAAAAGTAAATTACATTTTTGGGTTCGACATCGACATAACAATAACCCCTGCTATTTTTTTTATTTTTATTTTCAATGTACAGACAGCACTTTTCTACAATTTTATTATATGTATAGATAGATTATTATACTTAACTGGTCGACGTTTGGCGACCATCGAGTACGCCTACCTATAAGCAACTTGCTTCCAGTAATAGGTATGGCTAAAGCGCCTAAATTGTTCTAGATTCCACAAGGTCCGTATATTACATCTTTATATATATAATTCTTCTGTGAGTGTGTATGTCACTGAACTTCTCTCAAACGACTGGACCGAATTTTGATGATTTTTTTGTGTATGTTCAAGGGGATCTGGGAATGATTTAGATTCACAAATCAGCCCGGCAGATGGCGCTGCAGTCGATGTTGAGGTTATTTATCCTAAACAGCTGAACTAATTTGAATGAATTTTTGTTTATACATTCAAGTGGATATGCAGGACAACGTCTGTTGGGTCCGCTAGTTTATAGATAAATGCGAAAGTTAGTAAGACAGTACTCACATTCGTCGTCGCTGCCCTCTCCGTCGCTGAGTTCCGCGGACGCTCCCAGTTTGTCCCGCATCGTCTTCTTGTTGCCAGCGTCGCCGAGACTGTTACCTGGTATACACGGAAGCCAATTTATTATTCATCATCATCATCAACAGTCTATAAATGCCCACTGCTGAGCAAAGCCTCTTCTCACACGGAGAAGGTTAGAGCATTAATCACCACGCTTGCTCAATGCGGGTTGGCGATTTCAAACTTATAATTAGAAATTATAAGTTCAGGTTTCCTCACGATGTTTTTCCTTCACCGTTTGTCAGTGGTGTCTAAATAATCTTAGAAAGTACATATAACTCGGAAAAAGTCACATTGGTACTTGCAGTTGGTAGGTTTCGAACCCGCACCCTCATGCATGAGAAGTGGGCTTCTTAAACCTCCGGGCCACCACGACATTGTTATTATTAATTTTTAATCGTTGCCCCACACTAGGATTGTCTCCTGTGTCGTGGTACGTTTACAAACATACAAGTTCACATACACATGACACACAGACACGGAACTACAATCTGTGGATCACACAAAGAATTGTTCCGTGCGGGAATCGAACCCGCGACACGTTGCGCGGCAGTCAGTTGCCAGATTAATAATGTAGTACGACTTACTAACATAAACATCCGAGGGTCGCACGATTAATTTCAAGCCACGATAGGAACTTGTTTATCACAATTAGATTTTTTATGGTATAAGCCGGTAAACAAGCAGACGGATCGCCTGATGGTAAGCAATCGGCGTCGCCCATGGACACCTGGAACACCAGAGGCGTTACAAGTGCGTTACCGGCCTTTTGGAAATAAGGAATTTGAGGATTGTTGGGGACTCAGGGACTGGGGGAGGGTGGGGGGGGGGGGTAACTGTGTTTCCTCCGGTAACCTCACTCCCACAGCGCTGTGTGTGTCAGTACGGTTGTCAGCTCGACGTATAACCCTGGTCGAGACGACACTGCAGTAGCAAAGCATGGCGAGCTCCCATTTAATGCCACTGTACAATGTAACACCCACTTTTCACTATTTATATTATGAGTCCCATGTAATAGGGGGTGAGCCTATTGCCATATACCGGGCACAATTTCAGACTCCGTGCTAATACTGAGATTTTTTTTATAAAAAAACCCAATAATACTTTGTGCGACCCGGGAATCGAACCCGAGACCCCTTGTCCGGTACGTGGCCGACGAGGCAGGCAGTATACGCTTTTAATAATAAAAATAACTAACTCACCAGCTAGTACGACTCTGCTGAGCCTCTCTGAGCTGTCAGGTAGCGCGGTGATAGCGTCCACTACCTCCATACACGCTGTCTGCCTATCTCGTTGTGGCTCAGGTCTAGAGACTAAAAAATATATAAAAACATTACTTATACAACTAAAGAGTATGTTTCTATGCGCTAACCTCCGAAACAATGCTAGCTAAGGAGGAGGCGGGGCGCGTCCTCGCAACCCAGCCATCGCGAAGGACACACCGGGCGTCGAGGATCGCGGGACGATCTCCGGCCACCGACAGCGGGCCGGAGGACATACAGCATGGGTGGCTGCCCGTCCGACCAGAAACAGACCCGAGCGTACGGCGCCCAGCGGGCCGCGCGCTTCAAAGAGCCATCAGACCACCACAGATGGGGCTGAACAGGGCCGATGCCGATTCGGAGTCGCGGAGAACCTAACGGGTAACCGGGGCTCCGGCTCGACGTGCAGGAGAAGGAACGGGGTGGTTTTTAGTCAGTAAGAGTTTGACACTCCCTTCCGCCTCACCCAGGCGGGAGCAGTCATTCGATGATATTCCCCTTAAAAAAAAACCTCCGAAACTACTAGTCTGAATTGAATAATAGGAACGATGACAGTGAATCAAAATTAAAAATGTAATCAGTCCGTCAGTTAGGTAATGAAAAAATATTAGACACGTATTTTTTTATTTCGTCGTATAATAAAACAATCTATACATATACTGAAACGAAAATATATTTTTTAGAATGTTTGTCTGTATGTATGTCCGGGATGAACTCAAAGAGTGCCGCATGGATTTACTTCAAATTTTGCATGAATATTACTAATAGATCGGGTCAACATATGGGCTATACATATTATCATGCTATCAACTACGGGGGAGGAGCTGTGCATCACTATTCCACGCGGACGAAGTCGCGGGCTCAGCTAGTACTTAAATAAAACGGAGTTAAGTTTAGGAGTTACGTCGTTACGTCACGCTACCCTATAAAATGTAGTAAATCGTGATGTCGCACGATATTTCAAATTAATATATCGTCGAAAGCATTTAATTTTATGAGGAAATAAACAATACGTGTCTTTCTTTAAGAGGGGAAAAAATGCAATGAACAATTATTCAAATCAGTCTTGTAGTTACGGAGATTAGCGCGTTCAAACAAACAAACAATCAAACTCTTCCGCTTTATATAATAGTATAAGATGGGCCGACGTTTGCCTACTATCTCGCCTGGTGGTGCACGATGACGCGGCCCACGATGGAGCACGTCGTCCCATAAGCAACCTATTCACTCGGGCCTTGAAGACTCCCAGGTTATACCCTTCAGGAAATACAGACTCTGGCAAACAATTCCACTCCTTAGCAGTACGCATAAGGAAGCCTGATGCGAAGTTAGAATAAATATCTTATACATACCTCTAATAAAATTGAATTTTCTTTAAATGCCTTTGCGAGCGCGCTGGCGCCTTTACTCTTCAGTAAACAGTCGCCGAAGTTTATACTTTTCAGGTTTTTCAGGCTGAAAACGATAAAAATTATTAGCCACTTCGCTCTCAAAAAGATAGCGCAATGCGCAATACCTTAAAGTGTGGGAGAGCCATGCTTCGGCACGAATGGGTCGGCTCGACCAGAGTGATACCACGGCCGAGCAGAAAACCGACGAGAAGCAACGCTTGCGTTGTGTTTCGTCGTGTGAGTAAGGTTATCGGAGGCCCAATTACCCTCCCCTTCTCCAATCTCCCCAATTCCTGAATACCCAACGATCCTTAAACTCCTAAACCCCAAAAGGCCGGTAACGCACTTGTAACGCCTCTGGTGTTCCGTGTGTCCATGGGCGGCGCTGATTGCTTACCATCAGGTGATCTGTCTGCTCGTTTACCGGCTTATGCCATAAAAAACCTACTTCTTTTTGCGCCTACACTTTCAAAACACCTCTATTGCAGCGAAAATCTCTAGTTTCCTTTGCAGAAATGACTTTCTTCTATTTTATTGTCTAATAAAACAAACTTTGCCTCATACTAGGATAGTCTCCTGTGTCGTGTGTCTGTTTACAAACATACAAGTTCACATACACATGACACACAGACACGGAACTACAATACGTGGATCACACAAAGAGTTGTTCCGTGCATCAATCGAACACACGCCACGTTGCACTACAGCCAGTTGCAGTCAGTTATCCAAAGTTTAAGTTCAAAACATAAACTTGTATTTCTCTGCGTAAAATGACATTTTCATTGTGCTAAACCTAATTTTGTTGGGCATAATAACATTTCGATTGCGCAAAAGACACTTTTTATTGCGCAAAAAAGATTTTCACTGTGCAAAATTACTTATTAACTGCGCAAATTGACATGTTCTTTTCAGAGAGCAAGAGTCTTTTTACTGCGCAAAATTACTTTGTCATTGCATTGCGCAAAATGACATTCGACAAAAAAAAAGCAAATTGACATTTTCACTGCACAATATGTACTTTTCACAGAGCAAGAGTCTTTTTACTGCGCAAAATTACTTTGTCACTGCGCAAAATTATTTTGTCATTGCTCAAAATCCTTTTTATTGCCCAAACCCTAATTTAATCTACAAGAAAGACATGTAAGCTACAATACTCACTTGGGCAGTGCCTCAGCGATGGCCTGAGCTCCCTTAGCGCCGACGGTGTTGTCGTTGAGGTTGAGTCGCGCCAGTCGACGGTTCTGTCGACAGGCTGCCGACAGCGCAGATATACCGACGTGGTAGATACCGTTCTGAGGCATCGCTAACTCTTCAAGGGTGCCCATATTCTGTAAAGGAGAGGTTGTTTTTATAATAACTATCGTGAGACATACTAAATTAAGTAAAAACGTGGGTTACACCAGTGAGCTGCGCGACGTCGCCGCGACCGCGCACGCTGCTCATGAGGAAGAACCCCTCTGTGGTTCGAAACTAGTAGAGCTTTTTTCGGTATATTCACGTGAGTAACCCGCGTTTTTACTTAATAAAGGAGAGGTTATTAAGTTAGAATTTTGCTTAACTAACAGCCTCAATGTCGTGGTGGCCCAGAAGTATAAGGCGCCCACTTCTCATGCATGAGGGTGCGGGTTCGAAACCTACCAACGGCAAGTACCAATGTGACTTTTTCCGAGTTATATGTAGGTACTTTCTAAGATTATTCAGACATCACTGACAAACGGTGAAGGAAAACATCGTGAGGAAACCTGGGCTTATAATTTCTAATTATAAGTTAGTGATCGCCAACCCGCATTGAGCAAGCGTGGTGATTAATGCTCAGACCTTCTCCGTGTGAGAAGAGGCTTTGCTCAGCAGTGGGCATTTATGGGCTGTTGATGTAACAGCCTAAAGGCGATTTTCACCAACATCTCCTATATTTTAGGGTAAGACACCAACGGTAAAGTTGAGGGGTGCGTTTTAGGTGATCCCTCATGCTAAGTAACTCTTAGTTAAAAATTTACCGTAGTCTACTAAAAAAAACATTGTGTTTTTAAGTATATAATGCAATAATTTGGTTGTTGACTGCCTCGTTCTCGTACCTCGCAAGTGCGACTGCCGGGCAAGGGGTCTCGGGTTCGATTTCTGGGTCGGGCAAAGTATTACTGGGTTTTATAAAACATCTCAGTAGTAGCACGGAGTCTGGAATTATGCCCGGGATATGGTAATAGACTCAACCCCTATTAGTACTTGTAGAATAGAAAACTAAATTATATGGACGAGCGCTAAAGTGGCGTTTGGCTAAAGGCACAATAAAGCACTTTTGAACATCAAAACATTAAAAGTGAAGCTATTTGCTCATTCCAAGGCGTAGATTCCTATGGAGAAGATCGAGCAAGAAACTCCATATTACACCAATGTAATTTGTTTATGAGAATATTGGTATTACATTGTTCTCACATTATTGAATTCAGCGAAAGAATGTAACCAAAAATTGTATTGTGAACAAGAGTAACCTATGGAGTTTCTTGCTCTTTCTTCTACATAGGAATCTACACCTTGGAACGAGCAAATAGCTTCACTAGAGGACTGACCTACAGACTGACAAATTTTCTTATTATATAATATTTAAATATTTTGTTTTGACGTTCAAAAGGGCCTCCCTGATCTAATTGAAATAAATGATTTTGACTTTGACTATGAAATAAATGTTTTAAACTGTTTTAAAATGAATAATAACCACATTTTACCTTAAAAACATTAGCCAGCGCAGTGGCTCCATCGTTCTCCAGTCTATTACGTCCAGCTATGAATATCTTCAGCTTGCGTGGTCTGGCTGCTAACGCCTTAGCCAGTAACCGACCGCCTGTTATTCCTAATCCGTTGTTGTTTAGACGTAGCTCCTGGAACAAATGAATTTAAATGAAATGACGCCCTAGACGGACACATACTGACCAGGATGCTTACTCTTGAAACCAATCTCAATGTTAATGCAATAAAATCTAAATAATTATTCAATGTCAACACTATACAACCACAATCGTAGCTGTTACAATAGCATTCAGAGTGCGGAATATAAAGACAAACTCAATACTGTTTAGTTCATTCAATATTCCCGCAATACGAATGCAATGGGCGCTAGTGCTTAAACTGAGTTGGTGAGCCCTTTCGTCGCGGACATGCTGCCACCCTGTTTTTTTTTTTTTTTTTATTTTGCTTTTTTATGTTTTTTGCCTTCATTGTTGTTATATTTTTTACTGCTGTTTTTTTTATGTTATTATTGTTTTGTTCTTATTGTTTTTTCTTTTATTTTATTTTTTTTATTTGTTTTTCAATGTTATTTTGTTATTATTTTGTGTGTTATTCGGTGGTCCATGTCGGTGGCGAATAAATTATTTTTCTTTCTTTCTTTCTTTCTAGTGTTGCAACTCAAGAGTACGACACAATATCAATGTCGATCGATCGGAATTGAATTCAAGAGTAAGCACCCAGATTGGCGATATATTAAAGAAGGTATGTGGGAGAGCCATGCTTCGGCACGAATGGGCCGGCTCGACCTGAGAGATACCACGGCTTCACAAAAATGAGACGTGAAACAACGCTTGCGTTGTGTTTCGTCGTGTGAGTGAGGTTACCGGAGGCCCAATTACCACCCCCCTTCCCCAATTGCTTTTTTTAAGGGGGGAAAATCAATGTATGACTGTTCCCGCCTGCGTGAGGCGGGAGGAAGCGTCAGACTCTTACTGACTAAAAACCACCCCGTTCCTACTCCTGCCCTTCGAGGCGGAGCCCCGGCAACCCGTTAAGTCCCCCGTTAAGGCTTACCCAATCCCTGAATTCCCAACAATCCTAATCCCCAAAAGGCCGGTAATGCACTTGTGAATGCATCAGGTGATCCGTCAGCTCGTTTACCGACTTATCTCATAAAAAACACAATGGACGTCATTTAGATATAATCGAAGAGTCACATACCTCTAATTCGCTGCAAACATCACTCTGCAGCAGTTTGGCAAGCCCCTCGACTCCAATGGGTCCAAATGCATTGTCACTCAGGTCGAGGACACTCAGCCTGGCTCCGGCTTTTATCATACCATCTCCTAGCGCAGCCTGAAACAAATAGTTATGAGTGTAAGAGAGCCATGCTTCGGCACGAATGGGCCGGCTCGACCGGAGTGATACCACGGCCTCACAGAAAATCGACGTGAAGCAACGCTTGCGTTGTGTTTCGTAGTGTGAGTGAGGTTCCCGGAGGCCCAATTTCCTTCCCCTTCCCCAATCTCCCCAATCCCTGAATCCCCAACGATCCTTAAACTCCTAATCCCCAAAAAGCCAGTAACGCACTTGTAACGCCTCTGGTGTTCCAGGTGTCTATGGGTGACGCCGAGTGCGTACCATCAGGTGATCCATCTGCTCGTTTACCGGCTTATGCCATAAAAAAACAATCGGGTTTACAATACAATTCTTTAGTTACATAGTTTTCTTGGTTCGATTGTGTGAGAACAATGCAACACCTAAATGCAGTCAAAGAGATTGAGATTGATAGTATGTACATGTCGTAGGATAATTTGATACTTCGAATCTTCGCGGAAATCCTAGGGGTTTTGCGAAAACGCGGATAATTAGACATAGGCGAAAAATTATCAAATCTTACTGGACAAAGTCAGGATTTTTGCGAAAATACTCGTTACTATAGTAAGATTTGATGTGCTCAACACTGATTGGCTACAATTTTGCTGGCTGACTTCTAATTGGTTCCTAGTTTGCCGATGATTAACTTCAAGTATTGTATCATAGAGTTATGAAGGTTTAGAATAGGTGAGAAAGAAAAATCACTAAATTGATTTTTATAAACCTTTTATTGAAAATTTTAGTATGTATGTTGTTTTCTACAGACAATAGAAGATCTCAGTCGTAGTAAAAAAAAATGATCCAATTTTAGGGAGTAATCCATAAATTGGATGAAACTGGTCGTTTAACACGACGAAAAAACATTTAAGACGTCAACCAATCAGAGACGATCTCTTATTGAACGCGCTGACCGACCAATCAGCGTTCTTATTTCATAACAGCCAGCGTTTCGTTTCGCAATCTTACTATAGTAATTACTCATTACTAATGAGTATTTTCGCAAAAATCCTGACTTTGTCCAGTAAGATTTGATAATTTTTCGCCTATGTCTAATTATCCGCGTTTTCGCAAAACCCCTAGGATTTCCGCAAAGATTCGAAGTATCAAATTATTCTACGACATATACATATGTCGAAAAAAGACTTACCAACGCCGGAGGAATCTCAGTCTTCATCCGTCCAGTAAACATATCGGAGAACCGAGCGATCTTCAGCTCGGGGTGATGCTCCAGGGCCTTGGCAATAGCCTCGGCTGCTGACACTCCGAGCGTGTTCCCCGTAAGTGTAAGGTATTGGAGGTCTGCGCAGCCATTGATGGCATCCACGATTGGTTGCGCTGGAGAGGTAGATAGATTTGTATGTTACTTGATGTTATTTTTAACTAAGATTATCTCCTGTGTCGTGGGTGCGTTTACAAACATACAAGTTCACGTACACAGACACACAGACTTGGAAAAACAATAGGCTATTACATACAATTTTTTAAATGTATCTAAAATACATTCTATAGCCCTAATATACCTATAAAAAATTTAAAATTTTTTTCTCCCATTATGTAACTGGTGACTTGTTGTGTTTTTTTTTTATTGTTTTTAAGTCATTTTCTTTCCATGTAATCAGGGATTAAGAGATGTCGCTTTAACACCCAAGTACTGAAAGCTGTATGAAAATATCGTGGCATCTCTGTCATTTTATAAAGAATTTTTAGTGACAAGCTATACACCCATTTATCCCCAAGCGGTCACCGGTGTCCGCTTTCCACTAACTACATTATAGACCTTATTTCCGATGTTTAGAGACTACTATTCTATTGTATGAACAAATTTAACGGATGATTTCCAACAGGTTAAGTATTAAAATTGAATAGCGTTTGTTTATTTGTATTTAAGGGTCAATTTTTTCAAAGCTAGATAAATTTCAACTTAGGAATAACTTTGAATATTTAACCCGTCGAGCGTTCGCGTTCCTTAATAATAGATTTTATAAAAGAGAAAGCAGCATGGAGCATTTTTTCCTATGATCCACGTAGTGCTCATAAAAACAATCGAGGGGTTAAAAATACTTCCATACTTAAAAGTGTCAATTTTATTCTACAGTTAAGAATTAACTGATGATTGAAAAATCGGCTCTAAGTGTAATTCTAATAGGTAATCATAGGATAACAATAGAATGGTACAAATGAGTTATTTTTATTGATTCTAACACCAAAACAAAATGTCTATGCCATCCTAATAGACTCAAGAACGTTCTAACAAGCTGCATCGGGCACTATACCCGCTGAAGAATAAATACTCTTTCAGAATCACTGGTTTGAAGAATGCATTCATTTTCAAAAACTATTCCAAGCTCTGTTAACGCAATTACAGCCTTGAGACAGGTACTGGAGCATGATAATAGGTAGTATATATGTAAGTAATATGTTCACCGGGCAGATAAAACCAGGAAAATCAAGGCAAACATAATTAATTCAATGAAACATTGGATTATAGGTTATGTTTGAAAAACATCAAAACGTTGATAACAAAATACTTAAAAATTGGGAGAACTTTTAAGTATTGTTACAATAACATCATGTTTAACCACAAAATCATCATAAATGTTGGGGAATTTAAAATAAATCACTAAACTTACCATCATCTGCAGAGTTCAATTTTAAAGATTTTCCAGAAAAATCCACTCCACTAATGGGCCTGCCCGAGTCAGAAAGCGCTGAATTAATCGAGTTTAGATCGAATGTCGACATTTTGATTGTTAAATTACACGAATAAATAAATAAAAATGTTATAAATTAGGATAACAATGACATCAACGAACTTTTTTCAATTTTTTCGTCATAGTAACCGCGAAATCTGTTATTTATGGAAGCATAATGTTATGTCTCACTTTATTTTTATAGAGATGAGTGAAACAAAGCTATAGCCAATGACATAGGATAAACAGTTGGTAATAACGGAACGCTACAGCGCTTGTTTCTCACAAGCTTCATTCATTTTAAACCTTTTTATTCTATAAATTAATTAAACTAGATAATGAAAGTACTAAATGTTTGCGCTGGAATAATATTTATTTCAGTTTTATGACATTTACATATACATATCGACATACTTTGAAAAATATTGTTTACTCTCACTGGAAGCCGAAGTTACCAGGCATTGGCCACTTCTACTAAATTGGTAGGATTTAACTTTGCAAACAATGAAACTTCGGCACATTTGAAGCTAACTATCCTACAATTTCTTTCCTCAAAACATTATAAATATTTGATATTTTCTGTAAATAAATAAAGGACTACTCATAATTGCTTTTTTTCTTTCTTTAGGCAGCTTACTTCTATCTTCTAAGGTTTAAATGATTCAATTGTTAAATTTCCTATGCATCAGCGGCCTGGCAGTGTCCAATAAAATGAAAAATAAAACGCATTTTTCACCATTTAACTCGATGGGCACAATGTGCAGTAGGTATTGTATATAGTGTACAACATAAACACTCATTTAAACAATCTGAACCATAACATAATGGTCAATGAACTTATACGTGCAAGGTCACACGTAGCCAAATGTTTGACCCTGGTAGGTTTCAAATTATTTTCAGGTATCACATTTCTGACATTACGCAATCCGGCGTTTTGTGTCAAATTGTGTCAGTGTCAGATTAATCAAACGCCGTGTGCTGCGTTGATTATTTCGTGACGTACATTTTATATTAATTTCCATTTGAATTCCCTTTTCCAATAACGGGATTCGTGAGTGTGCCTGTGCCTTCGATTAGTGGTTAAAAAAGTTAAAACTAACATGGCCGGTAAGTTTTTGACATTTTATTTACTAAATATATTTTCGAAACTTATTTATAATCTTTCGACGAAGTTTTTGGTACCTGTTAAAACTTTTAAATGCGTTCGCTGATAAGAATTTTATCTACAATTTTGTTTATATAATAAAATATATTACTTATAACTTTATGCATAATATAAATATTATTCCAATTGGATGACGATTTCGAAAGTTTAAATTGAAAATCACTAATTGGACAGTTAGGTATTTATTGGGTCAACTAGCCAAGCAACAGGTTATAGTGAACTTGTGTTGACGAAATATCTAATATAACGATCTATGTCTTAATGACGCGAGTTTCCTTACGAAAACTATCAAGCAAGCGGAAATTATACGCGTCATACAATTTTAGACCTTTGGAACAAGGTGAGAATTAAAAAAAAAACGTACAAAAAGTTAATACTAATTCTAAAGCAACCTCTTTACTCAAATTTTACCAGATTTCATACAGCCGTTTAGTCAAATTTATAATAAAATGTATGAACGTTTTTTAACTTATATTGTTTGAAGGTTAGAATATTAACACAGATAACTACTTATTATAAACATTTCAAGCCTTTTGACTCCCAAATTGATAATAGGTACACACAATATAACATCCACTGTTCAATAGGAGTCCCATGTAATAGGGGGTGAGCCTATTGCCATTTTGCTTGGTTTCAGATTCCATATTACAACTTTTAATTTCCAAAAATCTTATTTGAATGCGCTAATCTTAAACTACTGGTCCGATTTGAAATATTCGATTTGTGTTGGATAGTCCATTTATCGAGAAAGGCTATAGGATATAAAACATTACGCTATAACCAATTGGCATAGAGCAGAGTGGTCGAAATTGCACAGAAGTAGCTAATCTTATTAAATCTATAGGATAAGGTATCACTAATAATGAACATATTCTAAATTAATCTTATTAGAATTGTCACAGCAAAAACAGTAGTGCATAGTCATTATAAATATACATAATTTTTATTTTAAATAATTGTATGGTTATCAAGATTAAGAGTGTGTATCAAATATCAGATTGATTGGTCGTTAGGAAGGGGGTGAAATTACAAAAACTAAATTGGACCCAACCAAACAAACGGGGCAAGCCAAATAAAACCTTTTCATGATAAAAACTTTTGTAATTGTTTTTTTTATTATATTAAGTTCAACTTATTCAGGAAATTCAAATGTTTCTGGTATAGTTATTTCGTTTTTTTTTCCTGTAATCATACTTGCATTAGCATAACATTCGTCAATTAATTAATGGCCTTTTGTTGTAAAAAATATGATAAAAACAATCAGTTTTTTTAAGGGGTATAATCATCGTATGACTCTCTTCCGCTTGGGTGAGGCGGGAGAGTGTGTCAGACTCTTACTGACTAAAAACCACCCCGTTCCTTCTCTTGCACGTTGAGCCGGAGCCCCGGCTCTGCGACTCCGAATCGGCATCGGCCCTGTTGAGCCCCATCTGTGGTGGTCTGATGGCTCCTTGAGGCGCGCGCGGAACGCGACGCGCCGTACGCTCGGCTATGGTTCTGGTCGGGCGGCGAGTCACCCGTGCTCGCCGTCCGCAGGGCCGTGCTTACGGTGGCCGGAGGAGAATCTTAACAGAGACCCGTGGCCTATAGGTCCTAAGGAGTAATATAGGCTACGTTTATTTTAAGAAATAGCAGACGAAGCTTTAGTAAAGACTATTTTATTTCTAAACCAGTTTCAAACATAATTTAGCTTCACAATTATGTAACACATACGTAAATAACTTAGAAATGAACTTTGTACTCAGTAATGTAATTCTACTTGAAAACAATTATGTTTGTATAATGACATAATTTAGTGAAGTGTTCGTTTTTAAAGGCTATATGCTCTTTTGTTGGTTGTGTTTCTTTTTGTGCCCGGTATATGGCAATAGGTTCACCCCCTATTACATGGGACTCATAACATAAATAGTGAAAAGTGGGTGTTTCATTGTACAGTGGCATAATGTGCACCTCTGCCTACCTCTTCGGGGATAAAAGGCGTGATGTTATGTATTATGTATGTTTCTTTTTTTATTGATTGATTCATTTGATGAATTGAGCTAGATGCTTATTCTAACCAGTGGCGTATCGCGGAGAACCTAATGGGTTACTGGGGCTCCGGCTCGAAGTGCAGGAGAAGGAACGGGGTGGTTTTTAGTCAGTAAGAGTCTGACACTCCCTTCCGCCTCACCCAGGCGAGAGAAGTCATTCGATGATTTTCCCCCTTAAAAAATAAAAAATAAACACCAGTGCCGTAGCGTATCTTGGTGAGGCCCCGTATAAAAATTTGTTCGGGGGCCCTTATGAAAGGTAAAAATTAATTCTCTCTGAACTAATAATTTCTCAGAATACATTTTTTTACACAATATTATGGAAAGCTTTCCGATTTTAACTTAAAACCGGAACAGAAAACCTTCCAGGTATCTCCCTCTGCCCAAATTATCGTACAATGATTACTTTAGTTTTTCCAAAGTTTCGGACGTGGTTTCTGCCAACCTTTGAACGCAAGCATTTTGTGATTACCGAAATAAAATATAAATTGATAAGTTTTTATATTTTTGGTAATACACGTTGGGGGCCCCCGTAGTTTGGGGCCCCATATTGATTGAATGGCCCTACATTGATACGGCAGATACGGCGCTAGCTACACCCCTAATCCTAACCTACTACCCTTTTTTTGATGACGGGAGGAAACATTCAATAGGCGCCTAGCTTTTTGGGGATAAAAGACTAAGGAGTGTGGGATTTTTACCTCACTGTAACCACCCCGGTGGCTACCCTCAACACCTGTATGTAGATACCGGGTCCTCTGAGAGACCTGTTCCGGAGCCTCCTCGGCGCAAAGCCTGGGTGCTTACTCTTGAAATCTCAATGTCAATACTATTTCAATTCAATAAAATCTCAATAATTATTCAATGTCAACACTATACAACCACAACCGTAGCTGTTACAATAGCATTCAGAGTACGGAATATAAAGACAAACTCAATACCATTTAGTTCATTCAGTATCCACGCAATACGGATGCAATGGGTGCTAGTGTTGCATCTCGAGAGTACGAAATTTCACAATACCAATGTTGATCGATCGGAATTGGATTCAAGAGAAAGGAAGTAAGGTAGTAGGATCAGGATGTAAGCATCCTGATCCTACTACCTTACTTCCTAAGTTCATACTAATATTATAAATGCGAAAGATTGTTCGTTTATTCTCCTTCACGTCAAAACAGTATAAAATCTGGAACAGGGGTTAGAATATTAAGTCCCCGTCATCCCGTTGTAAAGGACCCGAGACGGTGGCGCGCTTTGTGTCCACGCGCTCCTCCGAGACGTTGCACCTCACTTCTCCGTGCATCTTGAGGTGGGGCCTGGCAAGGCAGGCCGCCACGAGTTCGGGGGCTGCGGATGAATGTGACTCCCGCACCCTCGTACCCACGTGTGAGACGGGACACCGGGGTGGGTTTTAGTCAGTAAGAGTCTGACAGTCCCTTTCGTCCTCCTCAGGCGAGAGGGCTCCATGAGGATTTCCCACCTTGAGGTTAAAAAAAAGGGGGTAGAATATTGTCTGAAATAACATACAGACTACTTTTTACCCCACGGGTACGTGGCCGAAGCAGCTGGTGAATAAAAGGTGTGATGATATAATATAAAATACTGAAACTAAGACACGCCTACCAACGTCAACAAAAAATTAGCGTAAAGATATTTATTTAAATGACATAACCGTATAATATAAACACACACAAGTTGTTTTAACATAATGTTATTATTTTAACTGTTTGCGAAGAATACAATAATATTATGTAAATGTTATTAACGATTGCTGACGGTCATGTGAGGGTAGATATTATCGAAAATATAATATTTGCTGTTTGTTGTATAAACATGAAACCAAATATAATTGGTATGAGAATAAAAACATTAATATTGCACTTTGTATTACCTACATGCTGGCTACTCCTTCGCAGTTTCACTCTCTGCTCGGCTCCTATTAATCATAGCGTGATGTTTTATAGTTTATAGCCTTCCTCGATAAATGGACTGTCCAATACAAGAAGAATTATTCAAATCGGACTTGTAGTTCTGGAGATTCGCGCGTTTAAACAAACAGACAAACAAACGAACAAACACTTCAGCTTTATAATGATAGTAATAAGATTCAGTTTTCGACAGCTTTTCCCACTTTTCACTATTTATGTTATGAGTCCCATGTCATAGGGGGTCAGCCTATTGCCATATACCGGGCAAAATTTCAAACTCCGTGCTACTACTGAGATTTTTTATAAAACCCAGTAATTCTTTCCTCGACCCTTGAATGGATTCCGAGACCTCTTGCCGGCAGTCACTTGCTACCATTCCGCCAACAAGGCAGTCCTGGACAGTTTTTTTAAGTCGATTTAAAAAAAACGTAACGTTTCTTCAATTGTTTCAGCCACGAACAACCCATATGATCATCTGCTGAAAACGATTGAGATCGACGGCAAACAGTTCAAGTATTATGACGTCACCGGCCTTGGGGAGAAATATGGTAAGTACCTAATAGATTCATGTAGAAAATCTTACTGTATTTTTTTATGGAATAGGAGGCAAACGAGCAGACGGATCACCTGATGGTAAGCGATCAGCGCCGCCCATAGACACCAAAGAAGTCACAGGTGCGTTGCCGGCCTGTTAAAATGAAATACGGTCTTTCCTTGAAGGTTTGAAGGTCGTATCGGTTCGGAAATACCGCCGACGACAGTTTTGCTGTACGAGGCAGAATGCTACGTGAGAAGCGCACAGTTGTCGCGGAGGACCTAACGGACTCATCCAATGACTTCTGCCGCCCAAGTGAGACGGGAGGGAGTGTCAGACTCTTACTGACTAAAAACCACCCCGTTCCTTCTCCTGCACGTCGAGCCGGAGCCCCGGTAACCCGTTCAACTCTCCGTGGCTCAAATAGCAAAAAGCTATGAATGATTGTTTCAAACATGGTGCAACATTGTGGTGATCAGTTAAGAGAAAGCGATCTCCAACCCTGCATTTGACTGCACGGTTGACGCGGTGGCTTGGCAATTGGCTGCTGCGTAACGTGTAGCGGGATCGATTCCCGCACGGGACAACTCTTTGTGTGATCTACAGATTGTTCCGGGTCTGAGTGTCACGTGTATCTGAACTTGAATGTTTGTAAACGCACCCACGATACAGGAGAAAATCCTAGTGTGGGGCAACGTTATATCGGAAAATAAAATCCGCCCGCCTGCGGAGATTATGGCAAACCCTCTTATGTAGAGGAGATTCATAGTGCAGCAGACTGCCACCCGCTGTGGATCATGGCAATTTTATTGTCTTTCTCCTTTCCATATAAAATGAAGAAAATCACAAACCACAGTACTCATGAGAGGTGTATCTCCTTATCTTTGTGTAGTGATAACAAATGTCATTCAGTTCTTATCAAATCTCCGTCAATATTATCATGACACTACCTTGAACCTATTCGAAATAGATAAAAAATATTTTTCATAATAGTAAATAACTTTTTCTTGTGATAGTGCGATATCTTTTTTATGCAGAAATGTCATTACGGTCAGACTATTGTCCGGTTTTTTTTCTTTTTTTTTTTACCCCTTCCTAATGCTATCTGTCTTTCTGACTGTGGTTTGTGTAAGTGGCGTGGGAGATATATGTCCAGCGACATACTCTCATAAATTATTATTTTTAGAGCATCCATAAGATGTTGCGCAAATATGTTTGGGTGTGTATGTATTGTCGGGTTAGCTGCAACTTCTGTACACCAGGATATAAATAAATAAAAATAAAAAAGCCTTTATTTCCCAGTACCCTTAAATAATTACATAACTATTAAAGAATGATTTTTTTTTCTATCTACAGGTAAGTATTACACTAGGGTGTAGGCCCCTTCCTCAGGTGAAGGCCTCCTTCAGTTGTTTCCAATTCCTTGTCTTTGGTCATGGTTTGCCAATCGTCTCCTGCTATTTCTCTTAAGTTATCAGCCCATCTTCTTTTTAGTTTGCCTTCTTTTCTTCAATCTGTGGGCCCTTTCCACTGTCTGGGCTTTGGTTGTCAATCTGTCGTCCTTACACCGTGCTACATGTCCAGTACATTGCCATTTCAGTTTTAGAGTAGTACACCAGGATAACACAACATAACATCACGCCTTTTATCCCCGAAGGGGTAGGCAGAGGTGCACATTACACCACTTAATGCCACTGTACAATGTAACACCCACTTTTCGCTATTTGTCCTATGTAATAGGGGGTGAGCCTATTGCTATATACCGAGCACAATGCTCGGTATATAGCAATAGGCTCACCTACTTGCACATGCTACACCTACAGACTTCGTTCCACTACTGAGATTTTTTAACAATTCAGTAATACTTTGCCCGACCTGGCTATCGAACCCGAGACCCTTTGCCCGGCAGTCCCACTTAAGACCACTTGGCCAACGAGGCAGTCACCTGAGAGCCAGTCAGTGCACCATGATCTACAGTAGATACTACCATGAAAACATCGGAACACTGAAGTCCAACGTCTCAGGGACATGAACAACTGTCCTGTATCCCGCAACGAAATATATCAGAAGACTAGCTACTTTTGCGCGGTTTCACACGCTCTGCTCAGCTCCTATTGGTCGTAGTGTGATGTTTTTTAGCCTATAGCCATCCTCGATAAATGCGCTATCCAACATAAAAAGAATTATTCAAATCAGTCAATCAATTAGCTCGTTCAAACAAACAAACAAAAAAAAAAAAACTCTTCCGCTTTATATATATATATATTTTTTTTTTTTAAAAAAACATTGCCCCACACTAGGGTTTTCTCCTGTGTGTGCGTTTACAAACATACAAATTCACATACACATGACACCCAGACACGGAACAACAATTTGTCGATCACACAAAGTGTTGTTCCGTGCGGGAATCGCACCCGCGACACGTTGCACGGCAGCCGGTTGCCCAGCCACCGCACCAATCGTGTAGTCAATATATAATAGAATAAGAGCATAATATATAACATAAGATATTAGTAGAGGCGAAACAAAGTTATAGTTTCGAAGTATAGCTGCTTTATTTTACCATCGTGAACATAGGTATTAGCTACGTACTTGTCCACTACCTCACACAGTCGTCCAATAAGTACACATTGTTAAGTATGGGAAAGCCATGCTTCGGCACTTCTGGGCCGGCTCGACCGGAGTGATATCACGGCCGAGCAGAAAACAAAAGTGAAACAACCACAGTGTTGTGTATCATCTGTGCTACATAAAAGCATTTTTTCCTCTCTCTTTCTTTCACAATATTTTTTTTTATAAGGGGGGAAATCATCGAATGACTTCTCTCGCCTGGGTGAGGCGGGAGGGAGCGCCAGACACTTACTGACTAAAAACCACCCCGTTCCTTCTCCTGCACGTCGAGCCGGAGCCCCGGTTACCCGTTAGGTTCTCCGCGACTTCTTTCACAATACTTAAGAACTTTATTTCACGGTTTAGTTAGTATTTTTACATTACAGTTGAAAAATGTAAATGATACTTGACACTTGCGACCCCCAAAACGTTTGAATTAATGCATAGGTACACACTAACGTGGTTTCGTAATAACGTCAATGTATTTTTGTAGTATAGAATTATTCATACAGGAAGGGGGCGCGTCTCGTCGTTATTTTTAATGTATTTAAATCGATTTTGTTGTGTCTAAGTGACTATATAACTCCAATAGTTTGTGTGTGGGAGAGCCATGCTTCAGCACGAATGGGCCGGCTCGACCGGAGTGATACCACGGCCTCACAGAAAACCGACGTGATGCAACGCTTGTGTTGTTTCGTCGTCTGAGTGAGGTTACCGGAGGCCCAATTACCCCTCCCCCCTCTCCAGTCTCCCCAATCACCGAATCCTCAAATTCCCCAATCCCCAAAAGGCCGGTAACCCACTTGTGACGCCTCTACTGTTCCGGGTGTCTATGAGCGACGCCGATTGCTTACCATCAGGTGATCCGTCCGCTCGTTTACCGACTTATGCCATAAAAAAAATTGTTATTCCCGCGCGATTTTATCCGTTTTACTCGGCTCCCATTGAACGTAGCGAGATGTTTTATAGCCTTTTTTTGGGATAAGCCCGCCACAACCTCCCAAAACCGGTGCAACTCCTGTAAGCCAGGATCTACAGTAGATACAACTATGAAAACACCGGAACACTGAAGTCCGGCGCGTCCCAGGGATATGGATAACTGTCTTGGTTCCCGCAACGAAGTAAATCAGAAGATATTATAAGAGGAGAAGAAAAAAACGGTAGTTTCCACTTCCCTCGGTGAATTACTGCAGGAGATAGAATGAATTAAGCCTAAAGGCACAAAAAAGAGAGGCAATTTGACTAAAACTAAGTGGGTCCTATGTGTGAGCTGTTATACTTTGTTTTATATTCTTTTTTTTAAGCTTCTTCCGCCTGGGTGAGGCGGAAGGGAGTATCAGACTCTTACTGACTAAAAAACCACACCGTTCTTACTCCTGCCCTTCGAGCCGGAGCCCCAGCAACCCGTTAAGTCCTCCGTATCGGCATCAGCCCTATTGGGCCCCCATCCGTGGTGGTCTGACGGCTCTTTGAGGCGTGCGCGGAACGCTCGGCGCCGTACGCTCGGGTCTGGTTCTGGTCGGGCGGCAAGCCACATATGCTTGTCGTCAGCAGGCCCGTGCTTACGGTGGCCGGAGATCGTAAATAACGCTGAAACTACTGAACGGATTTTGATGAAACTTGGTATACAGGCAGGGTATGGGCTAACTTAGGTGATAGGATAGGATAGGTTTTTATCCCGGTAAATGCTCCCATGGTATAAAGCAGGAATCATATTCTACGCGGACGAAGTTGCGTGCGACAACTGGTTTAAAATAAGTAAGATTGTCTGTCGCGGACTAATAGGTCTTTAATTTTCATACCCTGACTTATAAAAGATGTCGGTTGACGGTTTCGAAAGGACTTAATTTAATAACGTTCAAACATTCATACATAGACAATTTAGGTAATAGACACTATAGACACGTTTCACTTTTAGGCTCATAGATGGGGCTACGTGTAACATCTTAACATTATAATTATATTGATAACATTTTAACACTGACCCTGTAGGTACGCTTCATCTGGGTATCGAATTCAAGACCCATTCATACATTATTAGTATTGTATGACAGGAAATATCATTCAATTCTTGTTGTAAGTAACAACAGTACATATATACATTCATTCATTGTGCACAACAACATTGTAACATGAATTCTTTCATCGTATGATTGTATTGTATTTTTTTATGGCATGAGCCGGTAAACCAGCAGACGGACCTGATGGTAAGCAATCGGCGTCGCCCATTGACACCTGGAACAGCAGAGGCGTTACATACAACTGCGTGCGACCTTTTGGGGATTAGGAGTTTGTGGATCGTTGGGGATTCAGGAATTGAGGAGATTGGGGAAGGGGAGGATAATTGGGCCTCCGGTTCCCTCACTCACACGACGAAACACAACGCAAGTGTTGCTTCACGTCGGTTTTCTGTGAGGCCGTGGTATCACTCCGGTCGAGCCGGCCCATTCGTGCCGAAGCATGGCTCTCCCACACTTGTATGGCTTACTAGCTCTTACATGCGGTTTCGCTTGCGTAATCATAATTTTTGAGGAGCCCTCTTCAGTGCAGCCTATCTGCACATCGTAATAGAATTAGCGTTAATTTTTTTAGACTTAAATCAAAGTGTAGCGTGTAGGCACAATAGTCTTAGTTAGTCTTAGGCACATTAGGTCTAAGTTCACTGGAGTCAGTGAGTCGCATATTACTATACTCTATTGTCAGTCGTTCAATAAACCTCGAACCAAGAACACGCATATTATTTGCCGACCCTTCTGCTAACGAACACACACACACACACACCCTCACACACACACCATAAACGGCAAAAAAGAATCGGAGCCCCATAGCATTTTTAGACGACCGATTATCATAAGGTGATCCGTCTGCTCGTTTACTCTTATATAAACTCACTTTCCGATTTATAATATTAGTAAGGATTGCCGCTGATGCTGGAGAAGCTTGTGGTTGTTGGTCGGGTTAACGGGAAAAGACCTCGTGGTCGCTCACCTACCCGGTGGTTGGATGCTGTAAAAAACCTAAACTAACTGACAGTTCCACAAGCCATAAAGACGTCGCACTGTGCCGTCGCGGAGATTGCTTCGGGAAATTGTAAATTGTACGTTGTGAGCTGTTACTTTCAATATTCTGACTCAGTTACTCCTCATATTCATCACCTCCGTCACGTCTTGCAATCACTTGCGGGCTCCAAAATTATCATTGGTGCTGACGTTAACGCGTCTTCATCCTTGTGGTATGGCAAGGTCAGGGCTACTGACATGGAACGGCGCTGTGCTGTTGAAGAATTCATTGCCGAAATGAATCTCTCCATTCATAACACCCCTGATGCACCACCTACTTTTTGCAGCCAAATGGGCGAATCTTGTATTGACGTCACACTTTCTAGTGCGGACGTTAGCTTGGATAGGTGGCGTGTCCTACCAGATGCGTCGTGTAGTGATCATCGCCTGATCGTGTACGAGTTTGTTTCAACATTACCCCAGGGTCCAACATATTGCAATGATAGCTTTAGGTACAAGACTAAGGGCGCGGACTGGAACTTTTTTAAAATCAAATCATTTATTTGCTAATATGGGTAAATTAAGTTGTTAGCACATAAGTAGATACAGTTCCGACCATATTACGCCTTGAGGCATGCAAATTACAAAATTTACAAAAATTACAGTTTTACAATGTTATTTGGAAAAAAAAATCAAGTACATTCAAAATTCAAGCTTTCAACACAATTATTGTAATATAAGTGAATTCAAAATATAATGTCAACAATTTCATTAAAATTTAATGTCAATAAATGTATTTCTCAAATAAAATGTCATGAATTAGATTAAATAAAATGTCATACAAAGGACAATGCCCAAAAATGTGTGAGATTCCACACCGATTGGTTTACATATCATATCAAATGCATGCAAAACTTATAAGATATAGAAATTTACTTAATAAAAAATAGTGATATTTTACATTAACATGTCCTGCAAATACTCGTTGACAGTGTAATATGCTTTTGGCATTAATAGGGCTTTGATTTTTCTTTTAAATATATTTATATCTGAAATCTCCAATACAGACTTGGGTAGGTGATTATAGACACGTGGCGCCATGCAGAAAATACTTTTATTAAGTAATGCTGTTTTAGTTCATTATTTGCATCTCAAGCCAAAGATTTTACTCGCAGAGATCTCTCGGCCGAGGAGGGTGCTGAAATCATGTCAGATGCCTTCACTTACTGTGCCGACATCGCTTTTGGTCGCGGGTCCTTGACAAGTACGCGTAGATGCGACTGGTGGAATAACTATCTAGTCGAACAACGTAAATGTTTTCGTAAAGCGCGCAAACAGTTAAATAGACTAAAGAAACGTAAGGTAACCGGTACCGTTTTTGATGAAGCACTGATTGCGTTTAGAGTTGCCAGGTCACGTTATAGGGCTTCGGTGGAGAAAGCCAAGGGTGATTTGCTACGGAGGGTTGTACAAAAATTAGATAAGGAGGGTCCGTGGTCGCCTCTATACCATGAGTTCAAAGCTAATAGATCCGTCGATCTGGCATTCGTACAGAACATAAAAGTCAACAATGTTCACACCACTGGTATTGAGGAGACAACGGAAGTTCTACTCGATGAGCTTGTCCCTGACGATGTATTCGAGACAGACAATGATTACCATCAACAGATTAGGTCGTGGGCAGCTATACCGCCTGAATCACCAGTGTCTGATCTACCGTCCATCAACGAGCTCGTAACTATTGTTAAAACTTTGCCTTTAAATAAATCATCTGGTGAAGACAAAGTCTCAAATAAAATGATAATAGAAGCATGTAAATCCGCGGCTGATGCGATCCTAACTGTATACAACCGTTGTATCGCGGAAGGTGTCTTTCCTCGTGTATGGCGACGTGGATTCATTCGCATAATCCCCAAAAATGGAAATAAACCCCCCGATGACCCTAAGTCATACCGGCCTATCACGCTTTTGCCATCTTTAGGGAAACTACTTGAGCGACTTATCGTTCCTCGTTTACTGCCAGGTGGACCAAAATTCCACAACAATCAATTTGGTTTCACTGTAGGAAAGTCTACTGTCGACGCGGCTCTTTCTGTCCGATCCATGGTAAATTCGTCTGAGCACAGGTATATAGTAGGCATTTTTCTGGACATTTCCGGTGCCTTTGATAACGCATGGTGGCCAATGTTACTCTTAAAACTGAAAGGTCGAGGCTGTTTTAGTAACATATATAAATTAATATACACGTATTTCCTTCACGGTTCCGTTAAACTGAAGCTTGGTCATTGTTCTCGGTCGAAGTCTTTATCAATGGGATGTCCTCAGGGCTCGGTTATTGGCCCGTATTTATGGAATTTAGGATTTGATGATTTGCTCGCGATTCCCCTTCCTTGTAGCTGTACTTTGACTGGATATGCGGATGATGGCCTTTTGCTAGTACAGTCAAATACCCGCGCCGGACTGGAGAATTTGGCTAAAGACTGTCTCAGTAGGATCTCGCGATGGGGCGAACGAAATCGCTTGACTTTTGCACCCCATAAAACTTACCAGCTATTGCTTAAAGGAAATCTAAAGTCGTGGCCGTCTATTAAATTTAACAACGTTTCCGTAAAACGAAAGGAGTCGGTTTGCTACCTCTCGGTCTAGTTTTGGAAAAAAACTTTTCTTTCATTGAGCACATTAAGGCTATTAGTGAGAAAGCCAAAAATAACTTCTATGCGCTGACGCGAATTTCAAAAGCCACCTGGGGTCTCTCTTTTCTTACGCTCAGGATCATATACGGAGCAACCTACCTGGGATGCGTGTGCTACGGGGCACCTGTCTGGGCTGATAGGGCCACAATAGGCGCGGTACGGCGAAAACTTCTTCAAGGCCAGCGTCTAGCCTTGATTTTCCTGTGTAAGGCTTATAGGACGGTTAGCACTGAAGCCCTACCTGTGCTCGCGGGCGTACTTCCGGTAGATCTTGAGGTGCAGCGACGTGCTGCTATGTACTACAGTGCGAGACCTAATTTGTCAGCAAGCTTTCTAGCACAACGTGATAGAAATAAAATTGCTAGATTGTTTAAGCCAATAACGGACGTCTGGGATGAGCTTATAACTGAATGGCAGGGTAGATGGGCATCTTCTATTAAGGGCCGCCACCTATATCAGTTCTTCCCATCCGTGCATGAGCGGCTGGAGAGGACATGGTTGGAGGTGGATCACTGTGTTGCCCAATTTCTTACTGGCCACGGCAACTTTAAAAGCAAATTGTTCTCATTTAAACTTATTGATTCACCATGGTGCCAATGTTCGACAGTGGATTTGCAATACGAGCAGTCGGCCCATCACATACTCTGGGAGTGTGATCTCTGGCAATATGAACGTAACACTATGTTGAATAATTTAATTGTTTCGTCAGGTGTAGCTTATTATACGGACCTTGTGGAATCTAGAACAAATTTCCGTGCGTTTAGGCGTTTTTGCCATACCTATTATTGGAAGCAAGTATAACAGCTCACACATAGGACCCACTTAGTTTTTTAGTCAAATTTCCGTGGTGCTTGGCGACTGGGCTTCACCCAGTTGTACAGTCTCTTCTTTGTGCCTTTAGGCTTAATTCATTCTGTCTCCTGCAGAAATTCACCGAGGGAAGTGGAAACTATAGTTTTTTCTTCTCCTCTTATAATATCTTCTGATTCATTTCGTTGCGGGAACCAAGACAGTTACTCATGTCCCTGGGACGCGCCGGACTTCAGTGTTCCGGTGTTTTCATGGTTGTATCTACTGTAGATCCTGGCTTACAGGAGTTGCAGCGGTTTTGGGAGGTTGTGGCGGGCTTGTCCCTTAAAAAAAAAAAAAAAAAAAAAAAACCATAAAGACCGCAGAGGACAGGGGCGTTTGGAGGAGGGTTGTGCATCAAGTGACGCGTGCACCAGTGTCTAGTCACACGACCTTCAGTAATGAAGAAGACGACTAGGAAGGAAGCCGCTGATGGTCGGGCTTTTACTTCGTCACGTTTAGCATCTGGCTTTGCAAGCCGACGAATTTCAAAGTCCGATATTTTTTGTAGTAAGCATTGTATTGGGGTTTTATGAATGCCGGCGACGTTCACATAATGATAAAAACCTCCCTATTTCTTACAGACCGTCTTCCCTACTCCGTAAGAGTACTTCTGGAGTCCTGTGTGAGGAACTGCGATGGCTTCCAAGTGCTGCAGAAAGATGTCCAGAATGTCCTCGAGTGGGAAACCAACCAGGCCGTCGAGGGTGGCGTTGAGATCGCGTTTAAACCCGCCAGGGTGATTCTTCAGGTAAATATCATCATCATTATCATCATCAGCCTATAGGTGTCCACTGCTGATAGGCCTCTTCTCACACGGAGAAGGAATGAGCATTAAACTGTCAAACACCGCAAGGACACCGGTGACCGCAACCTATTGTTCTTTAACTCGTCGAGTACCATATTTATAGACACAATTAAAGAACAATAGGTTGCGGTCACCGGTGACCGCTTGGTGTTTGACAGTTTAATTGTGTCTATAATGACGGTACTCAAAGGGTTAATAACCTAAGAAACTAAGCCCAGGTTTCCTCACGATGTTTTCCTTCACCGTGGTTGTGTCATAAATATATATTTTTTATATTATATTGGTTTTTTATATTATACTAGCGGACCCAACAGACGTTGTCCTGCATATCCACTTGAATTGAATGTATAAACAAAAATTCATTCAAATTAGCTGTTTAGGATAAATAACCTTAACATCGACTGCAGTTCCCAGATCCCCTTGATCACACAAAAAATTTCATCAAAATCGGTCCAGTCGTTTGAGAGAAGTTCAGTGACATACACACTCGCAGAGGAATTATATACCTATATAAAGATTTGATGGGCCGACGTTTGACCACTGTCTGCCCTGGTGGTGCACGATGATGCGGTCTACGATGGAGCACGTCGTCCCATTAGCAACCTATTCACTCGGGCCTTGAAGACTCCCAGGGTATACCCTTCAGGAAACACAGACTCTGGCAAAGAATTTCACTCCTTAGCGGTACGCACAAGGGAGCTTGATGCAAAGCGCTTCGTGCGTGTGGGTGGGCATGTACCATGATTCGCTTCGCCGATTGTCTTGTGGTACGATGATGGAAAGGACTAGGGGGAATCAAGTTGTGCAATTGCCCCGCACACAAATGTATCCGGAAGAAAACCGAAAGGCTTGCAACCTTACGCCTGTTTTTATAATAACTATCGTGAGACATACTAAATTAACTAAACATCGCGGGTTACTCACGTGAAAATACTGAGAAAAACTCTACTAGTTTCGAACCACAGAGGGGTTCTTCCTCATGAGCAGCGTGCGCGGTCGCGGCGATGTCGCGCAGCCTACTGGCTAGCGTTGGCGCTCGCTTCGGAGTTGCTACTTGCGCTGCTTTTTGAAAAATGTATGTTCTACAATGTGTCTGATACATATTCCAATACTGTACATATATGTGAGAACAATGCAAAGACTCGCTTGACGCATTATACTAATTACAAAACTTACTAAAAAAAAAAAACAAAATAATAAGAAAATCTTATAGTATATATTACTTATTTTTCCAGGATCTCACAGGTGTACCAGCTGTAGTAGACTTCGCAGCTATGCGTGATGCTGTAAAGGATCTCGGCGGAGACCCTCAGAAGATCAACCCCATATGCCCGGCTGATCTTGTCATCGATCACTCTGTGCAAGTTGATTTTGCTAGGAGGTGTGTATTAGTGAATTATAATTTTATAGTCTAACATGGTGCTCACATATACATACTGACAATCCATAAAAATAGTGCTTCTATACAAGAAAAAAAAACACTCTTTTCCAATAAAGAAAAAAATGCTCGATACCATAAGGAAACTAGATTGTCTACACTAGAAGTATTAAATTATGTATTATATTACCTACTATTGGAATTTAAGTACCGACTACATTTGAGTATTGTCCAGTGGAGCCGAACCAACATGCTGCCAAGCATTCTTATTCTTATCTTCAAGATAATCTGTCAGTGTATAGTAAGCTTGATTACATAATTCGCACTTAATATATTTTTTAAATTTACTTTCATTGAGAACTATAGTCAGAATTTTAATTAGATTCCAGATTTGACAATAGCTACTGTCATTTTGTGAAATAATGATACCACATATAATAGTGTAGTGATGCACACAAAAATCGATAAATAATCAGTGTGTATGTTTTATAATAAATGTTACAGAAAGTGACAGGATAGCGATAGCGATGACGGCGACAATTTATAAAATAACTTATTACCATGATACATCTATCTGTTTTATTTGTCATGTTCCTTCATGATTCCATTTTTTTTATTTATTTCACACACAATTATAAAAGAAAGTCTCAGATCGTTAATTAATCGTCAAAACTAAATTATCGGTTCAGAAATATTTAATTTCCTGATCTGATAATTTTACTCTCGTAAACTAAGTATTTCCGAGAGTAAAATTATAAACGAGAAGAATCGATCCAGAAATATTGCATTTCCATATCGAATAATTTCGCAACGTCACTATTTAGTACTTGTCATAACGTTGCAACACTGAAATTGTCAAATCTGGAATCGAATTAAAATTCCGAGTTTAGTATGCTGTTTGGTATTTTATTATAGCATTGAATACCTAACCCCATAAAGGATTTCTGTACTTTAAAACAGGAATTATGTTCTACGCGGACTATGTTGTGGGCAACAGATAGTCAGACCTAAGATTAGTATTCATATTCATTTATTTGCGTACCATAAAGTGAATAAGGTGTTACAATAGGCTTAAAGCTAAGTACATTTATGGACCCTGTAAGGGTACAGCAATATTTGTTAAGATAAAGCTTTTTTTTAAAAGAGATTATCCAAAAATAGACCTAACATATTTTAGTAAAACAAAATAAAATAATTAAAATTAAAAATAAGATAATTAAAGTCAAAATAAAATGATAGTTACTAAAATAAAATGTCATATTAAAATTCTTGGTATGTCCAATAATTACAATGATACCTAAATCAAATTTAAACAATCATAATTAAATTAAAATAATCAAAATCAAATTAAAATAATCAATAGGTATTATTATTGACGTGTGATATCCGTTCACACAACCGTAACCTCCGCTCGACGGATAACTTGCTCCTTGAAATACCTTCCCACCGGACCTCTTTTATTTCTAATTCCTTTACAATAAGTGTCATCAAACTTTATAACGCGCTCCCCTCAATATCAAAAAAGCTCGTAATAAAATCTCCTTTAAACACCAAGTTTATGAATTTTACTTAAAATCGCTGCAACGCTAGGTCTAGGTCTTCGTCGATATATATTTATGTATGTATTTATACCTATATATTTTATGCATATGACTATATATACTATTTACTATTATGTAATATATATGTATAGCTATATTATTTAATAATTACCTTTTTATTTATTTTTTCCTCTCTCTCTCTTTGCTGTTAGTTTATTCTCCGTACCTTATTTTTCGCAGATTTTCTATTTAAACCCTAAGGTTGACTGGTAGAGAATGCCATATGGCATTAAGTCCGCCTTATGTGCTATATTAAAATTGTGTACATTAAAGACTAAATAAATATCCTCAAATTGCAGCCCAGACGCTCTGAACAAGAATCAAGAATTGGAATTCGAGAGGAACAAGGAACGATTCCAATTCCTCAAGTGGGGAGCTCAGGCCTTCGACAATATGCTGATCGTACCACCCGGCTCCGGAATCGTCCATCAGGTTCGTACTTGGGTACTTGCTATGCCAACACTTAAACTGCAAACACCAAGCGGTCACCGGTGACCGCAACCTATTGTTCTTTAAACTGTCAAACACCAAGCGGTCACCGGTGACCGCGACCTATTGTTCTTTAATTGTGTCTATAAAACCGGTACTCGACGGGTTAATTGTGTCTATAATGACGGTACTCAACGAGTTAACATAACATCATCAGCCTTTTATCCCCGAAGGGGTAGACAGGTGCACATTATGCCACTGTACAATGTAACCCAATTTTCACTATTTATGTTATGAGTCCCATGTAATAGGGGGTGAGACTATTGCCATATACCGGGCACAATTCCAGACTCCGTGCTTGCTACCACATGAGGCAGTCATGCCAACTAAAGTCAAATTCAATACTTTTTTCGAACTGTCTAAAACGACAGTTCACTATAGATATCGTACGAGATTGTGTATTGTGACGTCACGGTTTTTTTTATATCAAACAGCATACTTATTTCTTAAAAATTGCTGGAAATATACTAAAATTAAACTGTCAAACACCGCGAGGACACCGGTGACCGCAACCTATTGTGTATATATCTTTAATTGTGTCTATAATGACGGTACACAAACTATAATGACGGTACTCAAAGCGAAGCAAAGTTGGTCTTGGTTTATTAATATTTTACTGTATAGAACAGTCGAAATAATTTATTTTTGATTAAGGAAAGTACACAATTGTATGTATATAGCATCTCTAAACAATAATTCTTTTATAGACTACGTTTAATAAAACTGACTTCAACCCCCTCTGTTTTTGAAGTCGGCTAATTAATATACTAAACTATCCTGAGTGTAACAAACACTTTTTTCAAACCGCATCAAAATTGGATCAACCAATCGCGCACAAACATACTTACAGGTCAAACTGAGAAGGTCTTTATTTTATTTTCAAGTCGTTTAAAAACAGACACCTGCTATAAAAGTTGTCTTTGCGCTCGATAGATGGCGTTATTTTCTACTTTATTATGAATTATTTGTATGTTGATATTTTTTTTAGGTTTCAAGGTAAACGTTCTATTTTTAACAAAATAAAGTACAATAATAATTGACGGCACAGCAACTATTTGTGTGGTCCACAGATTATTGTTCTGAGTTTGTGGGTGTCATGTGTATGTGAACTTGTATGTTTGTAAATGCACCCACTACACAGGAAAAAACCTGAATGTGGGGCAACGTTTTATTTTTAAATAAATAAATAATGAAAAATTACCCAAATCCGACAATTACTTCAACTAAGAATTTCTCCAAACAAAAAACAGACGTATGCTGCGAAAGTTGTCCCCACGCTCGATAGATGGCGTTGTGCAAATTCGTAGTTTTCCTGAATCGCGCTATGGTTTCGTTACTCGCGTTTGGTTAGGGTGCGCGCTCCGTTTTGGGATCATGACATCACCTCACAGTTGGTTAGGTTATAATAAATATGTCTAATTATTTGACCTAATCATGTTATGTCTCGTATTTTTGGTAAAAACTCGTGGTCGAGAGGTCGCAGAGTTTTATAAATAGTGAAAATCTATTTAACACATTGGATGTCGTGTTGGTAATGATGTCCGATGCTAGCGGAGGATTAGCATTTAACAGTTTTTGTCGGCAGATAATGGCTTAATAGAAATTAGCGACAGGCTTGTCACTAATAGTGTTATTTATTATTTCAATATCGTATGTAAAATTGACCAGGCATGTGTATGTGAACTTGTATGTTTGTAAACGCACCCACGACACAGGAGAAAATCCGAAAGTGGGGCAACGTTTTTTTTTAAAAAAAAATGTATGTATATTTTTTATTATATACAAAAATTACCTCATCATTTTCTAGTCAAAGTCAAAAACAAAATCGTTTATTTCAATTTAAATAAATAAAGTTTATTATTCCGTCAGCGTCACATAATAGTAGTAAGTGTAGTATCGACCTCATCGTTCGCTTGTAAAATTGACGTGTAAAAGAGCTGCCTTGTAGCCTATTTGCAGAAATAAATTCACTTGTTTCACTTGTCATAGATTTGTCTAGAAGTATTTTTTAAAGGGGCAAATCATTGAATGACTTCTTCCGCCTTGGTGAGGCGGGAGGGAGTGTCAGACTCTTACTGACTAAAAACTACCCCGTTCCTACTCCTGCCCTTCGAGCCGAAGGCCCGCATACCCGTTAAGTCCTCCGCGGCTCTTGTCTAGAAGTATAAAGTACAGTTTAGTGCTGGGGGCTGACTACATCTCGTGTATGTTACGTATATGTTATTTTTTATAGCTTATTCTCGTAGAAATACTTATCCAAAACTTAATACCATTGACACCCATAATAACTAATAAGTTTTAACCTCTGTCTCAAATGATTTATACAAAAACTAGAGGACCCGGCAAACTTCGTAGCGCTTAATTTTTTTCTCTCCTTTTAAACACTCTCTAGACTTCCACGAACATTTCAAGACCAAAATTAACCAACTCGATTCAGCCATTCTCGATTTTTAGCGAGACTAACGAACGGTAATTAATTTTCATTTATATAGAATTTTGTTCAAACGATTTTTGAATGAAATACCTACCTCAAACCACAATACATAATTAAACACAAAAAAAAGAATAAATCAAATGAAAAACAAAAAAAAACATACACAACTGCAAAAGTTGTCACCACGCTCGATAGATGGCGTTGTACAATTCTTTAGTATTCCTGAATCGCGCTATGGTTTCGTTACTCGCGTTTGGTTAAGCACAAGCACTCACAATAACTTATGCATATACACATACACGGTGGTAGTACCCGAACGCAAAAATTGCTAATTGATAAAACTTATTTTTGAATTTAAACTCGTGGTCGAGAGACCATTGAGTTTTATAAATATTTAATACTAGCTACTTCCGCGCGGTTTTACACTTTCTACTAAGGAACGCCAATTACTACGATTCTTACATATCTCTCTCGCTTCATTAACAGTCATCAGTCTACCTACATGTATGAGCGACATAATCTTTAATTCTAATCTTCTTTCCAGGTGAACTTGGAATACTTAGCTCGCGTGGTCTTCAGTAAGGACCTGCTTCATCCTGACTCCGTGGTTGGCACTGACAGTCATACTACCATGATTAACGGGCTTGGAGTCGTTGGATGGGGTGTAGGCGGTAAGTTCAAAATACTTTGTTAAATTATTTAGTTCAATAATATGAACAACAAACTACTGTCGCGCGATTTCACCAGGGTGCTTACTCTTGAAACCAATCTCAATGTCAATGCAATAAAATCTCAATAATTATTCAATGTCAACACTATACAACCACAATCGTAGCTGTTACAATAGCATTCAGAGTACGGAATATAAAGACAAACTCAATACCATTTAGTGGCATTTAGTTCATTCAATATCCTCGCAATACGGATGCAATGGGCGCTAGTGTTGTACGATGTTTTACAATACCAATGTCGATCGATCGGAATTGGTTTCAAAAGTAAGCCCACTGGTCTGCTCTGTTCCGTTGATCGTAGCGTGATGTTTTATAGCCTACAACATAACATCACGCCTATACACACATTACGTCACTTAATGTCACTGTACAGTGTAGCACCCACATTTCACTATTTGTGTTATGAGTCCCATGTAATAGGGGGTGAGCCTATTGCCATATACCGGGCACAGTTCCAGACTCCGTGCTACTACTGAGAATTGTTTAAAATGTTGTATGTTCTTAAAATGTTGTTGGGGCAACGTTTTTTTACAAAAGAAAGAAAGAACAATTACCCAAATCCGACAATTAGTTTCAACGAAGAATTTCTCCAAACAAAAAACAGACGCATGCTACGAACGTTGTCCCCTCGCTCGATAGATGGCGTTGTGCTGTAACGCAGTTTTCCTGAATCGCGATACGGTTTCGTTACCATCAATTTCGTGGACTTTCAGTATTTCAGTGTATAAGTGTGGGAGAGCCATGCTTCGGCACGAATGGGCCGGCTCGACCGGAGTGATACCACGGCCGAGCAGAAAACCGACGTGAAACAACGCTTGCGTTGTGTTTCGTCGTGTGAGTGAGGTTACCGGAGGCCCTATTACCTTCCCCTTCCCCAATCCCTGAATCCCCAATTATCCTCAAACTCCTAATCCTCAAAAAGCCGGTGACGCACTTGTAACGCCTCTGGTGTTCCAGGTGTCCATGGGCGACGCCGATTGCTTACCATCAGGTGATCCGTCTGCTCGTTTACCGGCTTATGCCATAAAAAAAATTCAGCTAATTTATTTTTTGTCCTTATCAGGAATCGAAGCGGAAGCAGTAATGTTGGGGCAGGCGATCAGCATGTTGCTACCTAAAGTGGTTGGATACAAGCTCGTCGGGGAACTGAACCCGCTAGCCACATCTACTGATCTAGTGCTCACTATTACCAAGGTAAGGTGTTTTTAATATTGATATCATTGACAAATACTGCTCGTTGGCCGAGTGGTCGCAAGTGCGACTGCCAAGCAAGGGGTTTCGGGTTCGATTCCCGGGTCGGGCAAAGTACTACCTACTGGTTTTTTTTTTTTAATTTGGAATTGTGCCCGGTATATGGCAATAGGCTCACCCCCTATTGCATGGGACTCATAACATAAATAGTGAAAAGTGAGTGTTACATTGTACAGTGGCATTAAGTGTCGTAATGTGCACCTCTGGGGATAAAAGGCGTAATGTTATGTGTCATTGACAAATAAGTATTTTTTCCTCGTACAAAATGACCAGTAAATAGTAACAAATAAATTATAAGAGGTTCTTTTATTATGGTATAAGCCGGTAAACGAGCAGACGGATCACCTGATGGTAAGCAATCGGCGTCGCCCATGGACACACGGAACACCAGAGGCGATTTTTTTTAAGGGGGGAAAATCATCGAATGTCTGCTCCCGCCTGGGTGAGGTGGGAGGGAGTGTCAGACTCTTACTGACTAAAAACCAGAGGCGTTACAAGTGCGTCACCGGCCTTTTGGGGATTAAGGAATTTGAGGATTGTTGGGGGAGGGGGGGGGGTGTAATTGTGCCTCCACTGCCCTCCCTCCCACGCCTGCACACTCCGCTGTGTGTCACTATGGTTGTCAGCTCGTCGGTGGTATCACTCCGGTCGACTCGACCCAGCAGTGCCGAAGCATGTCTCTCCCACAGTTAACCCAGTACGTCTATATTGCCCCCAGCACCTCCGCTCCCTGGGTGTGGTGGGTAAATTCGTGGAGTTCTACGGCCCGGGTGTATCGGCGCTGAGCATCGCGGACAGAGCGACGGTAGCCAACATGTGTCCCGAGTTCGGTGCCACGGTCGCGCACTTCCCCGTCGACGAGCGATCTCTAGAGTACCTCTGTCAGACTAGTAAGTTGAACAGAATTGGAAAGCGCTGGTATGATTATGAAAGAAATGATTTTGACATTGACCTGACTTTGAATTGAATAAAACCTGCAAGTCTTGTCGTTACAAGTCAAAATCATCTATTTCATTAGGGTAGACGACTAATTTTTATTTTAATGTCCGTCTGATAGATTATTTAAAAACATTAGACACGTATTTTTTATTTTCTCACAGAAACGAATAGTTTCGAAGATATATTGATTTGAAATGTCGCATGACGTCACTTCTCAGTACATTTTATACTAAGGAATGACGTTTTAGCCCCCACTCCTAAACTTTGATTCGTTTTATCTAAGTATTGTTTTATTATACGACAAAATAAAAAAATACGTGTCTAATATTTTTTCATTACCTAACTTACGGACTAATTATATTTTTAATTTTCATACCCTGTCATCATCCCCATTAGACCATGGGGCTTACGATCGATCGACATCGATATTGTGTCGTACTCTTGAGTAGCGACACTAGCGCCCATTACATCCGTATTGCGTGGATATTGAATGAACTAAATGGTATTGAGTTTGTCTTTATATTCCGTACTCTGAATGCTATTGTAACAGCTACGATTGTGGTTGTATAGTGTTGACAAAGAATTATTATTGAGATTTTATTGAATTGAAATTTCATTGACATTGGGATTGACTTCAAGAGTAAGCACCCTGGAAGACGCTTTTGAACATCCACAAAAATTTTAATGTGAACCTGTTTGCTCGTTCCAAAGTGTAGATTCCTATGGAGAAGAACGAGCAAGAAACTCCATAGGTTACTCTTTTTCAATCGGGTTCACAATACAATTTACTAGTTCCATAGTTTTGCTGTTTGGATCGTGCGAGAACAATGCAACACTATAATCCAGTCAAAGAGATCGAAAAAGAAAATAACCTTAAGGACAATAAATAATACAGTCTGGAGTTGACCAGTGTTAAACATCTGATTATATATATTTATTTATTTTAATTTTGTCTCATTTTATCTTGATGTTGTTACATTTGTCACTTTTTTATATTGACCACTATCTCGCTTGGTGGTGCGCGATGATGCGGTCTACGATGGAGCACGTCGTCCCATAAGCAACCTATTCACTCGGGCCTTGAACACTCCCAGGTTATACCCTTCAGGAAATGTCGCGGAAAATCTAACGGGTAACCGGGGCTCCGGCTCGACGTTTAGGAGAAGGAACGGGGTGGTTTTTAGTCAGTAAGAGTCTGACACTCCCTCCCGCCTCACCCAGGGGGGAACAGTCATTCGATGATTCCCCCCCCCCCCCTAAAAAAAAGTCTTCAGGAAATACAGACTCTGGCAAATAGTTCCACTCTTTAGCAGTACGCACAAGGAAGATTGACTTGACTATTATAAATACCCCCCTATCTGTTTCCAGACCGCTCTAAAGAGAAGATAGCTATCATCGAAGCGTACCTCCGCGCCACCAAACAATTCCGTGACTACAATAACCCCGCACAGGATCCTATCTTCTCCGAGGTATGTATTTATTATTTATTTATTTATTTATTAATTTATGTACACACATTCAACACAGAGGATAATACATAATAAAAAACAGAGTACATAGGCCCCACATATTCCAACTGGAATTTCTTCCTGTGGGCCTGTGGCAGGAAAAGAAATAACAATACAGAGACACATAGTGTGTTACACAAACAAGATTAAAATCAATTAACAAAAAAAAGTAATAAGACCGAAGAAACCAATAGAATTAACAATAATAAACAATAAAACAAATTACATAACATAACATCACGCCTTTTTATCCCCGAAGAGGTAGGCAGAGGTGCACATTTCGGCACTTAATGCCACTGTACAATGTAACACCCACTTTTCACTATTTATGTTATGAGTCCCATGTAATAGGGGATGAGCCTATTGCCATATACCGGGCACATTTTTCCAGACTCCGTGCTACTACTGAGATTTATAAAAACCCAGTAATACTTTGCCCGACCCGGGAATCGAACCCGAGACCCCTTGCCCGGCAGTCGCACTTGCGACCACTCGGCCAATGAGGCAGTCAAAACAAATTAATATAATACATATATAAATAAATCATCATCATCAACAGCCTATAAATGCCCACTGCTGAGCAAAGCCTCTTCTCACACGGAGAAGGTTAGAGCATTAATCACCACGCTTGCTCAATGCGGGGGCGATTTCAAACTTACCATTATAAATTATAAGCCCAGGTTTCCTCGCGATGTTTCCTTTACCGTTTGTCAGTGGTGTCTAAATAATCTTAGAAAGTACATATAACTCGGACAAAGTCACATTGGTACTTGCCGTTGGTAGGTTTCGAACCCGCACCCTCATGCATGAGAAGTGGGCGTCTTAAACCTCCGAGCCACTACGACCCTCCGGGCCACCACGACACATGTAACAACATCAATATAAATAAATACAGAAAAACAAATCTATATTTCAGGAGGAAAGATAATGTTCTCTCACTTGTCTCTTAAAGATAGATATAGACTTGGCGTCCCGAATGTTCGGCGGGAGCGAGTTCCATAGTCTCACTGCATGAACGGAGAAGGAGTAGGAGTAGAAGTCGGTATTATGGGGTTCACGCCCGAATGGAAAGGCTACTCAATTTAAAGTAGTACTTAAATATCGTGCCATCTCTATCCTTTTACAAAGAATTTGTTGAGACAGAACTATATTTAAACGCGACTTAATTTTTTTTTGAGGCTGCCTCGTTGGCCGAGTGGTGGCAATTGCGACTGCCTGGCAAGGGGTCTCGGGTTCGATTCCCGGGTCGGGCACAGTATTACTGGGTTTTTTAAAAATATCTCAGTTGTAGCACGGAGTCTGGAAATGTGCCCGGTGTATGGCAATAGGCTCCTTTTATATTAAAAACATAGAAAGAATTTTTCAAATCGGTCCAGTAGTTTCGGATATTAGCGCGTTCAAACAAACAAACAAAAAAAAAGCAGCTTCAGCTTCAGCTTTATAATATTAGTATAGATTTAATATTGGTACGCCTCACGGCAAAACGCTAGCCATTTTTTTTAACACCATTGTGTATATACCTATGTTATGATACCCTAATTCTATAAAACTAAACTTTATAGCATTTCCTAAATCATTCATATGAAACGTCTTATTTTCCAGGTGGTAGAACTAGACCTGTCGACAGTAGTGACATCTGTGAGCGGACCGAAGCGCCCTCAAGACAGAGTCTCCGTCTCCGTTATGAAGAAGGACTTCCAAGACTGTTTGACGAATAAGGTAAGTAATAATAAATTCTTAGCCGTCCTAAATGTACTACGTGAAGCATTTCCGACGTTTGGTTCCTAAGTTGGAAAGGACGGGGGTGGCCAAACGCCTCCTGCCGGAGGTTATACCCCGGGGTCGTGCGGTCCATGGCCCTCTACATGCTGCGGCGTCCCGCTCGGGCGCTGTTCATGTCACAGAGTCATGGCGATCCGAATGATCCGCGGATACCGCACTATCTCCGGGGAGTCGGCGAACCTCCTTGCCGGATTACCGCCGTGGGATCTGGAGGCGAAGGTGCTCGCGCGCGTGTATCGGAGGCACGTCGCCGGGGCGACACTCCGCTGCCGTGCCAGATAAGTGCGTGGCGGGATGAGCTCCGGCGCGATCTCATGGCGGAATGGCAGCAACGACTGTCGCAACCGAGGGCTGGGCTCGCTGCCATTGCAGCGGTAAGACCCCTCTTTGAGGAGTGGCTTGAGAGAAGCTACGGCGTCCTCACCTACCGCCTGACGCAGGTCCTCACCGGACATGGAAGTTTCGGGAGGTACCTGTGTCTGATGGGGCGGGAGGAAACGCCCGGGTGTCATCACTGCGAGGACCGCTCTGAGGACACGGTGGAACACACAGTGGGAGAATGTCCTGCGTGGGCTGAGCACCGCCGTGCCCTCAGGGAAGTGATCGGCGATGGCGACCTCTCGCGTCCGGGCCTAGTGCAGGCCATGATGCGGAGCGAGGGGGACTGGGATGCCGTCTCCTCCTTTTGCGAAGCAGTCATGCTAGCTAAGGAGGAGGCGGGACGCGTCCTTACAGCCCAGCCGTCGCAAAGGACACTCCCGGCGTCGGGGATCGCAAGACGTGACCAATCCATGAATCAATCCCTGAATCCCTCAAATTCCTAATCCCCAAAAGGCCGGATGCAGCACTTGTAACGCTTCTGATGTTCTATGAATCGATGGCTGACGCCGATTGCTTACCATCAGGAGATCCATCTGCTCCTTTATCAGGTTGTCCCGTAACAAAATTACATAACATAAAATCACGCCTTTTAACCTCGAAGGGGTAGGCAGAGGTGCACTTTACGGCACTTAATGCCACTGTACAATGTAACACCCACTTTTTACTATTTATGTTTTGAATCCCATTTAATAGAATAGAATAATAGAATAGAGTACCATATACCACCAGACTCCGTGCTACTACTAAGAGTTTTTAAAAAACCCAGTAATACTTTGCCCGACCCAGCATAATAAAAAAAAAATATTCTATCATATTCGATGTTTGTCAGACATGCTTAGTGAATTCGATTTTCTTAGAAAATAAAAGACAAGAAATATTATTATTTATCTTTATTCAAACACACACACACACACACACATTTTAATACAAAATCAGCAAACCGTCACCGATTCATGGTAGATGTTCCGCCCACACGCACGAAGCGCTTCGCATCAAGCTTCCTTGTGCGTACTGCTAAGGAGTGGAATTCTTTGCCAGAGTCTGTATTTCCTGAAGGGTATAACCTGGGAGTCTTCAAGGCCCGAGTGAATAGGTTGCTTATGGGACGACGTGCTCCATCGTAGACCGCGTCATCGTGCACCACCAGGCGAGATAGTGGGCAAACGTTGGCCCATCAAATGTAAAAAACAAACATAACATCACGCCTATTGTCCCCGAGGGGGTAGGCAGAAGTGCACACAGAAGTAATACCCACTTTTCACTATTTATGAGTCCCATGTCATGCCATATACCGGGCGCAATTCCAGACTCCGTGCTACTAATGAGATGTTTTTTAAATCCAGTAATACTTTACCCGACCCGGGAATCGAAACCGAGACCCCTTGCCCGGCAGTTGCACTGTCGACCACTCGGCCAACGAGGCAATCAAATGTAAAAAAAATAAAATTAAATATTTCTTCACCTTCACACAACGACGTGACGTACTATGATGAATGTATCAGTGTATATATGTTGTAACATACCCAGTGACAGACTGACACACTGTCTACTGAGTCAGTGACAACTGAATCACACTGAGGACTGATGATCTCAGCAACACATACAGCCGTTTCCACCAACTATCTCTAGCTAAGAGTTCTTAAGTCACGATCTTTGTACCGTTAGATGTCATTTATAGATTAGTGACAACTAATATGTCGTTAAGTGTCATCTATCTTACTTTAGGGTTTCTTTAAAATTTAAAATTATTTTACTTAACGGTCCAGCTAAACTGACCCCTTACTTGTATTGTTAGGTGTCACTTAAAAGAAACCAAAATGTCGTTAAGTCACCTATCTTACCTTAGGGGTTCTTTTAAATTTAAAATTATTAAGCTTAACGGACCAGCTAAACTAACTCCTTACTTGTACTGTTAGGTATCGCTTAACCTGTCGAGCGTCCGCGTTCCTTATGATCTAACGGGTGCACACGTGAAATTTGGAAAAAGAAAGAAATAAAGAAAGAAAATGCACTTATTTGGCCATTGGCACACGAAAACAAGGATTATTACAATAGAAATAAAAAATAAAGTCAAAATAAAAACAAAACATTAATAATAGATTTTATAAAAGAGAAAGCAGCATGGAGCATTTTTTCTTATGATCCACCGGGTGCTCATAAGGACGCTCGAGGGGTTAAAAGAAACCAAAATCTCGTTAATAATCACCTATCTTGACTGGTTCCTTAAAATTTAAAAGAGGTTGGTGATAAAGACCATGGAGACAGCAGGAACTGATGATTAATCATCACCAGTAATGTCCATCATAGCACCCAGTGACAGATATTCACACAATGTCTACTGAGTGCATGACAGCCGCTACTGAGTGACAGATGAGTGATCTGTCGTCGGCGGTATTTCCGAACCGATACGACCTTCAAACCTTCAAGAAAAGAGCGTATTCCTTTTTAAAAGGCCGCCAACGCACCTGTGACGCCTCTGGTGTTCCGTGTGTCCACGGGCGGCGCTGATCGCTTACCATCAGGTGATCCGTCTGCTCGTTTGCCTCCTATTCCATAAAAAAACATAATTGAGTCATAATTTTTTTTTAAAACCTTAAATTGCAGCTTACCACCTACCACATACATTTCTGCACTACCCAAAGGATGACTGGCAGAGAATGCTGTTAGCATTAAGTCTTCCTTATGCATTTGTATAAAACTTAAATTAATAATAAATAAATAAATTGGACACGATTTGGTCACAATGGTAAATAAACTTGATGATTAATTATTGTGTTTTCGGTTTACTTACGTAACTGTTTGACAAGGAACTCGACTAGTTTCAAGCCATGCTAGAGGCTCATATTCATGAGCACCATTCCACGACACGGCGACTGCTACACAATGTGAATAAGCCGAAAACATTATGAATGGATCAAATGCTGAACGTACACAAATGTCAGGAAATACAGACAAACAAAGATATCTTCATAATATTAGTAGAAAATAAATAGGTATATGGCAATAGGCTCACCCCCTATTACATGGGATTCATAACATAATTAGTGAAAAGTGGGTGTTACATTGTACAGTGGCATTAAGTGCCGTAATGTGCACCTCTGCCTACCCCTTTTTGTCATTTAGTAGAAACATCACTTGGTAACTGATGTCACAACACCCAGTGACAGAATTTCACTGTCTACTGAGTGAGTGACAGCCACTCCTGAGTGATACACTGATGACGATTAAAATTATTACTGAGGCACATGAAGTACACGTATTGATTGACTTAGCTCGCTGATGAATAGTGATTACCAGTAATGGCTATCTCAGCGCCCAGTGACAGATACTCATACAATGCCTACTGAGTGAGTGACAGCCACTACTGAGTGATACAATAATGATGATGACCTGCTAAACTGATTATAAAGAAGATTTCGAAATTAGTTATTATGCTTTTCGGCTTACTCACGTAATTATTTGACGAGGAACTCGACTAGTTTGAAGCCATGGTAGATAGTCATATTCATGAGCAGTATTCCGCGACCCGCGACGCGGCGACTGTCGCGCTGCTACAGCAGTTCAGCAGTGCGTGAGTAAATGTATATCTGTATATATGTATGTATACCTGTATATCTCACAAAAGTTATCTATACTAATATTATAAAGAGGACAGATTTGTACCTATTTTTGTATGTTTGTAATGAATAGGCTCAAAAAGTACTGGGCCGATTTAAAAAATTCTTTCACCAATAGAATGCTACATTCTTCCAATTTGACATAGGAAACATTTCATTTCGAAAAAAATTAGGGATCCTTGGTAAAATTTGAACAATGTAACCGAAGGTCTAGAGAAATGAGTCTTAAAATGTCTTTCCTCGAATGCGCTGCCGAAACTATTAGCGATAGAACAAAATAATGTACAACAATATTGAAGAACATCATAATGTCTACAAAAAACTCCGCGGTAGCATATGTTCAACTATTGTAGTTATGTCACTACAACAATCCAAATTTACAAAAATAAATCATTGTCTACCCCGTGTGAAGCTGGGACGGGCTGCTAGTAACATATACATTTTAATCGTCACACTGTTGATCCTATTAGCTTGTATATTGTTTGATGGGTCAGCAACTGATGAGTGGCAGACAGTGGTGTCAATCACGTACCCAGTGACAGACTGATAACATGTCTACTGAGTGAGTGACTGCCACTACTGAGAGCACATAATTTATTTATTTATTTAAGTTTTATACAATTGCATAAAGAAGACTTAATGCTAACAGCATTCTCTGCCAGTCATCCTTTGGGTAGTGCAGAAATGTATGTGGTAGGTGGTAAGCTGCAAAACTGTTATGAGAAACATAATACATAATGATGGTAACACACACATAAAGTAATTAATAATGTAAAACACAAATTATAACATACAGCCTCGTTGGCCGAGTGTTCGCAAATATGACTGCCGCGCAAGGGGTCACGGGATCAATTCCCGGGTCGGGCAAAGTATTTAAAAAATCTCAGTAGTAGCACAGAGTCTGGAATTGTGCCCGGTATATGACAATAGGCTCACCCCCTATTACATGGGGCTCATAATATAAATAGGGAAAAGTGGGTGTTACATTGTACAGTGTCGTAATGTGCACCACTACCTACCCTTTCGGGGATAAAAGGCGTGATGTAAATTATAACATTTACTAACGATTTGTTGCTATTAGTTGTAGGGGTCACCAGTAACGATTATCAATCACCCAGTGACAGGATGACAACATGTCTACTGAGTGATTGACAACGGCTACTGAGTGACAATTTTCTCGAATGTCACACAATTTGTTTACAAATGCTTCAAAACAGTCGCTAGCGATGTATTTACAGTCACCAGTATGTATTATCAAATCACCCAGTGACAGGATGAAAACATGTCTACTGAGTGATTGACAACGGCTACTGAGTGACAAACGTTTTGAATGTCACACAATTTGTTTACAAATGCTTCAAAATAGTCGCTAGCGTCGTATTAACAGTCACCAGTATGTATTATCAAATCACCCAGTGACAGAATATAGCAACTTGTCTACTGAGTGATTGACAACGGCTACTGAGTGATAAACGTCTCGATTGACACACAATTTGTTTACAAAATAACATAAAAGATTGCTGATGAGTGGTGACCCTCAGTAACGATTATCACATCACCCAGTGACAGAATGTAAACGTGTCTACTGAGTGAGTGACAACGGCTACTGAGGAGTGTCACAAGTGAGTTGCGATTGCTTTAAAACTTTGAATGCTACACAATTTAAAGACAAACAATCAAATATTAGATGAGGTTCATTGATCACCAGTAACGATTATCACTACACCCAGTGACAGAATGTAAACGTGTCTACTGAGTGAGTGACAATCACTACTGAATGACACAAGTCACACGTAACAAAGTTGGGATTTACAAAAAAACATACAAATTCACATCACATCGCACCCAGACCCGAAATAACAATTTGTGGATCACACAAATAGTTGCTCCATGCGGGAGTCGAATCCGCGACACGTTGCGCGGCAGCCGGTCCAGCTAGCGCACCAACCGTGCCATGAAGAGTGATTGACACAGGTCACAGGTACAGGTCATCAGTAACGATTATCACGCACCCAGTGACAAAATACAAAACTGTCTACTGAGTGAGTGACAACGACTACTGAGTGACAGACAGAAGTCTCGTGACTCAAAAAACTCCTTCTCTCACATTTTAAAAATTACGAAAATGTCTAAACGAACACTAGTGGTGTACGGTAGTCATCAGTCATGATTATCACACCCAGTGACAGACTGATTTTTTTTTTAAGAGGGGAAAATCATCGAATGACTGCTCCCGCCTGGGTGAGGCGGAAGGGAGTGTCAGACTCTTACTAACTAAAAACCACCCCGTTCCTTCTCCTGCACGTCGAGCCGGAGCCCCGGTAATCCGTTAGCTTCTCCGCGACTCCGAATCGGTAACAGCCCTATTGGGCCCCATCTGTGGTGGTCTGATGGCTCTTTGAGGCGCGCGCGGAACGTGACGCGCCGTACGCTTGGGTCTGTTTCTGGTCGGACGGGGAGCCACTACTGGTGTACAGTAGTCATCAGTCATGATTATCACACCCAGTGACAGACTGATAACTTGTCTACTGAGTGATTGATAACCATTACTGAGTGACATAACTGAGTAGACGCTCATAAACATCGTTCATTACATACTTTACTCATATATTATTAATATCAATTGAAATCATTCGTTCGCCTCGTATTAGCAATCACCAGTATGTATTATCAAATCACCCAGTGACAGAATACAACAACTTGTCTACTGAGTGATTGATAACCACTACTGAGTGACACATAATAATGATGACACATGAAATAATACAAACATTTACTGATTGACTGACGATTAATAGTTACACGGCGTGCTGGTACCAAGTCATCAGTAACGAATATCGCGAACCCAGTGACATAATGACACACTGTCTACTGAGTCAGTGACATTCACTACTGAATGACACAACTAAGTATTCGCTCAAGAACTTCTTCACAATTTATTCACAAAATAATTCGAATGATTACAAAAAGTCACTCGCGTCGTATTTACAGTCACCAGTATGTGTTATCAAATCACCCAGTGACAGAATATAGCAACTTGTCTACTGAGTGATTGACAACGGCTACTGAGTGACAACGTCTCGATTGACACACAATTTGTTTACAAAATAACATAAAAGATTGCTGATGAGTGGTGGCCCTCAGTAACGATTATCACACCACCCAGTGACAGAATGTAAACGTGTCTACTGAGTGAGTGACAACGGCTACTGAGTGACACACATATAAGTGCCCACTGATAGCCTCTTCTCACACGCAGGTCTGGGCATTAATCACCCCGCTTGCTCAATGCAGATTGGCTTACAAAGTGACAATTGTTATTAATAGTAATATTTACTTATTATTATCATAACGCTAGCTGACACAATAATAACTTAGCCATGGTGACTAAGAAACCTGAATGGGCCGGTTCGACCGGAGTGATACCACGGCCTCACAGAAGACCGACGTGAAACAACGCTTGTGTTGTGTTTCGTCGTGTGAGTGAGGTAACCGGAGGCCCAATTACCCCCCCCCCCCCCCCTTTCCCTGAATCCCTAACAATCCTCAAAGCCGGTAACGCACTTGTAACGCCTCTGGTGTTCCAGGTGTCCATGGGCGACGCCGATTGCTTACCATCAGGTGATCCGTCTGCTCGTTTACCGGCTTATCCCATTAAAAAACAATGACATGGCTGAGTCTTGTAATTAAAAATTAAAAAAAAAAACACAACTTTACATACCTTTTAGTAAAATAATCCAATTGTAAAGACAGCCTGGAGATCGCAGTATAAAAGGGTCAGGGTTATCAGAGAGCGCTGCTGCACGGTCGCTGTCGTTCCTTAGCCTGGTCTACGTCAAGAGTATAACAAGAGTAGAAGTGGTATAATATTATATTCTACCACAGATCTTTGCTACTGTTAATTGTATAACAAACTCTACGATACTGATTCGAAATTGTTATTTTATCGTATTTATACCAAAATCTATTGTAATTTAAAAAGTAATTAACTATAATTTGTGTAATGAAAGCACTAATGGTGATTTTTAAATGATATCATAATTAAATACGTGATTTTTCTAATTACCTTTTTTTCTTAAACTGTTAAACACTGCGAGGACACCGGTGACCGCAACCTATTGTTCTTTAATTGTGTCTATAACGACGGTACTCAAAAGGGTTAATATTGGTTTAGTGATATGGACTGCCTCGTTGGCCGAGTGGATTGCCGGGCAAAGGGCTCGGGTTCGATTCCCGGGTCCGGCAAAGTATTACTGGGTTTTTAAATAACATCTCAGTAGTAGCACGGAGTCTGGAATAGTGGCATATGGCAATAGGCTCACCCCCTGTTACATGGGACTCATAACATAAATAGTGAAAAGTGGGTGTTACATTGTACAGTGGCATTAAGTGCCGTAATGTGCATCCCTTCGGGGTAAAAGGCGTTATGTTACGTTATGTTGATAGGTCAGGTTCGGGGTCGGACAAAGAGTAATTGTGACTTTTAGCTGTCAAAAAATCCTAAGAGTTTTACTCAGGGTGGTATTTAATGATTAGGCACGTTTGGGGAGATCTTTTTTTTTTTGTTTTTTTGAGGGGGAAAATCGTCCTATGACCGTGTCCTCCGGGCGATCATCGCAGTGACGACACCCGGGCGTTTCCTCCCACCCAATCCGAAACAGGAACCTACCGAAACTCCCGTGTCCGATAAGCACCTGCGTCAGGCGGTAGGTGAGGACGCCGTAGCGTCTCTCAAGCCACTCCTCAAAGAGGGGACTTACCGCTGCAATGGCAGCGAGCCCAGCCCTCGGTTGCGACAATACGCTTGGGGAGAGCTGGCAGATGGTTTTTCAAAATTCCCGCGGGATTCATGCATAAAAAAACCAATAAAACTGCATTAATTAACACGAAAATAAATTTATTAATTGTATTTCAAAGGTAATATAATTTAGTAACAAATCACATGACATCACGCCTTATATCCCCGAAGGGGTAGGCTAAGGTGTACATTACGACACTTAATGCCACTGTAAGAAACAAAACAAATTAATTATATCTGATATTTTACAATAGTTAACTAAATACCATACCGTACTTAGGTTATGTAGCATTAGTTAATTATACAAAACGTTACAGTATTACACCCTAACAACAGAATAGGCTTAACGATATAATTATTAATCAATTTAAATATTAACATGAAAAAAATACCACGTTTTTAATTTCCCTAAAGTAATAGACACTAAAGACGGATCACCTGATGGTAAGCAATTGGCGTCGCCCATGAACACACGGAACAATAGAGTCGTTACAGCTGCGTTACCGGCCTTTTGGGATTTTCTTAAATTTCCCAAAAACTATTTTATGTGATAAGCCGGTAAACGAGCAGACGGATCACCTGATGGTAAGCAATCGGCGTCGCCCATGGACACCTGGAACTCCAGAGGCGTTACAAGTGCGTTACCGGCCTTTTGGGGATTAGAAATTGGAGGATAGTTAGGCATTCAGGGCTCAAGAATTAGGGAGATTGGAGAGGGGTGGTTGGGCTTCCGGTAACCTCACTCAGACGACGAGAAACAACGCAAGCGTTGATTCACGTTGGTTTTCTTGAGGCCGTGGTATCACTCCGGTCGAGCCGGCCCATTCGTGCCGAAGCATGGCTCTTCCACAGCTGAACTGTTACCTCCTCTAGTGTTGGCGTCCATGTGCGATGCCGATTGCTTACCATCATGATCCGTCTGCTCGTTGTCCTGGCTTAAACCATAACAAATTCAGAATACAAATATTATCTTACCGACCTCCAATGCTCTTCTTCTGTGGTATAAACCTGCCCAGACTATTTAGTGAAACAGCTTTATGATATTTAAGACATCATAAGCTGAATCACCAAATAATATGAATAGGTATCAGTGACTGAGAGAGTGATAGACTGTGCTCAGCTGTAACTAAAGCGCGTAGCAAGCTGACCAGCAGTGCTCTGATAAACCTGAACCTTTTATACTGCGTTTTTTTTTATGGCATAAGCCGGTAAACGAGCAGACGGGTCACTTGATGGTAAGCAATCGGCGTCGCCCATGGACACCCGGAACACCAGAGGCGTAACAAGTGCGTTACCGGACTTTTGGGAATTGGGTATTTGAGGATCGTTGGAGATTCACGGTTTCACGGATTGGGGGTATTTGGGCCTCCGGTAATCTCACTCACACGACGAAACACAATGCAAGCGTTGCTTCACTGCACTGGCGGCACGATTCGGCTCTGGGCTGGGCTGGCTCGACCGGAGTGATACCACCAACGAGCAGAAAACCATAGTGAAAGTACCACAGCCTTATGTTTCGTCGTGTGAGTGAGGTTACCGGAGGCCCAATTACCTCCAATCTCCCCCAATCCCTGCATCCCCAGTAACCATCAAATCGTTAATCCCCAAAGAGCCGGTAACGCACTTATAACGCCTCTAGTGTTCCGTGTGTCCATGGGCGACGCCGATTGCTTACCATCAGGTGATCCGTCTGCTAATTTACCGACTCATTACAAGAAAACTGAGTTTGTGTTAAAAATGATTTTTTTGGATTATAATCGAATATATTTCGGCCGTAAATCTACTGACTGTTATTAGTTATTTCAACTACTATATTGTATATAATATACTTCGAGATTATATATGAAGATTCCGTGTCAGTTATCTCAAAAGTTAATTTCGTTAATGAGTGTATCAATATACGTATAGAATGTTTGAAATTTGTTTATGACTGCCTCGTTGGCCGAGTGGTCGCAAGTGCGACTGCTGGACAAGGGATCGCGGGTTCGATTCTCGAGTCGGACAAAGTATTTCTGGGTTTTTAAAAAAATCCAGTAGTAGTATGGAGTCTGGAATTGAGCCCGGTATATGGCAATAGGCTCACCCCCTATTACATGGGACTCATAATATAAATAGTGAAAAGTGGGTGTTACATTGTATAATGGCATAATATGCACTTCTGTCTACCCCTTCGGGGATAAAAGGCGTGATGTTATGTTATGATAGTTTTTGACTCCATGGTTGGCGCGGTGGCTAGGCAACCGGCTGCCGCACAACGTGTAGCAGGTTCGATTCTCGCACGGAACAACTCTTTGTGTGATCCACAAATTGTTGTTTCGGGTCTGGGTGTCATGTGTATGTGAACTTGTATGTTTGTAAACGCACCCACGACACAGGAGATAATCTTAGTGTGGGACAGTTTTTTTTAAATAAATAAATGAATAAAATATACAAGGAACATTTTTTTTTCTTAATGTCGGTTAAAAATAAACTCGTTTATTTACTAATATAGTCATTAGAAACCACAATATAAATATTGTCATTATAAAATAATTAAAAAGTAATTAAAAAACTATTTAATTGATTACATATCTTTAACTGAACAGAAATATAGTATGATATTATTTATAACAGTAATATTTACGTGAATTTGTCCACAAAATAGGGATGATGACAGGGTATGAAAATTAAAAATTTAATTATTCCGTAAGTATAATTAAAAGTACCCTTAACCGACGAGCATGCATGAAAAGACTGTTAATGAAGCGAAAGAGGTATGTAAGAATCGTAGTAATTGGCGTTCCTTAGTCTCTGCCTACCCCCATGGGAGACAGGCGTGAAGTTATGTATGTATGTATGTTAGTCCGTAAGTTAGGTAATGAAAAAATGTTAGACAGGTATTTTTTATTTTGTCGTATAATAAAACAATACTTAGATAAAACGAATCAAAGTTTAGGAGTGGGGGCTAAAACGTCATTTCTACGTATAAAATGTACATAGAAGTGTTCCCGTTCCCGCAGGATTTTCAGTATTTTTCAGTCTTAAGAACCTTCTCCTAATAATAACAAATACAACAACAAAAGAATTAGTGAAATCGGTCCAGCCATTCACGCGTGATGCCGTGACCAAGGAAAAAGGGATTCATTTTTATATTATACTAGCGAACCGCCCCGGCTTCGCACGGGTGCAATATGCAAGTATCCATATTATAAATGGGAAAGTGAGTTTGTTTGTTTGTTTGTTCGTTCCACTTTCACGCCGTAACTACTCAACCGATTGCTTTGAATTTTTGCAGACGTAAAGTTAGAAGTCCGGATTAAATAATAGGGTACTTTTTATCCCGGAAAAAATTGATATTCCCGAGGAAAAACTAAAGTATTTGTATAGATGGCGCTGTGTGTATTGGTATATGTCGCATAGGCTACTTTTTATTCTTTTGTGACGCGAGCGAAGCTGCGGGTAAAAGCTAGTAACAAATACAACAAAAAAAAAGAATTAGTGAAATTGGTCCAGGCGTTCACGCGTGATGCCGTGACCAAGGGAAAAGGGATTCATTTTTATATTATACTAGCGACCCGCCCCGACTTCGCACTGGTGCAATATGCAAGTATTATACGTATAAACCTTTCTTATTATTTAGACACCACTGACAAACGGTGAAGGAAAACATCGTGAGGAAACCTGGACTTATAATTTCTAATAATAAGTTTGTAATCGCCAACCCGCATTGGTTTATTGCTATTTTTTGGGTTTCTAAATTCTTATTGTGTGTCGTAGCAAAATAAATGGTTTTTCTTTCTTTCTTTCTTTCATTGAGCAAGCGTGGTGATTAATGCTCAAACCTTCTTCGTGTGAGAAGAGAAGAGGCTTTGCTCAGCAGTGGGCATTTATAGGCTGTTGATGATGATGAAAGCTTTCTTAAGAATCACTCTATCTATTAAAAAAACCGCATCAAAATCCGTTGCGTAGTTTTAAAGATCTAATCATACATAGGGACAGACAGACGGCGGATAGTGACTTTGTTTTATACTATGTAGTGATAGTTTAGATGTTTAGGTAGTCTTTCATCTATTCTTGGACCAATCCCCTCCCAGCACTTACCTACACTCTCTCTCTCTCTCTCTCTCTCTCTCACTCAGTCACTGTTAGAAGATTTGCTCAGCAATAATTAAAACCGGACTGCCATATCGGAAGCTGGAGCCCCAACTCCTCAATTGGGTACTCACCAACTAGTCAAATTCAACACTTTTTTCGAACTGTCAAAAACGACAGTTTTCTATGAATTTTGTATGAGATTGTGTATTGTGACGTCACGTTTTTTTAGCGTCAAACAGAATACTTATTTCTTAAAAGTTTGTTAGAAAAATACTAAAATTAAGTTGGTTATAAAATCAATTAATGAATCTGCTCGTTTTACAATAAAAAATATGTGTATGACTTACCCATATATTTTTAATCATGGACTGCACGGTTGGCGCGGTGGCTGGGCAACCTGGCTGGGCTGGCTGCCGTGCACCATGTTGCCGGTTTGATTCCCACACGGAACTACTCTTTGTGTGATCCACAGATTGTTGTTTCGGGTCTGGGTGTCATGTGTATGTGAACTTGTATGTTTGTAAACGCACACACGACACAGGAGAAAACCCCAATGTGGGTCAACATTAAAAAAAAACACGCTATGCTTTTCAAAAACACACGAAAATTACGTCGCAAATAATATAGACACTCATTTGTTAATACGTGTACTTTTAATAATACGACAAAGAAACTATAATTATAATTTGTGTTAATAAACATTGTCAAAAGGTAACAAATCAAACACGACAATTAATACTCTCGTTGTCCGAAGACTGTTTTTATAATCTTAACTCCAATAATATGTATGACACGTATGTCCAAATATCTTATTCAGCTTTTAATCTTCCTTGACATGACTCATATTGTCTTATTATAAATGTGGTAAAATTGTTTGTTTGTATATAACCTCTTTTATCATTATCATTATCATCAACAGCCTATAAGTGGCCACTGCTGACCTAAGGACACGGAGAAGGTTTGAGCATTAATCACCACGCTTGTTCAATGCGGGTTGGCGATTTCAAACTTATGATTAGAAATTATAAGCCTGGGTGTTAAGTGTGGGAGACACGAATGGGCCGGCTCGACCGGAGTGATACCACGGCCTGACAGAAAACCGACGTGAAACAACGCTTGCGTTGTGTTTTGTCGTGTGAGTGAAGTTACCAGTTGGCCAAAAACCCCCTTCCCTAGTCTCCCGAATCCTCCACAATCCTCAAATCCCCAATTCCCAAAAGGCCGGTAACGCACTTGTAACGCCTTGTAACGTTTTGGGTGTCCATGGGCGGCGCCGATTGCTTACCATCAGGTGATTCGTCTGTTCGTTTACCGGCTTATGCTATAAAAAAAAGCTTTCCCCACGATGATTTCTTTCACCGTTTGTCAGTGGTGTCTAAATAATCTTAGAAAGTACATATAACTCGGAAAAAGTCACATTGGTACTTATCGTTGGTAGGTTTCCAAACCGCTCTCTCATCTCATTAACCTCCGGGACACCACACAATATTAAATATATATTATTTACGTAATACGTACGTACGTAACGGGCTCATCCCCTATTACATGAGACTCATAACATAAATAGTGAAAAGTGGATGTTAAACTCAAACTCAAAAGCATTTATTTCAATTAAACCATAATTTGGTACTTTTGAAACGTCAACAAATATGAAATAAATCATAGTCTATCAGTGAAGCTAGGCGCTCGTTCCAAAATGTCGATTCGAGTGGAGAAGAAAGTTACATTCTACAGTGGCATTAAGTGCCGTAATGTCCACCTCTGCCTCCCCTTTGGGGATAAAAGGCATGATGTTATGTGTGTATCTACGTCTCCCTCTTCTCCGGCATAGGACATACTTGACTGCACAGTGGCTAGGCAACTAATGGGTGTCGTGTGTATGTGAACTTGTATGTTTGTCAACGCACCCACGATACAGGAGACAATCCTTGTGTGGGGCAAATAAATTAAATAAAAATCGCGCGAGAAAAGCTCTACTAGTTTCGAACCACAGAGGAGTTCTTCCTCATGAGCAGCGTGCGCGGTCGCGGCGATGTCGCGCAGCCTACTATACATCGCTGCGACTCCTCTGTGGTTCGAAACTAGTAGAGCTTTTCTCAGTATATTCACGTGAGTACCCCGCGATTTTTAGTTAATTTAGTATGTCTCACTATAGTTATTATAAAAAATAGAGCAACTATTTAAAAAAGCATTCTTATATGAAACTGTCGAACTTTGTAAATATTATAATTTAAAAAGTAAACGAAACCATGCTATGAGCTGTGTGAATGAATAAACTGACTCAGCAAGGTCATAAACAACAATAATTATGTACAAATTCAGCTGATAAAGCGGAACTGTTCTAATTTATTCAATTTCTTACTTATATGCATTGTTTATGATGCAAATCACGTGCGAACGTTTGTTATTGATATTGACACGCGTCTCTGTTCTTAGGGTGAGGGACAAGTGTGGGAGAGCCATGCTTCGGCACGAATGGGCCGGCTCGACCGGACTGATACCACGGCCTCACAGAAAACCGACGTGAAATAACGCTTGCGTTGTGTTTCGTCGTGTGAGTGAGGTTATCGGAGGCCCAATTCCCCCCTCCTTAGTCTCCCGAATCCCCGAATCCTCCACAATCCTCAAATTCCCAATTCCCAAATGGCCGGTAACGTACTTGTAACGCCTTGGTGTTTTGGGTGTCCATGGGCGACGCTGATCGCTTACCATCAGGTGATCCGTCTGCTCGTTTGCTTCCTATTCCATAAAAAAGTCGCGGAGAACCTAACGGGTTACCGGGGCTCCGGCTTGACGTGCAGGAGAAGGAACGGGGTGATTTTTAGTCAGTAAAAGTCTGACACTCCCTCCCGTCTCACCCGGGCGGGAACAGTCATTCGATGATTTTCCCCCTTAAAAAATTCATAAAAATGTATTATAAATTTCCTCTTCACCTTTCCAGGTCGGCTTCAAAGGTTACGGTCTGTCCCAGCGAACCTCTCAGCATCAGGCAGCTTCAGCTACAGTGATGGCAAGACGTATTCCATCACACACGGTTCCGTCATCATAGCTGCCATCACATCCTGCACCAACACTTCTAACCCTAGCGTTATGTTGGGCGCTGGTGAGTACATTATTAATGTATCATTTTTTTTTATGAAATAAGCTTGTAAACCAGCTGACGGATCATCTGATGGTAAGCAATCGACGACGCCCATAGACACCTGGAACACTAGACGCAACAAGTGCGTTACCGGCCTTTTGGGGATTAGGATTTTTATAAAGACGTTTCATCTATGATTTTCTCCTGTGTCGTGGGTGGGTTTACAAACATACAAGTTCACATACACATGACACCCAGACCCGGAACAACAATCTGTGGATCACACAAAGAATAGTTCTGTGCGGGAATCGAACCCGAGACGCCTTGCGCGGCAGTCGCACTTGCTACCACTCGGCCGAGAGCCAACGAGGTCAACGTGTAAAAAACAAACAAACTTCATTTATAATATCAGTGGGATTTTAGTGTTACATGGGACTCATAACATAAATGGTATTTAATACTTTAACAGTAAATTCCCTTTTTTCAATCAATATATTCGAAATTACCACCAAAAATACTGAATTGCACACTAAATTTGCACATAACATAACATCACGCCTTTTTATCCCCGAAGGGGTAGGCAGAGGTGTACATTTCGGCACTTAATGCCACTGTACAATGTAACACCCACTTTTCACTATTTATGTTATGAGTCCCATGTAATAGGGGGTGAGCCTATTGCCATATACCGGGCACAATTCCAGACTCCGTGCTACCACTGAGATTTTTAAAAATCCAGTAATACTTTGCCCGACCTGGGAATCGAACCCGAGACTCCTTGCCCGGCAGTCGCACTTGCGACCAATCGGCCAAAGAGGCAGTCAAACGAGCAAATAAATCAACTATGCTATTCTGTTAGATTTTTAAAGCTTAACTGTTTTACTGAATGACTATCTTTTAACGAAAAGTATATCTAATAATTCTTCGAGTGCACCAAAATATATAAAAACAAACCTTACCTAATATTGAAGTCACGGAGAACCTAACGGGTAACCGGGGCTCCGGCTCGACGTGCAGGAGAAGGAACGGGGTGGTTTTTAGTCAGTAAGAGTCTGACACTCCCTCCCGCTTCACCCAGGCGCAGTCATTCTCTGATGAATGATTTTCTCCCTTTCTGATTTTCTCCTGATGATGGATGATTTTCTCCCCTTAAAAAAACCTAATATTGAAAAATTAGCGTGCAAATCAGTATTTTTGTTTTACGGTTTATTTTTTTGATATGCAGTAGGTTATTAATTATTTAATTTAATTTGCTTAAATTTCTTAATAGAGATGCAGTAAAAATTCCCCTAACATAAATATTGATAAGTGGGTGTTACATTGTACAGTGGCATAATGTGCACCTCTGCCTATTCCTTCGGGGATAAAAGGCGTAATGTTATGTAATAGGATTTTAGTGTCCAGCGATCTCTACGAAGCTCAAGATTAACATAGGCCTACTTTGTCCTATCATCAGGTGACCGAAGATGTTAAAAACTAGTCCTTAATATATCTTTATGTTTCCAGGTCTCCTAGCTAAGAAGGCTGTGGAGAATGGTCTCAGCGTGCTCCCCTACATCAAGACGTCTCTGTCACCTGGATCTGGAGTCGTCACCTATTATCTCAGGGTATGAGCTTATCTGTTGTCAAATTTTTTACCTATCTGTGTAAGAAAACTTTAGACGGGTATTGCGTTAGGAATTTGAGGATTGTTGGGGATTCAGGGATTGGGGGGATTGGGGAAGGGGGGTGGGGGGTGGTAATTGGGGCCCCGGTAATTATTGGGGCCTCATTTATACGATGAAACACAACGCAAGCGTTGTTTCACGTCTGTTTTCTGTGAGGCCGTGGTATCACTCCGGTCCAGCCAGCCCATTTGGGACTGATGCCCGATATGGAGCCGCGGAAGGCCTAACGGTTTGCCGGGGCTCCGGATCGAAGAGCAGGAGTAGGAACGGGGTGGTTTTTAGTCAGTAAGAGTCTGACATTCCCTCCCGCCTCACCCAGGCGGGAAAAGTCATTCGATGATTTTCCCCCCTTAAAAAAAGATGGGAATTGAACCAGCCCCATTTGTACCATAGCTAATAAATGTGAACCTATTTGCATATACCAACTTTTTATTGGATAAGCCGGTTAACGAGCAGACGGATCACCTGATGGTAAGCAATCGGCGTCGCCCATGAACACACGCAACACCAGAGGCGTTACAAGTGCGTTACCGGCCTTCTGGATTAGAAAATTGAGGATTGTTTAGGATTCAGGGATTGGGGAAAGGGGGGGGGGGGTTATTGGACCTTCGGTAACCTCACTCACACGATGAAACACAACGCAAGCGTTGCTTCACGTCGGTTTTCTCCTCGGCCGTGGTATCACTCCGGTCGAGCCGGCCCATTCGTGCCGAAGCATGGCTATCCCACACTTGTATTTGTATATTAATTAACCGACTTCAAACGAATGAGGGGGTTGTTATTTGTTTTTTTTTAACGTAGTTTGTAATATAATTTATATTGATTTTGTTCCAGGAATCCGGCGTCGTACCATACCTGGAGAAGCTCGGTTTCAACATAGTCGGGTATGGATGTATGACGTGCATCGGAAACTCCGGACCAATCGATGATAACATTGCCAATACCATTGAGAAGGTAAGCCATAATAGGGATGATGACAGGGTATGAAAATTAAAAATCTAATTAGTCCGTCAGTTAGGTAATCAAAAAATATTAGACATGTATTTTTTATTTTGTCGTATAATAAAACAATACTTAGATAAAACGAATGAAAGTTTAGGAGTGAGGGCTAAAACGTCATTTCTACGTATAAAATGTACATAGAAGTGACGTCACACGACATTTCAAATCAATATATCGTCGAAAGTATTCGTTTCTCTAAGAAAATAAAAAATACGTGTCTAATGATTTAAAATAATCTACCAGACGGACATTAAAATAAAAATTAGGCATCTACCCTATTATAGGTATGTCGTGGTAGCCCGGAGGTTTAAGCCTTCTCATGCATGAGAGTGCGGGCTCGAAACCTACCAACGGCAAGTACCAATGTGACTTGTTCCGACTTATATGTACTTTCTAAGATTATTCAGACACCACCGACAAACGGTGAAGGAAAACATCGTGAGGAAACCTGGACTTATAATAAGTTAGTTTCCTAATTTTTATTGTAATGTCCGTCTGGAAGATTATTTTAAAACATCACACACGTATTTTTTTATTTTCTCACAAATTTAAATACTTTCGACGATATATTGATTTGAAATGTCGAGTGACGTCACAGCGTGCAACAAAATGTAGCACGTTGTGACGTAACTACCTCCCACTCCTAAAATTAGCGCCATTTTATCTAAGTATTGTAACTTAATACGAGAAAATAAAAAAATACGTGTCTAATATTTTTTCATTATCTAACTGACGGACTAATTACATTTTTAATTTTAATACCCTGGAAACTACCCTATTATACTTATCATGATTTTTCTTATCTCCAGAATGAACTAGTATGCTGCGGCGTGCTCTCCGGCAACCGTAACTTCGAGGGTCGCATCCATCCCAACACGCGAGCTAACTACCTCGCCTCCCCACTACTGGTCATTGCGTACGCGCTCGCCGGAACTGTGGACATTGACTTTGAAACTCAGCCGTTGGGTAAGATATTGTTTTGCTCGCCGTTACTGTCCCAGTAATTGAGAAATTGTAAACAACTAACTAAGCAAGTTTAGTTCAGTCCGCCGTTACTGTCCCAGTTGTTTAGCTCGCCGATACTGTTCTAATGGTTTAGGTCGCCGATACTGTTTCAGTTGTTTTACTCGCCGATACGATCCCAGTTGTTAAGCTCCCCTCAGCTCGCTGATAGGATCCCAGTTGTTTAGCTCCCCTCTGCTCGCCGATACGGTCCCAGTTGTTTAGCTCGCCCATATTCGCTCGGCCTCAGCCGTTGGGTAAGATATTATTTAGCTCGCCGTTACTGTCCCAGTTGTAAACAACTAAATAAACAAATTTAGTTTAGTTAAAAGTCAAAATCATTAATTTCAATTAGAGACCAGGAAGGTACTTTTGATCGTCAAAACAAAATATTAAATTATTAATATATCTGTAGGTCAATCCTGTAGTGAAGTTATTCCTATGGAGAAGAACGAGCAAGAAACTCCATAGGTTACTCTTTTTCAATCATGTTCACAATACAATTTTTGGTTACATTCTTTCGTTGAGTTCAATAATGTGAGAACAATGTAATACCAATATTTGGTCAAGGAGAAAGAGTTCGCCGATACTGTTCCAATGTTTTAGGTCGTCGTTACTGTCCTAGTTGTTTAGCTCGCCAATACGATCCCAGTTGTTAAGCTCACCTCAGCTCGCCGATGATACGGTCCCAGTTGTTAAGCTCACCTCAGCTCGCCGATGATACGGTCCCAGTTGTTAAGCTCACCTCAGCTCGCCGATGATACGGTCCCAGTTGTTAAGCTCCCCTCAGCTCGCTGATGATTCGGTCCCAGTTGTTAAGCTCCCCTCAGCTCGCCGATGATACGGTCCCAGTTGTTAAGCTCACCTCAGCTCGCCGATGATACGGTCCCAGTTGTTAAGCTCACCTCAGCTCGCCGATGATACGGTCCCAGTTGTTAAGCTCACCTCAGCTCGCCGATGATACGGTCCCAGTTGTTAAGCTCCTCAGCTCGCGATGATACGGTCCCAGTTGTTAAGCTCCCCTCAGCTCGCCGATGATACGGTCCCAGTTGTTAAGCTCACCTCAGCTCGCCGATGATACGGTCCCAGTTGTTAAGCTCCCCTCAGCTCGCCGATACGGTCCCAGTTGTTCAGCTCGCCCATACTGTCCCAATTGGTCAGCTTGCTGATTCTGTCCTATGCACCACACTTCGCTGCTAATATCCCATCCATCCGAACACGCGCGCTCGCCTCGCCACTACTCGTCATAGCGTTAGCTCTCGCTGGAATTGTGGATATTGACTTTAAAACTCAGCTGTCGGGTAAAATATTTATTATTTAGCTCGCCGATATTGTCCTACGCTCTAGATTATTGTTTACCTCCCTTATTTTATAAACTACTGTAGATCCTGGCTTACAGGAGTTGCAGCGGTTTTGGGAGGTTGTGGCGGGCTTGTCCCAATAAAAAAAAAAACTTGACTGCCTCATTGGCCGAGTAGTCGCAAGTGCGACTGCCGCGCAAGGGGTCTCGGGTTCGATTCCCGGGTTTGGGGATTTTTTTTAAATCTCAGTAGTAGCACGGGATATGACAATAGGCACACCCCCTATTACATGGGTCTCATAACATAAATAGTAAAAAGTGGGTGTTACATTGTACAGTAGCATTAAGTGCCGTAATGTGCGCCTCTGCCTACCGCTTCGGGAATAAAGGCGTGATGTTACGTTAAAACTAATTATTTTTATTTATTTTAATACAGGTACTCGCGCTGACGGTACTCGGGTATACTTACGTGAGATCTGGCCCACGCGTGCTGAAATACAGGAGGTCGAGAACAAACATGTCATTCCTGGGATGTTCAAGGAGGTAACATCCACATCATTATCATCCATCATCATCGTGCAATTAGACCTGGCAATAGGGTAGACGACTAATTTTTATTTTAATGTCCGTCTGGTAGATTATTTAAAAACATTAGACACGTATTTTTTATTTTCTTACGGAAACGAATAGTTTCGAAGATATATTGATTTGAAATGTCGCGTGACGTCACTTCTCAGTACATTTTATACTAAGAAATGACGTTTTAGCCCCCACTCCTAAACTTTGATTCGTTTTATCTAAGTATTGTTTTATTATACGACAAAATAAAAAAATACGTGTCTAATATTTTTTCATTACCTAACTTACGGACTAATTAGATTTTTAATTTTCATACCCTGTCATCATCCCCATTGATTTGCCGCTATTGTTTTGTTTACGTTTAGCTATGGTTATGTCGATTTCTCAGTATTGTGGGTATGTATAGTAACTAAGTACCTACCTAATTACAGTTATAAAATCGTATTTCAAAATAAGTAATTGACTATGGTCTATCGATTTATGTGGTTAACTAAAGGTAAACAATGTTGGTATGTAAGCTGCGCCTAAACTAAAAGTGACAACCCTAAGACAGTAGGCAATTATATCGCGGATTGGGAAGAAGATGGCCTACTTCCCTTTTCTTTATACTATGGTATTAATGTGCATAAACACGCGTGCGTACGCACACGGATACAAATATGCGTGTGTGTGTGTATAATCGATAGTAGTCTCACTGTGGCAGTGGACTTTTGACCGTACATAACGTAACATCACGCCTTCTATCCCCGTAGGGTTTTTTTAAGCGGGGAAAATCGTCGAATGACTGCTCCCGCCTGGGTGAGGCTGGAGGGAGTGTCAGACTCTTACTGACTAAAAACCACCCCGTTCCTTCTCCTGCACGTCGAGCCGGAGCCCCGGTTACCCGTTAGGTTCTCCGCGACAATCGCCGAAGGGGTAGGCAGAGGTGCACATTATGGTGTACAATAAAGTGTAAAATAAATAAATGATGATGATTTTTTTCCAGGTGTACGCTAAGATCGAGCTTGGGTCTCCATCCTGGCAAGCTCTGGACGTGCCGCAGGGCAAGCTGTATGGCTGGGACCCGAACTCTACATACATCAAGAGACCTCCATTCTTCGATGGTATGACCAGGGTGAGTCAAGAAATTAATATATTATAGTAGCCCACGATGCTAAATTTAGATTTACTTCAGCGTCGTTGGGAGCTACTGGATTTTGAGGATCATCATCATCAACATCAACAGCCTATAAATGCCCACTGCTGAGCAAAGCCTCTTCTCACACGGAGAAGGTTAGAGCATTAATCACCACGCTTGCTCAATGCGGGTTGGCGATTTCAAACTTATAATTAGAAATTATAAGCCCAGGTTTCCTCACGATGTTTTTCCTTCACCGTTTGTCAGTGGTGTCTAAATAATCTTAGAAAGTAGAGGTACATATAACTCGGAACAAGTCACATTGGTACTTGACGTTGGTAGGTTTCGAACCCGCACCCTCATGCATGAGAAGCAGGCGTCTTAAACCTCCGGGCCACCACGACGACCTGGATTTTGAGGATATGCTGATAGAAATAAGAAATGGTTTAGTGACAATTTCTTCCACCGGTGGGGGAAGGGGGAATCCACAGATCATTGAAATTGTTAAGCGTAACTTTTGTTCTAGTGGTCGAGCGTGTCAGATATTGATAGTGTACATGCTCCATGTATATTTAATAATAATAACTCTTAATCTGCCAGTTTGCATGGTGGGGTTGAATGTTCTGAAGAGTACAAACGAGAACCCTTTAAAATCCCCCCACTCTTGCAAATCAAGTTGGAATGGGCAGATTTTTTAAACGCACTTCCTTTAGCATGGTATTGACCTACCTCCCCTTAATCTGACGAAATTGGCTTTCTTTAGTCAGACTTTTTTTATTTTTAGTCCTCCCCTTTTTATCAGATGGGGTATATGGTGGGTATATTCAACATGACACTAGGTTTTCCCCATATGTTATTCTGACGCGCTCGAGTAACTACTGAAATCCCTTCATGGGCTCCCCTTCTATTAAGCCATATATCCCCAAGTGGTCACCGGTGACCGTTCTCCACTAACTACATTATAGATCTTATTTCCAATGTTTACACGGTTGGTGCGGTGGCTGGGCACCCGGCTGCCGTACAACGTGTCGCGGGTTCGATTCCCGCACGGAACAACACTGTGTGTGATCCACAGATTGTAGTTTCGGGTCTGGGCGTCATGTGTATGTGAACTTGTATGTTTGTAAACGTACACACGACACAGGAGATAAACCTAGTGTGGGGCAACGTATATATAAAAAAAATGTTTAGAGACTTCTTTTGTATGAACATATTTAGTAGTTAAGCTAAGGGTTCACGGCGCGATTTTCTGCCGCGTCCACCGCGGGTGCGGGCTCGCAGCTGTTGTAGAATACAGATACGATTTTTTTTTATAGGACAAGCCGGAGTAGACGCATCACCTGATGGTAAGCAATCGGCGGCACCCATGGATACCGGGAACACCAGAAGCGTTTTTTTTTTAAGGGGGGAACATCATCGAATGACTGCTCCCACCTGGGTGAGGCGGGAGGGAGTGTCAGACTCTTACTGACTGAAAACCACCCCGTTCCTTCTCCTGCACGTCAAGCCCCGGCAACCCGTTAAGTTCTCCGCAACTCCGTATATCAGAGGCGTTACAAGTGCGTTACTGGCCTTTTGGGATTAGGAATTTGAGGATTGTTAGAGATTTAGGGATTGGGGAAGGGCGCGGGCGTGTAATTTATTTTACGCCCGCGGCGGTTGCTTACTCACTGTTTATCTTACTTTCTTTTTTTTATATTTTATTTATGCTGCATCGTGTTTTGTGCTGAATAAATGTTCTTCGTTATTTCGTTTTGGTCAAATCACAGAAGAGAAAATAACAAAATAAAAAAGTGAATGTTTTATTTAAGTACCAATATTTGTATTTAAAACTTGGTAATTCAACGTTGTGTCATCCGCTGCTCGGCTCCTATTGATCGTAGCGTGATGTCTTATAGCCTTTAGCCTTCCTCGATAAATGCACTATATGACACAAAAATAATTATTCAAATCGAACCAGTAGTTTCGGAGATAAGCATCAACAAAGAAACAAGTTAAGCTTATATTATAATTATTAATTAGACGAGCGTGTATGAAAAGATTGATGACTGTTGATGAAGCGAATATAGCGGGAATATAGTCTGTCTATTTAATACTAGCTACTTCCGCGCGGTTTCACGCGCTCTGCTTAGCTCCTATTGGTCGTAGCGTGATGTTTTATAGCCTATAGCCATCCTCGATAAATGCGCTATCCAACACAAAAATAATTATTCAAATCAGACTTGTAGTTACGGAGATTAGCGCATTCAAACAAACAAAAAAACAAACTTCTCCGCTTTATATATATAATTCTTCTGTGAGTGTGTATGTCACTGAACTTCTCTCAAACGACTGGACCGATTTTGATGAAATTTTTTGTGTGTGTTCAAGGAGATCTGGGAATAGTTTAGATTAAAAAATCAGCCCGGCAGATGGCGCTGCAGTCGATGTTTAGGTTATTTATCCTAAACAGCTGAACTAATTTGAATGAATTTTTGTTTATACATTCAAGTAGATACGCAGGACAACGTCTGTTGGGTCCGCTAGTTATAGTATAAGATTTTTCTCCCCCCAGGGCCTGAACCCACGTCAAGGCGTCCACAACGCCCGTTGCCTGCTCCTGCTGGGTGACTCGGTGACCACTGACCATATCTCTCCAGCTGGATCCATCGCGAGGAACTCTCCTGCTGCACGGTTCTTGGCTGATAGGGGGTAAGTAGAACTACAAACATATCATTATCCTATGAGGGAAGGCAAAGGTGCACATAAATTTGACGATATAGAAAAATCGCTTCTTTTACTGCCTCGTTGGCCGAGTGGTCGCAAGTGCGACTGCCGGGCAAGGGGTCTCGGATTCGATTCCAGGGTCGGGCAAGTATTACCGAGTTTTTAAAAAAAATCTCAGTAGTAGCCCAGTATATGGCAATAGGCTCACCCCCTATTACATGGGACTCATAGCATAAATAGTGAATAGTGGGTGTTACATTGTACAGTGGCATAATGTGCACCTCTGCCTACCCCTTCGGGGATAAAAGGCGTGATGTTATGTGTGCGCTTCGTCGACACACATCGTCTAGCATATCTCCCGCGACTTCGCTCGCGTAGAATAACGAGTTTCGGCTGAATTTGTCTTTTCCGAGGTATATTCTACGGCTATTCTTTCCGTTCTCGTGGGATATCCGGGTTGAACTCTCAGAGGTCCTTTCTCAGGTCCTATGCTATTTAATCAAATTATCAAAATCCTATTGAAGCGCACGTCTTCACCGTAGTAGCTCTAATATTTAATTTCAGTTTATCAGTCGAAAATTTAAGAAGATTTGACTAATTTTTATCGCATATTTTATCCCCTTAGGGGTGGATTTTATAAAAATCCTTTATTAGGGGATGCCTACGTCATAGTAGGTTTGTGCATGCAAAGTCTCAGCCCGATCGGTTTAAAATTGACAAAGTTGTATCCCCTATTTTATGATACCTGTGAGAGAACATTATCTTTTCATCCTGAAATATTTATATATATGTAGGTATATATATTGGTTTTATATATTGGTTATTTTTTTTTATATAATTGTATTAGTTTGTTTTATTGTTTATTATTGTTATTTCTATTGGTTTCTTTGGTATTATTACTTTTTTTAAATTGATATTCATCTTGTTTGTGTAACACACTATGTGTCTCTGTATTGTTATTTCTTTTCCTGCCACAGGCCCACAGAAAGAAATTCCAGTTGGAATATGTGGGGCCTATGTACTCTGTTTTTATTATGTATTGTCCTCTGTGTTGAATGTGTGTACATAAATAAATAAATAAAATACCTAGGTCATAACGTCTACCATGCCGAATTTCAGCCCTATCTGTCCAGTGGTTTGTGCTGTGCGTTAGTCAGTCAGTCAGTCAGTTACCTTTGAGTTATATAAGAATACATTTCACAATTTTAATTAATTATTTCAGTCTAACTCCCCGAGAATTCAACTCGTACGGATCCCGTCGCGGCAACGACGCAGTGATGTCCCGCGGCACGTTCGCCAACATTCGCCTCGTCAACAAGATGGCGCCCACCGCCGGACCTAAGACCACGCACCATCCCAGCGGGGATGTCATGGATATATTCGACGCTGCTGACAGGTATGTTGGAGAATATTTTTTAATAAAAAAAAAATACTATGCGTTTCAAATATTGCAGAGAACCTAACGGGTAACCGGGGCTCCGGCTCGACGTGCAGGAGAAGGAACGGGGTGGTTTTTAGTCAGTAAGAGTCTGACACTCCCTCCCGCCTCACACAGGCGGGAGCAGTCACTCGATGATTTCCCCCCTTAAAAAAAATGCGTGCCAAATAAGGATAGGACCGCGCTTGCTGCCAATTTGACATAATAACTGTCAAAATAGTATCGCCAGCAGAATAATAACAAAATTGATATTTTTTATATTTATTATTGGTCATAGCTATTGATTGTATAATCATTTAAAAATATTATTGTTGAATTTTATTATTTGGAGATATTAATGTAAAGTTTAAAAAAATGAACAAATAAACAGTTAATGCTACTATGTAGTGATAATAATCTGTCAGTCTGTCCGTCAGTGAAGCTAGGCGCTCGTTCCAAAATGTAGATTCGAATGGAGAAGAACGACCAAGAAACTCCATTCGTTACTCTTTTTATAAAAGTATGTTCTACAATGTCTCTGATACATATTCCAATACTGTGTGTGTGAGAACAATGCAAAGACACGCTTGACTTAGGGAGCGTCCATAAATTACGTGAGATGTTTAAGGGGGGGAGGGGGTAGACTCAAATCTCATCTTATCTTCCGTTGGAAAGAGAGAGGGGGGAGTCTCGGCAAATATGACGTATTTTTTCTGACAAAAAAACACTATTTTAGACCATTTAATCAAGATTGTACATGGATTTGTTTTATACGTATAGTATTCTATTATTACATTTTTATTACACTTATAACTATCAGCAATATTGATTACTAGTCTTAACTAGTCGTAAATAAAAGCTCGGAGCAATTTTTTTTCTTTTTGCAATAACAATAAAACGCGTTTACGCGAAAATCCAACTTTTTGAATACTCTCACGTGAGATTGGGGGATGGGGGAGGGGGTTTAATAAAAACTTACGAAATCTCACCAGGGGGATCCCTACCCAGACAGAAAAGTAAAAAAATCACCTCACTTAATTTATGGGCGCCCCCTTATATTAATATAAATCTCACGTGAGATTGAGGGATGGGGGAGGGGGTTGAATAAAATCTCACGAAATTTCACCAAGGGGGGAAGGAAAGGACAGAAAATAAAAAAAAACACGTTACATAATTTATGGACGCCCCCTTATAATAATATTATATCTTCAACAGATACGCGTCCGAGAATGTTCCCCTCATCGCAGTGGTTGGCAAGGACTATGGCTCAGGTTCGAGTCGTGACTGGGCCGCCAAGGGACCTTATCTACTTGTAAGTACATTGTTAAACTTAACATATTAATATGGAGATCTAAAACATGTAAATTGCACCTTAAAATTTAACGCCTGACTGCCTCGTTGGCCGAGTGGTCCCAAGTGCGACTGTCAGGCAAGGGGTCTCGGGTTCGATTCCCAGATCCAGGTGACAGAGACGTCTTGATGTACGGGAGCACGCTGAGACCATTCTCCACAGCCTTCTTAGCTAGGAGACCTGGAAATATAAAGATATATATATAAAGGACTAGATTTTAACATCTGCGCCCACGTGATGATAGGACAAAGTAGATCTATGTTAAACTTCAGCTTCGTAGTTATCGCTGGACACTAAAATCCTACTGATATTATAAATGAAGTTTTTTACTCGTTGACCTCGTTGGCCGACTGCCGGGCAAGGGGCCTCGGTTTCGATTCCCGGGTCGGGTAAAGTATTACTGAGTTTTAAAAAAAATCTCAGTAGTAGCACGCAGTCTGGAATTGTGCCCGGTATATGGCAATAGGCTCACCCCCTATTACATGGGACTTATAAGATAAATAGTGAAAAGTGGGTGTTACATTGTACAGTGGCATTAAGTGCCGTAATGTACACCTCTGCCTACCTCTTCGGGGATAAAAGACGTAATGTCATTACAATTTATTTGGGAACCAAATATTATTTGGAATCCTTACTAATATTATAAATCGGAAAGTGAGTTTGTTTGTTTGTTCCGATTTCACGCCGTAACTACTCAACCGATTGCTTTGAATTTTTGCAGACGTAAACTTAGAAGTCCAAATTAAATAATAGGGTACTTTTTATCCCGGAAAAATTTAATATTTCCGAGGGAAAACAAAAGAATTGGTATTAGATGGAGCTGTGTATATCGTTATATGTCACATAGGCTACTTTTGACGTGACAACGTCTTATAAATTGGTTTGCCGGGTGACACTTCAAGAAACTGCGTTACGCTCCGCTCACGTTATGCGCTCACAATGAGAGCGAGTGAGAGGCACGCGTCCCTTCCACTCGGGCATGGTTAGCCCGCCTAAGAGCGAGAGAGACAGACATAAAAAGTGAAAGGACGCGTCCCTTCCACTCGGGCATGGTTAGCCCGCCTAAGAGCGAGAGAGACAGACATAAAAAGTGAAAGGCACGCGTCATTTTACCACTCTAAGTCGTTGTCACGTAAAACTTTCGCCCGTATACCGACTTTACAGGCAACCAATTTTTTTTATCCTTTTGTGACGCGAGCGAAGCCGCGGGTAAAAGCTAGTTGGTTAATAAGTAAATTGAATCTTACAGGGTATCCGGGCGGTTATAGCGGAGTCGTTCGAGCGCATCCATCGCTCCAACCTGGTCGGTATGGGCATCATCCCGCTGCAGTTCCTCGACGGACAGAATGCTGACACCTTTGGACTGAACGGCAGTGAAGTGTTCAGCATTGATCTACCTGAGAATATTACGCCGGGACAGATTATTCTCGTACAGGTAAGAATGTCGTGCATTTTACTATGGGATAAGCCGGTCAACGAGCAGACGGATCACCAATGCCTTTAGCCAATCGCCACTTTATCGCTTGTCTACAGTGAGAGTAGAATTCAAAATGAATGGGGATCACGCTGACAAGTGTCAAAATTTACGTCAATTCCATATAATTTGGTTTTCTATTCTACATGTAGACAAGCGCTAAATGGCATTTGGGTACAGCTGCTGATGGTACGCAATCGGCGTCGCCCATAGACACCAATACTAGAGGCGTTACTAATGCGTTACCGGCTTTTGAGGGTTGCAGGGGGTTCAGGGATTGGGGAGGGGGGGGGGGATTGTGCCTCCACTGCCGTCCCTCCCACGCCTGCACACTCCGCTGTGGTTGCTTCACTCTGGTTGTCAGCTCGTTGGTGGTATCACTCCGGTGGACTCGGCCCAGCAGTGCCGAAGCCTATCTCTCACTTACACCATAACCTACCCCTGTTTCAAATTTCATTTGATCTGTTCAGCTGTTATGACGTTTGACGTGTTTAGGATTTTAATAATGAACGACTCGCTTTAGATAAATAATTCCTTTAATACAGATCGATTAAAGTATACAGTACGTTAATTTAAACGAGTGACTTATTGAAGGAGGGTATTCAGTATTCGATTCTCGTCTCAAAAATGTATAAAACTTATAACCTTAATATTTGACGGAATTGTCCCATAAAATACATTACTCATGAACACTGTAAAACTCACGCGGCAAGACACGTGCCAAATCACGCAAACACACGCAACAACACAAAAGAAAGCCAACAACCAAAAGTCATTGCCATCTCCCGCGGACATCGTCTCCTGATAACGTTATCGGTAGCGCAAGGGTGTGGTTCTGTCTGTTATTTATCAGTGTTTTTTTTTTTGCTCATGTCTTTATTAGTATCATATAAGTATACACTATTAAGGGTTTGAATATGTCCCTCGTTTAAATTAACACACTGTATAATATTTCTGAGCGCACGACCCGTCTGTCGCTGCCCAAACCAGTATGCGCGCCGACCGGCGTGCGGCGGCGTGCGGCCGGGAGCTGTGTGCCCCCCCCCCCCCCCCGTGGGGTCCACGCGGTAGACGCGTGAACAGACGTGATAGATTACGGGTATACGACACCCGCGGCAAGAGTAGCGGTGTCGTGTAATTTTAATACTTACTAATCTTACCTTCCTTTCCACAGGTGGACAACGGTACAACATTCCAAGTTAAAGTACGTTTCGACACGGAAGTCGACCTCACGTACTTCAAGAACGGAGGCATCCTCAACTACATGATCAGAAAGATGTTGTAAAACCATATGACACAATATGTCATATTGTAAAATCATATGACACGTGACATAATGTCATATTGTAAAATCATATGACATAATATGTCAAATTGTCATATGATGTTAAACGATCACAATAGGGATGATGACAGGGTATGAAAATTAAAAATCTATTTAGTCCGTAAGTTAGGTAATGAAAAAATATTAGACACGTATTTTTTTATTTTGTTGTATAATAAAACAATACTGAGATAAAACGAATCAAAGTTTAGGAGTGGGGGCTAAAACGTCATTTCTACGTATAAAATGTACATAGAAGTGACGTCACGCGATATTTCAAATCAATATATCGTCGAAAGTATTTGTTTCCGTGAGAAAATAAAAAATACGTGTCTAATGATTTAAAATAATCTACCAGACGGACATTAAAATAAAAATTTGTCATCTACCGTATTGTTGTGTAGTTAAGAATAGACGTGTCTTAAGCTTATATTATGCTCATGATGTTTTAATGTCATATGAATATGCGATATGTCATATGAATATGCCATTTGTCATATTGTCATATGATTAGTTTAGTTGTAAGTCGGTATAAGGGTTTTTTTATTATTTATAAATTATTAATATAAACAAAATGTAATTTAAATATAATGGGAACATTTGATATAATTACATTTAAATGCGAACAAATTCTTATTGTTGTTTTTTATAATCTTGAATCAAAGTATAAATGATTTAATTCAATGCCACCTGGGTGCTTACTCTTGAAACCAATCTCAATGTCAATGCAATAAAATCTCAATAATTATTCAATGTCTACACTATACAACCACAATCGTAGCTGTTACAATAGCATTCAGAGTACGGAATATAAAGACAAACTCAATACCATTTAGTTCATTCAATATCCACGCATTTTCTTTTTAAAATTATTGTATTACTGAGACAGAACCATTTTACTTCGGGACGTAAACGAATAGATTTCAAGTCGATATTTCAATGGTAAATATTGAAACCTTGGCGTAGGTCCATATGCTGGTTACTGTACCAATACAATCATGTTTAGATTTAAGTAAACAAATATATTTGTTATATTTTGTTATTCAGTTGTTTTATTTACAAAAACATACCTTTTATTCAGCCTCGTTGGCCGAGTGGTCGCAATTGCGACTGCCGGGCAAGGGGTCTCGGGTTCGATTCACGGGTCGGGCAAAGTATTACTGGGTTTTAAAAAAAATCTCAGTAGTAGCACGGAGTCTGGAATTGTGCCCGGTATATGGCAATAGGCTCACCCCCTATTACATGGGACTCGTAACATAAATAGTGGAAAGTGGGTGTTACATTGTACAGTGGTATAATGTGCACCTCTGCCTACCCCTTCGAGGATAAAAGGCGTGATGTTATGTTATGTTACCTTTTATAATAGCGACAATAAAAATGCTATTGTGGTGCGGGTAGTACCGGCACCAACAAGCTTCATAGGAATTTGACCTGTACGGCGATGGTCTTAAGGTTCAGAGTAACACAGAGGTGAAGGGAGCGCGGCAGAGTAGGATAATAGCAATAATGGTTTTAGCAACGAGAAAATGAATGATATTATTGAAATTAATAGCAAATATATATAACTAGCTTTTACCCGCGGCTTCGCTCGCGTCACAAAAGGATAAAAAGTAGCCTATGTGACTATCTATCCGTTCAACTACCTTCAGTTAAAAAATCACGTTAATTAGTACCTACATTCTGCCGTTTAAGACAGGCAAACAAACAAATAGCTTTCCGCTCGCGTGGATTTCGGTTATATCGCGCTATTTACATTTTTCCTATAAGTAGGTAATTCGTTGACTGGTTTTAACTGACATACAGCGCCATCTATACCAATACACACAGCGCCATCTATACCAATATTTTTGTATTCCCTCGGAAACATCAAAATTTTCCGGGATAAAAAGTACCCTATTATTTAATCCAGACTTCTAACTTTACGTCTGCAAAATTTCAAAGCAATCGGTCTATTAGTTACGGCGTGAAAGCAGAACAAACAAGCAAACAAACAAACTCACTTTCCGATTTATAATATAAGTAAGGATTAAGTGAATACAAATAAGAACAGAGAATAAAAATGAAAAGAGAGAAATAAGGTAGCACTGAGGGTGTTATTCGTATGCAGGTGGAAGACGCCGTGTGTGGCGGTTGTCGGCGATCACGTAGGTCAGCTCGCATGCACGCAGTGGCTTGATCGTTCGAGGTCTTCGTCGCCGACTCCCGGACAAATACCATGCACTGCGCGCATGCGTTGCTGCGCGTGTAACTATAGTGGGCGTCGTCCACAACCTCACCTAATCCTGTAGCGATGGCGACCTCTCGCGTCCAGGCCTAGTGCAGGCCATGATGCGGAGCGAGGGGGACTGGGATGCCGTCTCCTCCTTTTGTGAAACAGTCATGCTAGCTAAGGAGGAGGCGGGACGCGTCCTCACAACCCAGCCATTGCGAAGGACACACCGGGCGTCGGGGATCGCGGGACGATCTCCGGCCACCGTAACCGCGGGCCGGAGGACATAGAGCATGGGTCTCGGCCGACCAGAAACAGACCCGAGCGTACGGCGCCGAGCGGTCCGCGCGCGCCTCAAATACCCATCAGACCACCACAGATGGGGCCCAATAGGGCCGATGCCGATTCGGTTTTAGTCAGTAAGAGTCTGACACTCCCTCCCGCCTCACCTAGGCGGGAGCAGTCATTCGATGATTTTCCCCCCTTAAAAAAAGGCCACGGTATAAAATCATAAGCGAGGGCGATTTCATTCAAATTGTAAGGTCAATTGTAAGGTAAATTCTACTATATAAAAATAAGTCGGGTTTTCCTTCCTGACGCTATAACTCCAGAACGCACGAACCAATCTCCACGGTTTTGCATTCGTTGGAAAGGTCTTGGGTTCCGTGAGTTTTATAGCAAAGATAATTCACCTTTAATCACCAAACGAAATGTTACATAAAACGAAACCATCTGGTGGCGAAACGGAGTTCGCCGGGTTTGCTAGTCAATAATAAAATTTGATCGTGAACGGACGAAGTGTTACGTCCGTGTGATTGTCATATTGTCATACTATGTTACGGAAAATGATCTGTAGACATAGTTATATACGAATGGGGCCCAATAGGGCTGCTGCCGATTCGGAGTCGCGGATAACCTAACGGGTTACCGGGGCTCCGGCTCGACGTGCAGGAGTAGGAACGGGGTGGTTTTTAGTCAGTAAGAGTCTGACACTCCCTCTCGCCTCACCTAGGCGGGAGAAGACAATCGATGATTTTCCCCCCTTAAAAAAAGACAGTTGTATTATTTGTTTATAATGAGACTACAGTTAAAAGTACAAAATAATAGACATAGTTGCAATTTTTTATGGGACAAGCCGGTAAACGAGCAATCGGCGTCGCCCATGGACATACGGAACAACAGAGGCGTTACAAGTGTGTTACCAGCCTTTTGGGGATTAGAAATTTGAGTATTGCTGGGGATTCAGGGATTGGGGAGGTTGAGGAAGAGACCCCTCTCCTCCTAGGTGTAATTGGGTCTCTGGTAACCTCACTCACACGACTGCACACAACGCTGTGGTTGTTTCACTATGGTGTATAGCTCGTTGGTGGTATCACTCCTGGCCCAGCCCTCGGTTGTCGTAGTCGTTGCTGCCATTCCGCCATGAGATCGCGCCGGAGCTCTTCCCGCCACGCACTAATCTGGCGCGGCAGCGGAGATTCGCCCCGGCGACGTGCCTCCGCGCACAGACAGAATATGCGCTGAAAGGAGGTTTACCGCCTCCCCAGAGATCGTGCGATATCCGCGGATTATTCGGATCGCCATGACCCTCTGTGACGTGAACAGCGCCCGGGCGGATCGGGACGTCAGGTTAGCCGCCCACAGGGGCGCCGTAGAGGGCCATGGACCGCAGACCCCGGCGTATAACCTCAGGATTGGGGAAGGTTGTGAGGGATAATTGGACCTCTGGTAAACTCACACGACGAAACACACCGCAAGTGTTGTTTCACGTCGTCTGCTCGGCCGTGGTATCACTCCGGTCGAGCCGGCCCATTCGTGACGAAGCATGGTTCTCCCACACTTAAAACTTTTCTATAAAGAAGTGCTCATGCACGCACACACGACACATGAGAAAATAATGTAATGGGGCAACGTTTGTTAAATAAATCGAAAGACTTCCACTGCTGAACAAATGCCTCCCCCTTAGTCCTCCACGTTGAACCACAACTCGCCACCCGCATCCACTGGCTCCCCGCAACTCTGGCGATGTCGTCGGTCCACCTACCGGGAGGCCTGCCCACGCTTCGTCTTCCGGTCCGTGGTCTCCACTCAAGGACTTTCCTGGCCCATCTGCCGTCAGCCTGCCTATTGCCGCTTCAGTCTGTACATTTTGCGAGCTGTGTCGGTAACTCTAGTTCTTTGGGGAATTACTATATTTCATATTTGGTCGCACAAGAAACCCGTGCGTAGCTTAGCGACTTTGAGCTTTTCCAGGAGGCTAGAGGTCGGGCTATAGAATAAAATCAACATTTGACTGTTTTTCCTCAGTTAAAATTTATCTGGCATTGGAAAAAACCGACCGAAACTTAAGTAAGATGGCACCGATATCAGACTGGCTGCTCCGAGACATACTCTGAAGTCATACAGTTAACATTAAGTACATAAACAAACAAAATTCGACGACATTTCGATGCTACAAGATGGCACAAACTAATAACAAATAACTGTAAGGAGACACAAAGAAACAACAAAGTGTCTTGCATTACAATAATTATGTACATATACTACACAGACTAATGTCTGTCTGTACCTTTTTTTATGGCATAAGCCGGTAAACGAGCAGACAGATCACCTGATGGTAAGCTATCGTCGTCGCCCATGGACACACGAAACACCAGAGGCGTTACAAGTGCGTTACTGGCATTTTGGGGATTAGGAGTTTGAGGATCGTTTGGGGATTCAGGGATTAGGGAGATTTGAAAAGAGGGGGGTAATTTGGCCTCCGGTAACCTCACTCAAACGACGAAACACAACGCAAGCGTTGCTTCACGTCGGTTTTCTGTGAGGCCGGGGTATCATTCCGGTCGAGCCGGCCCATTCGTACCGAAGCATGACTCTCCCACACTTATAAAAATGGCTATGAGTCACTGATTCAGTCACTGGTAAGTTTTTATGGAATAGGAGGCAAACGAGCAAACGGATCACCTGATGGTAAGCGATCAGCGCCGCCCATGGACACAGGGACAGGTGCGTTGCCGGCCTTTCAAAAAGGAATACGCTCTTTTCTTGAAGGTTTGAAGATCGTATCGGAAAACCTTTAAACTGTCAAACACGCGAGGACACCGGTGACCGCAACCTTGTTCTTTAATTGTGTCTATAATGACGGTACTCAAAAATCTCAATTGTGTATAAACGAAGCCGCGAGGCATAGCTAGTTTTAAATACTTTATGAATACGTCTTCAAGTTACAATAAATAAATAAAGTTTATATACACGTACCTATATAACAATCGCAGACATAATTATTCATAGTTTCTACGGAGTTTTCATTGTGAATGTAATTATAATTATAAAGTTTTAAAATCAGTGTTAAAATAAAATTTGTCTTGTCCCTACTCTTCCCGCGGGTATCACATACCCGACTAAGACACTACACATTGACAGAGACCGTGCAGCAGCGCTCTCTGATAACCCTGAACCTTGTACACTGCGACCTCCAACCCGCCTGCCTGCGGAGATTGTGACAAACCCTCTTATGTAGAGGAGACTCATAGTGCAGCAGTGGACTGTCACCCGCTGTATATAAAACTCAGGTTTATCAGAGACCGCTGCTGCACACTCTTTGTCAAATGTGTACTCCTATAATCGGGTATAATACACCCACGGGAAGAGAAAAGGTGGTTATTTATGACAAGCAAAAAATAAAGCATTGCATTTTTACATAGAAAACATTATAGTGATTCATTATAAGTGTAGTGACATTTTAAAATATAGTGATTGCATTATAAGTGTAGTGACATTTTAAAATATTAGTGTATGTTAGAGAAGAAAATATGCGGTATATAATACTATTGTTATTGTATTTATTTCGTTTTGATTGGGTATTATGTATGTCACCGGTGACCAAAGATCTGTTGACCCCCATGGTGCAATATGGCGAGGGCTGTGGGTATATGGTGAGTATAATTTGAGTCTTAAATTTCAGTAATTTAGGTTATTTTTTGGTTAAACTGCAACGAACTATGTAATAAAATCTAAGAATCGCGGGCTCAGCTAGTATGTTGACAGCTAGTATTTCATCCCGGACATATAAATAGACAAACAAACAAACAAAGATTCTAAAAATTATGTTTTGGCTTTGATACCAAGGTAGATCACGCCACTAGCATTTTTTTAAATATATTCAATGTTTGTACAATTTTGAATTTCCTACAAACCTTATCTTTATATGTTATATATATATCTATGTATGTCATTGACTCCTCCTAAACGGCTTGACCGATTTAAATGAATTTTTCTGTTTGCGTTTGAGTGGCGCCCTGGATGGTTTAGATTCACAAATCAGCCCGGCAGATGCGCTGCAGACGGTGTCTAGGATATTTTTCCTAAACTAACATTATTGGTCTTTCCTTTCATACATATGCAGGACAACGTCTGTCGGGTCCGCTAGTACTATTATATAAAGCGGAAGAGTTTGTTTTTTTTTTGTTTGAACGCGTTAATCTCCGTAACTACAAGTCTGATTTGTATAATTCTTTTTGTGTTGGATAGCGCATTTATCGAGGATGGCTATAAGTTATAAAACATCACGCTACGACCAATAGGAGCTGAGCAGAGCGTGTGAAACCACGCGGAAGTAGCTAGTTTAATATATGTATAGTAAAGTTGAATTTATGTATTGTACACAGAGTTGCCCACTAATGGGGTTGAACGTGATCAACGTTCACATAGTACCGAGCACCCATGGCGAGCTCGGAGATATCAGAACTTTCTATCAGCACTATACTGGTTGTAAGTATCATATATATTATATATAGTATATTTACTGATAGTGAAAAGTGGGTGTTACATGTACAGTGGCATTAAGTGTCGTAATGTGCACCTCTGCCTACCCCTTCGGGGATAAAAGGCGTGATGTTATGTATATTTACTGCCACCCTCTGCCTGGACTGCCTCGTTGGCCGAGTGGTCGCAAGCGCGACAGCTGGGCAAGGGGTCTCGGGTTCGATTTCCGGGTCGAGCAAAGTATTACTAGGTTTTAAAAAAAATCTCAATAGTAGCTCGGAATTTGAAATTGTGCCCGGTATATGGCAATAGGCTCACCCCCTATTACATGGGACACATAACATAAATAGTGAAAAGTGGGTGTTACACTGTACAGTAGCATTAAGTGTCGTAATGTACACCTCTGCCTACCCCGTAGGATAAAAGGCGTGATTACTCCCACCCCTACTCCTCACGTGGGTGTAGTATACCCGACGAAGGTATATTAGACAGAGACCGTGCAGCAGCTCTCTCTGATAACCCTGAACCTTGTACCCTGCGACCTCCAACCCGCCTGCCTGCGGAGATTGTGACAAACCCTCTTATGTAGAGGACACTCATAGTGCTGTAGTGGACTCAGGAATGTCACCCATTGTTGATGTAGAAGTAGTTATCTTCCTGTCCTGCCCTTATCCTCATAATCCTCCCCCACCCTCAATCCTCCATATTCCCAATCCCTAAACAAGTATAACAGCTCACACATAGGACCCATTTAGTTTTTTTTAGTCAAATTTCCGTGGTGCTTGGCGACTGGGCTTCACCCAGTTGTACAGTTCCTTCTTTGTGTCTTTAGGCTTAATTCACTCTGTCTCCTGCAGTAATTCACCGAGGGAAGTGGAAACTATAGTTTTTTCTTCTTCTCCTCTTATAATATCTTCTGATTCATTTCGTTGCGGGAACCAAGACAGTTACTCATGTCCCTGGGACGCGGACTTCAGTGTTCCGGTGTTTTCATGGTTGTATCTACTGTAGATCCTGGCTTACAGGAGTTGCAGCGGTTTTGGGAGGTTGTGGCGGGCTTGTCCCAAAAAAAAAAATTCCCAATCCCTAAAAGGCTTTTTTATCATCGAATGACTCCTCCCGCCTGGGTGAGGCGATAAGTAGTGTCAGACTCTTACTGACTAAAAACCACCCCGTTCCTACTCCTGCACTTCGAGCCGGAGCCCCCGTAACCCGTTAAGTTCTCCGCGGCTCCGTATCGGCATCAGCCCTATTAAACCCTATCTGTGGTGGTCTGATGACGTCTCTTTGATGTGCGACGAACGCTCAGATGTACGGTGATTCTGGTCGGGTGGCTAGCTACCCTTGCTTGCCGTCCGCAGACCCGTGTTAACGGCGACCGGAGAATCCCTAAAGGACTGGTCACGCACTGAAATTTGGAACAGGGTTAGATTGTGAAAACTTTTTATTGCACAGAAACCCGGGAACGGCCGCTAGCTAAGCTAGTATTTTCCAATAGGGATGATGACAGGGTATGAAAATTAAAAATCTAATTAGTCCGTAAGTTAGGTACTGAAAAAATATTAGACACGTATTTTTTTACAATACTTAGATAAAACGAATCAAAGTTTAGGAGTGGGTGCTAAAACGTCATTTCTACGTATAAAATGTATATAGAAGTGACGTAACCCGACATTTCAAATCAATATAACATAACATAACATAACGTCACGCCTTTTATCCCCGAAGGGATAGGCAGAGGAGCACATTATACCACTGTACAATGTAACACCCACTTTTCACTATTTATGTTATGAGTCCCATGTAATAGGGGGTGAGCCTATTGCCATATACCGGGCACAATTCCAGACTCCGTGCTACTACTGAGAATTTTTTAAAAACCCAGTAATACTTTGCCCGACCCGGGAATCGAACCCGAGACCCCTTGCCCGGCAGTCGCACTTGCGACCACTCGGCCAACGAGGCAGTCTATCCTATTATACGTTTGAAATCGCCAACTCGTAATGAGCAAGCGTGGTGATTAATACTCAACCCTTCTCTGTGTAAGGAGAGGCTTTGCTCAGCAGTGGATACTTATAGGCTGACGATGACTTCTTGATCACATCGTGTTTATTATTTTCAGATGATCACATTTTTAATGGTCATAGTAAAGTCAATATGAAGAATATTTTGGATGCCACCATCACGGCGCTCTGGGCTCACAAGGAAAGGAAGTACGTATCTTTAAATCATCACATACATCTTAAAGGGGTAGCTTCAGAACCAAAGGATTGTAGAATTTAAACACGGTTATTCTCTGATTTAGTACCTACACTTTATTCCATAAACACTTTCTATGGCGCTCAACAAGCAACTGTCCATTTCAAATGATACACGTGGGTATCTTTCTTTATTTAAACAAGAGTTTATTTATTTTTTTCTTGTATAGAAGCACTATTTTATATGGATTGTCAGTATACATATGTGAGGACCATGTCCGACTTAAGATGTTTGTTTTCTCTTGGTTTTGTTTTTTTATTTTAGTACGTTCTGTTATTTGTATGTTGCGTCAGGTATGTCTTTACATTATTCTCACATGTGTGTACAATATTGGAATATGTATCAGAGCAATGTAAAACAGACTTTTTTTAAAAGAGTAACAAATGGAGTTTCTTGCTCGTTCTTCTCCACTCGAATCGACATTTTGGAACGAGCGCCTAGCTTCACTGATGGACAGACTGATAGACTATTATTTATTTCATATTTGTTGACTGCTTCGCTGGCCGAGTGGTCGCAAGTGCGACTGCCGGGCAGGGGGTCTCGGGTTCGATTCCCGGGTCGGGCAAAATATTACTGGGTTTTAAAAAAAATTCTCAGTAGTAGCACGGAGTCTGGAATTGTGCCCGGTATATGGCAATAGGCTCACCCCCTATTACATGGGACTCATAACATATATAGTGAAAAGTGGGTGTTACATTGTACAGTGGTATAATGGGCACCTCTGCCTACCCCTTCGGGGATAAAAGGCGTGACGTTATGTATATGTTTATGTGTTGTTGACGTTTCAAAAGTACTAAAATATGGTTTAATTGAAATAAATGCTTTTGAATCTGAGTTTGAGGTATTTAAACTAACAAAATCAATTCACTGTCTTATTTATTAAACAATATCAAATAATTTAAAGTATGACAATACTATTAATTAAACAATTAACACTAGAAGGGCCGGGCTTCGTGTTATACCTTCAAAGACCGCAGCGGTCAATATGACGGTACTAGAGATTAAGTCAGAAAACTTTAGAAATTATTGCATATTTTGCATTAAAATAAAATAAAATCAATATAAATTTATTGTTTTATTAATAATAAAAAAATGCATTAAGCTGAGTAACATTTGTAGCAAGTAATCGTTTTTTTAGACTCTTTTGTACATTTTCCACAAACAAGTTTTTTTACAGATAGTGCAATTTTCGCATGTTTTATACTTTTTGCAATTACTATTGATTTGCCATTGCCGCCTCTTATTGTTTGTTGTAAGTGGTTCATTTGTGTCAGAATCAGTTTCTTGTTCGTGGGTCATAGTTGAAGTGGATTTTTTTTTCACATACTCTTCACGTAGTTCGCTAACTAGTTGAAGGATAAAATCATGACGAGAAATTTTTATGTTTGAGACACTTTGGTATAGAATCCACGAGTTTATAGCTGCTAAATCAAGTATATTATAAAATACGTGAACAGGCCATCTCCGACTACCAGCTCTTACGGTGTACTTGCGTGCCATTTGATCGATGATGTCTACGCCAAATTTTGTTGCATTGTAAAATTCAACTGTTTCAGGTAACTTTTTTTGATCAGTACCTATGCCTACATTGGGGTGCAGAGTACTCAAAATAATAACATTTTTTCCTGGTTTTCCTTGATAGACAGTAAGGGTTGTATCGGTACCAGTTTTCATTATAAAAGTTTCATATCTTGAAGTACGAATACTTCTACAAATCAGTGGTACTTCTCGTCTTGCACGCCGCATTGTTCCAACAATACTAGTCTTTTCGACCAATAGTTATTTGGCTAAATGTAGAGACGTGAAAAAGTTGTCAGTGGTTACGTTTCGGCCCTTTTTGAAATAGGCAACCCTATTTCAAAAACTAGTTTCAAAACCACGTATTCGGCTAATCGGACGACTGCTCACCGAACGGAAAAAATGCCTACTATAAAATATAAACAAGTTAGGCAGTAACAAATTACTCAGAATTCAATCCAACATAAATAAAAACAAAAGTACCCACTTTAGTTTGAAGAGATCGTTGTTCACTATTCTTATCGCCGTCTTTATATGAATGCCGTCACATTGACGGTGCGCGGTCTTAATAGGTATTTGTCATTGAAACTCATATGCAAAATATAGTTATTTTTTCAAAATATAGAGAAATAGCCTAAGAATAGCTAATTAGGAAAAGTCGTAAAATATGAAAAGAAATAAAAACATAGTTCGTGAAATATTTAACAATTAAATTGCCTTGCGGTCAATTTGACTGCCTTGGTCTTTCTAGTGTTAAATCACAAAAATTATAAATAGATATCTTATACTTCTTATACTTATTATATAAAGCGGAAGAGTTTGTTTGTTTGTTTGTTTGTTTGAACGCACTAATCTCCGTAACTACAAGTCTGATTTGAATAATTGTTTTTGTGTTGGATAACGCATTTATCGAGGAAGGCTATAGGCTATAAAATATCACGCTGCTACCAATAGGAATTTATATAAAGTTAAACGCTTAATGTAAAATATTAGGTATTAAATAAAGTTTTTATTAAGTACATCCGTTTGGTCATGATATTCGATTAGGTGAGTATTAATTATTGTTGATTATGTAAGTAATATTATTATTAAATACTATTAGGCTTACAATCTGTACATCTATACATCTATACAGATAAATAAAATTCGAGTGTCTGCTTATAATATTAAACATACGATACACATACCGAAACAACATTTATTTATCTCTGTCTGTCTGTTTGTTTATACTGACTAATCTCCGGAATGGCTGGACCGATTTGGATGGGACTTTTATTGGCAGGTAGCTGAAGTACTAAGGAGTAACATAGGTTACTTTTATTTTGGAAAATTGTAACTAAAAAATTGAAAATGTTTGAATGTTAGATCGCGATTATCTCTCGATTGTCTGAACCGATTTTGATGCGGTTTCCACAAAAGTGTTTGTTACAATTAGGAGAAGGTATTAAGGTGTAATAATCAACCGACTTCAAAAACAGAGGGAGTTGCAGTCGCTTTTTCTAAACGTAGTTTTTATTTCCAGATTCACATTCTCCGACATGCCGTATCTATTCCATTGGTGGCAGAACAGAGATTTAACAGGTAACATAATATTTTTATACAACTCAATTTTATAGAGGTATAAGTAGCTCCATGTACTACATATCAGGAAATAAGACTCATAACGACTTTCAATTACTTATCTTCTATCTATATCTATCTATACATATAATAAATCTGTAGAAAAGTAATTTTTGTACATTGAAGAAATTGACAAAAAAAATAGCCAGCGTGTTAAAAGATAACTAACACAATCCATTTATATCATTTTTGAAATTTTTGTCTGTTTGTTTGTTCGCGCATCACGTAAGATCTACACATTCAATGCAGACATTGCCTATATACAAAAATTCTACGCAACTTGAGGTATAACTTAGTTTTTGTTTCATCGAAATCGGTTCACTCTATCAGAAGATATAATTAATTTAGTGAGTTCAAGAAGTAAAATATTACAACACGCAATTCAGTATAGTACTCGAAACGACACCTTTGGAAAATTGGTTTCGTTTGGTCATTGGTTTGAAGTCCGAAGTAAAGATACTACATGATATTTTAAAGTCCCGGTAACCCGTTAGGTTCTCCGCGACTCCGTATCGGCATCAGCCCTATTGGGCCCCGTCCGTGGTGGTCTGATGGCTCTTTGAGGCGCGCTCGGAAAGCTCGGCGCCGTATGCTGGTCGGGTCTGGCTCTGGTAGGCAGAGTTGCACATTACGGCACCACTGTACAATGTAACACCCACTTCAATTATTTCACTTAATAACTTGCACTTTTGTATTGTCCGTCCGTATGTCTGTCAGTGAAGCTATGTGCTCGTCCCAAAGTGTAGATTGCTATGTAGAGGAACGAGCAAGAAACTTTATAATTACTTTATTTTTATAATAACTATCGTGAAATATACTGAAATAACAAAAATATGTATTACTCACGAATAGTCCACGCGACCATACACGCTGCTCATGTGGAAGTGTCCGTTTGTGACTTGATACTAGTAAAGCGTTTCTTAGAATATTTACGTGAGAAAGCGTCGTCATTTTTAGTTTTTTCTATGACATAATAAAGAATATAAGACATAATAAGCCGGTAAACGAGCAGACGGATCACCTGATGGTAAGCAATCGGTGTTGCCCATGGACACACGGAACACCAGAGGTGTTACAAGTGCGTTACCGGCCTTTTGGGGTTAGGAATTTGAGGATTATTGGAGCTTCGGAGATTGGGGAGAGGGGTAATTGGACTTTCGATAACCTCACTCACACGACGAAATCACAAGGCTGTGATTATTTCACTATGGTTTTCTGCTCGTTGGTGGTATCACTCCGGTTAAGCTGATCCAGTAGCATTTTTTTAAATAAACGTTGCCCCACATTAGGATTTTCTCCTGCGTCGTGTGTGCGTTTACAAACATACAAGTTCACATGACACCCAGACCCGGAACGCCTCGAAGAGCCATCAGACCACCACGGATGGGGCCCAATAGAGCTGATGCCGATTCGAAGTCGCGGAGAACCTAACGGGTAACCGGGGCTCCGGCTCGACGTGCAGGAGAAGGAACGGGGTGGGGTTTAGTCAGTAAGAGTCTGACACTCCCATGATGAAAGATCCGGAACAACAATCTGTGGATCACACAAAGAGTTGTTCCGTGCGGGAATCGAACCCGCGACACGTTGTACGGTAGTCAGTTGCCCAACTGCGCCAACCGTCAGTACCGAAGCATGGCTCTCCCACACTTAAAAGTTGACTTAAATAATAATAAGAAATAGTTGATACATCGTTACTCTTTTTTTTATTAGTAAAACGGATGGTGTACGAACTGCTCCGTCAAGGGCGCCTCTACTTCAACGGTGGAGGGTGGAGTATGAGCGATGAGGCTACCACCAGCTACCACGCAATAATCGACCACTTCACCTACAGTTTAAGGTATATACTACCCAATTTTATGTTGTTTTTCTGTTTAATGAAAAAAAAAGGTTTAATACTTAATAATGCTTGCGTTGTGTTTCGTCGTGTGAGTAAGGTTACCGGAGGCCCAATTACCCCCCCCCCCTCTTCCAATCCCAAATCTCTCCACTCTCCAATCCCCAACAATCCTCAAACTCCTAATCCCCAAAAGGCCGGTTACGCACTTTGACGGTGTCCATGGCCGACGCCGATTGCTTACCATCAGGTGATCCGTCTGCTCGTTTATCGGCTTATCCCATAAAAAAAATGTAACTATCCGGTTGTGCTTTTCTATCTCTTCATTTATTTCGTTAAATTATTATGTTTGTTAAATTAATAAATTTAATCTAAAGTGCTAATGTCTAATTTGTCCGTAAAAATATTCCGTCAAAGAACTAAAAACTAATATAATTCATATTTTCACAGAAAAATAAATGCAACCTTCTTGGAATGTGGACGTCCACTGGTGACCTGGCAAGCTGACGTGTACGGACATTCGAGAGAGTTCGCGTCACTGATGGCGCAGATGGGATTTGACGCACATTTCATTAGTCCTATCAGCTATGATGATGAACTGTCTCGGATGAAAAGCAAATCACTTGAGTTCGTGTGGAGAGGCAGTGATGATTTAGGTAAGATTTTCTTATGGGATTAGCCGGTAAACGAGCAGACGGATCACCTGATGGTAAGCAATCGGCGTCGTCCATGGACATACGGAACACCAGAGGCGTTACAAGTGATTTATCGGCCTTTTGGGGATTAGGAATTTGTGGATTCAATTGAATTTATTACAAGTGAAACAAGTGAATTTGTTTCTGCAAATAGGCTACAAGGCAGCACTTTTACACGTCAATTTTATCAAGCGAACGATGAGGTCGACATTTCCTATCAAACTCAGAGGTCCGTCTCTTTTAAATTTGTTGTTTATTGATTGTCGGGGATTCAGGGATTGGGGGGATTGAGGAAGGGGGGGGGGTGTTATTGGGCCCGGTAACCTTACTCACACGACAGAACACAACGCAAGCGTTGTTTCACTCTCTGAGGCCGTGGTATCACTCCGGTCGAGCCGACCCATTTGTGCCTAAGCATGGCTCTACACACATTAGATATATGATTCATCATTTTTGTCGTTGTTGTGTTGTTATTAAACGGTTTTTTTAACTTGCCCCCGTTCGTTTGTGTCAATAATTGTAATTTCCCCCCTTCCTGGCGACAGATCGATCTGATATTTGGTACACACTCCTAATCTTGATGACCATACAATATAATCTAATGTTGAACCATTACCTCCTCGCCTTGATTGGTAGAATAGAGCTCATTGAAACCGTTTAACATAATAATCTGTGATTTTTAAATTTAATGATAGACACACGCAGTTATTTATATAATAGTAAACTATTTTAATTATATTTTAGTAATATTTTTAACATCTTTGTCTTCGTCATTTGGACTGAACAATACACTAGGCACCCACAAAATGCGATGAGCGAGCCGACCTGCTCCAGCAGAAGGCGCCCGTTCACGAGCATGACGTGAGGGCCAGCAATCGGTCCGATCAACCATTTCGTAGGGAACGGAGCGACCCAGTCCACAGCGCCACCGACTGTAGAACATTTAAGAATGCATGACGTCTGCTCACGCAGCAGTAAGCCGATTCCAGTAGTGCCAATGTATTTTGTCAGTCTTATTGATAAAATTACATTACGTTACATTATATTTACTACATTTTAACATTATTAAACACACACAAATATATATATATATATATATATAATATAATAAAAATTGTGTGTGTTTACGTGCGTGCGTGACAAATATATATATATATGTTACTGTAAAAGCTCGAACTACGGTAAATCTTAAGATTTAATTGTAAGTCTTAGGATTTACCGACATGAGTTGGTAAATGTAAGTATTTCTGAAGAGACGACGATTTTTTCGAGCTTTTACCATTCGAACTCAGTATATGCTAGGTTTTACCACTGTCAGCTGGTAGATGTTGGTTTTAGGAATAAAACAATGAGTAGTTCTTAATTATTTACTTTGAACTATTAGACAAAACAGGTACATAGTATTATAAAGATATAATAATGATAGTGACAAGTATCCTTGTTCTTCCACCGTGTCCAACAGCAAAATGCGTTTCTTGGAGAATGTTAAATAAATCGTCATAACAAACGTAATATTTGATTTCATCATTATCTTCCTTCATCGGGGCATTTAGCTTTTCTTCGCCGCCTATAGTCAAAATATCATAGCGTTTTATACGCCTGTAATGAACAGCTTCCTTCTTTTTAATGTTCTTTGCAGTTTTTACTTCCTCTAAACACTTAGCGTATTTGTCTTTATCAAGATAAAAGGTATTATCTTTCTTGTTTGCCACAAACTCGTCCACTATTTCATAAAATCTTTGCTTCATACTCATTCTGATTCACAAATAACTTTTAAACAACAAAAACGTGTCAAACAACGAGCGACTGAGGCGAGCGGAGCGGCGGAGACGGTGCGCGTCTAGCGGTAACGGCGAGCTACAAGTCAATGCGCTGAGTACGTTACGACATGTTTTGTTTTTCAACATTTACCATGCCAAAAATCCTAAGATTTACCAACGGAATGGTGGTAAAAGTTCGAATCGCAAATCTTTTTGGACATTTACCATTAGGAATTGGTAGATCTTAGGTTTTACTGGAATATCTTAGGATTTACTGCAGTTCGAGCTTTTACAGTAACATATATATATTTGTCACGCACGCATCACAATTCAAGCTTACAGCGAGCCCTCCCCACCCAAAAGAGCGCCCACCACCGCCATGTCCCTATTGCTGATAGCCATGTATATAAAAGTTTAACCTTTATATTGTTATTTTGTCAACTTGTATATTCTTTTTTTTTTTGTTCCTGGCATTTATGCCGTATGCCGAATAAAACATTTTATATCATTTCATTACTTCCTAGGAGCTTCAACGGATATATACACCCACAAGCTCTTCGACGGGCACGGGCCTCCTCCAGGGTTCTGTTTCGGGGGGTTCTGTACCGATCCTCTCATCATCAGCTCGGACAAAACTTTCAGCAACGTCGAGGAGAGGGTGAGTACCTACTGTATTATTTATTTGTATCAGATCCTGCTAAACTATTGAACTATACTAAAATAAATTTTATGGACCTCAAAGACAACTATATAGCGTCGAACAAAAGATATAATCTCATAATTCCACTCCATTCCGGTCCATAAACCTTGACGTCATCGTTGTATGTTTTGATTTATTATGTTATACCTATTGTTAGTTCTAAGTAATGATGTATTGATATCAAAAGAAAGCTTGTTTCATCTAGTTTCTAACGAAGTAAGCAACGTATAAGGTATATTACGAACTATTTCGTAAAAACTTGTAATAAACAAAAAAATACTCAAATTTCACCATTATTGTAAAGATAAACGGTTTTTTATAATGTTTACGATAAGAATTACTATTTAATCTTTACAAATTTTTATTCCTTATAATATCAGCTTTATACTGGTATTTTTTAATTTGCTATAACAGTTGTAGAATGGTAGAAAATAGGCTTTAAGTCGGAGACGTACACGGCGCGTATGCGCGCGCGCCGCGCGGGCGTTAGATAGTTGAGTGGATAATAGAGGTAATAAGATAAACTAAATCTTCTACATATGCACAGAACACTTATAAATTCTTCCGCATTCCCATATTAGACGGTTATTGATATATTTATTTATTTATTAAATAAGTGTCTCCAACCAGGAATACACTCAGCACTTTTCAGCGGAATTCTTTGTTTTTTATTCAATGTCGCAAAGAAATTCCGAGCATAGCCCTTTCCGTAGCGCGCTGGGTGACCTTGAGGTTCTTTATAAGGCCCACAGTGAAATAAAGAAAGAAAAACTTTATTTCACACGCTAAAATAGGTGACACGTACAGATTTGACACATAAGTTTATATACATCTACTAATGTCCCAAGTCTGCGGTGAAATGGGACCAGTTCAGCATGTGCCAGACAGGGCCTCGCGCTGGTATTCTACTGGCCCTTAAGTGACTCGCGGACGAACAAGTCACCAATCAGACAACGATAAACATAAAGCAATTTTCCCCAAAAATACAAAATAAAATACACATAACAAAACAAATATATAAAAACAAAAAAGCAAATTAAAAGTCAGTGAGAGACGACGTTTCAGCTCCATAGATCATCGCTGGTACACACATTGATTATAGCCTTTCGTCTTGACGCACTGGGTTATCTCACGCTGCATCAATTCTTCAAAATTCTTATGTTCGATATACAAGGTGTAGTTTTGAAACCGTGTCATTTCTCGGGGGCATGTCACAGAAGTCATAAAGGTTCAATGTAAGAGAAAGTTTCGGGCCAATAGTTAAAAATACGGCTATAATAAATCGTTTAAGTTCGATAGTATTACAGAATAAGCGACAGCAATGTTTCTTATTGGAGTTTTATGGAATTAGGAATCATATCAATAACGTGTTTGAGTTTGTCTGTGTTAAGCCGCGCTATAAAGCTAGTTACAAGACGGCGACGTGTAGTTCGCACTTACGGATTTCCGTAATTTACAGAAAAATTAAAAATATTACCAAATTTTTTTTTATTGATTCGGACTCAGAATCTATAGCCGAGTTACCTCCTAGAAAATGACGCGGCTTTAAAACAACATCTTGTATGTACATCATCATCACCATCACCATTCATTACGAATACAATACAATACTAAAAAATAATTACTACGTGCCTACGGCGTAGCCCCATAGATTACTACGGCGTAGCTCCATCTACTACGTCGTAGCAGACTGGTACAGGACATGCTATAAGCATTTTTACATGTATATGTTACAGTTGAAGATGAGTGTGTCTATAAACTTAAGATTGTGGTCTCCACAAGCAATTCCTCGCTTAAAGGCCGTCACACAACTAACTATAATATCTATACAGATAAAAAATTAGGGTGTCTGTTTGTAATTTTACAATAACCGCATCTTTACTACATGCATATAAATATACATAGGATACACATACCAAAAAAACATTATTTACAATTTTTATCTGTCTGTCTATTTGTTACTGGTTATTATATGAAATGACTGGACCGATTTTGACGGGACTTTTATTGGTTATTGAGAAGTAGCTGATTTACTAAGGAGTAACATATGCAATGGAACAAAGAATAACATTATGTCCTAAAACTCATATTCTATGTCGACAAAGTCGTGGACAACAGGTGGTATATTAATATATTTATAGCAAGGCAGAATATTATCACATATTTCCAACACAAAGTTTGAGTGAGCACAGACTGTATTTCTGTGACGTCACAACGTATATTTTGTTTTTTTTTGCGAGGGAAAAATCATCGAATGACTTCTCCCACCTGGGTGACGCAAGAGGCAGTGTCAGACTCTTACTGACTAAAAACCACCCCGTTCCTACTCCTGCTCTTCGAGCCGGAGCCCCGGTAACCCGTTTAGTCTTCTGCGGCTCGGTATCGGCATCTGCCTTATTGGGCCCCATCTGTGGTGGTCTGATGGCTCCTGTGCCTACAGCACATCAGTTTTGTAATCAGTATTATAAAGAGAGCATCAATAAACGGACGTATTAGCCGATAGATATTGTTTTATTGCAATACTCGCCGCCATATGTAGACTGCCATATAAAAGCACACTCCTTGAGGCGCGCGCGTAATGTGACGCGCCGTACGCTCGGATATTTTGATATATGAATATATTTTGAGGATACAGGATGTCCCACTGATTTACTGAACTAAAAAAAAAAATGAGAAAAGGTTTACAAAAATAAAAACAAAATAGACATGAGATTTTTTTCGAAGCATTTTGTAATATTTTTTAATTATTAATATTAACTTTTTCCAATTCAAAAAACCTTTCATTAAGTCTGATATCAAAGAAGATATGACCCTAATTGTGTAAAAATACTACAGAGAGTGACAAAAGGAGGTCACAGCTGCTACTACCGTGGGGTTGAGGTCCAAGAACCTCTTTGATTTCACCTTCACTGTCTACACTTGTTTTCATTATTTCTGTTGGCTAGGACTTAGGTCGGCTCCTAGTAAACCGATTTACGGAGTAGCAACGGACCTCCCGACATTCCCTCTTAACATTGGGTCCTCTATAAACCGGACGCGAAAACTTTGCTAGTGCGATGCAGGAATTACAACTTTGAGACGAATTTTCGCGTAAACTATTATACTTTTATTTTAACATTATAGATTTAAATAAAAGCTTAATTTTCGAACTATTTTCCAACATTACTAATTTATTAAAAAACATCATAGTTTTATAAATATTCAGGATTAGAATAAAAGAAACGTACCACAAAATGTCCTTACGTATTTTTGCGAGTGTGAGAAAAGGTGAGGAGATTTCCCTCAACAGTAATTTAGCTCGATCTGATTGGATGCTAGAACTGGCGGCCATCTTGCGCACTGCAATTTGCAATCTTTATTAAATTTCAAACTTTATTGTTTGGTAATAAAGTGAAGAATGTATTAAAGTAATATTTGTGGATATGCTGACGTCTGTACATGGAGTATGGAAATAAGGAGAAGTCTCTGTTAATGACACATTGTCCGTTAAAATATGTTGCATAGGTGGCGCCACAGTGACAATCAACTGCTGCACTATGAGTCTCCTCTATATAAGAGGGTTTGCACGGTCTCTGTCTAATGTGTAGTGCCTTATTCGGTTTTATGATATTCACGGGAAGAGTAGAGGGGATAACAAAGGTATTCATGCGGTCAGTAAAGTCAAAATCATAATCATTTGTTTCAATTAGACCAGGAAGGCACTTTTGAACGTCAACAACAAATTTAAACATAAGTAGACTTACTAGTTGCTCTATTTGCTAGTCCCAAAATGTAGAATCCTATGGAGAAGAACGAGCAAGAAACTCCATAGGTTACTCTCTTTCAATCAGATTTACAATACAATTCTTATTTACATTGTTTCGTTGGTTCAATTATGTGAGAACAATGTAACACCAATATCCAGTCAAGGAGATAGAAAAACAAAATAACCACACGACACAGTTGGAACTCCTTGTCTGTATACTCCATGATTGTTTGTGACGGGACTGAGGAGAGCTCTATACTGTAGTAGAGTACTGATGTATTTGTAGCGCGGGGTGCATTGGGGCACAACTGCAGTATATCTGTCTCTTTCTTTTTTACTGAACACACGTGTGTTAGAGCGAGTACGCTGACGTACGAAAAGGATTTTGATTATATTTGCAATTATTAAAACATGTTAGAAATATTTTAGATACTGAAAAGTTTATCAAATTGTTGCGTTATTCTGAAATGCTTAAAGAGTGCAAATGAAAACGGTCACCCATCTACATACTGCCCTTGGCAAGCGTTGCTTTACTTTATTTAAGTATGTTTCTCAAGCCACCCGCGAGAGGGCGTTAGATGGAGCAGTACTCTCTGATAAACCTGAACCTTGTATACTGCGACCTCCAACCCGCCTGCCTGCGGACATTGTGACAAACCCTCTTATGTAGAGGAGACTCATAGTGCAGCAGTGGACTGTTGTGGGTTTTGATAATGACTACGAAGACTACGCTCTACAAATGCTACGCCGTAGTCGATTTACTTCGACGTAGCAACTTGAATAACGTAGTTAGGAACACAGCTATAATGGCAGTTGTTAGGCAATTTCCAAAATAATACAATTGTATAAATAATAGAGTTCTCCAAACACCTTTGTATCTGCTGCATACAAGCAGCGCCCTCTATCTCGTCCGACAGACAAAGACTTCAGTCACTTATTTTACTGGCAGATAGACAAAAAGGTCAAATTTGCTTCTTCCGTGGGAGTCACCAACCTCTCTAGTAGTAAAGAGGAGTTTTAATTATGTTTTTTTCAATTTCAGCTCTCTGTTCTCGGCATATAGTAAGAGATAATGCACTTGATATCATTCAGAGACAATGTCTAGGACTTAGGTCGGCTCCTAGTAAACCGATTTACGAAGTAGCAACGGACCTCACAACATTCTGGGTTAAGATTGGGTCCTCTATAAACCGGACGCGAAAACTTTGCTAACGCGATGTAGAGATTACAACTTTGGGACGAATTTTCTAGTAAACTATTACACTTTTGGTCTCGCATTAGGTTCAGGGGAATCTTTATTTTTTTTTGAATATCTTATACGTAGCGGACTGCTGCCCAACAGCAGTACGTTATGAGTTTATGATCGTTCGTTTGTTCGTACAATTGTAAATTATGTTCAGCGCCACCTGTTAGTTTTCATTTGAACTATCTTCTCTATGTATCCGTAAATATTGCCACATATGCACCTGTAAGTTATAATAGCTAATGGAGTCCGTAGAGACTGGAGTTAGGTCTACACTTACTTGATATTATTCAGAGACACTGTCTAGGACTTAGGTCGGGTCCTAGTACACCGATTTACGGAATAACAAACGGACATCATAACAATCTGCCTTCAGATGGAGTCCTCTATAAATTGGATACGAAAACATCTCCACCGCGATGCAGGAATCGTAAATTTGGTATTTTAGATTATTAGATAAAAACAGCGTCAGTATTTCTTGAACGTTTGAAAGAGACGGGACGTCTTTCTAACACTCTGTCTCCTAATAAATAATTTTTCAACATTTAACGATTTGTTTAACGCATCAGCACAATATTTACTGTATTTAAGTGCGTTCAACCTCTTGTCTGTCGATATATGAGACACAATAGAAAACGCATTCTCGTGTGGATCTACGTCCCGACACTTCACATATTAAATAAACTAAATACGTTACAAAATGTACTGACAAAACAAAAACTGTCAAAGAAGAGTTTCTGAGAGATTAAAATGGCCACCCATCTACAAGACTGACTTTGGTAAGCGTTGCTTAACTTTTTTAAGATTGGTTACTTTGTCTACTCACCAGAGGGCACTGCAAATATGTTACAGTCTTAGTGTATGCAACTACAGACATTAAGTTTATTAGTTTTAATCTCAGACAACTAGTTGTTGTCGTCTATCTATTTAATATAATAATTATTATGTAGGTAAGATATGTTTATTGAACAGGCTGTGATGTTCCCGTAGTTCCGTCAAGAGGAGATCATTCCTGGCGGGCTACTGCCCAATAGTGGTATCTTGAGAATTTCTATTCGTTCCAATCGCTGTGTACACTTCGATTGCGTGATTTATAGTTTGTTTAGTAATGTTCTTATAATTAAATAGGGATGATGACAGGGTATGAAAATTAAAAATCTAATTAGTCCGTCAGTTAGGTAATAAAAAAATTTAGACACGTATTTTTTTATTTTGTCGTATAGTAAAACAAAACTTGATAAAACAAATCAAAGTTGTAAAATGTACATAGAAGTGACGTCACGCCACATTTCAAATCAATGTATCGTCGAATGTATTCACTTCTGTAAAAAAATAAAAAAAAGTTTGTTATGATTTAAAATAATCTACCAGAAAATTCCTCATCTACCCTATTGTAGGGTATGTTTAACGCCATCTATTAGTTTTCGCTTGAACTATCTCCTCTACGTGTCAGTAAATGTCATGTACAGTAGAATTTTACAGAGTCCGGAGAGATCGGAACAAGGTCTGTACCTAACTTTTGCTACAGTGAACCTAATTACTACAACATTATAACGTCCTTAGTTTAAAAAATGTACATTTGCAGGTGAATTGTGACGCCACCTTTTTTATTTGAAATCAAAACGAAACATGTATTGAATACTCTGGGTGTCTTTAAAGGCCGAGTGAGTTAGTGCTTATATAGACGTGCACCATCGTAGACCGCATACAAACGTTGACCACTACATATATTTAAATAAACTCTCTTACTATAATGGACTTGTTGCAACGCGTGATCCAATATAGCTCTTTCATAGATTAGTTGCCTACTATTGATAGTGGCCAAACGGTTACACATCACATGCATGTATGAAAGTAAATATTATTTTACTGCCAGTTTGACAAAAAGGTCAAATTTGCTTCTTCCGTGGGAGTCACCAACCTCTTTAGTAATAAAGAGGAGGGAGTTTTGCGTTTTTGTCTTCAATGTTACGTCTCTCTTCTCGGCATATAGTAAGTACTGCACTTGATGTTATTCAGAGACACTGTCTAGGACTTAGGTCGGCTCCTAGTAAACCGATTTACGAAGTAGCAACGGACCTCACAACATTCTAGTTTGAGATTGGGTCCTCTATAAACCGGACGCGAAAACTTTGCTAGCGCGATGCAGAGATTACAACTTTGTGATGAATTTTCTCGTAAACTATTATACTTTTGTTTTAACCTTATAATTTCAAATAAAAGCTTTATTTTTGTTGTATTTTCCGGTAGTATTTGTTTACTGAAAAACATTATCATTTACTTAATATTTAAGTTTTAAATAAAAGAAACATACCACAAAATGTCCTTATGTATTTTCGTGTGTGTGGGAAAAGGCGACGAGATTTCCCTCAACAGTAATTTAGCTCGATCTGATTGGATCCTAGAACTGTATGTCTAGGTCATTGGCTTCTGTTCTTATTGTAACGCGCAATTCATTGATTTTGAGACGCAAACAGCGACAGATGAGAGAGAAGAGATGGATGTATGTCTCCTAATAAATAACCTTTTTGTCAATCTGGTAGTAAAATAATTCATTGTCTACTTGCAGTATTGTATTTATTTTTAATCTCATATTGTTTGGTAGAATTGGAATGTTTTAGAATAAAAAACATTTACATTTTTCTAATAAAAGCTTTAATTATTGTTGAAAATTTTAAACGAAATATAAAATCAAAGTATATTTGTGAAAGAGGTTTGAACTCACATCGCGTCACGTCCATAGTAAGAGAGTACACACGTGTCGTTGTGTCAGTCAAACGACACAATAGAGGGCGCTACTGTTTACATGTAAATATATAATTCTCTAACCTTAAACGATATAATGTTGTAGTATATTAGCTTCATTGCAGCAACAGATAGAGGTAGACAACTTCGGTGCCACCGGATCCTGTTAACAATTATACACTACTTTATGTTTTATGAGTGAAAACATTTACGGACACATAGACAAGATAGTTAAAGTGAAAATTAACAGATGGCGTTAAACACAGTAGATAGTATATAGCATTAATCTTTAGTATTTCGTGTAAACCAGAGGACACTAAAGGTAACATAAAACTTAATAATACCATCTGCAAATAATTACTAAACAAATTGGTCAAGTCATTTACGTATGCCAAAATAAGAATGGACCTAGGATTGAGCCCTGCGATACACCCATACATATGCTAGCACCCTGTGAGCTTACTTTGTTTATTTATTCTATAAGTTGCGTAGTCTTAAGGTACAATTTTAATAGATTTTACGATATCCCTTGAATGCCCTAGTGTTCCAGTTTCAACAATAATGTCTCATGCTCAACACTGTCATGAGATTACGTATACCGTAGCATTTCGTAATAATTATTAATATTAACTTTTTTCAATTTAAATCACCTTCCATTAAGTCTGATATCAAAGAAAATTTTACCATATTTATGTAGAAATGCTATAGAGAGTGACAAAAGGAGGTCACAGCTGCTACTACCGTGGGGTTGAGGTCCAAGAACCTCTTTGATTTCACCTTCACTGTCTACACTTGTTTTCATTATTTCTGTTGGCTAGGACTTAGGTCGGCTCCTAGTAAACCGATTTACGGAGTAGCAACGGACCTCCCGACATTTCCTCTAAACATTGGGTCCTCTATAAACCGGACGCGAAAACTTTGCTTGTGCGATGCAGGGATTACAACTTTGGGACGAATTTTCGCGTAAACTATTATACTTTTATTTTAACATTATAGTTTTAAATAAAAGCTTAATTTTGAACTATTTTCCAACATTACTAATTTATTAAAAAACATCGTAGTTTTATAAATATTCAAGATTAGAATAAAAGAAAAGTACCACAAAATGTCCTTACGTATTTTGGCGTGTGTGAGAAAAGGCGAGGAGATTTCCCTCAACAGTAATTTAGCTCGATCTGATTGGATGCTAGAACTGGCGGCCATCTTGCGCAAACATCAGCAGGTCAAGCCACTGCAATTTGCAATCTTTATTAAATTTCAAACTTTATCGTCTGGTAATATAGTGGAGAATGTATTATAATAATATTTGTCGATATGCTGACGTCTTTACATGGAGTATGGAAATAAGGAGTAGTCTCTGTTAATGAAACATTGTCCGTTAAAATATGTTGCATAGGTGGCGCCACAGTGACCATCCACTGCTGTACTATGAGTCTCCTTTATAAGAGGGTTTGCACGGTCTCTGTCTAATGCGTAGTGCCTTATTCGGTTTTATGATATTCGCAGGAAGAGTAGAGGGGATAACAAAGGTATTCATGCGGTCAGTAAAGTCAAAATCAAAATCATTTGTTTCAATTAGACCAGGAAGGCACTTTTGAACGTCAACAACAAATTTAAACATAAGTAGACTTACTAGTTGCTCTATTTGCTAGTCCCAAAATGTAGAATCCTATGGAGAAGAACGAGCAAGAAACTCCATAGGTTACTCTTTTTCAATCATGTTCACAATACAATTCTTAGTTACATTGTTTCGTTGGTTCAATGATGTGAGAACAATGTAACACCAATATCCAGTCAAAGAGATAGAAAAACAAAATAACCACACGACACAGTTGGAACTCCTTGTCTGTATACTCCATGATTGTTTGTGACGGGACTGAGGAGAGCTCTATACTGTAGTAGAGTACTGATGTATTTGTAGCGCGGGTTGCATTGGGGCACAACTGCAGTATATCTGTCTCTTTCTCTTGTACTGAACACACGTGTGTTAGAGCGAGTACGCTTACGTAAAAAAGTAATTTTGATTATATTTGCAATTATTAAAACATGTTAGAAATATTTTAGATATTGAAAAGTTTATCAAATTGTTGCGTTATTCTGAAATGCTTAAAGAGTGCAATGAATACGGTCACCCATCTACATACCGCCCTTGGCAAGCGTTGCTTTTAGATGGAGCAGTACTCTCTGATAAACCTGAACCTTGTACCTTGACCACTACGTATATTTAAAAAACTTTTCTTACTATAATGGACGTGATGCAACGCGTGTTCCAATATAGCTCTTTCATAGATTAGTTGCCTACTATTGATAGTGGCCAAACGTTGACAAAAAATATTATTTTACTGCCAGTTTGACAAAAAGGTCAAATTTGCTTCTTCCTAGAGAGTCGTTTCTAAATTTTCAATGTTAGCTCTCTGTTCTCGGCATATAGTAAGAAGTACTGCACTTGATATTATTCAGAGACACTGTCTAGGACTTGGGTCGGCTCCTAGTAAACCGATTTACGGAGTAGCAACGGACCTCACAACATTCTAGCTTAAGATTGGGTCCTCTATAAACCGGGCACGAAAACATTGCTAGCGCGATGCAGAGATTACAACTTTGGGACGAATTTTCTCGTAAACTATTATAATTTGGTTGTAATATTATCGTTCCAAATAAAAGCTTTATTTTTGTTGTATTTTCCGATAGTATTTGTTCACTGAAAAACATCGTCATTTACTTAATATTTAAGTTTTAAATAAAAGAAACATACCACAAAATGTCCTTACGTATTTCCGCGTGTGTGGGAAAAGGCGAGGAAATTTCCCTCAACAGTAATTTAGCTCGATCTGATTGGATCCTAGAACTGTATATCTAGGTCATTGGCTTCTGTTCTTATTGTAACGCCCATTCATTGATTTTGAGACGCAAACAGCGATAGATGAGAGAGAAGAGATGGATGTATGTCTCCTAATAATTAACCTTTTTGTCAATCTGGTAGTAAAATAATTCATTGTCTACTTGCGGTATTGTATTTGTTTTAAATCTCGTAATGTTTGGTAAAATTGAAATGTTTTGGAATAAAAAACATTTTGATTTTTCTAATAAAAGCTTTAATTATTGTTGAAAAGTTCAAACGAAACATAAAATCGAAGTATATTTGTGAAAAAAATTAGGCACGTATTTTTTATTTTGTCTAATAAAAAACAATACTTAGTTAAAACAAATCAAAGTTGTAAAATGTACATAGAAGTGACGTCACGTGCGATTTCAAATCAATATATCGTGGAAAGTATTCACTTCTGTAAAAACATAAAAAGAAACGTTTGTAATGATTTAAAATAATCTACCAGACGGAGATTAAATTAAAAATTCCTCATCTACCCTATTGTAGGTTATGTTTAACGCCATCTATTAGTTTTCGCTTGAACTATCTCCTCTACGTGTCAGTAAATGTCATCACATGTACAGTAGAATGTTACAGAGTCCGGCAAGATCAGAGTCAGGTCTGTACCTAACTTTTGCTATAGTGAACCTAATTACTACAACATTATAACGTCCTTTGCTTAAAAAATATACATTTGGACGTAAACTGTAGCGCCCTTTATTTTATTTTAAATTAAAACGAATCATGTATTGGATACTCTGAGTGTTTTTAAAAAGGCTAAGTGATTAGGTTGCTTATATAGGCGTGCACCATCGTAGACCGCATAAAAACTACATATATTAAAAAAAAATCTTTTACTATAGTGTACGTGATGCAACGCGTGTTCCAATATAGCTCTTTCATAAATTTGTTGCCTACTATTGATAGTGGCCAAACGTTGACAAAAAAATATTATTTTACTGCCAGTTTGAAAAAACGGTCTAATTTGCTTCTTCCGTGGGAGTCACCAACCTCTTTAGTAATAAAGAGGAGGGAGTTTAGCATTTTTGTTTTCAATGTTACGTCTCTGTTCTCGGCATATAGTAAGTACTGCACTTGATATCATTCAGAGACACTGTCTAGGACTTAGGTCGGCTCCTAGTAAACCGATTTACGGAGTAGCAACGGACCTTACAACATTCTAGCTTAAGATTGGGTCCTTTATAAACCGGGCGCGAAAACTTTTCTAGCGCGATGCAGGAAATACAACTTTGGGATGAATTTTCTCGTAAACTATTATACTTTGGTTTTAACATTATAATTTCAAATAAAAGCTTTATTTTTGTTGTATTTTCCGGTAGTATTTGTTCACTGAAAAACATCGTCATTTACTTAATATTTAAGTTTTAAATAAAAGAAACATACCACAAAATGTCCTTACGTATTTTCGCGTGTGTGGGAAAAGGCGAGGAGATTTCCCTCAACAGTAATTTAGCTCGATCTGATTGGATGCTAGAACTGTATGTCTAGGTCATTGGCTTCTGTTCTTATTGTAACGCCCATTCATTGATTTTGAGACGCAAACGGCGACAGATGAGAGAGAAGAGATGGATGTATGTCTCCTAATAAATAACCTTTTTGTCAATCTGGTAGTAAAATAATTCATTGTATACTTGCGGTATTTAATTTAAAAAAAAACATTTTGATTTTTCTAATAAAAGCTTTAATTATTGTTGAAAAGTTCAAACGAAATATAAAATCGAAGTATATTTGTGAAAGAGGTTTGAACTCACATCGCGTCACGTTCATAGTAAGAGAGTACACACGTGTCGTTGTGTCAGTCAAACAACACAATAGAGGGCGCTACTCCTTACATTCAAATATATAATTCTTTAACCTTAAAAGATATAATGTTGTAGTAAATTAGCTTCATTGCAGTAACAGATAGGGGTAGACATAACTTCGGTGCCACGGGATTCTGTTAACAATTATACACTACTTTATGTTTTATATGTGAAATCATTTACGGACATATAGACAAGATAGTTGAAGCGAAAACTAACAGATGGCGTTAAACACGTTTATAGTATACGGAATGAATCTCTAGCTAGTTTTATGTAAGCCAGAGAGCACTGAGGGTAATATAAAACTTAATAATACTATCTGCATTTAATTTCTAAATAAATGAGTCAAGTCATTTACGTATGCTAAAAATAAGAACGGACCTAGGATTGAGCACTGCGATACACCCATACATATGCTAGCACCCTGTTAGTTTACTTTGTTTATTTGTTCGTTAAGTTGCCTATTCTGAAGGTACGATTTTAATAGATTTAGCGATATCCCCGAATGCCATAGTGTTCCAGTTTCAGCAATAATGTCTCATGCTCGGCATTGTCATGAGATTACGTATACCGGAGCATTTCGTAATAATTATTAATATTATTTTCTTTCAATTTAAATCACCTTCCATTAAGTCTGATATCAAAGAAAATTTTACCATATTTATGTAAAAATACTACAGAGAGTGACAAAAGGAGGTCACAGCTGCTACTACCGTGGGGTTGAGGTCCAAGAACCTCTTGATTTCACCTTCACTGTCTACACTTGTTTTCATTATTTCTGTTGGCTAGGACTTAGGTTGGCTCCTAGTAAACCGATTTACGGAGTAGCAACGGACCTCCCGACATTCCCTCTTAACATTGGGTCCTCTATAAACCAGACGCGAAAACTTTGCTTGTGCGATGCAGTGATTACAATTTTGGGACGAATTTTCACGTAAACTATTACACTTATGTTTTCACATTATAGTTTTAAATAAAAGCTTAATTTTTGAACTATTTTCCAACATTACTAATTTATTAAAAAACATCATAGTTTTATAAATATTCAGGATTAGAATAAAAGAAAAGTACCAAAGAATGTCCTTACGTATTTTCGCGAGTGTGAGAAAAGGTGAGGAGATTTCCCTTAACAGTAATTTAGCTTAATCTGATTGGATGCTAAAACTGGCGGCCATCATGCTCAAATACCAGCAGATCAAGCCACTGCAATTTGCAGTCTTTATTAAATTTCAAACTTTATCATTTGGTTATAAAGTAGAGAATGTATTAAAGTAATATTTCTCGATACGCTGACGTCTGTACATGGAGTATAGAAATAAGGAGTAGTCTATGTTAATGAAACGTTGTCCGTTACAACATGTTGCATAGGTGGCGCCACAGTGACTATCCAATGCTGGAATGTGAACCTTCTCTACGTCAGAGTGTTTGCCATAATCTCCGCTGACAGGCGGGCAGCAGATCGCAGTATAAAGAGTTCAGGTCCGGTCTCTGTCAAATGTGTAGGCTCTTAGTCGGGTATACGACACCCGCGGGAATATTAGGTCTGATGACAAAGGTATTCTGTCAAAGTCAAAATCATTTATTTCAATTAGACCATAAATGCACTTTTGAACGTGAACAAAAAAATTAAAAATGTCAGTCTGTCGATCAATCCTCTAGTTGCTCATTCCAAGGTGTAGATTCCTATGTAGAAGAACGAGCAAGAAACTCCATAGGTTAAAACTTTTCAATCAGGTTCACAATAAAATTCTCTAGTTACATTGTTTCGTTGGTTCAATGATGTGAGAACAATGTAACACCAATATCCAGTCAAAGAGATAGAAATACAAAATAACCACACGACACAGTTGGAACTCCTTGTCTGTATACTCCATGATTGTTTGTGACGGGACTGAGGAGAGCTCTATACTGTAGTAGAGTACTGATGTATTTGTAGCGCGGGGTGCACTGGGACACAACTGCAGTATATCTGTCTCTTTCTCTTTTACTGAACACACGTGTGTTAGAGCGAGTACGCTGACGTAAAAAAGTAATTTTGATTATATTTGCAATTATTAAAACATGTTAGAAATATTTTAGATACTGAAAAGTTTCTCAAATTGTTGCGTTATTCTGAAATGCTTAAAGAGTGCAAATGAAAACGGTCACCCATCTACATACCGCCTTTGGCAAGCGTTGCTTTACATTATTTAAGTATGTTTCTCTAGCCACCCGCGAGAGGGCGTTAGATGGAGCAGTACTCTCTGATAAACCTGAACCTTTTATACTGCGATCTCCAACCCGCCTGCTTGCGGAGATTGTGACAAACCCTCTTATGTAGAGGAGACTCATAGTGCAGCAGTGGACTGTCGTGGGTTTTGATAATGACTACGAAGACTACGCTCTACAAATTACTACGACGTAGCAACTTGAATAACGTAGATACGAACACAGCTATAATGGTAGTTGTTAGGCAATTTCCAAAATAATACAATTGTATAAATAATAGAGTTCTGCAAACACCATTGTATCTGCTGGATACAAGCAGCGCCCTCTATCTCGTCCGACTGACAAAGACTTCAGTCACTTATTTTACTGCCAGATACACAAAAAGGTCAAATTTGCTTCTTCCGTGGGAGTCACCAACCTCTCTAGTAGTAAAGAGGAGTTTTAATTATGTTTTTTCAATTTCAGCTCTCTGTTCTCGGCATATAGTAAGAGGTAATGCACTTGATATCATTCAGAGACAATGTCTAGGACTTAGGTCGGCTCCTAGTGAACCGATTTACGGAGGAGCAACGGACCTTACAACATTCTAGCTTAAGATTGGGTCCTCTATAAACCGGACGCGAAAACTTTGCTAGCGCGATGCAGAGATTACAACTTTGGGACGAATTTTCTCGTAAACTATAATACTATCGTTCACACAATAGTTTCAGAGGAAACTTAATTTTTTTAGAATATCTTATACGTAGCGGACTGCTGCCCAACAGCAGTACGTTATGAGTTTCTGATCGTTCGTTTGTTCGTACAATTGTAAATTATGTTCAGCGCCACCTGTTAGTTTTCACTTGAACTATCTTCTTTATGTATCCGTAAATGTCGTCACATATGCTGTAAGTCAAAATAGCTAATGGAGTCCGTAGAGACTGGAGTTAGGTCTACACTTACTTGATATTATTCAGAGACACTGTCTAGGACTTAGGTCGGGTCCTAGTACACCTATTTACTGAATAGCAAACGGACCTTACAACAATCTACCTTCAGATGGAGTCCTCTATAAATTGGATACGAAAACATCACTACCGCGATGCAGGAATCGTAAATTTGGTATTTTGGATTGTTAGATAAAAACAGCGTCAGTATTTCTTGAACGTTTGAAAGAGACGGAACGTCTTTCTAACGCTCTGTCTCCTAGTAAATAATTATTCAACATTTAATGATTTGTTTAACGCAACCTGCACACTATTTATTGTGTTTAAGTGCATTCAACCTCTTGTCTGTCGATATATGAGACACAATAGAAAACACATTCTCGTGTGGGTCTGCGTCCCGACACTTCACATGTTAAATACACTAAATACGTTACAAAATGTACTGACAAAACAAAAACTGTCAAAGAAGAGTCTCTGAGAGATTAAAATGGCCACCCATCTACAAGACTGACTTTGGTAAGCGTTGCTTAACTTTTTTAAGTTCGGTTACTTTATCTACTCATCAGAGGGCTATGGAAATATGTTACAGTCTTAGTGTATGCAACTACAGACATTAAGTTTATTAGTTTTAATCTCAGACAACTAGTTGTTGTCGTCTATCTATGTAATATAATAATTACGATGTAGGTAAGCTATATTTATGAAACAGACTGTGATGTGCCCTAAGTTCCAACAAGAGAAGATCCTCCGACCAGGCGAGGTGATCATTCCTGGCGGGCTACTGCTCAATAGTTGATCATTGATAATTTCTATTCGTTCCAATTGCTGTGTACACTTCGATTGTGTGATTTATAGTTTGTTTAGTAATGTTCTTACGATATAATATAATACGATATCATATATAATCTAACTAGCTTCATTTTATTATTTTTACTTCTAAATTTTTGTTGTTGACGTTCAAAAGTGGCGTCCTGGTCTAATTGAAATAAATGATTTTGACTTTGATAGTAGATTGTGTTTAACGCCATCTATTAGTTTTCGCTTGAACTATCATCTATACGTATCACTAAATGTCGTTACATGTACAGTAGAATGTTACAGAGTCCGGAGAGATCGGAGTAAGGTCTGTACCTAACTTTTGCTACAGTGAACCTAATTACTACAACATTATAACGTGCTTAGTTTAAAAAATGTACATTTGCAGGTGAATTGTGGCGTCTTCTATTTTATTTTAAATTAAAACGAAACATGTATCGAGTGAGTTAGTGCTTATATAGGCGTGCACCATCGTAGACCGCATACAAACGGACCACTACATATATTTAAAAAAAACTCTCTTACTATAATGGACGTGATTCAACGCGTGTTCCAATATAGCTCTTTCATATATTAGAGGTAGTTGCCTACTATTGATAGTGGCCAAACGTTGACAAAAAAATATTATTTTACTGCCAGTTTGACAAAAGGGTCAAATTTGCTTCTTCCTAGAGAGTCGTTTCTTATTTTTCAATGTTAGCTCTCTGTTCTCGGCATATAGTAAGTACTGCACTTGATGTTATTCAGAGACACTGTCTAGGACTTAGGTCGGCTCCTAGTAAACCGATTTACGGAGTAGCAACGGACCTCACAACATTCTAGCTTAAGATTGGGTCCTCTATAAACCGGACGCGAAAACTTTGCTAGCGCGATGCAGAGATTACAACTTTGGGAAGAAATTTCACGTAAACTATTACACTTTTGTTTTAATATTATCGTTCCAAATAAAAGCTTTATTTTTGTTGTATTTTCCGGTAGTATTTGTTCACTGAAAAACATCGTTATTTACTTAATATTTAAGTTTTAAATAAAAGAAACGTACCACAAAATGTCCTTACGTATTTTCGCGTGTGTGGGAAAAGGCGAGTAAAATTCCCCTCAACAGTAATTTAGCTCGATCTGATTGGATCCTAGAACTGTATGTCTAGGTCATTGGCTTCTGTTCTTATTGTAACGCCCATTCATTGATTTTGAGACGCAAACAGCGACAGATGAGAGAGAAGAGATAGATGTATGCCTCCTAATAAATAACCTTTTTGTCAATCTGGTAGTAAAATAATTCATTATCTACTTCCGGTATTGTATTTTTTTTTAATCTCGTATTGTTTCGTAAAATTGGAATGTTTTGGAATAAAAACCAGTTTGATTTTTCTAATAAAAACTTTAATTATTGTTGAAAAATTCAAACGAAACATAAAATCGAAGTATATTTGTGAAAGAGGATTGAACTCACATCGCGTCACGTCCGTAGTAAGAGAGTACACACGTGTCGTTGTGTCAGTCAAACAACACAATAGAGGGCGCTACTCCTTACATTCAAATAATAATTCTGTAACCTTAAAAGATATAATGTTGTAGTAAATTAGCTTCATTGCAGCAAAAGTTAGGTGTAGATATAACTACGGTCTCTTTAAACCCTGTTCGCAATTGTACACTACTTCAATCTTTATGTGTGAAACATTTACGGACACACAGACAAGATAGTTGAAGAGAAAACTAACAGATGGCGTTAAACACAATAGGTAGTATACGGCATGAATCTTTAGCATTTTATGTAAACCAGAGGGCACTGAAGGTAATATAAAACTTAATAATACCATCCGCAGTTAATTTCTAAACAAATGAGTCAAGTCATTTATGTATGCTAAAATAAGAAAGGACCTAGGATTGAGCCCTGCGATACACCCATACATGTACTAGCACCCTGTGAGTTTACTTTGTTTATTTGTTCTATAAGTTGCGTAGTCTTAAGGTACGATTTTAATATATTTAACGATATCCCCCGAATACCATAGTGTTTCAGTTTCAGCAATAATGTCTCATGCTCAACACTGTCATGAGATTACGTATACAGGAGCATTTTGAAATAATTATTTAATATTATTTTATTTCAATTTAAATCACCTTCCATTAAGTTTGATATCAAAGAAGATTTTACCATATTTATGTAAAAATACTACAGAGAGTGACAAAAGGAGGTCACAGCTGCTACTACCGTGGGGTTGAGGTCCAAGAACCTCTTGATTTCACCTTCACTGTCTACACTTGTTTTCATTATTTCTGTTGGCTAGGACTTAGGTCGGCTCCTAGTAAACCGATTTACGGAGTAGCAACGGACCTCCCGACATTCCCTCTGAACATTGGGTCCTCTATAAACCGGACGCGAAAACTTTGCTAGCGCGATGCAGGGATTACAACTTTGGGACGAATTTTCGCGTAAACTATTATACTTTTGTTTTAACATTATAGTTTTAAATAAAAGCTTAATTTTTTAACTATTTTCCAACATTACTAATTTATTAAAAAACATTATACTTTTATAAATATTCAGGATTAGAATAAAAGAAAAGTACCAAAGAATGTCCTTACGTATTTTCGCGAGTGTGAGAAAAGGTGAGGAGATTTCCCTTAACAGTAATTTAGCTCAATCGGATTGGATGGTAGAACTGGCGGCCATCTTGCGTAGACACCAGCAGGTCAAGCCACTGCAATTTGCAGTCTTTATTAAATTTCAAACTTTATTGTTTGGTAATAAAGTGGAGAATGTATTATAATAATATATGTCGATATGCTGACGTCTGTTCATGGAATATGGAAATAAGGAGAAGTCTCTGTTAATGAAACATTGTCCATCAAAATATGTTGCATAGGTGGCACCACAGTGACCATCTACTGCTGCACTATGAGTCTCCTCTACATAAGAGGGTTTGTCATAATCTGGTCGCCGTTTTGTTATAAAGTGGAGAATGTATTAAAGTAATGTTTGTTGTCGTGCTGACGTCTGCACATGGAGTATAGAAATATGAAGTATAGGTGGCGCCACAGTGAACGTGCACTGAACGTCAACAAAATTTTAAAAGTGTCAGTCTGTCAGTCAGTCCGCTAGTTGCTTTTATTGCTGTTGAACGAGCAGCTCCATAGGTTACTCTTTTTCAATCAGGTTCACAATACAATTCTTAGTTACATTTTTTCGTTGGTTCAATGATGTGAGAACAATGTAACACCAATATCCAGTCAAAGAGATAGAAAAACAAAATAACCACACGACACAGTTGGAACTCCTTGTCTGTATACTCCATGATTGTTTGTGACGGGGCTGAGGAGAGCTCTATACTGTAGTAGAGTACTGATGTATTTGTAGCGCGGGGTGCATTGGGGCACAACTGCAGTATATCTGTCTCTTTCTCTTTTACTGAACACACGTGTGTTAGAGCGAGTACGCTGACGTAAAAAAATAATTTTGATTATATTTGCAATTATTAAACCAAGTTAGAAATATTTTAGATACTGAAAAGTTTCTCAAATTGTTGCGTTATTCTGAAATGCTTAAAGAGTGCAAATGAAAACGGTCACCCATCTACATCCCGCCCTTGGCAAGCGTTGCTTTACTTTATTTAAGTATGTTTCTCTAGCCACCCGCGAGAGGGCGTTAGATGGAGCAGCGCTCTCTGATAACCCTGAACCTTGTATACTGCGACCTCCAACCCGCCTGCCTGCGGAGATTATGACAAACCCTCTTATGTAGAGGAGATTCATAGTGCAGCAGTGGACTGCTATGGGTTTTGATGATGGCTACGAAGACTTAAAGTTGCTACGCCGTAGAAAATCGGTTGCGGTGTAGCAATTTGTATAGCATAGTTAGAAATGATAGTTATTAGGCAATTTCCAAAACAGAGTTCTGCAAACTACTTTGTATCTAATGGATACAAGCAGCGCCCTCTATCTCATCCGACTGACAAAAACTTCAGTCACTTATTTTACTGCCAGTTTGACCAAAAGGTCAAATTTGCTTCTTCCGTGGGAGTCACCAACCTCTTTAGTAATAAAGAGGAGGGAGTTTTACATTTTTTCTTCAATGTTACGTCTCTCTTCTCGGCATATAGTAAGTACTGCACTTGATGTTATTCAGAGACAATGTCTAGGACTTATGTCGGCTCCTAGTAAACCGATTTACGGAGTAGCAACGGACCTCACAACATTCTAGCTTAAGATTGGGTCCTCTATAAACCGGACGCGAAAACTTTACTAGCGCGATGCAGAGATTACAACTTTGGGACAAATTTTCTCGTAAACTATTATACTTTTGATCTCGCATTAGTATCAGAGTAAAATTATTTTTTTTAGAATTTCTCATACGTAGTGGACTGCTGCCCAACAACAGTACGTTATGAGTTTCTGATCGTTCGTTTGTTCGTACAATTGTTTACTATATTTAACGCCACCTGTTGGTTTTCACTTGAACTATCTTCTCTATGTATCCGTAAATGTCGCCACATATGCACCTGTAAGTTATAATAGCTATCGGAGTCTGTAGAGACTGGAGTTAGGTCTTACTTGATATTATTCAGAGACACTGTCTAGGACTTAGGTCGGCTCCTAGTACACCAATTTACGAAATAACAAACGGACCTCACAACAATCTACCTGCAGATGGAGTCCTCTATAAATTGGATACGAAAACATCTCTACTGCGATGCAGGAATCGTAAATTTTGTATTTGGGATTGTTAGATAAAAACAGCGTCAGTATTTCTTGAACGTTTGAAAGAGACGGAACGTCTTTCTAACACTCTGTCTCCTAAAAAATAATTTTTCAACATTTAACGATTTGTTTAACGCAACCTGCACACTATTTATTATGTTTAAGTGCATTCAACCTCTTGTCTGTCGATATATGAGACACAATTGAAAACACAATCTCGCGTGGATCTGCGTCCCGACACTTCACAGGTTAAACTAAATACGTTACAAAATGTACTGACAAAACAAAAACTGTCGAAGAAGAGTTTCTGAGAGATTAAAATGGCCACCCATCTACAAAACTGACTTTGGTAAACGTTGCTTAACTTTTTTAAGTTTGGTTACTTCAGCTACTCACCAGAGGGCACTGCAAATATGTTACAGTCGTAGTGTATGCAACTACAGACATTAAGTTTATTAGTTTTAATCTCAGACAACTAGTTGTTGTCGTCTATCTATGTAATATAATAATTACGATGTAGGTAAGCTATATTTATGGAACAGACTGTGATGTGCCCTAAGTTCCAACAAGAGAAGATCCTCCGACCAGGCGAGGTGATCATTCCTGGCGGGCTACTGCTCAATAGTTGAAGATTGATAATTTCTATTCGTTCCAATCGCTGTGTACACCTCGATTGTGTAATTTATAGTTTGTTTAGTAATGTTCTTACGATATAATATAATATTATTATGATATCATATATAATCTAACTAGCTTCATTTTATTATTTTTACTTCTAAATTTTTGTTGTTGACGTTCAAAAGTGACGTCCTGGTCTGATTGAAATAAATGATTTTGACTTTGATAGTAGATTGTGTTTGACGCCATCTATTAGCTTTCGCTTGAACTATCTCCTCTACGTGTCAGTAAATGCCATCACATGTGCAGTAGAATGTTATAGAGTCCGGAGAGATCTGAGTAAGGTCTGTACCTAACTTTTGCTATAGTGAACCTAATTACTACAACATTATAACGTCATTTGCTTAAAAAATATACATTTGGACGTAAACTGTAGCGCCCTCTATTTTATTTTAAACTAAAACGAATCATGTATTGGATACTCTGAGTGTTTTTAAAGGCTAAGTGATTAGGTTGCTTATATAGGCGTGCACCATCGTAGACCGCATAAAAACTACATATATTGAAAAAAAATTCTTTTACTATAGTGTATGTGATGCAACGCGTGTTCCAATATAGCTCTTTCATAGATTTGTTGCCTACTATTGATAGTGGCCAAACGTTGACAAAAAAATATTATTTTACTGCCAGTTTGACAAAAAGGTCAAATTTGCTTCTTCCGTGGGAGTCACCAACCTCTTTAGTAATAAAGAGGAGGGAGTTTTAAAATTTTCCTTCAATGTTACGTCTCTCTTCTCGGCATACAGTAAGTACTGCACTTGATGTTATTCAGAGACAATGTCTAGGACTTAGGTCGGCTCCTAGTAAACCGATTTACGGAGTAGCAACGGACCTCACAACATTGTAGCTTAAGATTGGGTCCTCTATAAACCGGACGCGAAAACTTTTCTAGCGCGATGCAGAGATTACAACTTTGGGACGAATTTTCTCGTAAATTATTATACGTTTGCTGTAATATTATCGTAAAAACTTTATTTTTGTTGTATTTTCCGGTAGTATTTGTTCACTGAAAAACATCGTCATTTACTTAATGTTTAAGTTTTAAATAAAAGAAACGTACCACAAAATGTCCTTACGTATTTTCGCGTGTGTGGGAAAAGGCGAGGAGATTTCCCTCTACAGTAATTTGTCTCGATTCGATTGGATTGGATCCCTCTGGCGGGTGGCTGGAGTTACCAACGTAAAGAGGTTAAGCAACCCTTGTGAAAGTCAGTCTGTAGATGGGTGGCCATTTTGACCTTTCAGAAACTCTTCTGTGGCAGTTTTTGTGTTGTCAGTTCATTTTCTAATGTATTTAGTTTATTTGAATACACCTGAACACATTAATATTTTACAGGATAGTCATAAAAAGATGGAAAATTATTTGTTAGGAGACATACATCCATCTCTTTCACACGTTCGGGTAATCCTGTCGCTGTTTTCGTCTCAAAATCAATGAATGGGCGTTACAATAAGAACAGGAGCCAATGACCTAGACATGCAGTTCTAGGATCCAATCAGATCGAGCTAAATTACTGTTAAGGGAAATCTCGACTTTTCCTACACCGCGTGGTACTTTTCTTTTATTTAAAACTTAAATATTAAGTAAATAACGATGTTTTTTCTGTACACAAATACTAACAAAACTTACTGCAAAAGATACGTTTTTATTTGGAAGTATAATGTTACGACAAAAGTATAATATTTTACGAGAAAATTCGTCCCAAAGTTGTAATCTCTGCATCGCGCTAGCAAAGTTTTCGCGTCTGGTTTATAGAGGACCCAATCTTAAGCTAGAATGGTGTGAGGTCCGTTGCTACTCCGTAAATCGGTTTACTAGGAGCCGACCTAAGTCCTAGACAGGGTCTCTAAATAACATCAAGTGCAGTTTTTACAACATGCCACTAATAGAGACCAAAGCACTACAAAATATCGTGCGAAACCTTCTGTTTAGAAAGAAAGAAAGAAGAAAATGCATTATTCTACTCTTTATTTCTAGATAGGTTGTTGACCCCCACGGCAGAAGCAAACTTGACCTTTTTGTCAATCTGGTAGTAAAATAATTCATTGTCTACTTGCGGTATTGTGTTGGTATAGAACGAAGTGCGTGAGGTTGCCATCTGGCGCATAATATGTAAAACTTTTCTATTAGATAGATGTCCACACAATACTTGTACCGGCTTCACCGTTGATTCTTATTTTGATTATTTAAATATAGTAATATTCGTGCAATACGGCCTTTTTATTCATAACTCTTCAGGTTATGGGCCCAGTGAGTGAAAAACAATCAATTTTGTGATCAATAAACTTGATTTGCAGTGATTTAAATACGAACTGATACGACGTAATTAAAGTAATAAACGCGCCGATACCGTGTGTGGCGCGTTAGCGTAACGCGGACTTAGAAGTTACGTTACCTTTGTTATGAACTAATCAGTGAATATTGACTAACGTGTTTTTTGTTGACGTTTTAAAGTTGAAGAAACTTTATTAACTGTGCAACATGACTGCAACTATTAAAATAGATCAACTTACGGGTGATAATTATGACACATGGAAGATACATATGCGAGCTATCTGAAGAAGAATGATTTATGGGAATATGTATCAGGAACATTACCGAAACCACCGCTCGGCGACCCCAAGTATGCAGAATGGATTAAAATGGACGGCAAAGCGGAGTCCGATATTTTGTTGGCGGTCAGTTCAAGTGAATTAAGTGCGTTGGATGGTTTAGATAGTTCAAAAGCTATATGGGATAAGTTGAGATCCATGTATCAGTCAAGCGGGCCGGCTAGAAAAGCATCATTGTTGAAGAAACTGGTATTGACACGAATGCAAGAAGATGACGACTTGAAAAAGCACATTGCAGATTTTTTTGATGCCGTCAAGAAGCTCAAAGAAATTGGATTGATAGTTATAGACGAACTCCTGGCCATATTATTATTATACAGTTTACCAGATTCGTTTGCTATGTTTCGAACAGCAATAGAATCACGCGATGATTTACCCCCGTGTGAAATATTAAAAGTGAAGATCATCGAGGATTATGAAGGTCGTAAATCCAAAACAAACGGTTGACCAGGGAGCAATGTTCGTCAAACGTATCAACAAAAATACCAATTTGAAGAGATTAATGAGAATCATTTACGTAAAAATAATGTCGAGTGTTATCGTTGTGGTCGGCGTGGACATATAGCGAGAGAGTGCAAAGCAAAATTTCCCGGTAAACATAAGCAGAGTGCCCAACAATTGGATAGTGGTTGTGATGAGAGAAAGACGACCATGTTATTGAGTACCACTGAAGAGGTGATGCTTGGTGAGCAGACAAATCCTATCTGGTGCATTGACAGTGATGCACGGGTCATATGTGTAATGAGAAGGTTATGATCAAGGATTTTACACAGTTGAACTCTGAGCTTAACTTAGCGAACAATAAGAAAACGCAAATCAGCGGAACTGGTAAAGTAAACATTACAGTAGATACGGGCAGTGAAGAACGCCAAATTGAATTACAAAAGGTATTCTACGTATCAGACCTACGAACCAATTTATTATCAGTGGCGAAAATGACAGATCGCGGATTCGAAGTGCGCTTTACGAAAAATGATGCGATTGTGATTGATGAAAATGAAAAGGTCCACCTACGTGCAGATCGTGTTGGTAATTTGTACCATGTACGGATGACTCAGGATACCGTCAGTAACGTTGAAAGGGTGAAAAACTCTATTGATACGTGGCACCAACGTCTTGGGCATCTTGAGCGTGATCTGAAAGCCATGGCCAAAAGTGGCCTTGTACATGGCTTGTCGTTAAATGACAAAGATAAACTGTCTGAGTGTGAGATTTGTATTAGTGAAAAACTGTCATGCAAACCTTTTCCAAAGTCTAGTGAAAGACGTACAAACGATTTACTAGAAATAGTACATAGCGACGTTTGTGGCCCAATGAATACGCAGTCTTATGGTGGTAAAAAATATTTCGTCACATTCATTGATGACAAATCTAGATGGTCTGAAGTCTACTTTATGGCGAATAAAAATGAAGTTTTTAGTGCTTTCAAAACGTATAAAGCGTATGCAGAAAATTTAACTGGAAAGAAGATAAAGAATCTTCAGTCCGATAATGGACGAGAATACGTGAACCATGAATTCGATGATTATCTGAAGAAAGGAGGGATCAGAAGGAGACTGACAGTGCCTTATACGCCCCAGCAAAATGGAATCGCCGAACGGAAAAACCGAACGCTGGTTGAAATGGCACGATGCATGATGCGTCAAGCAGGAAGTCCTCCTGGATTTTGGGCAGAAGCAATTAACACTGCTAATTACGTCAGAAATCGATGCCCAACTACAGCATTAAATGGTCAGATACCATTTAGTATATGGAAAGGAAAGAAACCAACTGTAATATACATGCATATATTTGGATCTAAAGCATATTATAAAGATAAAGAAAAACAGAAGGGGAAATTCGAATCAAGGTCACAGTTAGGAATATTTGTGGGTTATGATACTCAATCAAAAGCCTATAGGATACACGACCCAGTATCGAGGAAGATTGTGATAAGTCGTGATGTAAAATTTGTGAATGAGACAGCTTTCAGACATGAATATAAGGAAATACTTGATGAAGAAGAGAATCCAAATATCGAGAATATTACAGTAGAATTAGATGAACTTGAAGAAACAAATAGAAAGATGAGTGACGATCGAAAAATATTGAGAATAAAGAGAAATGGAGATAGACACAGAAGGTCAATTGAAATAGTACAAGAATCAGAAAGCGATAGAAATAAAGGTCAAAGAAAACGAAACTCAACTGTTTCGTGGGAAGCATTGATAGAACCTCCCAAAAGAGGAAGAGGAAGACCTCGCTTACTCCGGACTGGAATGGCGGGTAGACCGCGGAAAATGTATAACTCAGCACAAGAAGATGAAAATGAAACTGAAGAATCAGATAGTGAAATGAGCGCAGCAACAGTAATACTAGACCCGATGACGTGGACTGAAATAGAGAACAGTGACGATTTAAATGCATGGAAAATGGCTCTGGAAGATGAATATTTTGCACAGATTAAAAATAAAACGTGGGAAATCGTACCACGACCTAAACATCGGAAAATTATTGGAAGTTGTTAAGTATCTCCTTGTAAGGGAACGATGCGCACGCCAATTAAACTCGCTAGTTAGTTGCACACTGGTTTATTTTATCTAAACTTCATAGCGGAGCGGGGAAGCGGGGCGCAGCCCGCATTCTACCTTTGCATCTATACATACATACATAACATCCCTCCCCCTTAAACTATGAATACTTTTAACTAATTATACTTAATCATACCCCTTATAGTTTAAAGTATCAGTTGGTTCGTCCTATCACTATCATCACTGACATACTGGCTTTCTGTAGGTGTTGAGAAGATAGGACTTATAGCCCGTCGCCTTTGAGTTAAGGCGGTGGTGCGTGGTGGAGTCACCGGTGTAGCTGACGACGTCGCCCCTTGTCCAGGGTCCGGCTCCGGCCTTCCTTCCCCTTCCGGCGGTGGAACTCTCTCAGAGTGAGTGATAGTCAGTGGTGCCACATCCGGTATCAAGTCCGGGTCCCAGCTTAAGTCGTCGCTCGGTGTAGTGTCCACTCTTTTCCTTATCTGGTCTGTGTGTCTGTTGACCTCAGACCTCAATTGCGGGATGTACACACTGTACAGTACGTTGCCGATTTGTCTTTTAATAATTCCTTCAATCCAACTGTATTTCTTATTGTTAGTATTTTTTGTGATCCAAACTTTTTCATTTTGCTTATAATTAGGTCTTTGTACACCACGATAGTATTTAGCCTGTAAGGACTGATTACGCGCGACGGTCTGAATTAGGTCTGTGGACGAAGGTGACGGTGTCGGTGTGCTAGTGTTCAACAAGTCTAGTCGCGAGCGCAACGCACGCCCGAATACAATCTCTGAGGGTGACTTGCCAGTGGTGCTATTTTTAGAGTTCCTGTAATCGAATAAAAATTTCGAAACCCTTTCACTAATAGTTTTTTTATTACACCCCTCGAAAATAATAGCCTTAAGCCCCTTTTTTACTATTTTGACAAAGCTTTCGGCTTGCCCATTACTAGCCGGGTGGTATACCGGCGATAAGACATGTTCGATACCGTTAAGACTGCAAAAATCTTTAAATTCTAAGGATGTAAAGGATGTACCGTTATCACTCACCAAGGTGTGTGGGACTCCAAATCGCGACATCAAATCACATAATTTATTTATAACCGCCTTGGAGTTATGTGATGATGACATATCGTAACACTCAACCCATTTACTGTACGCATCTACAATAATTAAAAACATGTTATTGTGAATCGGACCCAAGAAATCTATGTGAATCCGATAAAAAGGATGCGGCGGCAACGGCCAGGGCGCGAGTGGGGCGTGCGGCGGGGCGGGCCGCAGTGCACTGCACACGCCGCACGCCGCCGCTATGCGCTCCAGCTCTGCGTCCACACCGGGAAACCACAGCCGCTTGCGAGCTTCTGCTTTCATTTTTACCACACCGAAATGTGAACTATGCAGTTCCCTACATATGCTTTCCTGAAAAACCGATGGAATTACGACTTTATGTCCGCGCATTAAGATACCATTTTCGTATGATAATTGTGTTCGACAATTAAAAAATGGTTTTAACTCTGCGTCATGTATCTTCCTAGGCCAGCCGTTTAAAATATAATGCTTGACAGATGTCAGCCGAGTGTCGCGAGCCGTCTCACTACGCAAGTCGCTCAACGTAATCGGTAAGTCCCCATCAATTACGAAGTTAACGTACGCCGCGCGATCCTCGCACTCTGCGAGTTCGTCCGGCGCCTGCGTCACGTTCTCATCCCCGTATGCTCGAGATAAATAATCCGCGCTGTTGTGCTTACTACTGATGTATTCAATAGTGTAATTATACGCAGCTAAAAATATAGCATATCTCTGTAGGCGGTTTGCCGATACCTCGGGAATACCTTTATGGGGCCCGAATATAGCTAACAGGGGCTTATGGTCTGTCCTTAGTACGAAAGGCTGGGACCGACCATATAAATACTGGTGGTACCGTCTTACCCCAAAAATTATCGCTGTCGCTTCCTTTTGGATTTGCGCGTAATTTTTTTCTGCTGACGACAACGTCCGGGAAGCATAAGATATCGGCCTTTCTAACCCGTTTTCGCCCACTTGTGATAGTACAGCTCCTAACCCTGTCGGCGACGCGTCTACTGTTAATATTAACTTTGCCTGTGGATCAAAATGCGCTAATGTTTTATCAGATGCTAATATGTTTTTTATATGATTGAATGAGTCATCGTGAATGCGAGTCCATTCCCACTTCGTATTTTTATTTAATAAATTATATAATGGACTTAATACGGACGATGCGTCCGGTACAAAGTTCCTATAATAATTAGTCAGTCCTAGGAACGACTGCAACTGTGACACGTTTGTCGGTTTAGGAGCTTGTAATATAGCTTTAACTTTATCGGGCGACTTCCTAACTCCATGTTTATCTATGACGTGACCGAGATATGAAATTTCATCTTTAAAAAATTCGCATTTACTCATCTGCACCGTTAGTTCGGCATCATCCAAGCGTTGCAAAACAGTGATAAGTCTCTGCATGTGCTGGTCTTTATTTTCTCCGGTTATAAGAATATCGTCAAGTAGAAATATGATTCCATCGATACCTGAGAGCAAACACTCCATTGCGCGCTGGAATATGGCAGGCGCGCTGGACAACCCAAATACCAATCGAGTGAAATTAAAAAGACCGCGGTGAGTATTGACGCAAGTTAACTTCTGAGATTCTTTATTCAAAATGAACTGATTATAAGCCATAGATAAATCAATTTTACTGAATTGTACGCCCCCGTGTAATTTGGCTAACAAGTCATTTACCGTCGGCAAAGGATACTGATCTATTATCAACTGTTTATTGATTGTAACAGAGTAATCGGCACATAATCTGATGCTACCGTTCTTTTTTAAAACCGGCACAACAGGCGACGCGTACTCCGAGTGTTCAACAGGCTGTAAGATACCTAATGACAATAATCTGTCGAGCTCCTTGTCTATTTTTTCTTTTAACGCGTAAGGTACTGGCCTCGCTTTGAAAAAAATCGGTTTAACGTCGGGTTTTAAATGTAAATCTATTTTATATTTGTTGAAAGCTCCGAGGTTACCTGAAAAAACTTTTGGGAACATGTTACTAAGTTTTTTATCCATTTAGCTTCGCGTACCGTTTGTTCTGAGTCAAACATGGCGTGTACGCGCGCCGGCACTAACTCCAGGTCGAACGCCCGAATGAAATCGCGGCCTAACAGCGGCGGTCCGCTTGCGTGCACTATATACACGTTGAGGGTATGCGTACGCCCGAGATAAGATATGGGTAATAAAACTATTCCGATCGTTTTGATGTTTTCTCCCGTGTAGCTAAATAGTTTTTTGTTGGTGGCTGATAACGGTAATCGCTTGAAATGAATGTTGTAGGTATCTTTGGATATTACGCTCACCGCTGAACCACTATCAATTTCGAACTCCAAAGCTAGACCACTGATCATTACACGCTCCGTCATAGGTTTTCCTTTTACGCAACGAATATTATAAAAACACTCACCGTCGTCGTCTCCGTCATCCACAGTACCTTCACCCACGTATTTCACTTTTCTTTCGTTAGGACACATTTTACGTAAATGACCTTTATTATTACACTTTTTACACTTATAGTTTTTAAACCGACACTGATCAGACTTGTGATTAGTGAATCCACACACGTTACACTTTTCCTTCTTGGAAATGCTAAAGACGACGTCGGGGCCCGGTGCGCTGGCGGCGCACACGCCAGGTGCTGGCTGCGCCGAAGCCTGGCGCGCACAGCGCACGCTCTCTGCCAAGTCAATGGCCTTCGCAAGTGTCAGCTCCCGCTGGTCTTGCACGAACAGTTTTTCCCGCTCACGTCCTGCCACCATGCCCATGATAAATTTATCTAGCAAGGCTTCTTCCAAGTTCTTGAATGCACAGTGAGTCGCTAATCCTCTGATCCTGGCCGCCCATTGAGTGTGCGTTTCTCCTGGTCGCTGTGTAGCTGCATAGAAAATTGATTTCTCTGCAAACCCGAACCTTTTTGGTGTGAAGTGATCGTCGAGGAGTTTTACTATAGCCTCGTAACCCAATTCTTCCACCTTGTTGGGTAACGCCAAGTCCGTTGCGAGTTTAAACGTAGATTCACATAATGACGTCAATAAAATCGCCCTTTGTTTGATTGTCGCTTTGTCCGTTTCCGATGTTATGTCGTTAGCGATAAACCATTGATTCAATCGCAACTTATAACTATTCCAGTCTTGAGACAGGTGATCAAATGTAGAAAGCACGCCGTATGTCGTTCCGGTAGACATATTTGTGAAAATAATGCGGGTCCACTCGTCGCCACGTGTTAAGTATCTCCTTGTAAGGGAACGATGCGCACGCCAATTAAACTCGCTAGTTAGTTGCACACTGGTTTATTTTATCTAAACTTCATAGCGGAGCGGGGAAGCGGGGCGCAGCCCGCATTCTACCTTTGCATCTATACATACATACATAACAGAAGTCGATTTGTTTTTAAGACTAAGAGCACTGGTAAAAAGATACGTCTTGTCGCAAAAGGATGCTCACAACGACCAGGGGAGGATTTTCACGAAACTTCATCTCCTGTTGTAAGAGCTTCGTCAATAAGGCTCATTGCAGCTTTGTCTGCAGAGTTTGGTCTAGAAATACATCAAATGGATGTAGTAACAGCTTACTTAAACGGATCACTTGATGAAGAAGTCTATATGGAATTACCTGATAAACTAAGCGATGTAATGGAGAGAATACTCGCTAATGAGAAGATTGGATCGCAGAAGAAAATAATAACAGACAAGAATATACTACAGACAGTTAAACAATGGAGTAAAGCTTTGGATGAGTGTGAGGACAGTGTGTGTTTGTTGAAAAAGTCTCTGTATGGTTTGCGACAATCTGGATTGCAGTGGTATAAGAAATTAGTGAGAAAGCTGATGGACTGCGGGTTTGAAGCGTTGCAGCAGGACCCATGTATGTTTATTGCGCAAAAGGGTGAGCGAACAATGATAATTGGTGTTTATGTAGATGATATAATTTTGGCAACGGATGACGATGTTTGGATGCGTGATAAAAAAAAATTGTCAGATTCATTTGAAATGAAAGATATGGGTAAGATAAGTAATTGTTTAGGTATTGAATTTAGTCGTGATGATGAAAACAGAGTTTATATGAGTCAAAAGTCGTATGTAAGTAAAATATTAGAGAGATTCAGTATGAGTGAGTGTAAGCCTGCAATTACACCTATAGATGTCAATGTTAAATTAAACAAGCCTGAGTGCGTAAAAAATGACATTATGGAACAATATCCATATCAAAGCTTGGTAGGTGCTTTAATGCATCTTGCTGTTCTAACTAGACCGGATATTGCGTATGCTATTAATTATTTAAGCCAATTTAACACTAACTATGATATTGAACATTGGAAGGCTCTTAAACGTGTACTTAGGTATCTGAAGGGTACGTCAGATTACGGTTTAGTGTATGAAAGAACAGGTTTACCTTTGTTTGGAGTCGTTGATGCAGACTGGGGTGGAAATACGGTAGATCGTAGATCCTATTCTGGTTTTGCATTTATTTTAGCAGGTGCTCCTGTTAGCTGGGAGGCACGTAAACAACGCACTATTGCCTTGTCGAGCACAGAAGCCGAATATATGGCTCTGTCCGAGGCTACTAAAGAAGCTGTGTACTTGCGAGATATTTTATGTAATGTCGGGACTGATTGTGAATGTGTAATGTTATTTAACGATAACCAGGGTGCCATCAAACTGGCTCAAAGTAAGAACTACCATTCACGAACCAAACATATTGATGTGAGGCATCACTTTATTCGTAATATGTACGAACAAGGTGTAATTAATCTCAAATATTTACCTACTGATCGAATGCCTGCAGATGTTTTGACCAAGGGTTTGAATGGGACAAAGCATCATGAATGTCTACGTAATTTAGGTATGATGGATGAATGTATGTAAAGGCTGGAGATTAAATTTACTCACGACTTCGAGGGGAGGTGTTGGTATAGAACGAAGTGCGTGAGGTTGCCATCTGGCGCATAATATGTAAAACTTTTCTATTAGATAGATGTCCACACAATACTTGTACCGGCTTCACCGTTGATTCTTATTTTGATTATTTAAATATAGTAATATTCGTGCAATACGGCCTTTTTATTCATAACTCTTCATATTGTATTTGTTTTAAATCTCGTACTATTTGGTAAAATTGAAATGTTCTGGAATAAAAACATTTTCATTTTTGTAATAAAAGCATTAATTATTATTAAAAAGTTCAAACGAAACATAAAATCGAAGTAACATTCAATTCAAAGACATATTCACAAGTAGTATATTTGTGAAAGAGGTTTGAACTCACATCGCGTCACGTCCATAGTAAGAGAGTACACACGTGTCGTTGTGTCAGTCAAACGACACAATAGAGGGCGCTACTGCTTACATGTAAATATATAATTCTCTAACCTTAAACGATATAATGTTGTAGTAAATTAGCTTCATTTCAGCAACAGTTAGGTGTAGACATAACTACGGTCTCTCCAGACCCTGTTCGCAATTGTACACTACTTCATTCATTATGTGTGAAAACATTTACGGACACATAGACAAGATAGTTAAAGCGAAAACTAACAGATGGCGTTAAACACAATTTATTACTGTCCATATATCGTCCAACAAATTTTATTCACGCAAGCAGATAGTATACGGCATAAACCTAAAGCTAGTTTTATGTAAGCCAGAGGGCACTGGAGATAATTCATAAAGCTTAAAGATGTTAAGCAAGACATGCTAAAGTTAGTCTTTGGATGGGTGACCATTTAAATTTTTCAAAACAGCTCTCTCAAACAAAAGCGTTATTTTTCTATAGTTCGTTCGTGCCGTCCTTAGTTCGACTTTATGTTTGTTTCTTAAGTTGTGTGTGATTTGTTTTCTATGTAACTGTATGTTCGATTGAATGGCATGAGTGGTGATATTTTTAATGAGAACACATGTGCAATATGTGCATAGTTGTGTTAGATTGAATAACTTAGATTTCTCATATAGTGTTTTTGTGGGTGTAGAATACTTATAATGGAAAAGGGTTTTAATGAGTTTGTTTTGGGTTCTTTTTAGGCTTAGGTTAGTCTTAGCAGCTGATCTCCATTTAGTTCATTTGAATACACTAGAATACGTTATAAAGTGTACGAGTTCAATAAAACAAGTAAGGAAAGAATCTAGAACGAATTTTCGTGCGTTTAGGCGTTTTTGCCATACCTATTATTGGCAGCAAGTACAACGGCTCAAACATAGGATACCCACTCACTCAGTTGTACAGTCTCTTCTTTATGCCTTTAGGCTTAATTCATTCTGTCTCCTGCAGTAATTCACCGAGAGAAGGGGAAACTATAGTTTTTTCTTCTCCTCTTATAATATTCTGATTCATTTCGTTGCGGGAACCAAGACAGTTACTCATGTCCCTGGGTCGCGCCGGACTTCAGTGTTCCGGTGTTTTCATGGTTGTATCTACTGTAGATCCTGGCTTACAGGAGTTGCAGCGGTTTTGGGAGGTTGTGGCGGGCTTGTCCCATAAAAAAAAGTAAGAAAAGAAATAAAGATAAAGAAAAACCATTTATTATGCCACGACACACATGTAGACAACAATATTATCTATACTTCTATACTAATATTATAAAGAGGAAAGATTTGTATTTTTGTATGTTTGTAATGAATAAACTCAAAAACTACTGAACCGATTGCAATAATTTTTTCACCATTCGAAAGCTGCATTATTCAGAAGTAACATAGGCTATATAATATCACGCTAGGTCCTATAGTTGTGGAGCAGCAACCAAAAATGTTTTTAAAAACGGGGGAAAAGTATCGTTTCTGAGGCCTTCCGTGGCGTGCGCTGAGCATATAGTTAAAGTTATACAAAAATTTTCTATGGATGAATTGTTTATCTTAACATTATTTTTAAAAAAGTCCGCGAGAGCATATGTCTACCTTTTATAGTTTACCCATAACAATCGTTTTAATGAATGGTTCAATCCTTATAAAAGTTTGCTCTAGATAACTTTTGAATTGTTCAATCGGTTACCTTAAGACGCGACATCGACAACGGAGGGCAGGTCGCTAAAAAAAAAACTGAGAATAAATATAAATAAAACGTAAAACTATGTAAAAAATCTTAAGTCCCCCGTGCGAAGCCGGGACGGGCCGCTAGTAAATCATAAAATGCTTAAAATATCTTTGTTAGGAGAAAGATTTTTTGCACCTTTAAGTGACTCGCGGACAAGTCACCAATTAGATATCAGCAATTTAACTCGTCGAGTACCGGTTTTATAGACACAATTAAAGAACAATAGGTCGCAGTCACCGGTGTCCTCACGGTGTTTTACAGTTTAAAGGACAATGACAACAAGGTTCAAAGATACCATCTACAAATAATATATCAAAACGTCCGTGCGTCACTGCAGGGTGCCAACTGAAAATCAGTGTTGTGTGCTCACTGTGCCCAGCTTTTAGCTGAGTTGGCGACCCATTCGGCTTGGGCATGTCTGCCAATATCGCGGAGAACTTACATACATACATACATAACATCACGCCTTTTATACCCGAAGGGGTAGGCAGAGGTGCACATAGAAGTAACACCCACTTTTCACTATTTATGTTATGAGTCCCATGTAATAGGGGGTGAGCCTATTGCCATATACCGGGCACATTTCCAGACTCCGTGCTACTACTGAGATTTTTAAAAAACCCAGTAATACTTTGCCCGACCCGGGAATCGAACCCGAGACCCCTTGCCCGGCAGTCGCACTTGCGACAACTCGGCCAACGAGGCAGTCGCGGAGAACTTATATTATACCTATCTATTTTTATTATCTTCTAGTTTTATAATTTAGCTTTTATCTTTTATTCTCACTCTCTTGTATTACACTTTTATACTGTTATTTTATCAAATTGTATTGTATTGCAATTTTTTGTTCCTTGCATTCATGCCGTATGCCGAATTAAACTCTTTTCTTTTCATTTCATTTCATTTCAAAAGCTTCCGTATACATAGTATTAAGAAATAACATGTAACAATAGGTATTGGGCTTATACAGTCGCCAACTACAATTAACTGATAAAAAAACTATACAATCGAACAAGGAAACTGAAAGAAACATACTACTACTTACGAAATCAATATTCTTATGTTAAAAAAAACATATCACTTAACAGTATAAAATGACAATGCCAAATCCTGACCCAGTCATATTATCATTTACAAAAAAAGTAAATCGATGAAAATAATTTTGACGAATAAGGAACCTTTTCACAATAAATCTTATTATTTTTAAACTTGCGGTTTATAATTTAATAAAAAGAGAAGTCCAATCCCGGAAATACTGTTTTGCAATGCGTATTCCATATTGTCTAATGACTATTTGCGTTACATCATACGCATCGCTTTTACGAAACTATGAAAATATAAAAGTAAGTAACTGTAAATAAAGATATCATTATACATAAAATATAATATCAAAAGTATAATTATGTATAATATTTATTTATTTATTAATAATTACAGATGAAATTACGAAAATATAAAAGAAACGATTACTATCATTAGTTATGATTTTTTTGTGTAACGAAACGTTTTGAAGCGCTCGTCAGCTGTCAGCTGTCAGTGTCAATATTATCTTTCATCCGCTCTCTGCGTTTCCGTTATTTTCGTGTTACATATCATTATTGTTTTGTGTTTTAAACAAAAACGCAAGTTTTACAGGTTTCAGGACAAATGTTTAGGTATCGGTAATTAATATACTACACGATGCTGAATACTGCATACTTGTCCATGACTTCTAATATAGTGGGTCAAAGATGTACTGAGCACCTGGCATTGTCCTTTTAAAACATAGGTTATATTAAAAATAAGAGATACACGGTAGGTATCTATATATATATATATGTATAAGGGTTCGTACACAAAACTGCGATGCGATACGAATCCGCTACGCAGACAATTACGACACGAAACGAAATTACGAACGTCTGCGATGCGATTTCGTGCGACGATGCGTCACGAAATCCATGCCGTGCCACTACTCGCTTTGCACATAGCCAATACCTAATCATTAAATGTTTCCGAGTATGGCATTAATACCTCGTTTTACCAATCAAGTACTTCAGACAATTTCCTTGTAACAATGTCGTGTCCTTGACAATTTCCTTTGTCATTTTTCCTTCCTATAATTCTGCGTCGCTTCGGTAAAATTTCAAAATTTTCATTCGCATCACTTTTTTCGCCCGTCAAAAACGAATAAACGTCTAGGTAATTATGTGTGATGTAGTGTCTTGGGAAACCTTTTATTTGATTCGGTTTTAAATAGTTAATGAATTGCATGATGTCGTCGCGGCCAGATTGCGCTGAATAGTCGACCTCAATTCGATACAAACGATAAAATTTATATACTCTTATAAACTCCTCGTCTAAATTTGTTGGTATTGTCCGTAACCAAACAGAAAATTGTACATCAAGTGTATCCGGCGGGGGAGGTTTGTCCTCCCGTTTCTTAAGTGCGATCCTTGATTCTTCATTCGTCACGCCATATATCTGCTTAGGGAATTGTCTGTAAATTGAAATAATTTTTATTTTATTATAGGGATAACTTCATTACATAAATATTAAATCTTAGAAATTAACTGGAATTCAGTTGAAAACCACCCAAACGTGGGGTGTATGCGGCCATTCCGACTCGGAACAAATACATTTTTTTTAAGCGGGGAAAATCATCGAATGACTGCTCCCGCCTGGGTGAGGCGGAAGGGAGTGTCAGACTCTTACTGACTAAAAAACCACCTCGTTCCTTCTCCTGCATGTCGAGCCGGAGCCCCGGTTATCCGTTAGGTTCTCCGCGACTCCGAATCGGCATCGGCCCTATTGGGCCCCATCTGTGGTTACGGTGGCCGGAGATCGTCCCGCGATCCCCGACGCCCGGTGTGTCCTTCGCGATGGCTGGGTTGCAAGGAGGCAGCGAAGCGCTGCCTCACGCGTCCCGCCTCCTCCTTAGCTAGCATAACTGCATCGCAAAAGGAGGAGACGGCATCCCAGTCCCCTTCGCTCTGCATCATGGCCTGCACTAGGCCTGGACGCGAGAGGTCACCATCGCCGATCACTTCCCTGAGGGCACGGCGGTGCTCAGCCCACGCAGGGCATTCCGCTACAGTGTGTTCCACCGTGTCCTCAGGGCGGTCCTCGCCGTGATAACAAATACATAGTTGTATCATGGTATAAATATTTTTCCCAGTGCGCCAAGTTGTAATAACGGTGGTTTTTTTTGACAAAGGATAATAGGGGCGCTTATGAGCTGCTCGTCTAGGATATTGGATGATCTTACCTATATATCTGCCATTTGTCCTCCTCAACATTAACTTTGATTTTAATTTCATCATAAATTTGGTTGCAAATTCCTTCGTAACCAAACATGGCGTCCACAATGAGATTAACTCGGTTATTATCGCTTTCGTCCAGCCACTGTGTAATATATGGTATTACCTCTTTGACCACTTCTGACCTTTTCGTTAAAAATGGTTCTCTCTGAAATAAAAAAAAAAATCGGTTGCCTGTAAAGTCGGTATACGGGCGAAAGTTTTACGTGACAACGACTTTGAGTGGTAAAATATTATGTCTGTCTCTCTCGCTCTTAGGCGGGCTAACCATGCCCGAGTGGAAGGGACGCGTGCCTCTCACTCGCTCTCATTGTGAGCGCATAACGTGAGCGGAGCGTAACGCAGTTTCTTGAAGTGTCACCCGGCAAACCAATTTATAAGACGTTGTCACGTCAAAATAATATTTATTAGCATCAACTACTACAACCCGTGATACTAGGGTCCGCACTATGACTCTTCTCTACACAAGTGTGGGGGAGCCATTTTTGCGCACGAATGGGCCGCCTCGACCGGAGTGATACGACGGTCTCACAGAAAATCGACGTGAAACAACGCTTGCGTTGTATTTCGTCGTGTGCGTGAGGTTAGCCTTGGCCCAATTATCCTCCCCCCTACATAATTTCCCCAATCCCTGAATCCCCAACAATCCTCAAATTTACCTAAAAGCCGGTAACGCACTTGTAACGCCTCCGGTGTTCCGCGTGTCCATGGGCGACTCCGATGGCTTACCATCAGGTGATCCGTCAGTTCGTTTTTTTTTGAAGAGGGCAAAATCGAGGTGACGAAAAGTGGTTGATATTCGCCTGGAGGAGGTGGAATGGAGCCATTATTGGCAGCCCATCACGACCTCCTCCTCTCGTGCGATGGTGGCGGCGGTATCAACCGCGGCGGCAGTGTCGGCAGCGGCAACAGCGGAGGCGCAAACGACGGGGGCTGCAGAGGGCCTACCCATGCCACCTCTGAAGTGCATTTGGCGCTCACGTGCTCCCCCACGTGGCATGGTAGCACCTCAGAGTCATGGTAGCAGCTGCTCCGCAAGTGATGTGTCGGACTCAGAGTCCGACCCCATCTGAATTGATGCCCGTCTGTGGGGCTTGTTAGACGACTCCAGGGTCTCCCTACGGGCACTAGAGCCACTTGGGTTCCCTTCTACAGCCACTGCAGGTGAGCTGAATTCACCCGCACTCTTCTCCTCTGATGATGTCTTTTTATTATTATTTTTTTTTGAGTTCTCCATTTCAATCCCACGAGTATGGGGGTAATATTCGGTCCGCCCAGGCAGTGCCCCCTGTACCTGGGTAAGTGTGAATTTGTTTCCCAACTAGAGGGTCCACCTGTCCCCTAGTTGGGGGTGCACTCACTGCTGACACTAATCCTCAGCCATGCATACCCACCCTCGCCACGTACCAGAACTTAGTATTGGAGGAATTTTTTATAGAGATTATTTCCTTGCGGTCCAGGCGACCAAACCAAGATCCTCGTCCCGTTCTGAGTCATAAAACATGAACATGATTTCTTCACGGATTACGATATCGACGGTTGCAATCGAGCACAGCTTGTGCCCCGATGCTCCTCGTTGGCAGGGTGAGTGCTCAATGAGCTCCGTCTCTGCCTCTCCGCCATGCTCTCTACTAGGTTCAGAGAGACGGGCGGAGAAACTCGGAAACGCGGCCTCCGCACACAGCCCGCCGCCTCCAGAACCCACCTCGGGTTCGCCCGCCCAGTCCAGAAGTCTGCTGCGGGCGACAGTCACTCCAACCCTATCACCCCCGCTAGGGAGACTGTCGCCCGCACCCAGGGTGCACCACTGGGAGGTCTTCTGGCACCAATGAAAAAACGTTGAATGTAGTCAGCTTTTATAAAACTTAGAAGAATCGGAGTGGAGCTGGACTGATTGTATTTCGAGTATACAGTGATTTTCTATACACCGTTAAATTTTAGTCGTTTTAATCCCATGGACCTGTGGTTTAACTAACAGAATACTACTCATTACAAGCTTGTACTGCGGTGTAACATAAAAAATAAATAAATTGGCAAATGATAAGATTATACTCGCAAAATGTATGAAACCAAAAGTTGCGCCACGAGATAGTTACCTACGTCGTCGTCGGTCGTTGCGTATCGGCCAGTGTAGGTACCTACACGGCCCGATCAAGCATAAGGTTATTGACTCGATCAACTGATGTTTGCGTAGGTAAACAAATAAATTGATTCCAAATTTTCCTTCATACTTTTACGGGCTTAGGACTGACATAACTGTACTAACGGTTCGCATTATTTATTCACTCATGCGAGAATTGATTCGAGTTATTAAAAAAAGTACTTTATTTTTTTAATTTTATCTTTACAAGTCGATAGTGTTTCATGGACCAGTTCGAACCTCCAAGGGATTAAAACGATTCAAATTTAACGGTGTAGAATGAGAAGCTGGACATATTTTATTCAATTAAGATTATGTTCGCTCGAGCGGTGGCTTTGAGAAGTAGGAGTCGTATTACTGTTTGTACTTTTTATTTGCCAGTAGTGAAAAACTTACAAAATAAACGATTTTATTTATAAAATAACGATTGTTTACGATATAAAATAACGAACTGGCTGCCGCGCAACGTGTTGCGGGTTCGATTTCCGCACGGAATAACTCTTTGTGTGATCCACAGATTGTTGTTCCGGGTCTGGGTGTGACGTGTATGTGAACTTGTACGTTGAAGTGTGGGGCAAAAAAAAATTTTTTTTCTTTGCACATTTTATTATTTATCGGTTACTTTTCGTTGGTACTATCGACCTGTGGCGCCCTCACTAATTTTCATTAATAAATAGACAAACTGTACTCACTTGGTACGTAGTATCAACATATAGAGCATCAATTTGTATTGGTTCTCCATTATTTTGAAAATGCTTATACTTGGCAACATCGTCTCCCGATATTATAGACTCGCCAGTGAACAAAATCTTTTTCCTTTCATATTCAAATAAGAACATTACGGATCCAAAGGAATGTCCCACTGGCAGTACAGTTACTTCCAATAATTCTTCTTTGCGCGCAGTTTGAATTGACAATGCATTGCGTCCTGTAAAAAGAATAATACTTACTATAATATAATATTATAAATCGGAAAGTGTGTTTTTTTGTTTGTTTGTTCCACTTTCACGCCGTAACTACTAAACCGATTGCTTTGAAATTTTGCAGACGTAAAGTTAGAAGTCCGGATTAAATAATAGGGTACTTTTTATCCCGGAAAAATTTGATATTCCCGAGGGAAAACAAAAGTATTCGTATATATGGTGCTGTGTGTATTGGTATATGTCACATTGGCTTTTTATCCTTTTGTGACGCGAGCGAAGCCGCGGGTAAAAGCTAGTCTTAAATAAGTTTACTTATCAGGAACGAGATAAGCAACAAGGTCATGCTGACAACTGTCATCCTAGTGTGTTACCATAGTATAAAGAAAAGGGAAGTCGATTATCTTCATACAAATGCACCGCGCGCGGCTTATATGTGTGCGCCATAGTATCTATGCGTAGACGCACGCAGACTTTAACAAAAAAAAAAAAATATTTCATGGATTAGAGCTGTTGTTTACATGTTTTGGTGTGTTCACTAAAAATTGTATCTATTAATAATGTAATAAATGTAAAATAAGAAAAGTTTATTACTTAAGACTAACAAAAACCACTAGCACTACTGCAATTGGCTTACTGCCGCGTGGGCAGGGACGTCATGCATTCGTAAATGTTCTACAGTCGGTGGCGCTGTGGGCTGGGTCGTTCCGTCCCTACGAATGGTTGATCGGACGATTGCTGGCCTACACGTCATACCCGTGAACGGGTGCCTTCTGCTGGAACAGGTCGGCTCGTTCATCGTGCTGGTGGGCTGATTCAGTAGGGTTAGTCTAAGATAATAAGACTATAATAATTAGGTAACAACATAAAGTATTGTGTGTAGTGATAGTGGTAGGCGTAGCATGTAAGATATTTATAAAAAATATTATTTGACATGACAATTATGTACTTGTAACATGACAAGGGCACGGACACGAGTCCGTGGAGAAATTCAATTTAATATTTATTAAAAAAAAAAACAAAATCTCGACCCGTTTCTCAGTACGCCAGGCAGGGCTTTTTTTAAGGGGGGAAAATCATCGAATGACTGCTCCCGCCTGGGTGAGGCGGAAGGGCGTGTCAGACTCTTACTGACTAAAAACCACCCCGTTCCTTCTCCTGCAGTCGAGCCGGAGCCCCGGTTACCCGTTAGGTTCTCCGCGACGCTAGGGCTAACACTGCACGAGGTTCGCGCGCGCATCACTTATCGGCACTGTTAAATGAATAAAAAATGTCTGATAATCGTAGAAGAACGTATTGCTGTGTGTCATCGATGCCAGAACTGTCTCTGTTCAGATTACCTATTGAGCAGTAAAGATAAGCTAGTTACTTATTCTAGCATAATATAATTTGTACTTGATGATGAGATAACTACTTACTTATTTTTTGTTTGTGTTAGTTTCCTATCAGTATCACATAGGAAGTAGGTAGGCCCAATTTCCTACTAGAATGTATTAAGTAGGTACTTTAGATCTGGCAATTGATTTGCCGCTATTGTCGCCTATTGTTTTGTTTACGTTTAGTTATGGTTATGTTGATTTCTCAGTATTGTAGGTATGTATAGTTACTAAGTACCTACCTAATTACAGTTATAAAATCGTAATTCAAAATAAGTAATTGACTATGGTCTATCGATTTATGTGGTTAACTAAAGGTAAACAATCTTGGTATGTAAGCTGCGCCTAAACTAAATGTGACAACCCTAAGACAGTAGGCAATTATATCGCGGATTGGGAAGAAGATGGCCTACTTCCTTTCCTTTTTACTATGCTGTTACCAGTGCAACTGAATCGTCACCTTATTAAACAGCTCAAGGTCACTCAGGGCGCCGTAGAAAGGGCTATGCTCAGTGATTTTGTAAGAAAGAAATCCAAAGGAACAAAAGTCGGTAACATACACATAACATCACGCCTTTTATCCCCGAAGGGGTAGGCAGAGGTGTACATTATGCCACTGTACAATGTAACACCCACTTTTCACTATTTATGCTATGAGTCCCATGTAATAGGGGGTGAGCCTATTGCCATATACCGGGCACAATTCCAGACTCCGTGCTTCTACTGAGATTTTTTTTAAAACCCCGAAATACTTTGCCCGACCCGGGAATCGAACCCGAGACCTAAAATATAGACGCTAGAATACGGCGTGAAAGCGGAACAAACAAACAAACTCACATTCCGATTTATAATATTAGTAAGAATAGTAAGGATTTAGGATAATAAAATATATACTCATTTATTCAAATAAAAAACTTAAATTAAAAACTAACTGTAACTTAAAAAAATTAAAACTAAATATTACTAAATTAAATACCAATAAAAAACTAAAGATTAAAATTAATTATAAGAAAAAAACAAAAACAACTATTTAGATAAAGCGTCGAAAAATTCGTCCGCATCGACGTCAGTGGGGAAAGTACCCAGAAGGCTGGCAGCATTGCCACGTTGTATGGCAATGCTTAACCTCTGACCGAGAAAAAGACCAGCCCTCTGCTCACGAGATGTGTCAACCAGGCGTTTTGAAATATTTTTGAATAATTTAAGTGCACTCGGACCCCACGGACCTTTTTTTTTTTTTTTGATGACGGGGTGAAACCTTCAAAAGGCGCCCAGCCTTTTTGGGGATAAAAGACTAGGGAGTGTGGGATTTTTACCTCACTAAAACCTCCCTGGTGGCCACCCTCAACACCTGAATGGAGGCACCGGGTCTTCTAGAAGAGACCTGCTCCGGCGCCTCCACGGTGCAACGCCTGTTACGACACATCCCTAGGGAGACGGGTGTCTCCTTTAAGCCTTGCTGTCTACGGCGGCACGTGACCACTGTGCCACCGTCTTCCCTGAGACCACAAGGTGGGCACCTAGAGTCCCCACTCTACGCACCCGTGGCCCCAAAGGTCCGCCTGAAGTTTATGCAGACGGGATTTCGGCGTGTTAGGCATCAAGGTGGTTACCTCCTCGACGCCTTCTACGAGCAGGATCGGCCCTCTCGCGACCCCGGGACCCCACGGACCTAGCGTCTCAACCCCAAACGGCTCAAAGATAATTAAAAATCAACTTACCAAATTTTAATGTTTTCAAGTATGCCGCCAACTTCGGATGTCTTGCTGTTATAATGGCAACAGTAACTTCGGAAGTGTATATGTATATGTTATTATTTTCTTTTAATATTGACAAAATATAGTTTTCTTCGCTACTAATATGGTCATCGTGGTAATGGGTCAAGAAAAAGGCATAAACGTCTTTAGTTATTGTTAAATTGTTAACGCATATAAAATGTATTTCGTCAACATACCCATTAAATGAACACCACCTGTTTCGATACATGACGTAATTATTTAACAAACAACAGGTTTATTTATACACTGAAAATAACTTAGTAAGTCACTTGATTTACGATTCTATAGTAATTTAGAGTGAAACGCGTTATATTTTTAAAATTGTCCATAAATTAATAATTTGCGCACTCACAATTTATGTCGAAACACAATATCGACTCGTTCGTATGCAACCAGTCTCTGTGCATACAGTTTTATCTGGTGATTTTCCTTATCTAAGATAAATATATTGGTTTTTTATATTATCTATACGATGAAGGTGCGCGTGGGGCCGGCCCTCATTCGGTTGCGACGTCACACATAGGGCCAAAGCGCAATACAAGCAGCGACCAAAGTAAAAAGTCAAAGTAACAATCATTTATTTGAATGACATAACATCACGCCTTTTATCCCCGAAGGGGTAGGCAGAGGTGCACATTATACCACTGTACAATGTAACACCCACTTTTCACTACTTATGTTATAAGTCCCATGTAATAGGGGGTGAGCCTATTGCCATATACCGGGCACAATTCCAGGCTCCGTGCTACTACTCCGATTTTTTTTAAACCCAGTAATACTTTGCCCGACCCGGGAATCGAACCCGAATCATTTATTTGAATAGACCAATAAGGCGCATTTGCCATCTGAAAATCAGCGTTGGGCATGTATGCTCAACTTAATGCTGAGATGGAGGCCCTTTTGGCAAGCGCACGCGCCGTAAATGTTATTTATTTATTTATTTATATCTTGTTTTTATTAATTTTTAATTATTGTGTTAGTATTCTATTGTCACTGTTTTGTTATATGTTGTCGTTTCTTTGTGTTTTTTTCTATATCTGTATAAATAAGTGTATTTATTTGTTCTTTTCTTTTTTAATTTTGTATTTTTTTGTATGAGTGTGCGTGTCTACTGTCGAATAAATGATTTTTCTTCTTCTTCTTCTTCTTTTTCTTCTCTTGATATACTATATACTCTTTTCAGAGTAGTCAGTTAGGAAATGTCGACCTCATCGTTCGCTTGATAAAATTGACGTGTAAAAGTGCTGCCTTGTAGCCTATTTGCAGAAATAAATTCACTTGATTCACTTGTCTGTTTCACATGAACGTTAACAATAAAAATATAAAAGTGATGCTAGTTATTTGCTCATTCCTATGAAGAAGAACGAGGAAAAAACTCCATACTCTTTTTCAATCAGGTTCACAATACAATTCTCTATTTACATAGTTTTATTGGTTCGATTGTACGAGAACAATGTAACACCAAAATTAAGTCAAAGAGATCGAAAAAGAAAAGATTCTTAAGGGCAATAAATAATACAGTCTGGAGTTGACCAGTCCCAGTTGACGGCGTCCCGTTCAGGAACATGACACGTACACCAGCACTGACCAACACCGCCCAACTCAACCATGTTGTAGGGAATCAAGCGATCCACTGCACGCGCCACCGCCAATGAGACCTTTGAGTGAGCATGACAACTCCAAGCTGAGGTAAGTGACGAATCCTCAATTGAAATATCATTTGTGCTTGAAATTGCCATGCGTAACAGCAATGGATCAGCAAAATGGAGCGATGAATTGACATGACTTTTTAAATGACATAGACTACATTTCACACAGAAGTAACGAAGTAACGCCTTTTATCCCCGAAGGGGTAGGCAAACGTGTGCGCTCTTTTAAATCCAGTAGATTGTGTAAACATTATGTATGTTAGGAAAAATCTACAGTTATTTGGTAAAGTGTCGGACAGACACCACTATCAAACTAGACATAAGGATAGATTAAGTCAGCCAATTTTGAGATTGGCGAAAGTGGGTAAATCGTTCATGGGATTCTGTGTTAAATGTTATAACAAGATACCAAGCGATATACAGCACCTAAATGAAATGAAGTTTAAATTATGTATAAAAAAAACTTTATGTAGACAAGCATATTACAAAATTAATGATTATATAGAAGATAAAAATGCTTGGATGCACGCTGGTCCAGCTCCACGGGATAACGAAAAACATTGATGTGTCAATGAAATTCAACCTAAATATTACAACGTAGTTGCTTAAATGTATATGGTTTAACTTGCATAATCATTGTTAATGTGAGAGCCCTGTAATTAACTAAATATTAAATTGGACTAGTAGAATGCATTTATGTCAGCTTGGAGTTGTCATGTTCACTCAAAGATCGAATTGGCGGTGGCACGTGCATTGGGTCGCTAGATTCCCTGCAATATGAGTTGGGCGGTGCTGGTGTACGTGTTATGTTCGTGAACGGGCGCAGTCAACTGTGACTGGTCAGCTCCAGACTGTATTATTTTGTCTTTAAGGGTTATTTTCTTTTTCGATCTCTTTGGCTAGATTTGGTGTTACATTGTTCTCGCACAATCAAACCAATAAAACTGTGTAACTGAAGAATTGTACTGTGAAACTGATTGGAAAAGAGTAACCTATGGAGTTTCTTGCTCGTTCTTCTCCATAGGAATCTACACCTTGGAATGAGCAAATAGCTTCATTTTTAAATTTCTATTGCTGACGTTCAAAAGTGCCTTCCTGGTCTAATTGAAATAAATGATTTTTGACTTTTGACTTTTGTGGCAGGTCCCACCACGTAGCAGCCCTCAAAAGCTGCGATTTCCTTCCACGAGTGGCGCGCGTGAACACACCGCTAACGCCTACTCCCGCCCATACAGCGGACGACTGACTCCCCTAATCAGTCGCCCGCAGTTTGTTGTATAGCTGTGATCGAAAGCCTAATACACTATACCTGTGCCGCAGTAACAGATTGACAGTGTATGGTTTTTTTTATTCATCATCATCATAACATCACGCCTTTTATCCCCGAAGGAGTAGGCAGAGGTGCATATTATGCCATTGTACAATGTAACACCCACTATTCACTATTCATGTTGTGAGTCCCATGTAATAGGAGGTGAGCCTATTGCCATATACCGGGCACAATTCCAGACTCAGTGCTATTATTGAGAATTTTTAAAAACCTAATAATACTTTGCCCGACGCGGGAATCGAACCCGAGACCCCTTGCCCGGCAGTCGCCCTTGCGACCACTCGGCCAACGAGGCAGTCTTTTTTTATTAACCGGTTTTATTTAACTTGCCCCGTTTATTTTTTTGGTTTAAGTTGTGGCGGTCATCGCCCCCATTCTATGTCATCGATTCCGATTCTGATCATGTGATTATGATGTCACCTGTGCCCTAGCATGTATTAATTTGATTTATAATTAAACAGTCTCATACCGAACTTAAACGAGTGCAGATCATTCACTCCTCACACAGATACCCTACACATACGGCGCTAAGCCCCACATATGGTGACCCCGACGTGATCGTCCAACTGACGTGTTTTTTTTTTCGGAAAACGTGAACAAATTACTTTCGAATTTACAATGGCGACTCAACCAAAAGTACAACCCGAAGTGGTGGAGCTAGCGACCGTAACAGTGTCCTCAAGGATTCCTGATTTTTGGCGTGATCAGCCGCGACTGTGGTTCGTGCAATGCGAAGCAGTGCTGAGTCCTCAAAAACTAAGCGATGAAGCGAGGTTCAACATGGTCGTCACTAAGCTCGGCAAAGAAGTTGTGCAGCAAGTTAGCGACATTTTGTTGAAACCACCGGAAACGAAGAAATTCGAAACTCTGAAGGCGCGGTTGTTAACCGTTTATGAAGAATCAGAAATGCGGCAATTCCAAAAACTGCTGAGTGAGATGGAGTTAGGCGACCAAAAGCCTTCACAGCTTTTGCGTCGAATGAGAGATCTTGCACGCGAGAAAATACCTGACGAGACTCTTTCTATTATGTGGCAAGGACACCTACCTTCACCAGTGAGAGCCGTGCTGGCAGTTACAGAAGCGAAAAATTTGGAGACTCTCGCCGCGATAGCTGACAAAGTGATGGAGACCTCGAAACCGTTTCAAGTATCCGAAGTGCAAACCTCGACCAGTGTCAATACACACACTGACCAAAATTCTATTATGGCAGAAATCGCAAAGTTAACTGCAAAAATTGACGAAATGGGACGCGGAAGAAACAATTATAGAAACTTTAATAAACCGTTTCATCGTAGGCGATCGCAATCAGCGTCTCGTTCGCGTCATATGAATCGCCGGACACCTGATACTCCCGGTTGGCTTTGTTATTACCACAAAAAGTTTCGTAACAGAGCAATAAAATGCGTGGAGCCGTGCGCCTGGAAGAAGGAAGAACACAAGGAAAACTAATCGTGGCGCAGTCACAGGCGGAGATTTGTGCCATTGTCCCAGTCAACCGCCTATGTATTTTAGATAATAATAGTGGACTTAACTTTTTAGTTGACACCGGCGCTAACATATCTGTACTACCAGCAATAAAAAAACCGTACTACCGTGAGAAGTGCAGCGAATACAAACTTTATGCCGCAAATGGTAGTGAAATTCGAACTTATGGCACTAAAACTCTTCTTAAATTTTAATTTGCGGCGACCTTACCGCTGGACTTTCGTTATCGCTGAGGTAAAACACCCATATTAGGTGCGGACTTCCTGAACCACCACAAGTTATTAGTTGATGTTCATAGAAAGAAAATAATAGACTCAGTGACCAGCTTGTGTTGTGTTGCTACGCTCTCTCTATCCGAGCAACCGACTATTCACACAATAAACTATGCTAGCGACTACAGTGATCTGTTAGCAGAGTTCCCCGATGTCACTAAACCAATGTGTTTCAAAACCACTCCACGCCACTCTGTAGTCCATCACATAGACACCAAAGGCGCTCCTGTCTACGCACGACCGAGACCACTTCCGCCATGTAAATATATAAGAGTTAAGGCCGAATTCCAACGTATGCAGGAGATGGGCATATGTAGGCCTTCGAAGAGTTGTTGGGCGAGTCCATACATGTAGTCAACAAGAAAGATGGAGGTATTAGACCCTGCGGCGATTACCGACAGCTAAACGCTATCACAACACCCGACCGCTATCCCATACCTCGGATTCAGGACTGCACTTATTTACTCTCAGGAAAATCACTATTTACCCGGCTAGATTTACAACGTGCGTACCACAGCATACCCGTAGCAGAGCGGGATATAGAGAAGACAGCTATAACAACGCCTTTTGGCCTCTACGAGTTTACAAAAATGACATTTGGTTTAAGGAATGCAGGGCAAACCTTTCAAAGATTTTTGAATGATGTCGTTCTACGCGACTTAGATTTCATATTTATATACCTTGATGACATCATCATAGCCACAGAAAACGATGCAAATATTCATAAACAGCAAGTTAGAAAAGTATTACAACGTCTGAACGAGTTTGGAATAACAATTAACTTAGCAAAATGCGATTTTGGGAAGATGGAACTTGAATATTTAGGATTCCATGTGTCCAAAAAAGGTTTGAAACCTACAGACAAACAAGTTCGAGTGATATCAGAGTTTCCAAGGCCGAAGACCGTCGATGAGTTGCGCCGTTACCTGGGCATGATAAACTTTTACAGAAAACATCTTCCTCATGCAGCAGAAACTTTTGCAAAGTTAAATGCATATTTGATAAACAGTAAAAGGAAAGATAAGAGCCCGATTACATGGAATGAGGAGAGTATTGAAGCCTTCGAACTAAGTAAACAAAGCCTGTTAAAGGCAGTTACTTTATCGTTCCCGTCAACTGATGCGCCTATGGCTCTAATGACCGACTGTTCCAACACGTGCGCGGGGCAGTGCTACAGCAGAGAGAGGGCAACACATGGAAACCGTTAGGATTTTTCTCTACAAAGCTCAGTGAAACTCAACAACGATATAGCACCTTCGACCGCGAACTATTGGCAATATATATGGCAGTGAAACACTTCCGGTACCTAATCGAAGGGAGGCCTATAACGGTATATACCGATCACAAACCCCTAGTCACGCCCTAACGAAGACTTCAGTTAGCAACAATGACACACCCAGACGATTAAGGCATCTGGATTTCATCATGCAGTTTTGCACAGCGATTGAACACATTAGCGGGGTAGACAACGTCGTGGCGGATACATTATCACGTATATCGTCCATAGACCCAGGCATCAACTACGAAAAGGTAGCTAAAGCACAATGAAATGACTCGGAATTGAAGGAATTGATGCAATCAAATACATTACGTTAAACATATATATTTCCCACATTGTAGTTTGCGATTTATTGTGAAGTGTCGAAAGAAGTAGCAAGACCATATTTGCCTAAAGAATTTCGTATATCAGCCTACAAAGCTGTACACGACATTAGTCACCCAAGCATTCGAACAACGAGAAATATGATTCGCAATAGATACTTTTGGAAGTCTATGAATAAGGATGTTACTAGCTGGACCAAGGCTTGCCTTAATTGTCAGAGGTGCAAAGTTCAACGACATACAATATCGCCTCATGGAAAATTTATGCACAGCAACAGATTTGAACACTTACACATGGACATAGTTGGCCCGATGCAATATTCTGATGGCTACCGATACATCGTGACAATGATGATAGATAGAAGTACAGGTTGGCCAGAAGCATACCCTGTTAAGGATATTACATCTGAGACAGTAGCCGATATAATTTACACCGGATGGATATCTAGGTTTGGATGTCCATTAAGATTGACTACGGACCAAGGCCGACAATTTGAATCCCACCTATTCAATCATCTTACCAAGAAAATGGGTATTTCACGTATACGAACATGCGCTTACCATCCGCAGTCGAATGGAATGATCGAAAGATGGCACCGTATCCTCAAATCAGCCCTTATGTGCAGAGGAAATACAAGCGACTGGGTTTCAGAACTACCAACAGTGTTACTTGGGTTAAGAACTAGTTTACGAGACGACACCCAAATCAGTGCCGCCGAGTTGGTGTATGGAGAAGTTATTAGATTGCCCAGTGACTTTTTCGAACCGAATACACAAAACGTATACGACAACGATTGTTTTGTTCAAGAATTACGAAGAAAAATATCAAAATTATCAGCAGTCCCCAAGAGAGATCCGAAGCAAAGCAATGTTTTTATTCATGCTGACTTAAAAAACTGCTCTCATGTATTTATACGCGAAGACAAAGTAAGAAAACCTTTAACGCCACCCTATACAGGTCCGTACAAGGTAATAGAAAAGCATGAGAAATATTATAAAATATTGCAAGCAGATACAGAGAAATGCGTTAGTATAGATCGATTGAAGCCAGCTTTTATGCCTGACACTGCATATTCTAGAGAGGCACCAAATAAGGACACAGATCATGTAAACAATGCACCGCTAGTTACGAGATCGGGACGCATTGTCAAACCTGTCGTACGCTTCGTGTCATAAATACATTCAGTAAGCAACGCATTTTAATTAACATCATCATGGGAAAAACTCAAAGTAGCTTTACCGAAGGAAAAGTACTGATTGCTCAAAACGGCGCCGGTAACAGCGCTGCTGCAACAACCATAACTAAGAACCTGTGGATAGAGCGAGTAGAACTGTATGTGCTCTGTATTTTGCTCTTCATTATCACCGTCATTGGATACCTTTTCTGGAGACAATGCAAAACAAATTACGGTCGATATATGCGAAGGGAGCTACAGGAACTGCCGACAACCTTGGTTCGCCGAGGTGACCCGGTCCCACACGGGCCGGCCACCCAGCAGATCATTGTGTAAGAAACGAAATATTGTGAACAGTGGAAAAGTGTAGTGAATAATATGTAATCGCATTTAATCAGTAAATAATGGACTATATAATGGACTGTAAGTGTATGTGTACTTACTGTGTAATCGCATTTAATGGACAATATTAATAGATTCTAGGTACTGAACTTATTGTTAACATTGTATAACGAAATTTTTTTTAAAAAAAGGGGGGAATATTGTGGCGGTCATCGCCCCCATTCTATGTCATCGATTCCGATTCTGATCATGTGATTATGATGTCACCTGTGCCCTAGCATGTATTAATTTGATTTATAATTAAACAGTCTCATACCGAACTTAAACGAGTGCAGATCATTCACTCCTCACACAGATACCCTACACATACGGCGCTAAGCCCCACAAAGTAATTGGAATTTCACCCCCTTCCGGATAACAGACCGATTTGATATTTTTGGTACACATTTCTTTTTCTTTATTTCAAAAACAATTTACATTGTGTGTGAATCAAAGCTTAAAACTAATAACACCAGTAGTACAAAAAGAGAAAAAAAACACATTTCCTAAATCGAATTACAATTAAAATTATTGCTAAAATAACTGATCTCATAACGACAAAATTTATGTGACACAATTACACTAATACATTAATACATTGATACACTGTTCAATAAGTATACCCAATACAATACAGTACAAAACCATATAACCAATAAACTCACTCTTAATCTTGATGACAATACAATATAATCTAATGTTCCACAACTACCTCTATTATTGTAATCAAACTGTAGTGCTTGATTGGTAAAACAGAGCTCAGCTGCTGGTGTCTGTACAAGATGGCCGCCAGTTTCAGAATCCAATCAGATCGAGCCAAATTACTGTTGAGGGAAATCTCCTCGCCTTTTTTCACTCACGGGAAAATGCGTAAGGACATTTTGTGGTACGTTTCTTTTATTTGAAACTTAAATATTAAGTAAGTGATGATGTTTTTCAGTGAACAAATACTACTGGAAAATACAACAAAAATAAATCTTTTATTTGGAACGATAATATTAAAACAAAAGTATAATAGTTTACGAGAAAATTCGTCCCAAAGTTGTAATTCCTGCATCGCACTAGCAAAGTTTTCGCGTCCGGTTTATAGAGGACCCAATCTTAACCCAGAATGTTGTGAGGTCCGTTGCTACTCCGTAAATCTGTTTACTAGGAGCCGACCTAAGTCCTAGACAGTGTCTCTGAATGATATCAAGTGCAGTACTTACTGTATGCCGAGAAGAGAGACGTAACATTGAAAAGTATAAAGACAAAACTCCCTCCTCTTTATTACTAAAGAGGTTGGTGACTCCCACGGAAGTAGCAAATTTGACCTTTTTATCTATCTGGCAGTAATATAGTACAATAAGTAACGGTGTACCAAAGATGTAGAAAAAAGGCGGTCGAAATGTCACTTGGAAATGATTGAAGCACCGAAATATTTAGTACTAGCTTTTACCCGCGGCTTCGCTCGCGTCACAAAAGGATAAAAAGTAGCCTATGTGACATATATCAATACACAGCGCCATCTATACCAATAATTTCGTTTTCCCTCGAGAATATCAAATTTTTCCGGGATGAAAAGTACCCATATTTAATCCAGACTTCTAACTTCACGTCTGCAAAAATTCAAAGCAATCGGTTTAGTAGTTACGACGCGAAAGTGGAACAAACAAACTGACTTTCCGATTTATAATATTAGTAAGGATGCGTGTACTTTTAATACCGCAATGTACGTGTGTAGTGACGGGCCACGTCACGCGACAGATGTCCTTTGTGCCCCAGTATGAGTATTCTGTGCGTAAGTCTATAGTAGTCAGGTGACACAGTCGGTGTTTCAAGATATATACCGCCTTTTTTAACGTCCTTGGCACCTACCATGTCCTGTCTCGGTGTTATGTGTGCAGAAATATTAAATAAATTAATAAATAAAATCTGTCATAGAAGAAATTTCAAAAATTAAAATGGTCACCCATCCAAAGACCAACTTCGGAATGTGTTGCTTAACGTCTTTAAGTTTTATATTACCTCCAGCGCCCTCTGGCTTACATAAAACTCGCTAAAGATTCATGCCGTATACTATAAATTTAGTTAACGCCATCTGTTAATTTTCACTTCAACTATCTTGTCTATGTGTCCGTAAATGTTTTCACACATAATGAATGAAGTAGTGTCCAATTGCGAACAGGATCCGGTGGCATCGAAGTTATGTCTACCTGTGGCTGTAGTGACGCTAATTTATTACAACATTACATCGTTTATGGTTAGAGAATTATATATTTGCATGTAAACAGTAGCGCCCTCTATTGTGTTGTTTGACTGACACAACGACACGTGTGCACTCTCTTACTATGGACGTGACGCGATGTGAGTTCAAACCTCTTTCACAAATATACTTCGATTTTATATTTCGTTTGAACTTTTCAACAATAATTAAAGATGTTGATTTGTTTGATTGAGATTGCAAAAAGTAATCTTTGTAATGACTAGAGTTGACAGTTTTTAATGACGCAATCAAGCCGCCATCTTGTTGTTTACTTCAATCTACCTCTAACAATTTAAATTTCTTTCCGTTATACTCTGTGGTAGGATCCACACGTATTACTTCCAAGTTTTAAAAGGATAATATAAAATTATCGTACTTGAATGTCTGCGTGTTTTATTATCAGCCCCTGCCTAAATTTCAACAAAAGATTTTATTTGAAAAATCAAAATGTTGCGACGTGACAACGTCTTATAAATTGGTTTGCCGGGTGACACTTCAAGAAACTGCGTTACGCTCCGCTCACGTTATGCGCTCTCAATGAGAGCGAGTGAGAGGCACGCGTCCCTTCCACTCGGGCATGGTTAGCCCGCCTAAGAGCGAGAGAGACAGACATAAAAAGTGAAAGGCACGCGTCCTTTCCACTCGAGCACAGTTAGCCCGCCTAAGAGCGAGAGAGACAGAGCGAGGGAGAGAGAGTGAGAGAGATACATCCTTCTTCCTACTATACGAATGAATATTCACATTAAAATTATTTTACCACTCAAAGTCGTTGTCACGTAAAACTTTCGTAGTAACTTTACAGGCAATCACTTTTTTTTTATTTCAAAACATTCCAATTTTACCAAATAGTACGAGATTTAAAACAAATACAATACCGCAAGTAGACAATGAATTATTTTACTACCAGATTGACAAAAAGGTTAATTATTAGGAGACATACTTCCATCTCTTCTCTCTCATCTGTCGCTGTTTGCGTCTCAAAATCAATGAATGGGCGTTACAATAAGAACAGAAGCCAATGACCTAGAGGTAGACATACAGTTCTAGGATCCAATCAGATCAAGCTAAATTACTGTTGAGGGAAATCTCCTCACCTTTTCCCACACACGCGAAAATACGTAAGGATATTTTGTGGTCGTTTCTTTTATTTAAAACTTAAATATTAAGTAAGTGACAATGTTTTTCAGTGAACAAATACTACCGGAAAATACAACAAAAATAAAGTTTTTATTTAGAACGATAATATTAAAACAAAAGTTTAATAGTTTACGTGAGAATTCGTCCCAAAGTTGTAATCTCTGCATCGCGCTAATAAAGTTTTCGCATCCGGTTTATAGAGGACCCAATCTTAAGCTAGAATGTTGTGAGGTCCGTTGCTACTCCGTAAATCGGTTTACTAGGAGCCGACCTAAGTCCTAGACAGTGTCTCTGAATGATATCCAGTGCAGTACTTACTATATGCCGAGAAGAGAGACGTAACATTGAAAACAAAAATGCTAAACTCCCTCCTCTTTATTACTAAAGAGGTTGGTGACTCCCACGGAAGAAGCAAATTTGACCTTTTTGTCAAACTGGCAGTAAAATAATATTTTTTTGTCAACGTTTGGCCACTATCAATAGTAGGCAACTAATCTATAAAAGAGTTATATTGGAACACGCGTTGTATCACGTCCATTATAGTAAGAGAGGTTTTTTAAATATATGTAGTGGTCAACGTTTGTATGCGGTCTACGATGGTGCACGCCTATATAAGCACTAACTCACTCGGCCTTTATAGACACCCAGAGTATTCGATACATGTTTCGTTTTGATTTCAAATAAAAAAGAGGCCGTCATAATTCACCTGCAAATGTACATTTTTTAAACTAAGGACGTTATAATGTTGTAGTAAATTAAGTTTACTGTAGCAAAAGTTAGGTACAGACCTTACTCCGATCTCTCCGGACTCTGTAACATTCTACTTTCTACTGTATATGTGACGACATTTACTGACATGTAGAGGTGATAGTTCAAGCGAAAACTAACAGATGGCGTTAAACACAATCTACTATACTATCGTAAGAACGTTACTAAACAAACAATAAATCACGCAATCGAAGTGTACACAGCGATTGGAACTAATAGAAATTGTCAACGTACAACTATAGGGCAATAGCCCGCCAGGTATGATCACCTCGCCTGGTCGGAGGATCCTCTCTTGTTGGAACTTAGGGCACATCACACTCTGTTCCATAAACATATCTTACCTACATAGTAACTATTGCATTACATAGATAGACGACAACAACTAGTTGTCTGAGATTAAAACTAATAAACTTAATGTCTGTAGTTGCATACACTAAGACTGTAACATATTTGCAGAGCCCTCTGGTGAGTAGATAAAGTAACCAAACTTAAAAAAGTTAAGCAACGCTTACCAAAGTCAGTCTTGTAGATGGGTGGCCATTTTAATCTCTCAGAAACTCTTCTTTGACAGTTTTTGTTTTTTCAGTACATTTTGTAACGTATTTAGTGTATTTAAATATACCTAAACACATTAATATTTTACAGATTGCGTTAGACAAATTGTTAAATGTTGAAAAAATATTTATAAGGAGACATAGTGTTAGAAATACGTCCCATTTCTTTCAAACGTTCAAGAAACACTGACGCTGTTTTTATCTAACAATCCAAAATACCAAATTTACTATTCCTGCATCGCGGTAGACATGTTTTCGTATCCAATTTATAGAGGACTCCACCTGAAGGTAGATTATTGTGAGGTCCGTTTACTATTCCGTAAATCGGTGTACTACTAACTAACCCGACCTAAGTCCTAGACAGTGTCTTTGAAAAATATCAAGTAATTGTAGACCTAACTCCAGTCTCTACGGACTCCATTAGCTATTAAAGCTTAGTAGTTGAATATGTGGCAATATTTACGGATACATAGAGAAGATAGTTCAAGCGAAAACTAACAGATGGCGCTGAACATAATTTACAATTGTACGAAGAAACGAATGATCAGAAACTCATAACGTACTGCTGTTGGGCAGCAGTCCGCTACGTATGAGAAATGAAAGAAAAATAAAGTTTCCTTTGAAACTAATATAACAACAAAAGTATAATAGTTTACGAGAAAATTCGTCCCAAAGTTGTAATTCCTGCATCGCGCTAGCAAAGTTTTCGCGTCCGGTTTATAGAGGACCCAATCTTAATCTAAGATGTTGTGAGGTCCGTTGCTACTTCGTAAATCGGTTTACTAGGAGCCGACCTAAGTCCTAGACAGTGTCTCTGAATGATATCAAGTGCAGTACTTACTATATGCCGAGAACAGAGAGCTAACATTGAAAGCTAAGAGAAACGACTCCCTAGGAAGAAGCAAATTTGACCTTTTTGTCAAACTGGCAGTAAAATAATATTTTTTGTCAACGTTTGGCCACTATCAATAGTAGGCAACTAATCTATGAAAGAGCTATATTGGAACACGCGTTGCATCACGTCCATTATAGTAAGAGAGTTTATTTAAATGTATGTAGTGGGTCAACGTTTATTCACTATCTCGGCTAGTAGTGTACTATGATGCGGCCTACGATTGTGCAGCCTATATAAGCACTAACTCACTCGGCCTTAAAGACACCCAGAGTGTTCTATACATGTATCGTTTTATTTATAAACCTAATAGAGGGCGCCACAATTTACCTGCAAATGTACATTTTTAAACTAAGGACGTTATAATGTTGTAGTAAATTAGGTTCACTGTAGCAAAAGTTAGGTACAGACCTTACTCCGATCTCTCCGGACTCTGTAACATTCTACTATACATGTGACTACTTTTACTGACACGTATAGATGGTAGTTCAAGCGAAAACTAACAGATGGCGGTAAACACAATCTACAATTGTACGAACAAACGAACGAGCAGAAACTCATAACGTACTGCTGTTGGGCAGCAGTCCGCTAACTATAAAATATTCTAAAAAAAATAAAGATTCCTTTGAAACAAATGTAACAGCAAAAGTATAATAGTTTACGAGAAAATTCGTCCCAAAGTTGTTATCCCTGCATCGCGCTAGCAAGGTCTTCGCGCCCAGTTTATAGAGGACCCAATCTCAAGCTAGAATGTTGTGAGGTCCGTTGCTACTCCGTAAATCGGTTTACTAGGAGCCGACCTAAGTCCTAGACAGTGTCTCTGAATAACATCAAGTGCAGTACTTACTATATGCCGAGAACAGACAGCTAACATTGAAAAGTAAGAAACGACTCCCTAGGAAGAAGCAAAGATTGACCCTTTTGTCAAACTGGCAGTAAAATAATATTTTTTTGTCAACGTTTGGCCACTATCAATAGTAGACAACTAATCTATGAAAGAGCTATATTGGAACACGCGTTGCATCACGTCCATTATAGTAAGAGAGTTTATTTAAATGTATATAGTGGTCAACGTTTGTTCACTATCTCGGCTGGTAGTGTATTATGATGCGGCCTACGATGGAGCACGCATATGTAAGCAACCTACTCACTCGGCCTTTAAAGACACCCAGAGTAATCAATACATGTATCGTTTTGTTTATAAACCTAATAGAGGGCACCACAATTTACCTGCAAATGTACATTTTTAAACTAAGGACGTTATAATGTTGTAGTAAATTAGGTTCACTATAGCAAAAGTTAGGTACAGACCTTACTCCGATCTCTCCGGACTCTGTAACATTCTACTGTACATGTGACGACATTTACTGACACGTAGAGGAGATAGTTCAAGCGAAAACTAACAGATGGTGTTAAACACAATCTACTATACTATCGTAAGAACGTTACTAAACAAACAACAAATCACGCAATCAAAGTGTACACAGCGATTGGAAGGAATAGAAATTGTCAACGTACAACTATAGGGCAATAGCCCGCCAGGTATGATCACCTCGCCTGGTCGGAGGATCCTCTCTTGTTGGAACTTAGGGCACATCACACTCTGTTCCATAAACATATCTTACCTACATAGTAACTATTGCATTACATAGATAAAACTAAGAAACTAATTGTCTGTAGTTGCATACACTGTGACTGTAACATATTTGCAGAGCCCTCTGGTGAGTAGATGAAGTAACCAAACTTAAAAAAGTTAAGCAACGCTTACCAAAGTCAGTCTTGTAGATGGGTGGCCATTTTTATCTCTTAGAAACTCTTCTTTGACAGTTTTTGTTTTGTCAGTACATTTTGTAACGTATTTAGTTTATTTAATCTGTGAAGTGTCGTGACGCAGATCCACACGAGAATGTGTTTTCTATTGTGTCTCATATATCGACAGATAAGAGGTTGAATGCACTTAAACACAATAAATAGTGTGCAGGTTGCGTTAAACAAATCGTTAAATGTTGAAAAATTATTTACTAGGAGACAGAGTGTTAGAAAGACGTTCCGTCTCTTTCAAACGTTCAAGAAATACTGACGAAATCCAAAATACCAAATGTACGATTCCTGCATCGCAGTAGAGATGTTTTCGTATCCAATTTATAGAGGACTCCATCTGAAGGTAGATTGTTGTGAGATCCGTTTGCTATTCCGTAAATCGGTGTACTACCTACTAACTAACCCGACCTAAGTCCTAGACAGTGTCTCTGAATAATATCAAGTCATTGTAGACCTAACTCCAGTCTCTACGGACTCCATTAGCTATTAAAGCTTAGTTGAATATGTGGCAATATTTACGGATACATAATGAAGATAGTTCAAGCGAAAACTAACAGGTGGCGGTAAACACAATCTACAATTGTACGAACAAACGAACGAGCAGAAACTCATAACGTACTGCTGTTGGGCAGCAGTCCGCTACGTATGAGAAATGAAAGAAAAATAAAGTTTCCTTTGAAACTAATATAACAACAAAAGTATAATAGTTTACGAGAAAATTCGTCCCAAAGTTGTAATTCCTGAATCGCGCAAACGAAGTTTTCGCGTCCAATTTATAGAGGACCCAATCTCAAGCTAATATGTTGTGAGGTCCGTTGCTACTCCGTAAATCGGTTTACTAGGAGCCGACCTAAGTCCTAGACAGTGTCTCTGAATAACATCAAGTGCAGTACTTACTATATGCCGAGAACAGAGAGCTAACATTGAAAATTAAGAAACGACTCCCTAGGAAGAAGCAAATTTGACCTTTTTGTCAAACTGGCAGTAAAATAATATTTTTTTGTCAACGTTTGGCCACTATCAATAGTAGGCAGCTAATCTATGAAAGAGCTATATTGGAACACGCGTTGCATCACGTCCATTATAGTAAGAGAGTTTATTTAAATGTATGTAGTGGGTCAACGTTTGTTCACTATCTCGGCTGGTAGTGCACTATGATGCGGCCTACGATGGAGCACGCATATGTACCTACTCACTCGGCCTTTAAAGACACCCAGAGTAATCAATACATGTATCATCTTCTATATCTTCTATATATATAAAATTTAAAGGTGATTGACTGACTGACTGACTGACTGACTGACATAGTGATCTATCAACGCACAGCCCAAACCGCTGGACAGATTGGGCTAAAATTTAGCATACAAGTAGATTTTATGACGTAGGCATCCGCTAAGAAAGGATTTTGATAATTTCCACCCCCAAGGGGGTAAAAAAGGGGATGAAAGTTTGTATGAAACTTTGTCAGTTTTTAACTGATCGGGTTGAAATTTGGCATGCAGATAGATGTTATGACGTAAGCATCCGCTGTGAAAGGATTTTGATAATTTCCACCCCCAAGGGGGTAAAATAGGGGATGAAAGTTTGTATGAGACTTTGTCAGTTTTAAACCGATCGGGTTGTAATTTGGCATGCAGATAGATGTTATGACGTAAGCATCCGATGTGAAAGGATTTTGATAATTTCCACCCCCAATGGGGTAAAATAGGGGATGAAAGTTTGTATGAGACTTGGTCAGTTTTAAACCGATCGGGTTGAAATTCGGCATGCAGATGGATATTATGACGTAAACGTCCCTTTAGAAAGGTTTTTGAACATTCTCACCCCAAAGTATGATACTTTGCCAGTTTTAAATTGATCGGGCTGAGACTTTGCATGCATAAATTTACTATGACATAGGTATCTCCTTAGAAAGGATTTTGATAAATTCCACCCCTAAGGGGATAAAATAGGGAATGAGAGTTTGTATAAATCTTCTTAGCCATTGAATTTAGAATCATTGAATCTTTTTGAATTACATTCGGTAAAACGATGATTTGGGACCTGGGTAACGTTTGATAGTTTTTATCACAGATGTCCCACGGGAACGGTAACTATGCGTCAATGCCCCAGGACTCTCTAACTCTTAACCACTGAACTTATTTTAGAGAGATTCGGTACAACAATAGTCGATAGAATAGTTTTTATTACTCAAACCTTACGTGATCGGGCACTGTACTGGTAAGATCCCTGCGGGATTATTTATTTATTGAAACTACGATAAATCATTTTAAAATAGGTAAATCTTACTTGGGCACTGAATTGATTCTGTCAGAAGTCATTAATCTACGCGGACGAAGTCGCGGGCAACAGCTAGTTTTGTTTATAAACCTAATAGAGGGCGCCACAATTTACCTGCAAATGTACATTTTTAAAGTAAGGACGTTATAATGTTGTAGTAAATTAGGTTCACTGTAGCTAAAATTAGTTAGGTACAGACCTTACTCCGATCTCTCCGGACTCTGTAACATTCTACTGTACATGTGACGACATTTACTGACACGTAGAGGACATAGTTCAAGCGAAAACTAACAGATGGCGGTAAACACAATCTACAATTGTACAAACAAACAAACGAGCAGAAACTCCTATCGTACTGCAGTTGGGCAGCAGCCCGCTACGTATGAGAGATTCTAAAAAAAATTTAGTTTCCTTTGAAACTAATATAACAACAAAAATATAATAGTTTACGAGAAAATTCGTCCCAAAGTTGTAATCCCTGCATCGCGCTAGCAAAGTTTTCGCGTACTGTTTATAGAGGACCCAATATTAAGCTAGAATGTTGTGAGGTCCGTTGCTACTCCGTAAATCGGTTTACTAGGAGCCGACCTAAGTCCTAGACAGTGTCTCTGAATAACATCAAGTGCAGTACTTACTATATGCCGAGAACAGAGAGCTAACATTGAAAGATAAGAAACGACTCGCTAGGAAGAAGCAAATTTGACCTTTTTGTCAAACTGGCAGTAAAATAATATTTTTTTGTCAACGTTTGGCCACTATCAATAGTAGGCAACTAATCTACGAAAGAGCTATATTGGAACACGCGTTGCATCACGTCCATTATAGTAAGAGAGTTTATTTAAATATATGTAGTGGTCAACGTTTGTTCACTATCTCGGCTGGTAGTGTACTATGATGCGGCCTACGATGGAGCACGCATATGTAAGCAACCTACTCACTCGGCCTGTAAAGACACCCAGAGTAATCAATACATGTATCGTTTTGTTTATAAACCTAATAGAGGTCGCCACAATTTACCTGCAAATGTACATTTTCAAACTAAGGACGTTTTAATAATGTAGTAAATTAGGTTCACTGTAGCAAAAGTTAGGTACAGACCTTACTCCGATCTCTCCGGACTCTGTAACATTCTACTGTATATGTGACGACATTTACTGACACGTATAGATGATAGTTCAAACAAAAACTAATAGATGGCGTTAAACACAATCTACTACCAAAGTCAAAGTCAAAATTATTTATTTCAATTGAACCAGGATGGCACTTTTGAACGTCAACAACAAAACTTTAGAAGTGAAGCTAGTTAGATTATAATATTATATAGTAAGAACATTACTAAACAAACTATTAATCACGCAATCGAAGTGTACGCAGCGATTGGAACGAATAGAAATTGTCAACGTACCACTATTGGGCAGTAGCCCGCCAAGAATGATCTCCTCTTGACGGAACTACGGGAACATCACAGCCTGTTCCATAAACATATCTTACCTACATAGTAATTACTTATTATATTAAATAGATACACGACAACAACTAGTTGTCTGAGATTAAAACTAATTAACTTAATGTCTGTAGTTGCATACACTAAGACTGTCATCTATTTGCAGAGCTCTCTGGTGAGTAGATGAAGTAACCAAACTTAAAGAAGTTAAGCAACGCTTACCAAAGTCAGTCTTGTAGATGGGTGGCCATTTTAATCTCTCAGAAACTCTTCTTTGGCAGTTTTTGTTTTGTCAGTACATCTTGTAACGTATTTAGTTTATTTAAATACAACTAAACACATTAATATTTTACAGGTTGCTTTAGACAAATCATTAAATATTGATAAATTATTTATTAGGAGACAGAGTGTTAGAAAGACGTTCCGTCTCTTTCAAACGTTCAAGAAATACTGACGCTGTTTTTATCTAACAATCCAAAATACCAAATTTACGATTCCTGCATCGCGGTAGAGATGTTTTCGTATCCAATTTATAGAGGACTCCACCTGAAGGTAGATTGTTGTGAGGTCCGTTTACTATTCCGTAAATCGGTGTACTACTAACAAACCCGACCTAAGTCCTAGACATTGTCTTTGAATAATATCAAGTAATTAAAGACCTAACTCCAGTCTCTACGGACTCCATTAGCTATTACGGCTTAGTTGCATATGTAACAATCCAAAATACGGATACATAGAGAAGATAGTTCAAGCGAAAACTAACAGGTGGCGGTAAACACAATCTACAATTGTACGAACAAACGAACGAGCAGAAACTCATAACGTACTGCTGTTGGGCAGCAGCCCGCTACGTATGAGAAATGAAAGAAAAATAAAGTTTCCTTTGAAACTAAAATAACAACAAAAGTATAATAGTTTACGAGAAAATTCGTCCCAAAGTTGTAATTCCTGCATCGCGCTAGCAAAGTTTTCGCGTCCGGTTTATAGAGGACCCAATCTTAAGCTAGAATATTGTGAGGTCCGTTGCTACTCCGTAAATCGGTTGACTAGGAGCCGACCTAAGTCTTAGACAGTGTCTCTGAATAACATCAAGTGCAGTACTTACTATATGCCGAGAACAGACAGCTAACATTGAGCTAATAAGAAACGACTCCCTAGGAAGAAGCAAATTTGACCTTTTTGTCAAACTGGCAACTAATCTACGAAGGAGCTATATTGGAACACGCGTTGCATCACGTCCATTATAGTAAGAGAGTTTATTTAAATATATGTAGTGGTCAACGTTTGTTCACTATCTCGGCTGGTAGTGCTCTATGATGCGGCCAACGATGGAGCACGCATATGTAAGCAACCTACTCACTCGGCCTTTAAAGACACCCAGAGTAATCAATACATGTATCGTTTTGTTTAAAAACCTAATAGAGGGCACCACAATTTACCTGCAAATGTACATTTTTAAACTAAGGACGTTATAATGTTGTAGTAAATTAGGTTCACTATAGCAAAAGTTAGGTACAGACCTTACTCCGATCTCTCCGGACTCTGTAACATTCTACTGTACATGTGACGACATTTACTGACACGTAGAGGTGATAGTTCAAGCGAAAACTAACAGATGGCGTTAAACACAATCTACTATACTATCGTAAGAACGTTACTAAACAAACAACAAATCACGCAATCAAAGTGTACACAGCGATTAGAAGGAATAGAAATTGTCAACGTACAACTATAGGGCAATAGCCCGCCAGGTATGATCACCTCGCCTGGTCGGAGGATCCTCTCTTGTTGGAACTTAGGGAACATCACAGTCTGTTCCATAAACATATCTTACCTACATCGTAACTATTACATTACATAGATAGACGACAACAATTAGTTGTCTGAGATTAAAACTAAGAAACTTAATATCTGTAGTTGCATACACTAAGACTGTAACATATTTGCAGAGCCCTCTGGTGAGTAGATAAAGTAACCAAACTTAAAAAAGTTAAGCAACGCTTACCAGAGTCAGTCTAGTAGATGGGTGGCCATTTTAATCTCTCAGAAACTCTTCTTTGACAGTTTTTGTTTTGTCAGTACATTTTGTAACGTATTTAGTGTATTTAAATATACCTAAACACATTAATATTTTACAGGTTGCGTTAAACAAATCATTAAATGTTGAAAAATTATAATTAGGAGACAGAGTATTAGAAAGACGTTCCGTCTCTTTCAAACGTTCAAGAAATACTGACGCTGTTTTTATCTAACAATCCAAAATACCAAATTTACGATTCCTGCATCGCGGTAGAGATGTTTTCGTATCCAATTTATAGAGGACTATATCTGAAGGTAGATTGATGTGAGGTCCGTTTGTTATTCCGTAAATCGGTGTACTAGGACCCGACCTAAGTCCTAGACATTGTCTTTGAATAATATCAAGTAATTAAAGACTTAACTCCAGTCTCTATGGACTCCATTAGCTATTAAAGCTTAGTTGAATATGTGGCAATATTTACGGATACACAGAGAAGATAGTTCAAGAGAAAACTAACAGGTGGCGTTGAACATAATTTACAATTGTACGAACAAACGAACGAGCAGAAACTCATAACATACTGCTGTTAGGCAGCAGCCCGCTACGTATGAGAAATGAAAGAAAAATAAAGTTTCCTTTGAAACTAATATAACAACAAAAGTATGATAGTTTACGAGAAAATTCGTCCCAAAGTTGTAATTCCTGCATCGCGCTAGTAAAGTTTTCGCGTCCGGTTTATAGAGGACCCAATCTTAATCTAAGATGTTGTGAGGTCCGTTGCTACTTCGTAAATCGGTTTACTAGGAGCCGACCTAAGTCCTAGACAGTGTCTCTGAATGATATCAAGTGCAGTACTTACTATATGCCGAGAACAGAGAGCTAACATTGAAAGCTAAGAGAAACGACTCCCTAGGAAGAAGCAAATTTGACCTTTTTGTCAAACTGGCAGTAAAATAATATTTTTTTGTCAACGTTTGGCCACTATCAATAGGCCACTAATCTATGAAAGAGCTATATTGGAACACGCGTTGCATCACGTCCATTATAGTAAGAGAGTTTATTTAAATATATGTAGTGGTCAACGTTTGTTCACTATCTCGGCTGGTAGTGTACTATGATGCGGTCTACGATGGAGCACGCATATGTAAGCAACCTACTCACTCGGCCTTTAAAGACACCCAGAGTAATCAATACATGTATCGTTTTGTTTATAAACCTAATAGAGGGCACCACAATTTACATGCAAATGTACATTTTTAAACTAAGGACGTTATAATGTTGTAGTAAATTAGGTTCACTATAGCAAAAGTTAGGTACAGACCTTACTCCGATCTCTCCGGACTCTGTAACATTCTACTGTACATGTGACGACATTTACTGACACGTAGAGGTGATAGTTCAAGCGAAAACTAACAGATGGCGTTAAACACAATCAACATTAACTAAACAAACTATAAATCACACAATCGAAGTGTTCACAGCGATTGGAAAGAATAGAAATTGTCAACGTACAACTATAGGGCAATAGCCCGCCAGGTATGATCACCTCGCCTGGTCGGAGGATCCTCTCTTGTTGGAACTTAGGGAACATCACACTCTGTCCCATAAACATATCTTACCTACATAGTAACTATTGCATTACATAGATAGACGACAACAACTAGTTGACTGAGATTAAAACTAAGAAACTTTATGTCTGTAGTTGCATACACTGTGACTGTAACATATTTGCAGAGCCTGAAACTAAAGTAGTTGCAAGACCAAAAGTATAATAGTTTACGAGAAAATTCGTCCCAAAGTTGTAATCTCTGCATCGCGCTAGTAAAGTTTTCGCGTCCGGTTTATAGAGGACCCAATCTCAAGCTAGAATGTTGTGAGGTCCGTTGCTACTCCGTAAATCGGTTTACTAGGAGCCGACCTAAGTCCTAGACAGTGTCTCTGAATGATATCAAGTGCAGTACTACTTACTATATGCCGAGGAAAGAGACCTAACCAAGAGAAAAACAAACAGAAAACTCCTCTTTACTACTAGAGAGGTTGGTGACTCCCACGGAAGAAGCAAATTTGACCTTTTTGTCTATCTGGCAGTAAAATAAGTGACTGAAGTCTTTGTCAGTCGGACGAGATAGAGGACGCTGCTTGTATCCAGCAGTTGCAAAATAGTTTGCAGAACTCTATTATTTATACAATTATATTATTTTGGGAATTGCCTAACAACTACCATTATAGCTGTGTTCCTAACTACGTTATTCAAGTTGCTACGTCGTAGTAAATCGACTACGGCGTAGCAATTTGTAGAGCGGGTAGTCTTCGTAGTCATCATCAAAACCCACGACAGTCCACTGCTGCACTATGAGTCTCCTCTACATAAGAGGGTTTGTCACAATCTCCGCAGGCAGGCGGGTTGGACATCGCAGTATACAAGGTTCAGGGTTATCAGAGAGTACTGCTCCATCTAACGCCCTCTCGCGGGTGGCTAGAGAAACATACTTAAATAATGTAAAGCAACGCTTGCCAAGGGCGGTATGTAGATGGGTGACCGTATTCATTGCACTCTTTAAGCATTTCACAATAACGCAACAATTTGATAAACTTTTTGATTTCTAAAATATTTTTAACATGTTTTAATAATTGCAAATATAATCAACATTATTTTTTTACGTCAGCGTACTCGCTCTAACACACGTGTGTTCAGTAAAAGAGAAAGAGACAGATATACTGCAGTTGTGTGCCAATGCAACCCGCGCTACAAATACATCAGTACTCTACTACAGTATAGAGCTCTCCTCAGTCCCGTCACAAACAATCATGGAGTATACAGACAAGGAGTTCCGACTGTGTCGTGTGGTTATTTTGTTTTTCTATCTCTTTCACTGGATATTGGTGTTACATTGTTCTCACATAATTGAACCAACAAAACAATATAACCAAGAATTGTATTGTGAACCTGATTGAAAAAGAGTAACCTATAGGGTTTCTTGCTCGCTCCTCTACATAGGAATCTACACTTTGGAACGAGCAAATAGAGCAACTAGAGGAGTGATCGACAGACTTACATTTTACTTTTTTTGTTGATGGTCGAAAGTGCTTTCTTGGTAAAATAAATAATTTTGATTTTGACTTTACTGGCCGCGTGAATACCTTTGTTATCCCTTCTACTCTTCCCGCGAATATCATATAACCGAATAAGGCACTACGCATTAGACAGAGACCGTGCAAACCCTCTTATGCAGAGGAGACTCATAGTGCAGCAGTTGATGATCACTGTGGCGCCACCTATGCAACATATTGTAACGGACAATATTTCATTAACAGAGAGTACTCCTTATTTCCATACTCCATGTACAGACGTCAGCATATCATTTTAATACATTCTCCGCTTTATTACCAAACGATAAAGTTTGAAATTTAATAAAGATATGTTACTGTAAAAGCTCGAACTGCAGTAAATCCTAAGATATTCCAGTAAAACCTAAAATCTACCAATTCCTAATGGTAAATGTCCAAAAAGATTTGCGATTCGAACTTTTACCACCATTCCGTTGGTAAATCTTAGGATTTACATTATTGGCATGGTAAATGTGAAAAACAAAACATGTCATAACGTACTCAGCGCATTGACTTGTAGCTCGCCGTTACCGCTACCCGCGCACCGTCTCCGCCGCTCCGCTCGCCTCAGTCGCTCGTTTGACACGTTTGAACTCGCACGATAAATTTATTTCTAATTATATTTTTGGTGTTTAAAAGTTATTTGTGAATCAGAATGAGTATGAAGCAAAGATTTTATGAAATAATGGACGAGTTTGTGGCAAACAAGAAAGATAATAACTTTTATCTTGATAAAGACAAATACGCTAAGTGTTTAGAGGAAGTAAAAACTGCAAAGAACATTAAAAAGAAGGAAGCTGTTCATTACAGGCGTATAAAACGCTATGATATTTTGACTATAGGCGGCGAAGAAAAGCTAAATGCCCCGATGAAGGAAGATAATGATGAAATCAAATATTATGTTTGTTATGACGATTTATTTAACATTCTCGAAGAAACGCATTTTGCTGTTGGACACGGTGGAAGAACAAGGACACTTGTCACTATCATTATTATATCTTTAAAATACTATGTACTCATTGTTTTATTCCTAAAACCAACATCTACCAGCTGACAGTGGTAAAACCTAGCATATACTGAGTTCGAATGGTAAAAGCTCGAAAAAATCGTCGTATCTTCAGAAATACTTACCAACTCATATCGGTAAATCCTAAGACTTACACTGAAATCTTAAGATTTACCGTAGTTCGAGCTTTTACAGTAACAGATACATTACAAATTGCAGTAGCTTGACCTGCTGGTGTCTGCGCAAGATGGCCGCCAGTTCTAGCATCCAATCAGATCGAGCTAAATTACTGTTGAGGGAAATCTCCTCGTCCTTTCTCACACACGCGAAAATACGTAAGGACATTTTGTGGTACTTTTCTTTTAATCTAAACCTGAATATTTATAAAACTATGATGTATTTTAATAAATTAGTAATGTTCGAAAATAGTTCAAAAATTAAGCTTTTATTTAAACCTATAATGTTAAAACAAAAGTATAATAGTTTACGAGAAAATTCGTCCCAAAGTTGTAATCCCTGCATCGCACAAGCAAAGTTTTCGCGTCCGGTTTATAGAGGACCCAATGTTAAGAGGGAATGTCGGGAGGTCCGTTGCTACTCCGTAAATCGGTTTACTAGGAGCCGACCTAAGTCCTAGCCAACAGAAATAATGAAAACAAGTGTAGACAGTGAAGGTGAAATCAAGAGGTTCTTGGACCTCAACCCCACGGTAGTAGCAGCTGTGACCTCCTTTTGTCACTCTCTGTAGTATTTTTACACAATTAGGGACATATCTTCTTTGATATCAGACTTAATGAAAGGTTTTTTAAATTGAAAAAAGTTAATATTAATAATTATTTCGAAATACTCCGGTATTCGTAATCTCATGACAGTGTTGAGCATGAGACATTATTGCTGAAACTGAAACACTATGGCATTCGGGGGATATCGCTAAAGCTACTAAAATCGTACGTTCAGAATACGCATCTTAAGGAACAATCAAACAAAGTAAACTCACAGGGTGCTAGCATAGGTGTGTATGGGTGTATCGCAGGGCTCAATCCTTATTTTAGCATACTTAAAGGACTTGCCCCATTTATTTAAAAATGAACTGCAGATGGTATTATGAAGTTTTATGTTACTTTCAGTGCCCTCTGGCTTACATAAAACTCGCTAAAGATTATGCCGTATACTATAAATGTGTTTAACGCCATCTGTTAGTTTTCACTTTAACTATCTTGCCTATGTATCCGTAAATGTTTTCACACATAAAACATAAAGGAGTGTATAATTGTTAATAGGATCCGGTGGCACCGAAGTTATGTCTACCCCTATCTGTTGCTGCAATGAAGCTAATTTACTACAACATTATACCGTCTAAGGTTTGAGAATTATATATTTGCATTCAAGCAGTAGCGCCCTCTATTGTGTCGTTTGACTGACACAACGACACGTGTGCACTCTCTTACTATGGACGTGACGCGATGTGAGTTCAAACCTCTTTCACAAATATACTACTTGTGAATATATCTTTAAATTGAATGTCACTTCGATTTTATGTTTCGTTTGAACTTTTTAATAATAATTAATGCTTATATTACAAAAATCAAAATGTTTTATTCCAGATCATTCCAATTTTACCAAATAATACGAGATTTAAAAAAATACAACTCCGCAAGTAGACAATGAATTATTTTACTACCAGATTGACAAAAAGGTCGAGTTTGCTTTTGCCGTGGGGGTCAACAACCTATCTAGAAATAAAGAGTAGAATAATGCATTTTCTTCTTTCTTTCTTTCTAAACAGAAGGTTTCGTACGATATTTTTCAGTGATTTTGGTCTCTATTGGTGGCATATAGTAAAAACTACACTGGATATTATTCAGAGACACTGTCTAGGACTTAGGTCGGCTCCTAGTAAACCGATTTACGGAGTAGCAACGGACCTCACAACATTCTAGCTTAAGATTGGGTCCTCTAAAACCGGACGCGAAAACTTTGCTAGCGCGATGCAGAGATTACAACTTCGGGACGAATTCTCACGTAAACTATTAAACTTTTGTTTTAATATTATCGTTCCAAATAAAACTTATCTTTTGCAGTAAGTTTTGTTAGTATTTGTTTACAGTAAACATCGTCATTTACTTAATATTTAAGTTTTAAATAAAAGAAAAGTACCACGCGGTGTAGGAAAAGTCGAGATTTCCCTCAACAGTAATTTAGCTCGATCTGATTGGATCCTAGAACTGCATGTCTAGGTCATTGGCTTCTGTTCTCATTGTAACGCCCATTCATTGATTTTGAGACGAAAACAGCGACAGGATTACCCGAACGTGTGAAAGAGATGGATGTATGTTTCCTAATAAATAATTTTCCATCTTTTTATGACTATCCTGTAAAATATTAATGTCTTCAGGTGTATTCAAATAAACTAAATACATTAGAAAATGAACTGACAACACAAAAACTGTCACAGAAGAGTTTTTGAAAGATCAAAATGGCCACCCATCTACAGACTGACTTTCACAAGGGTTACTTAACCTCTTTACGTTGGAAACTCCAGCCACCAGAGGGATCCAATCCAATCGAATCGAGACAAATTACTGTAGAGGGAAATCTCCTCGCCTTTTCCCACATACGCGAAAATACGTAAGTACATTTTGTGGTACGTTTCTTGTATTTAAAACTTAAATTATAAGTTAATGACGATGTTTTTCAGTGAACAAATTTTACCGGAACATACAACAAAAATATTTTTTTTATTTGAAACTTTAAGGTAAAAACAAAAGTATAATAGTTTACGAGAAAATTCGTCCCAAAGTTGTAATTCCTGAATCGCGCAAACGAAGTTTTCGCGTCCAATTTATAGAAGACCCAATCTCAAGCTAATATGTTGTGAGGTCCGTTGCTACTCCGTAATTCGGTTTACTAGGAGCCGACCAAAGTCCTAGACGTTGTCTCTGAATGATATCAAGTGCAGTACTTACTACATGCCGAAAAAGAGAGACGTAACATTGAAGGAAAAAATTTAAAACTCCCTCCTCTTTATTACTAAAGAGGTTGGTGACTCCCACGGAAGAAGCAAAATTGACCTTTTTGTCAAACTGGCAGTAAAATAATATTTACTTTCATACATGTATGTGATGGGACACCGTTTGGCCACTATCAATAGTAGGCCACTAATCTATGAAAGAGCTATGTTGGAACACGCGTTGCATCACGTCCATTATAGTAAGAGAGTATTTTTTAATATATGTAGTGGTCAACGTTTGTATGCGGTCTACGATGGTGCACGCCTATATAAGCACTAACTCACTGGACCTTTATAGACACCCAGAGTATTCAATACACGTATCGTTTTGATTTAAAATAAAATAGAGGGCGCTACAGTTTCCGTCCAAATGTATAATTTTAAACTAAGGACGTTATAATGTTATAGTAAATTAGGTTCACTGTAGCAAAAGTTAGGTACAGACCTTACTCCGATCTCTCCGGACTCTGTAACATTATACTGTACATGTGACGACATTTACTGACACGTATAGATGATAGTTCAAGCGAAAACTAATAGATGGCGTTAAACACAATCTACTACCAAAGTCAAAGTCAAAATCATTTATTTCAATTAGACCAGGATGGCACTTTTGAACGTCAACAACAAAAATTTAGAAGTGAAGCTAGTTAGATTATATATTATATCGTATTATATTATATCGTAAGAACATTACTAAATAAACTACTAATCATGCAATCAAAGTGTACGCAGCGATTGGAACGAATAGAAATTCTCAGCGTACTACTATTGGGCAGTAGCCCGCCAGGAATGATCTCCTCTTGACGGAACTACGGGAACATCACAGCCTGTTCCATAAACATATCTTACCTACATCGAAATTATTATATTAAATAGATAGACGACACCAACTGGTTGTCTGAGATTAAAACTAAGAAACTAATTGTCTGTAGTTGCATACACTGTGACTGTAACGTATTTGCAGAGCCCTCTGGTGAGTAGATGAAGTAACCAAACTTAAAAAAGTTAAGCAACGCTTACCAAAGTCAGTCTTGTAGATGGGTGGCCATTTTAATCTCTCAGAAACTCTTCTTTGACAGTTTTTGTTTTGTCAGTACATTTTGTAACGTATTTAGTTTATTTAACCTGTGAAATGTCGGGACGCAGATCCACACGAGAATGTGTTTTCTATTGTGTCTCATATATCGACAGACAAGAGGTTGAACGCACTTAAACACAATAAATATTGTGCTGATGCGTTAAACAAATCGTTAAATGTTGAAAAATTATTTATTAGGAGACAGAGTGTTAGAAAGACGTTCCGTCTCTTTCAAACGTTCAAGAAATACTGACGCTGTTTTTATCTAACAATCCAAAATACCAAATTTACGATTCCTGCATCGCGGTAGAGATGTTTTCGTATCCAATTTATAGAGGACTCCATCTGCAGGTAGATTGTTGAGGTTTGAGGTCCGTTTGCTATTCAGTAAATAGGTGTTATAGGACCCGACCTAAGTCCTAGACAGTGTCTCTGAATAATATCAAGTAATTGTAGACCTAACTCCAGTCTCTACGGAGTCCATTAGCTATTATGACTTACAGTTGCATATGTGGCGATATTTACGGATACATAGAGAAGATAGTTCAAGCGAAAACTAACAGGTGGCGCTGAACATAATTTACAATTGTACGAACAAACGAACGATCAGAAACTCATAACATACTGCTGTTGGGCAGCAGTCCGCTACGTATGAGATATTCTAAAAAAAAAGATTCCTCTGAAATTAATGCGAGACCAAAAGTATAATAGTTTACGAGAAAATTCGTCCCAAAGTTGTAGTCTCTGCATCGCGCTAGCAAAGTTTTCGCGTCCGGTTTATAGAGGACCCAATCTCAAGCTAGAATGTTGTGAGGTCCGTTGCTACTCCGTAAATCGGTTTACTAGGAGCCGACCTAAGTCCTAGACAGTGTCTCTGAATAACATCAAGTGCAGTACTTACTATATGGCGAGAACAGAGAGCTAACATTGCAAATTAAGAAACGACTCCCTAGGAAGAAGCAAATTTGACCTTTTTGTCAAACTGGCAGTAAAATAATATTTTTGTCAACGATTGGCCACTATCAATAGTAGGCAACTAAACAACAATGACTCTTTACTACTAGAGAGGTTGGTGACTCCCACGGAAGAAGCAAATTTGACCTTTTTGTCAAACTGGCAGTAAAATAAGTGACTATCTACCAACAACGTTGAAAGAGGCGGACATAATGCCACTTAGAAATAATTGAAGCACCGAAATGTCAGTCAGTTATTTATGTGTGCGTGTATTAAAAGTCAAAGTCAAAGTCAAAATCATTTATTTCAATTAGACCAGGAAGTCACATTTGACCGTCACAACAAAATATTAAAATATTAAATAATAAGAAAAAAAATGTCAGTCTGTAGGTCAGTCCTCTAGTGAAGCTATTTGCTCGATCCAAAGTGTAGATTCCTATCGAGAAGAATGAGCAAGAAACTCCATAGGTTACTCTTTTTCAATCATGTTCACAATACAATTTTTGGTTGTACATTCTTTTGTTGAGTTCAGTAATGTGAGAACAATGTAATACCAATATTTGGTCAAGGAGACGGAAAAAGAAAATAACCTTGAGGACAACAAATTTAATACAGTCTGGAGCTGACCAGTCCCATTTGACAGCGCCCGTTCACGAACATGACACGTACACCAGCCCTGCCCAACTCAACCATGTTGTAGGGAATCGAGCGATCCACTGCCACAATGGGTTACCACGTTACCAGACTTAAGAAAATGACAGATGTCCTTCGTGTCAATGTGTGTGTGTTCTGCGTGTAAGTGTATAGTAGCCAGGTGCCACAGTCGTTGTTCCAAGAGACTGTATCAGCCTTTAGTTCATCGTCCTTGCTGTCTATTTACGAAACAACCATATTTGTGTTTAGTGTTCGTCGTTTTCCTCGTGTTACTTGGAAAAATAATGTTTTGGAATAGAGACAATTTGGTTTGTCAAAGAAAACCTTTTATTACTATTTTAACTTTCATAACATAACATAATATCACGCCTTTAACCTCGAAGGGGTAGGCAGAGGTGCACATTAAACCACTGTACAATGTATCACCCACTTTTCACTATTTATGTTATGAGTCCCATGTAATAGGGGGTGAGCCTATTGCCATATACCGGACACAATTCCAGACTCCGTGCTACTACTGAGAATTTTTAAAAAATAGTGAAAAGTGGGTGTTATATTGTACAGTGGTTTAATGTGCACCTCTGCCTACCTCTTCGGGGATAAAGGGCGTGATGTTATGTTATGTTATGTTAATACTTTGTCCGATCCGGGAACCGATGAGCATGATATGTGTCGTTACGCCATTGTTTCAGGTTTGTTGTTCACTCATTCAGTTGTTCCCTTTGTACCTTTTGTTACCTTTGATTTCTTGTATGGCCGCTTTTTAGTAATTTTTAGTTTTCAAGAATTGAACAAAATTTATTACAGAAAAATGGATTAACATTTGGGAATTGTTATGTAATTTGATATAACTGGGTTATGTACAGCTGTAATTGGACTTCAGGTTCGCTCACTATTTATGATTAAGATTGTTGTGTACGATTTCAATCTGTCGTCTGTATCTGTACTTATGTAAAATAAATAAAAACCGAACCCGAGACCCCTTCTTCGGCGCAGTTTAACTTTCAAATCTTACTAATATTATAAATGTGAAAGTTTGTCTGTTTGTCTGTTTGTCTGTTTGTCTGTTAGTCTGTTTGTCTGTATGTCTGTATGTCTGCATGTTTATTACTCAGTCACATCACAGCGGTTGAAGGGATTGAGATACAATTTTCGAGAGAGTGTCACTGAGTGAAACACAGTATCACTAGAGAAAGGTGTGGATTGAAAGATGATGTAGTGACAAGGATTGAAAAGGGAATGTTACGCTGGTTTGGACATGTAGAAAGGATGGATGAAAGGAGAGTAACGAAAGAAGTATACAGAGCGAATATTAATGGGGGTGTCGGTAGAGGGCGCCCTAGACGAACATATACTGACAAGGGGACTTACTCTTGAATCCAATTCCGATCGATAGACGTTGGTATTGTGTCGTACTCTTGAAATGCGACACTAGCGCCCATTGCATCCGTATTGCGTGGATATTTAATAAACTAAATGGTATTGAGTTTGGCTTTACATTCCGTACTCTGAATGCTATTGTAACAGCTACAATTGTGGTTGTATAGTGTTGACATCGAATAATTATTGAGATTTTATTGGATTAAAATTGCATTGACATTGAGATTGTACCCTTAACCGACGAGCATGCATGAAAAGATTGATGACTGTTGATGAAGCGAAAGAGGTATGTAGAAATCGTAGCAATTGGCGTTCCATAGGCTCTGCTTACCCGTATGGGAGACAGGCGTACGGTTATGAATGTATTGTTTTAGATTTTAATGTTTCTGTTTGAACATTTACTGCTACAAATTATTATTTTGATAATTCCATAATAACTGTCATTGTAGTTGTGTTTTTAACAAGGCTATTCAAGTTGCTACGCCGTAGTAAATCTACTACGGCGTAGCAATTTGTATATTTGTATATTACGCCGTAGTAGATTTACTTCGTAGTATTAGTAGTATTAGTATTAGTAGTATTAGTGACTACACTATACAAATTGCTACGCCGTACGAAGACTACTTCGTAGTCATCATCAAAACCCATGACAGTCCACTGCTGCACTATGAGTCTCCTCTACATAAGAGGGTTTGTCATAATCTCCGCAGGCAGGCGGGTTGGAGATCGCAGTATAAAAGGTTCAGGTTTATCAGAGAGTACTGCTTCATACGCCCTCTCGCGGGTGGTTAGAGAAACATACTGTAAGTAAAGCAACACTTGCCAAGGGTGGTATGTAGATGGGTTACCATTTTCATTCTACTCTCTGAACATTTTAGAATAATATAAGGTTTTGGTGAACTTTTCAATATCTAAAATATTTCTAACATGTTTTAAAAATTGTAAATATACTCAAGAATAGTTTGTTACGTCAGCGTACTCGCTCTAACACACGTGTGTGCAGTTAGAGGGAGAGAGACAGATATACTGCAGTTGTGTGCCAATATCTTCTCAAATGCAACCCGAGGTAAATTGCTGTTGAGGGAAATCTCCTCGCCTTTTCACACACACAGGAAATACGTAAGGACATTTTGTGGTACGTTTCTTTTATTTTAAACCCAAATAGTAAATAAACTACTATGTCATTTAACTAAAAAATAATACTGAAAAAAATTACATAAAATAAGCTTTCTTTTTAAACAAAATTGTTAAAACAAAAGTATAATAGTTTACGAGAAAATTCGTCCCAAAGTTGTAATCTCTGCATCGCACAAGCAAAGTTTTCGCGTCCGGTTTATAGAGGACCCAATGTTAAGAGGGAATGTCGGGAGGTCCGTTGCTACTCCGTAAATCGGTTTACTAGGAGCCGACCTAAGTCCTAGCCAACAGAAATAATGAAAACAAGTGTAGACAGTGAAGGTGAAATCAAGAGGTTCTTGGACCTCAACCCCACGGTAGTAGCAGCTGTGACCTCCTTTTGTCACTCTCTGTAGTATTTTTGACAAGTTTTCTTCAACAGCCTATAGGCCACTGCTGAGGCAAAGGCCTCTTCTCACACGGAGAAGGTTTGAGCATTAATCACCATGCTTGCTCATTACGGGTTGGCGATTTCAAACTCATAATTAGAAATTATAAGTCCAGGTTTCCTCACGATATTTTCCTTCACCGTTTGTCAGTGGTGTCTAAATAATTTCAGAAAGTACATTTAGCTCGGAAAAAGTCACATTGGTACTTGTCGTTGGTAGATTTCGAGCCCGCACCCTCATACATGAGAAGCGGTGTTAACCTCGGGGCCACCATGTCACCTTTTTGACTAGTAATATTAAATTTATATTATTAAGTGTCCCTACACCATCAGATTTTATTTAACTTGCTTGATCTGTGTATGAGAAATGAAATCTTGCAATTGAATGAAGCAGATATCTTCAACTGATTAAGCTGAAATTTTGTATACACAAAGTCAAAGAAACATAACATAACATCATGCATGCCTTTTATCCCCGTAGGCGTAGGCAAAGTAGCATTATGGCACTTAATGCCACTGTTCAAGAAAAGAGTGTGTTACACACACACTTTTCACTATTTATGTTATGAGTCCCATGTAATAGGGGGTGAGCCTATTGCCATATACCGGGCACAATTCCAGACCACAAATATACAAAGCAGCTTATAGATGATTATTTTTAATGATGGTCAAATTCTCTGTATATTTTCGCTTTTAGTTTCTTAGCGACGCAATAAGAACCAACAGAATAACTCGTAGCAATTATCGTAGCAATATCGCTACGCCGTAGTAAGTGGCAAATTTAATTTTTAAATCTATACTATATATATAAATCTGTAGAGAGAGGTCAATTCTGTACATGAAATATATGTACTGTCATGGGTACTCGTTTTTGGCATAGGAATTATTGATGGTAAGCAAAAGGTTACCCATGGACATCCGCAAGACCAAAGAAGACTTTTAGCGATTGGGGATTTGGAAATTAAGGTCTCGCTCCACATCATGACCCGCACTAGGGCCGAACGCGAGAGGCCACCATCGCCGATCACGTCCCTAAGGGCACGATGGTGCTCAGCCCACGCAATGCATTCCCCCACTGAGAGTTCCACCGTATCCTCAGGGCGGTCTTCGCAGTGATGACACCCGGGCGTTTCCTCCCGCCACATTAGACACAGGTACCTCCCGAAACTTCCATGTCCGGTGAGGACCTGCGTCAGGCGGTAGGTAAGGACGCCGTAGCGTCTCTTAAGCAACTCCTCAAAAAGGGGACTTACCGCTGCAATGGCAGCGACCCCAGAAATTGAGGTCTAGAGATTAGGCATTTCGGAATTGGGCCTCCAGTGACCTAAAAGGACATTGACAGATTTGTATTTTCTTCTCTCCAGGTGAAAGAGTTCCTCCAACTGATCCTCGAGCGCCAGAGCCCGTACTACACCACAAAGAATGTCATGATCATCATGGGGAAGAAGCTGGCGTACCATGACGCAGAGATCTGGTTCGCTAACATCGATAAATTGATCGGGTATGTGTCCTTCCTTCCTAGTCGTCTTCTTCATTATTGAAGGTCGTGTCTAGTCTGGTGCGCGCGTCACTTGATGCACAACCCTCCTCCAAACGCCCCTGTCCTCTGCGGTCTTTATGGCTTGTGGAACTGTCAGGCCGGTTAGGTTTTTTACAGCATTCAACCACAGGGTAGGTGAGCGACCGCGAGGTGTTTTCCCGTTAACCCGACCAACAACCACAAGCTTCTTCGGGTATGTGTATCTTGCTAGATTTTTCCGCGAAAACTTGAATTTGCTACATTTTTATAATAACTATCGTGAGACATACTAAATTAACTAAAAATCGCGGGTTACTCACGTGAATATACTGAGAAAAGCTCTACTAGTTTCGAACTACATAGGGGTCCTTCCTCATACATACTTCATACATATTTCTGTAAAATTAAAGGCGTATTGACACAACATAACATCACGCCTTTTATCCCCGAAGGGGTAGGCAGAGGTGCACATTATGCCACTGTACAATGTAACACCCACTTTTCACTATTTATGTTATGAGTCCCATTTAATAGGGAGTGAGCCTACTGCCACATACCGGGCACAATTCCAGACTCCGTGCTACTACTGAGAATTTTTAAAAACCCAGTAATACTTGCCCGACCCGGGAATAAAACCCGAGACCCCTTGCCCAGCAGTCGCACTTGCGACCACTCGGCCAACGAGGCAGTGTTGACTGGTTTAATTACAATAAATCTTTATCATACCGGTACTCGTTACGATTTTTGAAAAACATTACAAAAGGCAGGAATTAAAAAAAATACAAGCAGACGAGCTTGAGTTGGCGCGAAATTCAAATTACATTTTAATTTTTTAAAGTCGTTTAAAAATGCCATATTTTTTTCAGCAATGTAAATGCTAAACAAGGCAATACGCAAGGAAAGAAGGTTTATCTATTCTACTCGACACCAGCTTGCTATGTGAAGGCCGTGCATGAAGCTACGTAAGTCGCTGAAAATGTAATTTAAATAAGCCGGTAAACGAGCAGACGGATCACCTGATGGTAAGCAATCGGCATCGCGGATGGAACACCAGAAGTGTTACAAGTGTGTTACCGTTTTTTTTTTAAGGGGGGATAATCATCGAATGACTGCTCCCGCCTGGGTGAGGCGGGAGGGAGTGTCAGACTCTTACTGACTAAAAACCACCCCGTTCCTTCTCCTGCACGTCGAGCCGGAGCCCCGGTTACCCGTTAGGTTCTTCGAAGTGGAAACTATCGTTTCTTTTCTTCTCCTCTTATTAAATCTTCTGATTCACTTCGTTGCGGGAACCAAGACAGTTATTCATGTCCCTGGGACGTTGGACTTCAGTGTTCCGGTGTTTTCATGGTTGTATCTACTGTAGATCCTGGCTTACAAGAGTTGCAGCGGTTTTGGAAGTTTGTGGCGGACTTGTCCCATAAAAGAAGTGTGTTACCGGCCTTGCGACGTGTAGTCGGACTTGCGACCACTCGGCCAGAGAGGCAGTCAAGTCAGAATAATCATCATGTCGAAGGCGGCAACAATCATCCGTCTTCTGATGTCGGAGGAGGCATGATTATGTTCCAGTTGCAAACATAATGTGGGCGAATAAGAGTCATCAACAGCCTATAAGTACCCACTGCTGAGCAAAGCCTCTTCTCACACGGAGAAGGTTTGAGCATTAATCACCACGCTTGCTAATTGCGGGTTGGCGATTTCAAACTAGAGGTAATAATTAGAAATTATAAGTCCAGGTTTCCTCACGATGTTTTCCTTCACCGTTTGTCAGTGGTGTCTAAATAATCTTAGAAAGTACATATAATTCGAAAAAAGTCACATTGGTAGGTACTTGCCATTGGTAGGTTTCGAGCCCGCACTCTCATGCATGAGAAGGGGGCGTCTTAACCTCCGAGCCACTACGACTTTTGAATATGAATATCGTGTAAATAAGAAAAGCGTTTAGAATTCATCACTGAGTTTCTTATAATCACAAGGAACGATACGACCTTCAAACCTTCAAGAAAAGAGCGTATTCCTTTTTAAAAGGCTAGCAACGTATCTGTGACTCCTCTGGAGTTGCGGGTGTCCATGGGCGGCGCTGATCGCTTACCATCAGGTGATCCGTCTGCTCGTTTGCCTCCTATTCCATAAAAAAGGTACCATGACAACGTCTTCATTGGTGGCGACTCGAACTGAAGTGACGACTCCACGACTCCGCCTAAATGCACCGGAAATCCGCAAGATGGCGCGCTTGCGTACCCTTTTTTTTGACGGGGGGAAACCTTCCAAAGGCACCTAGCTTTTTGGGGAAAAATACTAGGGAGGGTGGGATTTTTATCTCACTAAAACCTCCCTGTGGCCACCATCCGCACTTGAAGAGGGCACCGGGTCCTGCGCTTGCGTACCTAGCGTCCTTACTCATGACCGGTGTCAACAAGCATATATTTTATACAATTTCAGGCCGAATTTGACAACGAAACAGGATGACTTCCTTCCTTTGGGCATTGATACGCATACTCATGCGACCGGGATGTTTACTTCACGACCTGTCATCAAGTATCACGCGAGGGAAATACACCTATATGTCCAGGTACATCCACATCTTTATAGTTTTTTTTTAAGGAGGGAATATCATCGAATGACTGCTCCCGCCTGGGTGAGGCGGGAGGGAGTGTCAGACTCTTACTGACTAAAAACCACCCCGTTCCTTCTCCTGCACATCGAGCCGGAGCCCCGGTTACCCGTTAGGTTCTCCGCGACACATCTTTATAGTAAGACCTGTCTGAAGGCTGTAAACTGAACGAAAACATAGACAAAAAAAAATTGTTTGTTTAGTTTTAATATTTTTATGGCATAAGCCAGTAAACGAGCAGACGGATCACCTGATGGTAAGCAATCGGCGTCGCCCATGGACACCCGGAACACTACAGGCGTTACAAGTGCGTTACCGGTCTTTTGGTGATTAGGAATTTGAGGATCGTTGGAGATTCAGGAATTGGGGAGATTGGGGAAAGAGAGGGTAGTTTGGCCTCCAGTACCCTCACTCACACGACGAAACACAACGCAAGCGTTGCTTCACCTCGGTTTTCTGTTTGGCCGTGGTATCACTCCGGTCGAGCCGACCCATTCGTGCCGAAGCATGGCTCTCCCACACTTTTCATTACATTTTTAATCCAACCAATCCATTAAGCCGGAATGCTCATATTCTCTCATTACTTTACAATATACTCTTCAATCCTGCTGCCCCTTGTTATCTAAAAGAACGTTTTCAGTTCCTTAGTGACACACATACAAGGTTATTGAGATCATCAGACAATCTTAATTTAAATATTAGTTTGCACTCCACTTCCTTTTTTGGTAATTCCTTCACTATTAAAGCGGCTCGGTTGTGGAATGCCTTGCCGATTAAGGTGAGGCGTGCTCAAACTCTACCTCAGTTTAAAAATCTAGTTAAAGAACATTACCTCTCTCTTTAGTCATTATTTTTAAAAATTCCTACCTAGCATGGAAACACATAAACACACACACACACACTCACACACGCGCGCGTGCACACACAGACACATCTACACTCACACTCACTTATGTATAGTAGTTATATCTATTTTAATTTTATATATTATTTATTTGGTATGTAGGTATAGATAGTATTATATTGTATGTATTGTTTTAATTATTGTACAATAGACGACCCCCTTTTTCCAACTCCTGAATACTGGCTCCATCCAAAGGTTGTCTGGAAGAAATCGCATTCTGCGATAAGACCGCCCATTATAATAATAATAATAATAAAAGCCCGCAGGGCACCTTGAGGCGAGGAAGCCCGCAGGGCACCTTGAGGCGAGGTGACGGGCATTAGCGACCCCGCGGGCTACCATCATCCCGAGTGCTCCAGGGAGAAGTCACCGTTCCTTCTTCTCCGGCTTGCCTTAATTGGCTGGCTGGAGTGAAAGATGACAAGGAACAGGTCTCCCACCTCTGGCTTGCCTTCATTGGCCGTCCAGAGTGGAGTCGCGAGAGCAGTGATCCTGCTCGGAGGGTAAGAAACTATTCGTAAGTCGCGAGTGGGCCAGGGATGCAGGAGGCTTCGGCTGGAGCAGATGATCTGAGTAGAAAGCGGTGGTAGTTTCTTAACCCTTCAGCCACTCACATTCTCGTTGCCCCTCTGTTGCTATATCTAGCAGCCATTTCCGGGGCCCGGTCGGTGAGTTGGCGAGTCTCCGCCTGCCATTTTTACGTGTAATAATTACATTGTTTCGGCAGGTGCCATAGTCATCCATAGTTCCCAATTTTCCAGTCCACAGCAACCCATCCATAGCCCTACCTTTTTTTTCCATTATTCACAATAGTCCTACACTAACCGGAGACTGTCCTTGGGTGCATTTCCATAGTGCATTCAGGGATAGTCGCCGGTTTGTGTGTCCATTACATTTATATTAAAGTTGTCTAAAGGGCCTCTGCGCAGTTGGCTTCGGCCCCTCGTACGCCTCCCAAATGACCGGGACCCTGTGGTCCCGTGAATGGTAAAGATAATAATAATAAAGGAATTTATTTCTCTCAAAAAGGTACATACATAGAAACATTATATCACTATTTAAGTTACAATAGGTTCAACCTTTGTGAGAGCTGGAGTCTATACTGGGTTCAAGACCTGTATGACAGATCTCCAGGTTCACACCCGATGTCACAATAATATAGTAGGTAATTGTAATGCAATAGAATACAAGCAATAAAAAGAAACAAATTCCGTGGTCTGAGGGTAGACCAACACCAAACCAGAGTGGATTATATGAGAATGGATGATGAGAATGTGTTTGTCAATTGTGAAAATGAATGTACAGTGTGTGAGTGTTCATGTCTTTAGTGTGAGTGTATCTGAAGTTGTGTGTTTGTGTATGTAAGTTGGTGTGCTGTGAAGAATATGTAGACATTACCGAAAGCCGACAACGACGAAGTACCCAACAATGTACCTATGCGAGATTTAAGATAAAACGTGCAGTAATTCTTCAGTGCTATCATAGTCCATGTCAAGAAGCCAGTTCCTGACCGTTTTTTTACATTTAGATTTACACAGAGGATATATGTTAAGTATATTGTTTGCCTTGTTGTATATGTAGCCGCTAAGAAAAGGGAAACTGCGTTGTGCTGATCGACAATTAGTCGAAAAAGGAGGACAAACACTATGCTTACGCCGTTTACCGTCAAACATGGTCGGATCGTAACTAATTTGGGAGTGAGTAGTCAAAAGAATATTCGAAATGAACAATTTTCGTATAGAGAGAACATTACAAATTTTATAAAGATCTGTGGTTGGAAAACGGAAAGGTAGCTTCCAGCCCACTTTCAGGAGTGCACGTTGTGCACGTTCTAGTTTTAAAAGATGTGTTTTAGCAGATCCGCCCCAGGCAATTATGCAGTATTCCATAATTGATTGACCAAGAGCCAAATACACAAGCCGCATAGTATTAGTATCGGCAGCATGACGGAGAGACTTGAATACATAAATTAGCCTCCGGACTCGAGAGGTAAGCGCGTCTATGTGAGCACGAAAAGACAGGCAATCGTCAATAAGTACACCCAGATATCTAATGCAGTCGACACGAGAGATACGGGGACAGTTACAGATTGACCTGTGATGTAATTTGCAAGAGTGTGCTATTAATGGAAGGGAGGGTAAACGGGACTTGCCGGCCTCTGAAAGGGAAAAGGTAAGATATTTCGTTTTATCTGAATTTAAAGTGAGCAGGTTGTGGGTCAACCAATTGGTGACAAGGTCGAAACCACCCTGTGCATGCAGATAAACCGACTCCCACGAGTCACCATGAAATAGCAGGGCAGTATCATCAGCATATGAAAAAATGGATGCATTAGGTATTTTCAGAAGACACAAGTCGTTTATATAAATAAGAAATAGGGTAGGACCTAGGATACTGCCCTGGGGGACCCCGTATGTAATGGGAAGGTCGATGCTAGACCATTCAGCAATTTTAACGCGTTGGCGTCTACCAGTAAGGTAACTCTCGAATAGCGCAAGCTGGATACCTCTGATTCCTATACGCTCAAGTTTAATTAAAAGAGTGGGGACAGATATCGTATCAAACGCCTTAGCTAGGTCCAGGAAGATACCTATGACCTTCTGATGCCTGTCCAAGTTAGAGATGATGTAGTTGGTGAGGTTTAGCACTGCGTGGCCTGTAGAGAGTCCGGAACGAAAACCATACTGAGAGCAGGAGAGGATGCTGTTTATTTCAAGAAACTTGACCAGCCTACTGTTCACAAGCCTCTCAAGTAACTTAGATAGGGTTGGTAAGATTGAGATGGGTCTATAATTGTTAAGACGATACCTGTCGCCGCCCTTGTGTATAGGAAGTACTACTGCTAATTTGAATGCATCTGGAAATATCCCGGATGTAAAGGCAAGGTTAAATATCTGTGACAGAAGTTGTGCACATTCTTTTATGTTTGTTTTTTTATGTATGTTTTTATGGTGTACAATAAAGTGTAAATAAATAAATAAATAAATCCAATCCATTTGTCCACAGATAGCAAAACAACTACAGATCTTTGCTCAACTTGGCAATAATGACAAGAAATTTGAAGAAATCATGTGGATATCAGGTAACAGGATTTTAAAACAAGGTACAGCTTTGGAATCATTATAAAAAAATGTTAGTTGTCCGTTCATCGTGTGGTGACGACCAGCATTTACTGTTACCACCCCTATTCTTCTCGTGGGTGTAATATACCCGACTAAGAGACTGCATATTAGACAGAGACCGTGCAGCAGCGCTCTCTGATAACCCTGAACCTTGTACACTGCGACCTCCAACCCGCCTGCCTGCGGAGATTGTGACAAACCCTCTTATGTAGAGGAGACTCATAGTGCAGCAGTGGACATTTTGCTGTAGGCTTGATGATGATGATGATAATGTTCCAGGGGTACTACAGGACCATACAATAATCACCGGAGCGATGCGTGCGCACGTGAGCGAATATTACGCCAATAAGGCCTATATAGCCAAGGAGCTATGCCTGCAGATGTTCAGACCCGCTTTTAAGTGAGAATTACTTAGTTTTTACTTATTTATACGTTCTCTTCTTAACAGCAAAGAATCTAAGGGTCGATTGTAAAGTTGAACAAAGTATCTGTACATAACATACATACGCCTTTTATCCCCGAAAGGGTAGACAGAGGTGCACACAGAAGTAACACCCACTTTTCACTATTTATGTTATGAGTCCCATGTAATATAGGGGGAGAGCCTATTGCCATATACCGGGCGCATTTCCAGCAGAACCTAACGGGTAACCGGGGCTCCGGCTCGACGTGCAGGAGAAGGAACGGGGTGGTTTTTAGTCAGTAAGAGTCTGACACTCCCTTCCGCCTCACCCAGGCGGGAGCAGTCATTCGATGATTTTCCCCCCTTAAAAAAAAAAAAAGACTCTGTGCTACCACGGAGATTTAAAAAAAAACATGTGATAATTTCCCTGACCTGGGAATCGAACCTGAGACCCCTTGCCCGGTAGTCGCACTTGTGACCACTCGGCCAACGAGGCAGTCGACGTCGTTCATGGATAAACGCAGCACTAGAGGTTTTACAAGTGCGGTACTGGTCTTTTGGTATAGGATGTTGAGGATTGGAGAGATTGTGGCAAGGGGTGATTCGGCCTCCGGTAATATCACTCACACGACGAAACATTGTTTCATGTCGGTTTTCTGCTCAGCCGTTATATAACTCCGGTCGAGTTGACCCATTCGTGCCGAAGCATGGCTCTCCCACATTTTCGTTTACAAAATGACCTGACCATGACCTGACCATAGCACAGAGACTGGAATTGGCTAGTTTCCTAGGTTTAAAATAAATTGTTTCAACTTTTCAATGCAATTTAAATAATCATACTCTCATCGTTTGATTTGACAATTTAGCTAGTATTGGATTTTTTCTAAGGAAATAAGTATGTTATTTGACGCAGAAATATGATGACGTCACAAGTTGCGATCCAATACAAAATTCATAGAAAAGTATCGTTTTTGACATTTCAATAAAAGTATTGAATTTGACTACCTGTCAACTACTGCAGCATACAGCACAATATGTTCTCTTTTTACATAGGAAGGACTCGAATTAAGGATCATTTTGTCACTAATCGCTTGATAACCACTTTGCCCACTAGTCCTTGTTTAATTTATCTTTCACTAGCGACCCGCCCCGGCTTCGCACGGGTCCAATTAGAAACCGCTAAATTTATCAGTGTTTCTCTACGATATTACGCATGTATTATACATATAAACCTTCCTTAAGAATCACTCTATCTACCTATTAAAAAAAACCGCATCAAAATCCGTTGCGTAGTTTTAAAAATCTAAGCATACATAGGGACAGACAGACGGCGGATAGCGACTTTGTTTTATACTATGTAATGATTTAATATTTCAGTATTCTACGTAATTCATCGAGCAAAATGATATACTACGCTTGTCAATTCAATATATCTTCCTGTTGGACCCTTGAAGGAGACAGATTCTTCGTAAGTATATCAAATTAATTAGCTCATGACGATACCTAAGAGCGTATCGCCTGGACAGTCCACGCTACCATCAGTTGACTGGACAATCTATACACTACATGAGTCACTGTTTACATGTTACCATTAGCTCGTGACGATACCTAAGTATGTATCGCCTGGACAGTCCACGCTACCATCAGTTGACTGGACAATCTCTACACTACATGAGTCACTGTTTACATGTTACCATTAGCTCATGACGATACCTAAGTACGTATCGCCTGGACAGTCCACGCTACCATCAGTTGACTGGGCAATCTCTACACTACACGAGTCACTGTTTACATGTTACCATTAGCTCATGACGATACCTAAGTACGTATCGCCTGGACAGTCCACGCTACCATCAGTTGACTGGATAATCTCTACCCTACATGAGTCACTGTTTACATGTTACCATTAGCTCATGACGATACCTAAGTACGTATCGCCTGGACAGTCCACGCTACCATCAGTTGACTGGACAATCTGTACACTACATGAGTCACTGTTTACATGTTACCATTAGCTCATGACGATACCTAAGTACGTATCGCCTGGACAGTCCACGCTACCATCAGTTGACTGGACAATCTCTACACTACATGAGTCACTGTTTACATGTTACCGTTAGCTCATGACGATACCTAAATACGTATCGGCTGGACAGTCCACGCTACCATCAGTTGACTGGACAATCTGTATACTACATGAGTCACTGTTTATGTTTTGTTTTTCAGATCGTGGTATATAATCCCTTGGCTTGGTCAGTCACTTTGCCAGTCAGGCTACCTGTTGCAAGAGGAATCTACAAGGTTTATGATCCAAAAGGTTACTATTCTAATATACTTACTCTTTCTCTAGAATTGGCATAAGGAGAGACATCAGTCTCAATTCGCGGAGAACTTAACGGGTAACCGGGGCTCCGGCTCGACGTGCAGGAGAAGGAACGGGGTGGTTTTTAGTCAGTAAGAGTCTGACACTCCCTCCCGCCTCACCCAGGCGGGAGCAGTCATTCGATGATTTTTCCCCCATAAAAAAAAAAAGCCTGATCATAGTGATTTGTAAACCATTAAGTACGTAGGTCACTACAAAAGTTTTGTCGTACTCCGTGAAATATTATTTTTTTTCGAAGTATTCTCCATTGGCACTTAGGCAGGTCTTCATACGTGCAAACCACGTATCAAAGATGTCGCTCCAGAATCCTTCCTGCACACTGCTGCATATCTCCTCAAAAGCACCTAAAAGTTGGTCATCATTAGTAAACTTGCGGCCTTTTAGTTGCTTTTTTACATATGGGAACAGGCCAAAATCACACGGTGCTAAGTCTGGGCTATAAGGAGGGTGTCCCAGTAATTTGATCCCAGTTTGACTCAGATAGTCCACAGTTTTGCCGGCTCGATGCGCGGGAGCGTTATCATGATGCAAGAACCAAGTGTCGAGTCTTGAGTTTGGACGTTCATTTTTCAAAGATTCTAAAACTTGAGGTAAACATTTTTCAGTGTACCAGGCAGCTGTCACAGTCTTCTGTTTATCAAGCACAATTATTGATAAAATACCTCTTCTGGAGAAAAATACGGCTACCATTCTTTTTTTGACTGACCGGGACATTTTAACGGACGTCGGAGGATCTTCGTCTTCAAACACCCACACTTTACTCTGGGATTTAGTTGGAACGTCGAAATAATACAGCCAGGTTTCGTCACCAGTGATAATTGAATTCACATAGTTAGATTTGCCGTCATTGAATTTTTTTAACATTTCTTTACACCATTTGACGCGCTGTTCCCTAATCGCATCAGTTAGCAAATGTGGTACCCAAAGTGAACAAAGCTTTCGTACTCCTAAGTTTTCATGAAGATTTCGATGAATAGTTGGTGCACTTAAATTGAGTGTTTCCTCGATCTGACGGTATGTTACATGGCGATCTCCTTCAATCACTTTTCGCACAGCCACAATATTCTTATCAGTGGTTGCGTCAATCGGCCTGCCCGGTCTTGAATCGTCTTCTAAATTAAAATTGCCGCGATTGAATTGTAAAAACCATCTTTCTATAGTCCTAAGGGATGGACAATTATCACCCAACACACCACTCATTTCTTCGAAGCATTGTTGTTTTGATAATCCACGCTTAAAGTTATACAAAATTATCACCCGAACGTCACGACGATTTAAATCTGACATATCCAATTGTTAAAAAATTCACTAAAAAAATACTAAGCTAGTTACTCCAACGAAACTTATGCAAAATATGTTGACATTAGTTGATGTATTAGAATCTACCCTCAGTTGAATTATAACTATTAACTATTTGTCATACGACAAAACTTTTGTAGTGACCTACGTATATAACGCATGTTGTGCTTACCTATAATAGATTGATGCACTAGTATTTAAGTTTTCGTAAATGTAACCCTATATTGTATAAGTGTAATCAATTGTTGGTGAGCCAAATCAATAAAATAAAATAAAAGATCTAAGCATACATAGATATAGCGACTTTGTTTTATACTAGTGTAGTGATAAAAATCTTTATATCGATCTTTTTTACGTTGTTATCTCAATTCCAGGTGTACAACAAAACCATTCCCTGTAACACTCCCCGAACTAGTGATGGCTCTCCCAGACGAGGAGACTTTTTAACCGAAGATGAATTAGTATTCATAGCAACCAAAGTACCACCGCTAGGCTACAAATCCTATACATAGAGCGAGTGCAATTACGTACAAGAACGAGACGATCGATTCTTAAGCGAATATTTAATCAAGACCCCACAACTAAGAAAACATTCACAAGGGAGACGAATTTTTTGAAACACGACGGTAAATATATTATCGACGATTTACCGGAGTATGAGTACTTTGAAGATGCTACTGAGAAGGGGCATGATAAAGTCCCTGTAGCGAACGCGGCGAGGGCCAAATATTTAGAGTTTTATAGTGATTATATCGGTACTGAACCTCCGGCCACTAACGAGACGGAAGAAGATGACACTGCTGAATCGAAGAAGGTTTCAATGCAAAGCAGTTATGTTCCATTGCGTTCTAATATGTAAGTAATATTACCGTTGTTTTTACATATATAACGTCACGACGGCAGAGATTATGGAACAACAATTGCTTACGCTTTATCAACAGTCATCAATCTTATTTAATTATTGTGTTTTTCGGCTTACTCACGTAATAATTTGACGAGGAACTCGACTAGTTTCAAGCCATGCTAGAGGTCATATTCATGAGCAGCATTCCGCGACCCGCACGCGGCGACTGTCGCGCTGCTACTAATAATACCGTCGTTTTTACATATACATATGTACATATATAACCTCACACCGGCAGAGATTATGGAACACCAATTACTTACGCTTTATTAACAGTCATCAATGTTATTTCATTACTAGCTACTTCTGCGCGGTTTCACACGCTCTGCTCAGCTCCTATTGGTCTTAGCGTGATGTTCTATAGCCTATAGCCATCCTCGATAAATGCGCTATCCAACACAAAAAGAATTATTCAAATCAGACTTGTAGTTACGGAGATTAGCGCGTTCAAACAAACAAACAAATGAAACAAACTCTTCCGCTTTATATTATAGTACTAGCTATTTCCGCGCGGTTTCACACGCTCTGCTCAGCTCCTATTGGTCTTAGCGTGATGTTTTATAGCCTATAGCCATTCTCGATAAATGCGCTATACAACACAAAAAGAATTATTCAAATCAGACTTGTAGTTACGGAGATTAGCGCGTTCAAACAAACAAACAAATGAAACAAACTCTTCCGCTTTATATAATAGTACTAGCTATTTCCGCGCGGTTTCACACGCTCTGCTCAGCTCCTATTGGTCGTAGCGTGATGTTTTATAGACTATTGCCATCCTCGATAAATGCGCTATCCAACACAAAAGAATTATTCAAATCAGACTTGTAGTTACGGAGATTAGCGCGTTCAAACAAACAAACAAAAAAACAAACTCTTGCGCTTTATATAATAGTATAAGATTATGTTTTTCGGTCTACTCACGTAATTGTTTGACGAGGAACTAGTTAAGGGTTCCCACCCTACAGATGCATGATATGTTTTGTTAGCACTAATTCAGCTTAGCAATATAATTAGTATATGGCGCAAGTGCGACTGGTGGTCAAACGGTCTCGGGTTCGATTTCCGGGTCAGGCAAAGTATTACTGGGTTTTTAAAAATCTCAGTAGTAGCACGGAGTCTGGAAATGTGCCCGGCATATGGCAATAGGCTCACCCCCTATTACATGGGACTCATAACAGAAATAGTGAAAAGTGGGTGTATATTAGTATATATTGTACAGTGGTATTAAATGCCGTAATATGCACCTCTGCCTACCCCTTTGGGGATTAAAGGCGTGATGTTATGTATGTAAACTAGCTGTTGCCCGCGACTTTGTCCGCGTAGATTAATGACTTCTGACAGAATCAATTCAGTGCCCAAGTAAGATTTACCTATTTTGAAATGATTTATCGTAGTTTCAATAAATAAATAATCCCGCAGGGATCTTACCAGTACAGTGCCCGATCACGTAATGTTTGAGTAATAAAAACTATTCTATCGACTATTGTTGTACCGAATCTCTCTAAAATAAGTTCAGTGGTTAAGAGTTAGACAGTCCCGGGGCATTGACGCATAGTTCCCGTTCCCGTGGGACATCTGTGATAAAAACTATCAAACGTTACCCAGGTCCCAAATCATCGTTTTACCGAATGTAATTCAAAAAGATTCAATGATTCTAAATTCAATGGCTAAGAAGATTTATACAAACTCTCATTCCCTATTTTATCCCCTTAGGGGTGGAATTTATCAAAATCCTTTCTAAGGAGATACCTATGTCATAGTAACTTTATGCATGCAAAGTCTCAGCCCGATCAATTTAAAACTGGCAAAGTATCATACTTTGGGGTGAGAATGTTCAAAAACCTTTCTAAAGGGACGTTTACGTCGTCGTCATAATATCCATCTACACGCCGAATTTCAACCCGATCGGTGTAAAACTGACAAAGCTTCATAGGTACAAACTTTCACCCCCTATTTTACCCCCTTAGGGGTGGAAATGATCAAAATGCTTTCTTAGCGGATGCTTATGTATATGATAACATCTATCTGCATGTCAAATTTCAATTCGATCGATTTAAAACTGACAAAGGCTCATACAAACTTTCATCCCCTATTTTACCCCCTTGGGGTGGAAATTATCAAAATCCTTTCACAGCCGATTACTACGTCATAACATCTATCTGCATGCCAAATTTCAACCCGATCGGTTTAAAACTGACAAAGTCCCATACAAACATTCATCCCCTATTTTACCCCCTTGGGGGTGGAAATTATCAAAATCCTTTCACAGCGGATGCCTACGTCATAACATCTATCTGCCCAAATTTCAACCCGATCGGTCTCCCGCGCTGCTGTAGTGCGTCTGCGATGTTTGCGCACGCGCACACTGACGGCTTTCACGCGGTGCTACGGCGCCGCATCGCCTCGCTGATGTTCCGTACGCGTGGGAGCGCCAACACCATCTTGAGCGAGCTCAGCCAAAAACTGGATAGCCCCCTTATGAGGCACTGGGTTCAAACTCAAGTGTGCGTGACCGGTGCCTCAAACGGAGGCAAATACTTAAGTTAATTCTATTGTTAAAAAAATTAAATAATTTGGCCTTTTTTCATTTCTTCTTTATATTTGTTGATGTAATGATATTTTTTACCTAAATTGACATTAATTAAATTGACAATATACTAATTTGAATGATTGATAATGCGGTGTTATAATGTAATAAATTAAATTAATTAAGAATATATATATTGAATAATAATAAACTGTAAATGTATGGACCCAATATGTCTGAAATAAATTTATTTTATTTATTTTATTTATTTATTTTTAAAACTGACAAAGTCTCATACAAACTTTCATCCCCTATTTTACCCTCTTGGGGGTGGAAATTATCAAAATCCTTTCACAGCGGATGCTTACGTCATAACATCTATCTGCATGCCAAATTTAAACCCGATCGGTTTAAAACTGACAAAATTTCATACAAACTTTCATCCCCTTTTTTACCCCCTTGGAGGTGGAAATTATCAAAATCCTTTCTTAGCGGATGCCTACGTCATAACATCTATCTGTATTCCATATTTTAGCCCAATCTATCCAGCGGTTTGGGCTGTGCGTTGATAGATCACTATGTCAGTCAGTCAGTCAGTCAGTCAATCACCTTTGAATTATATATATAGATCTACGATATAAAAATAAGTCGGGTATTCCTTCCTGACGCTATAACTTCTTTTGGAAAGGTCGCGGGCTCCATGAGGTTTAAAGCAAAAAAAAATCAGGAAAAAAATGTTTTTCTTCATCGTTTAATCACCAAACGGAATGTTACATAATAAATAAATTAATCCTTACTAATATCCTTACTAATATTATAAATCGTAAAGTGAGTTTGTTTGTTTGTTCCACTTTCACGACGTAACTACTAAACCCATTGCTTTAGTTTTTTGCCGACGTGAATTTAGAAGTCTGGATTAAATAATAGGGTACTTTTTATCCCGGAAAAATTTGATATTCTCGAGAGAAAACGAAATTATTAGTATAGATGGCGCTGTGTGTATTGGTATATATCACATAGTCTACTTTTTATCCTTTTGTGACGCGAGCGAAGCCGTGGGTAAAAGCTAGTAAATAATAACATCGTACATTTCAGGTTTACAATACCAACATCGTCCACCACAACAGAACGGACGACTACGACATCAACTACCATCTCGACCACAACCAGTTCAAGCACAGAAGTATCATCGGAACCTGTTATAACCACAAGGAGATTTGAACCTTATAACCTTCTCAGTACCACCTTCGAACCGATAGAGTACTATGATGATGAGCCAAGTGAGACAACAACGCCCCAAGTCGTAGAAAGCACGGCCCCATTTTTCGATTTCGAAAAGTTTTATCGAAGGATGGAGAAGTCTGGGTACCATAGCATGGAGTCCAGTGACGGTTTTATACAGAATGAGGTTGGTTATATATTTTTTTTTATTACCTGCCTCGTTGGCCGAGTGGTCGTAAGCGCGACCGCCGGGCAAGGGGTCTCGGGTTCGATCCCCGGGTCGGCCAAAGTATTACTGGGGTTTTTGAAAAATCTCAGTAGTAGCACGGAGTCTGGAATTGTGCCCGGTATATGGCAATAGGCTCACCCCCTATTACATGGGACTCATAACATAAATAGTGAAAAGTGGGTGTTACATTATACAGTGGCATAATGTGCACCTCTGCCTACCCCTTCGGGGATAAAAGGCGTGATTTTATGTATGTTTTTTTAATTACCGGAGGCCCAGCTCCCTCCCCCCTTCCCCAATCTCCCCTATTCCCGAATCCCCAACAATCCTCACACTCCTAATTCCCAAAAAAACGTTGCCCCACACTAGGATTATCTCCTGTGTCGTGGGTGCGTTTACAAACATACAAGTTCACATACACATGACACACAGACCCGGAACAACAATTTGTGGATCACACTAAATGTTTGTACGTGCGGGAATCGAACCACGGCAACCGGTTGCCCAGCCACCGCACCAACCGTTGTCCCGTACTAGGATTTTCTCCTGTGTTGTGAGTGCGTTTACAAACATATAATTTCATTTACACTGGATACCCAGACCTGGATGCTTACTCTTGATGTCAATGCAATTTCAATCCAATAAAATCTGAATAATTATTCAATGTCAACACTATACAACCACAATTGTAGCTGTTACAATAGCATTCAGAGTACGGAATATAAAGACAAACTCAATATCATTTAGTTCATTCAATATCCGCGCAATACGGATGCAATGGGCGCTAGTGTTGCCACTCAAGAGTACGACACAATATCAATGTCGATCGATCGGAATTGGATTCAAGAGTAAGCCCCCTGGAATAACAATCTGTGGATCGCACAAAGAGCTGTCCTGTGCTGGAACAGCAGTCAGTTGCCCAGACCTTCTGCATACAGTCAAAATTATAAATATTGTTTTTAATATTACTTTAAACTACTTACTTTAGACCGCGAGGACACCGCTGACCGCAACACATAACATAACAGGTAGGCAGAGGTGCACATTTCGGCACTTAATGCCACTGTACAATGTAACACCCACTTTTCACTATTTATTTTATGAGTCCCATGTAATAGGGGGTGAGCCTATTGCCATATTGCGCAAATTAAAATTAATATTATTATTTTGTTTATTAGATTTTTTTTTTATTGTTTATTCAAAATTCTGTATGTATTGTATGTATTCTGTAGATGTATTTTTATTTTTTTATATTCTTTGTTTTCTGTGCGTGTAATTGCCAAATAAATGATTTTTCTTTCTTTCTTTCTTTCTTTCATATACCGGGCACATTTCCAGACTCAGTGCCACAACTGAGATTTTTAAAAAAACAGTAATACTTTGCCCGACCCGGGAATCGAACTCGAGACCCCTTGCCCGGCAGTCGCACTTGCGACCACTCGGCCAACGAGGCAGTCTATAATGTTAATAATGACGGTACTCCTTTGAGTACCGTCATTATTGTCCCGTTGAATCAAACAAAAGTCCTTTTGCTTAGCAATCGCACCGGCGATCATAGAAATCGCCTATACTTACACAAATTCATGAACATCAATATACCGAACACTTTACCTTAATGTCGTGGTGACCCGGAGGTATAGGCGCCCGCTTCTCGTACATGAGAGTGCGGGCTCGAAACCTACCAACGACAAGTACCAATGTGACTTGTTCCGAGTTATATGTACTTTCTAAGATTAGTCAGACACCACTGACAAACGGTGAAGGAAAACATCGCGAGGAAAACTGGGCTTATAATTTATAATTATAAGTTTGTAATCGCCAACCCGCATTGAGCAAGCGTGGCGGTTAATGGTCAAACCTTCTCCGTGTGAGAAGAGGCCTTTGGTCAGCAGTAGTCACTTATAGGCTGTTGATGATGGTGATGATAAATGAATTCTTCACAATAATTGGGCAATTTCCAGGGTATGAACATTAAAAATCTAATTAGTCCGTCAGTTAGGTAATGTAAAAATATTAGACACGTATTTTTTTATTTTCTCGTATTAAGTTGCAATACTTAGATAAAATGGCGCTAAGTTTAGGAGTGGGAGGTCATTACGTCATAACGTGCTACAAAATGTGGCACGCTGTGACGTCACACGATATTTCAAATTAATATATCGTCGAAAGTATTTAATTTGGTGAGAAAAGAAAAAATACGTGTCTAAAGTTTTAAATTAATGTACCAGACGGACATTAAAATAAAATTTAAAAACTACCCTATTGTTTATACAGTTTTAATTGTTTTTGTTTCCATGTTAATTATGCAACATCAGCCTGGAGCGGTTGATAACAACTATAATTACATTAAAAGAATTTATTCCTTACTTTTATGAAAATAAGACTTGTTTTTTACCAACACCTGTCGGCGTTTTTCGGAAACGTTACGTTTAGTACACAAAACTGCGATGCGATTTCGTCCGACAAGACGTTTCCCAGGGTGACCATTCCTTCGACGACCGTCAACCCTATTGTAACCAAAGTTAGTCAGTAAGAGTCTGACACTCCCTTCCGCCTCACCCAGGCAGGAGTCATTCGATGATTTTCCCCCCTAAAAAAAAAACCCTATTGTAACCAAAGCATTTCTATTACAGTACATCAAAATAAACGTCAACAATGATCAACAACCTCTAAGCATTATTCTTTCGAATGGCGTCAACATATCTTTCACCATACAAATGTGCTACTACGTCGCAGACGACCCAGAGAAACTCGGAACTATGAAGAAGAAGCCAGGAGCCTTTATATTCAGACCTATGGACTCCCAACCGATATTAATACTAGATGTCTACAACTCTAAGATCCTGAAATCTGATGTCGTTGAAGAGATCCATCTTCGTTTCGCTGATTATGCTGGGATATCTTTGAAGCTATATAAAGGTTTGCCAACTATTGAGGTCGATTGGGTCGTTGGTCCGATTCCAATCGCTGATAACTTGGGTAAAGAGGTTTTTATTCGGTATGTGACTGATTTGAATAATAACGGCGTTTTTTATACCGATAGTAATGGCAGGCAGACTATGAAAAGAATAAGGGATGCTAGACCTACGTTTTTGCCGACTATTGTTGATAGTTCTTCCGCTGTCGCTGGTGAGTATAATTTGCATACGACCTTTGTATTAAAATTAAGGATACAGATGATATAACATAACATCTCGCCTTTTATCCCCGAAGGGGTAGTTACGGCACTGACATAACATAACATCACGCCTTTTATCCCCAAAGGGTTTGGCTGGGAGGTACACATTACAGCACTTAATGCCACTGTACAATGTAACACCCACTTTTCACTATTTATGTTATAAGTCCCATGTAATAGGAGGTGAGTCTTTTGTCTCCTAGTCTATCCTTGGCTTAAAACTGTAATGCTACCTGGTCTCTGTCAAGCCCCTTAGTCGGGTATACGACACCCACGTGAAGATTAGGGGTGGTGATTTATTCTTCTTTGTCGTCAACTTACAGTTCATTTATCAGAACTAGTTACTACCGCGTGGTTTTGCTCGCTTCTTGGCTCCTATTGATCACAGCGTGATGTTTTATAACCTATAGCCTTTCTCGATCAATGAACTATCCAACACAAAAAGAATTATTCAATACGGATTAGGAGTTTCTGAGAAAAGCAAGTCTAAAAAAACAACAAACGCTTCCACCCTTCTCACGAAAATAGGAACATCCCTTTCTGACGACAGTTAACAAATCAATAATTACTTTGTTTCCAGGGAACATCTACCCAGTCACATCAAAAATATACATCGAAGACAAAACAAAAAACATCAGACTGTCCATTTTTACCGACAGATGTCAGGGCGGAACATCTTTGATCGACGGACACATAGACATATTTCTTCATAGACGTATCTTTACCGATGACATTGGCGTCAATACTTATTTAAACGAATCTGTACTTGGCCACGAAAGCATTGTAAGGGGGAAACAACATTTATATCTATCCAAAGCTGATTTCCGACCAAACAAGGTATTCGAGAAGAAATTCGCTAAGGAATTGGAATTAGGACCTAAAGTGTTCACATCAATTCACCAATCTTACTTCAATATCAGTCTTGCCAATTGGAATGAAAACATCAATGAATATACGGCTTTGAATATGAAATTACCCGTTGGAGTACACATTTTAACTTTGGAAAAATGGCACGATAAATATTTATTGAGATTGGAAAACTATTTAGAACAGGCTGACGTTGCTCGCAATGGTTATAAAAAGGTATACATTAAAGAGTTGTTCAAAGACTTCATTATAACTGAAGCCAAAGAGACTTTGCTAGCTGGTAATATATGGTTAGATGATTACTACCCAATGCGCTGGCACAAAGATAGATTCGTAAAAAATTTTAACGAAATTTATGGGAATTTCAGCCATTTTGAATTTGCCAAAGATGAGGAGGTGGAATTGAATAGACAGAAGATAAATTTGGATGAAGGCATCGGTTTGATGCCGCAACAGATAAGGACTTTTGTTGTAAGTTATGTTCGGAGGTAATAAAGAGGTAGAGGTACGATATGACCTTCAAACTCATTAGAAGTAGGCACAGCTTTTTTTCCCTCCCAAAACCGCTGCAACTCCTGTAAGCCAGAATCTACAGTAGATACAACCATGAAAACAACGGAACATTGAAGTCCGGCGCGTCCCAGGGACATGAGTAACTGTCTTGGTTCCCGCAACGAAGTGAATCAGAAAATATTATAAGAGGAAAAGAAGAAAAAACTATAGTTTCCACTTCCCTCGGTGAATTACTGCAGGAGACAGAATGAATTAAGCCTACAGGCACAAAGAAGACTGTAGAACTGGGTGAAGCCCAGTCGCCAAGCACCACGGAAATTTGACTAAAAACTAAATGTGTGAGCTGTTATACTTGCTTCTAATAATAGGTATGGCAAAAGCGCCTAAACGCACGGAAATTTGTTCTAGATTCCACAAGGTCCGTATAATAAGCTGTACCTGACGAAACAATTAAATTATTTAACATAGTGTTACGTTCATATTGCCAGAGATCAAACTCCCAGAGTATGTGATGGGCCGACTGCTCGTATTGCAACTCCGCTGTCGAACATTGGCACCATGGTGAATCAATAAGTTTAAATGAGAACAATTTACTTTTAAAGTTGCCGTAAGAAATTGGGTAGGCACAGCTTGGCAAAAAAGAGTTTTATACGGTGATAGCTGGGACGTGCTTCATCGTAGACCGCATCATCGCTTACCAGCTTATTCAAACGTCGGCCCATCAAATATACAGAGTGTCCCTGAAGTCGACGATCAAATAGCACCAGATAATCGACGAGGTTCCAACAGTCTTAAGAAAAATACAGAAAAAAATCCAAGTCATCCTTACTATATTATAAATTGGAAAGTGAGTTTGTTTGTTTGTTTGTTCCGTTTTCACGCCGTAACTTCTAAACCGATTGCTTTGAATTTTTGCAGACGTAAAGTTAGAAGTCTAGATTAAATAATAGGGTACTTTTATCCCGGAAAAATTTGATATTCCCGAGGGAAAACATAAGTATTGGTATAGATGGCGCTGTGTATATTGGTATATGTCACATAGGCTACTTGTTATCCTTTTGTGACGCGAGCGAAGCCGCGGGTAATAAAGCTAGTATAGTTTTTAAATTACTTAAAATCACATATATCCACGAAAAACTAGACCCTGTGCCAATCTTTTGACTCTGGTTGCTACAATTCTTTATTTTTTCGTCTGTATTTTTGCTTACATTGTCCTGAATAGTGCTTTAGTATTAATGAATAATGAATTCTGAGTGAACTGCTGTAGTTTGGATAATAATATCATTTTTTGATGAACCAAGAAATTTCAATAAACTCTTTATCTTACTTTAAGTGACTGTATTGAGCAAATTTCAACAAGTTGGCTAATTTAATAAGTATTCTAAAATGGTATATCATTTCCTACAGTATTTCTTAAATGCCAGCCAAAAAATATTACACGTCGACCCATGAAATATAAAAAAACTCGTACTGAGGCTTATAAGGCTTATAAGGGCTGGCAACATATTTATATATAAATATATCTCCAGTAATATTGTGGATGTTAATTATCAATGTCGTAGATGCTTGAGTGTCAACGTACAGCCCAGTGTTAGGTATAAGTACATAGCATATTATGTAAGTTTTATTTAAATAAATGTATAACCTATAACTGTATTTTACGTTTTTTATTTTCACACTTTAGTACAGTCTCCTGTGTCGTGTGTACGTATATAAACACTTTCATATATACAACAGTGTCGGAGAGCCATGCTTTGGCACGAATGGGCCGGCTCGACCGGAGTGATACCACGGCCGAGCAGAAAACCGACGTAAAACAACGCTTGTGTTGTGTTTCGTCATGTTAGTAAAGTTACCAGAGGCCTAATTACCCCCCTCCCTTCCCCAATCTCTCCAATCCCTGAATCCCCAACAATCCTCAAACTCATAATCTCCAAAAGGCCGATAACGTTCTTGTGACGCTTACGGCGTTCCGTGTGTCCATGGGCGACGCCGATTGCTTACCATCAGGTGATCCGTCTGCTCGTTTACCGGCTTATACCATAAAAAACACATCACACACAATGGGAGCTTACTCTTGAATCCAATTCCGATCGATCGACATTGATATTGTGTCGTACTCTTGAGTCGCAACACTAGCGCCCATTACATCCGTATTGCGCGGATATTGAATGAACTAAATGGTATTGAGTTTGTCTTTATACAGCTACGATTGTGGTTGTATAGTGTTGACTTTGAATAATTATTGAGATTTTATTGGATTGACATTGAGATTGGTTTCAAGAGTAAGCTGCGTAGCTCCAATATTTGTGGATCACACAAAGAATTATTGTTCTATGTAGGAATCGAACTCACAACATACAGTAAAATTACTAAACATAACATCATTTATCCCCGAAGAGGTAGACAGGTGCACTTTAATGCCACTGTACAATGTAACACCCACTTTTCACTATTTATGTTATGAGTCCCATGTAATAGGGGGTGAGTCTATTGCCATATACCGGGTACAATTCCAGACTACGTGCTACTACTGAGAATTTTTTAAACGCCCCTGTAATGGCTAGCCCGACCCGGAATTCAAACCCGAGACTCCTTGCCAGACAGTCGCACTTGCGACCACTCAGCCATTGAGATTTTTTTTTAAGTCCGGGTATCGAACCCGACACCCTACTGCTGAGATTTTTTTAAACCTTGCCCGACCCGGGAATCGAACCCGAGACCGCTTACCCGGCACTTGCGTCCACTCGGCCAACGTGGCAGTTTAAATTACAGTAAAATTACATGTAGGTAAGTATCTGTTTACGTATAAAATAAAACGAATATATTTTTTAAAAAATTCATAAAATTTATTTGGTTTTTCATTCTTTTTTTCTATGTAACATTTGATTACAAAACAATGATACATTAACAATAGTATCTATCTATAAACATAATTAGAATTATTTCGAAAATCTTATTATAAAACGTAGACAGCACATATACGTCGAAAAATCTATTTCGTTTTCGCCCCGAAGCAAAACAACTCGCCATTTTATTGGTTTAGAGATACTTCTACTTAAGTGTGGGAGAGCCATGCTTCGGCACTGCTGGGCCGGCTCGACCGGAGTGATACCACGGCCTCACAGAAAACCGACGTAAAGCAACGCTTGCGTTGTGTGAGTGAGGTTACCGGAGGCCCAATTACCCTCCCCTTCCCCAATCTCCCCAATTCCTGAATCCCCAACGATCCTCAAACTCCTAATCCCCAAATGGCCGGTAACGCACTTGTAACGCCTCTGGTGTTCCAAGTGTCCATGACCGACGCCGATTGCTTACCATCAGGTGATCCGTCTGCTCGTTTACCGGCTTATGCCATAAAAAAAAACTTCTGGCTCAGTCTCAAGGGGGGAAAATCATCGAATGTCTGCTCCCGCCTGGGTGAGGCGGGAGTGAGTGTCAGACTCTTACTGACTAAAAACCACCCCGTTCCTTCTACTGCGTTTCGAGCCGGAGCCCCGGTTACCCGTTACGTTCTCCACGACAAAACAACTTGCCATAAGGAATACAGAAGAATAAAGGACGTCATTTATTTAAACTGTCAAACACCAAGCGGTCACCGGTGACCGCAACCTATTGTTCTCTAATTGTGTCTATAAATACGGTACTCGACGAGTTAAATAAAAAAAGAAGTTCATGGATATACGCACATGAAACACTAGAAGTATATTTGTAGGCAGTATTCGCATCGCACGTGCCACCCGATGAGAAATACCTCTTCGAGAATCACATGGCGTGATATTTTGATAATGTACTATGAGTTCGTATGCGCTTTCGAAGTTTGCGTAGCAATGGTTCACCAGTTATTTTTTGTTTTAAACATTTTATTTCTTTGTAAAACTATTGTATTACCGAGACAGAACCATTTCACTTCGGGACGAAAACGATATAGATTTCTCGGTGTACAATGTAACACCTACTTTTCACTATTTATGTTATGAGCCCCATGTAATGGGGGGTGAATATTCCCAAACACCAAAAACTAGACTCCGAGCTATAACTGAATCTTTCGAGGTCGAAAAAGACAAAAACACTTTCCCCGACCTAGGAATCGAACCTAGATACCTCATTGAGTGGTCTTAGTTCTGGCTACTTGAGCAACGAAGTAGTTAAAATTGTGTGCAAATTAATAAGAGATTTTATTTATTAAAAATTAAAGTCATTGATTCCGTAAAAAATGAAAAATTACAATGTTTAATATTAAATTAAGTAAAATCGCGGGTTACTCACGTGAATATACTGAGAAAAGCTCTACTAGTTTCGAACCACAGAGGGGTTCTTCCTCATGAGCAGCGTGCGCGGTCGCGGCGACGTCGCGTTTTTACTTAATTTAGTATGTCTCACGATAGTTATTATAAAAATGTTTAATATTTTTACAAGACGGGGTAACCGATTCCCCCCTTTAAAATAGGCAACATTAGCGCCCTCTAACGTAAATAAAAACGTTAACTCTCTTTCTAGCACACAATAATCTGAAATTTCTACTATCAGTATAAAAAGACGAAATCATACGTTTATTTGATAAATACTAAAACATCTATATTTGAACGGTTTTATTTTACTTTTCCTATTTCTATATCTGGGTCTTTAGTAATAGGGATGATGACAGGGTATGAAAATTAAAAATCTAATTAGTCCGTAAGTTAGGTAATGAAAAAATATTAGACACGCATTTTTTTTGTCGTATAATAAAACAATACTTAGATAAAACGAATCAAAGTTTAGTAGTGGGGGTTAAAACGTCATTTCTACGTATAAAATGTACATAGAAGTTACGTCACGCGACATTTCAAATCAATATATCGTCGAAAGTAATCGTTTCTGTAAGAAAATATGATATGATTTCAAATAATCTACCAGACGGAAATAAAAGGCATCTACCCTATTGTAATTTCACCCCCTTCCTGACGACAGATGGATCTGATATTTGGTACAAACTCTTAATCTTGATGACCATACAATATAATCTAATGTTCCACAACTACCTCCATTATGGATATCAAACGAAAGGGCTTGGTTGGTAGGAAAGAGCTCATTGAAACCGTTTAACATTAAACATAATAGTTTCTCATACAACTGTCGTTACTTCATACCGTCCTACCATGCTCATACTAGTAGCTTTTACTTGAGACGAATGCTCTTTAATTTCAAAATCAGCTAAAAACGTCTTTATTTCTTTACCTTTTATAGTAACAGTTAAATGATTTGATTTCCATTTCTGACTGAATTAGTCTTATCTTTAGCACTTTGCATATTCCACGTCCATTTTTTATAACCGTCCACTGGCCTGTGACCAGCTAAAAGCATCTCTTCAACCTTTAAAATCTTAATATTCTTAAACAAATTTTGTAAATTAACTTCGACTGATGCGTTTTTATCCTCAATGTAATTCTCTAAACGAATCAAAAGTTTCGAATCCCATGGTTCTAAGGTCAAAAGATGTATCCCTTTAGGCAAATCTCTTTCGAGCCACGAAATTCGTTGTGCATCGCGAGCCAATCGTCATATTTTATATTCGTCGCATCAGCGAATAGTAGGATAGGAGGTTGGTGCATTTCTACAACTTGCTTTTTGAGATTATCTTTACTTGTACCGATGTAACCCTATGCTTTCCCCTAACTACGAGACCCTTATCTTTCGCAGTCTCATTCAAAGCTTCCCCTACACCAAAAGCATCGTCACATAGCAACCTTCTATGTAACATCAACTCAATTTCACCATCAACCATGGAACTGCCACCTTGCGATCTATCCGTTAAGACGGACATCCTAAAATCTTTACTATTTTTTATATATATCTGATTGGTCACTGGATAATAATTGCCGGGCACCGGCTCCTGTAGACTAACATTCCATTGCGGGCGAAAATCTCTGCATCGTTCAAGTATCTGTCTGCCATTTGAGTCTGTATAAAATTTCCCCTTATTAGCTATATGCGTTTCATATTTAACTATATATTCTTTGCCTGTATCATCTAGAATAGGTATAGGTCCTACAACCCATTCGACCTCTAGATAATTATGATCATCATAGAATTTAACGTCAAGGTAACCAGCGGGGTTTAAATCAATGCGGATTTCTTGGACAATGTCTCCTTTGATGATGTCAGTGTTGAGTGGTTCCAATTTCGCAGGGGAATTTGATGATGGTCTAAATATATAGGCCCCCGATGCCCTGTGAGCACTGTCGTGGTTGTCACCACAGGTTCCGGTATAGTAATACATATTTATAGAAAAGTTGGTTTTAGAATGATCTGGGAATATAATCTTCTTGATATTTCCTGTTGCTTTGTTTACTTCTAATTTGAAGTGCTGTAAAAAGGTTTAGAAACAGGTTAGTCTTTGAGATTTTTTGCTGTTTTTTTATGGCATAAGCTGGTAAACGAGCCGACGGATCACCTGATGATAAGTAATCGACGTCGCCCATGGACACCTGAAACATTAAGGCGTTACAAGTGCGTTACCGGCCTTTTGGAGATTAGGAGTTTGAGGACCGTTGGGTGTTGTGTTTCGTTGTGTGAGCGAGGTTACCAGAGGCCCAATTATCCCCGCTCCCACCCCAGTCTCCCCAATCCCCGAATCCTCCACAATCCTCCAATTCCCAATTCCCAAAAGGCCGGTAACGCACTTGTAACGCCTCTGGTGTTCCGGTGTCCATGGGCGACGCCGATTGCTTACCATCAGGTGATCCGTCTGCTCGTTTACCGGCTTATCCCATAAAAAATATGTATTACATGTTCTTACCTGATTACCAATAATTATTTCCTCATCGTCCTTAACAGCGCGATCTGGATCATCAGCCAACATCCTCAATTCATCCATATTGAACATACTTGGATAATTGAACGGTTTTGGATCATTATTGCCTTTGTTATCTATTTTTTTATTATTTTCATGATCCAAAATCTTCTCAAAATCAAGTAGTTTTTGATTATCATTATCATTCGGTCCGTCTTTTAAAACATCTAGATTCGGTTCGTTTTTACTTTTATCCGTTTTCTTTCTATCATCAGAAGGACTTTTTTCATAATCAGGTATTCTTTCGTAATTATTTTGTATCCTTTCTTTTAACATTTCGAAGTTAGCGTCATTGCTACCTTTGTCAATTTTCTTATTATTATCAGCTGTCAGTTTTTCAAAATCAAGCATTTTTTTGTTATTTTCACGTAATCCATCTTTGAGAATATCGTAGTTTGGTACATTTGTGTCTTTGCTATCTGTTTTTTGTCGATCATCAACTGAGATCTTTTCATAATCGAAAATTTTCTTAGTATCACTTGACCCGTCTTTTAAAATATCGTAATTTGGTTCTTTATTATCAATTTTCTTAGTATTTTCGACCAAAATCCTTTCTAGTTCAAACATTTTTTGATCGTGTTCACTTAACCTAGTTTTCAAAGCATCTACGTTAGCCTCTTTATTATTATTCTCAACTTTCTGTCTATTAGCTACCAGAATCCTTTCGAAATCAATACTTTTTTGATCGTTATCATGTGACACGTCTTTATTTTCATTTTCATTAGGAATTTTATAATTTTCTTTCTATTGTCTAAAATCTTTTCGAGATCTAACATTTTCTGTTCAGTATACGGATCATTAGGATTACCCTTTAAGATATCAAAATTGATATCTTTATCGTATATGTTTGGTATCTCTTCTAAATAAATAGGGGGCTCTGCAATCGATTCAGTAGTTATATATTTCTCATAATCGGTTTTAGATAGTTCATTGTTCCAAATGTTATTGTTTATATTTGAATAAAAGTCGTATTCCGATTTGAAACTACGTTTAGTTCGGGAATGCTTCTTGATATAAAATGTTTTATATGATAGTGGTTTTAATTCCGTCAAAAATACTATTTCTTGTGTCGCACTTGAAACACGTGTCGGGATATTTTTAACTGTTGCTGACAACGGTACCATTTGTGTTTTTACTATTGTGCCTGAAAAAAAGTAGCAATTAGCAATTAGCAATGGGGATGATGACAGGGTATGAAAATTAAAAATATAATTAGTCCGTAAGTTAGGTAATGAAAAAATATTAGACACGTATTTTTTTATTTTGTCGTATAATAAAACAATACTTAGATAAAACGAATCAAAGTTTAGGAGTGGGGGCTAAAACGTCATTTCTTACCATAAAATGTACTGAGAAGTGACGTCACGCGACATTTCAAATCAATATATCTTCGAAACTATTCGTTTCTGTGAGAAAATAAAAAATACGTGTCTAATGTTTTTAAATAATCTACCAGACGGACATTAAAATAAAAATTAGTCGTCTACCCTATTATGACAAGGCAAGTTTTTTTTTTAAACATTGCCTCACACTAGGATTTTCTCCTGTGTCGTGGGTGCGGTTACAAAGTGAATGGTTATTATAAAATATATAAATGTTTTTTCTTTCTTATTATGGATGACTGCCTCGTTGGTCGAGTGGTCGCAAGTGCGACTCGGACAAGGGGTCTCGGGTTCGATTCCCGGGTCAGGCAAAGTATAACTGGGTTTTTTTAAAAATTCTCAGTAGTAGCACGGAAGAAGAGGTAGGCAGAGCAATAATGCCAATGCAATACCCACTTTTTACCGTTTATGTTATGAGTCCCATGTAATAGGGGGTGAGCCTGTTGCCATATATCGGGCACAATACCAGACTCCGTGCTACTACAGAGACTTTTTTTAAACAGAGTAATACTTTGCCCGACCCGGTAATCGCACCCGAGACCCCTTGTCCAGCAGTCGCACTTGCGACCACTCGGCCAACGAGGCAGTTTATCTGACTTCCCAAAAAACCTCCTTTTTAAATGGTTATCAATTAATCACCATCCAAAAGTCTTTTAACTCCGAAGAGTTAGCCTTCGGAGATTAAAACATGTGATGTTATGTTATATCAGTTAATAATTTAAATGAATATACTTACCAGAAGGTCCAAAGACTTCGAACGTCCCAGCATCCACTGGTATCCTTATAGGTTCATTGACAGACCAACCCAGAGGATTATATATAGTTACCTGAAAACAGAAACATCATTTATTGACGACTACCTGTTGCCCCCGACTTCGTCCGCGTAGAATCAAAGTCTAAGTCAAAGTATTTATTTCAATTATACCATAATTTGGTACTTTTGAAACGTCAACAAATACAAAATAAATAATAGTCTGTCAGTCAGTCCGTCAGTGAAGCTAGGTGAAGCTAGGTGCTCATTCCAAAATGTAAATTCGAATGGAGAAGAACGAGCAAGAAACTCCAGTCGACAACAGTCGAAATAATTTATTTTTGATTAAGGAAACTAGCCAATAGGGTAGCCAAAAGGGTGGTTTAGATTCACAAATGAGCCCGGCAGATGGCGCTGCAGTCGTTGTTTAGGTTAGTTATCCTAAACAGCTGAACTAATTTGAATGAATTTTTGTTTATACATTCAAGTGGATATGCAGGACAACGTCTGTTGGGTCCGCTAGTATTTACTGTATATTTTACTCAAAAGCAAGTACTTACAACAAAGTTATTGCTGTTTTCTGAAACCTCACAGCTGGACTCGTTGAGGCGACATCTTTGGAAGTCGAACATCGGCTTCCTCGCACTGTCCTTTACAATCATTTTACTGAAACAAACGCATCCATATATATATGTCGGAGGAAGCTGGGAGTTAATTGTTACTTGCATTGCATAACGCACATTAATTTTGTTTGTATTATATTCACTTTTTAAAATGCCTAAATTAATTTAAATTGATTTGTCACACTTAAAATTCTTAATTTGATTTATTAGAATTATTAATAATTTGAATTTGACTGCCTAAGTAACGACCAATCAGAGCAGAGCGCGCGCCTCGAGCGGGGTCGAGGCGCCATCTTACTGATAAAAAAGGAGATAGTTTTAGCGGGAGAGCATGAATTGGCTATCGGTCGAGTTGGATCGTTTATGTGATTTACTGTAAGATCGGTGCCCTGAACCCGCTGCTCAGTCCTAAATATTAACTTTTCTCTTGCGTTATTGTGAAACAGATAAAACTATTGTTACTATCTAAATTAAATTAAAAGAGTGTTTATTGTGATTATTGTGTTTTGTGCTCGCATTTTACCCTCATGACAATGTTTCTCCGACATATATATATATTTAACGAATAACGGAATAGTAACGAATGGAGTTTCTTGCTCGTTCTTCTCCAATCGAATCGACATTTTGGAACGAGCGCCTAGCTTCACTGACGGACAGACTGACAGACTATTATTTATTTCATATTTGTTGACGTTTCAAAAGTACCAAATTAAGGTTTAATTGAAATAAATGCTTTTGAGTTTGAGTTTTCAAATTGGGTACTAGTTGGCAAAATTAGTCAAATTCAACACTTTTTACAAAACAAAAGTCTAAAAAAGGCTACGAATTTTGACATAGACTTCTAAAAAAGGCTACGAATTTTGACATAGACTTCTAAAAAAAGACTACGAATTTTGACATAGACTTCTAAAAAAGACTGAATTTTGACATAGACTTCTAAAAAAGACTATGAATTTTGTACGAGATTGTGTATTGTGACGTCACGTTTTTTTAGCGTCAAACAGTAGCATACTTAATTCTTAAAAATTTGCGGGATCATAACATCAAATAATTAAAGTGTGATTATTTTTTAATATGTTATTGTATTGAACAAAGTCAAAGCATTTATTTCAATTAAACCATAATTTGGTACTTTTGAAATGTCAATAAATACAAAATAAATAATAGTCTGCCAGTCAGTCCGTCAGTGAAGCTAGGTGAAGCTAGGTGCTCATTCCAAAATGTACATATGAATGGAGAAGAACGAGCAAGAAACTCCAGTCGACAACAGTCGAAATAATTTATTTTTGATTAAGGAAACTAGTCAATAGGGTAGTTTCCTAAATTTTATTTTAATGTCCGTCTGGTACATTAATTTAAAACTTTAGACACGTATTATTTCTTTTCTCACAAAATTAAATACCTTCGACGATTTTTTAATTTGAAATATTGTGTGACGTCACAGCGTGCCACATTTTGTAGCACGTTATAACGTAACGACCTCCCACTCCTAAATTTAGCGCCATTTTATCTAAGTATTGCAACTTAACTCTTTGAGTACCGTCATTAAAGACACAATTATAGAACAATAGGTTGCGGTCACCGGTGTCCTCGCGGTATTTGACAGTAAAATAAAAAATACGTGTCTAATATTTTATCATTATCTAACTGACGGACTAATTAGATTTTTAATTTTGATACCCTGGCAACTACCCAATTATGTACACTTACTTGAATGCCTGTTTGGCAATAATGAATGCGTCATCGATGGCCTGGTTCAATAGTCTCTCATAGTCGTGTGTAACATGCTGCTTTTCTGTTCCTGTTATAGCGTCGTGATGTTGCATTACACCTGGAAATTATTAAATTGCATTGACATTGAGATTGGTTTCAAGAGTAAGTACCCAAGTGATCCGTAATCGTTTACCAGCTTATCCTATAAAAATTTAAGTGTGGGAGAGCCGAATGGGCCGGCTCGACCGGAGTGATACCACGGCCGAGCAGAAAACCGACGTGAAGCAACGCTTGCGTTGTGTTTCGTCGTGTGAGTGAGGTTACCGGAGGTCCAATTACCCTCCCCTTCCCCAATCTCAACAATCTCAACCCCTGAATCCCCAACGATCCTCAAATTTCTAATCCCCAAAAGGCCGGTAACGCACTTGTAACGCCTCTAGTGTTCCAGATGTCCATGGGCGACGACGATTGCTTACCATCAGGTGATCCGTCTGCTCGTTTACCAGGTTATCCCATAAAAAACTGTGGTATGATCTGTCGTCGGCGGTATTTGCGAACCGATAGGACCTTCAGGAGCACCAACTCCTCTGATGTTGCGGGTGTCCATAGTCGGCGCTGATCGCTTACCATCAGGTGATCCGTCTGCCCGATTGCCTCCTATTCCATAAAATTACTTACCCATAGCACTTTTCAGTTCGTTTAGAACAAATTCATTATGTTTGTCTAAATCAGACAACACCTGTAGCTGCTTCATTGACTGAAATCAAAAACATAAAGTATGAATATTGATTAAAACTGTATTAATTTCGTGTGTTCAATATATTAGTCACTTATACTTCTCGTGGGTGTAGTATACTCGACTAAGAGACTACACATTTGACTGAGACCGTACAGCAGCGCTCTCTGAACAACAAACCATCACGTCTTTTATCCCCGAAGGACTACAGAGGTGTACATTACGGCACTTAATGCCACTGTACAATGTAACACCCACTTTTCACTATTTACGTTATGAATCCCATGTAATAGGGAGTAAGCCTATTGCCATATACCGGACACAATTACACTGTGCTGCTACTGATATTAAAAAAAACCAGTAATACTTTGCCCGATCAGGGAATCGAACCCGAAACCTCTTGCCCAGCAGTCGCACTTGCGACCACTCGGCCAACGAGCCAGTCAAACCTGTCTCTGATAAACCTGAACCTTGTACACTGCGACCTCCAACCCGCCTGCCTGCATAGATTATGGCAAACCCTCTTATGTAGGGGAGACTCATAGTACAATACACTGTTGATGTGATTAAACCTACGTCCTTATTAGCCATTTAAATATAATCTTTAAATCGTATGTCTTATGATACATTTCGTAACGTCAATACAAAAGCCGACGGCGGGTAGTCGACGCGCCCGCGTGCTTACAGCGCGTCGCCCGTGCGGCGTCGACGTGACGTCGGTGAGACGTCGGCGCGCCGTTAGCGAGTTGACGGCGCGCCGACCAAGTGCTAGCGAAACAACGTCGCATCGAAGATAGGTATTGTAATGCTACATTAACACTCTCGCGCAAGATGACACGAGGCTGAAGTACATTGCAGCCTTATAATGCGAGAAAGACTACAACTCTTTTATAATAACGACAATGTATCTCGGCCTCGTGTCGACTCGCGCGAGAGTGTTCATGTAGCATTAAAAGCTTTCACCTAGCAAGCAAGCGCGAGTTGGAAGCGCGTGGTCACCACGTTTTTAAAATGTGAGATGTCCTTTAATCTGATATACGCTCATTTTAAATGTGAGATGTCCTTTAGTCGGGTAAACGACTCCAGGATATGAGTAGCGGTGTGACAAATGTTTTAACTGTTTATTATTACCTGTAAATAATTATTCCCCTCTCTCTCGAAATATTTAGTGGTAGGTCTGGAGGTGAAGTAGCCAGTCCAATAAGCAGTGGGATCGCTGGCGTATGGGAAGAAATCGTCCTTCTTCGTAGACAGAGTCGGGCTGAAAACATATGTAAATAATGTAACCAAGAGTACTTGTCAACTAGTCAAACTCAATACTTTTTTTCGAACTGTCAAAAACGACAGTTTTCTATGAATTTTGTACGAGATTGTGTATTGTGACGTCGTTTTTTTTAGCGCCAAACAGTAGCATAGTTATTTCTTAAAAATTTTGCTGAAAAAATACTAAAATTAAGTTGGTCATAAAATAAATTAATGAAAGTGTGATTATTTTTTAATATTTTATTGTATTGAACAGTCGAAATAATTTATTTTTGATTAAGGAAAATACTCAATTGTTTTAAAATTTATGTTTTTGGCTGCATCTCGTAACTGTTTGACGAGGAACTCGACTAGTTTCAAGCCATCCTAGAGGCTTATATTCATGAGCAACATACCGCGACAGGCAGGCGACGCGATTTTTTTGGATTTTATAGAAATTAGGTTTTTGAGAAATTTTGGGGATTCATGGATTGGGGGAGATTGAAGAAGGAAAAGGGGTTTGCTGGTTCCTCCGGTAACCTAACTCACACAACGGAACACAACACTGTGGTTTTCTGCTCGTTGGTGGTATCACTCCAGTCGAGCCGGCCCATTCATGCCGAAGCATGGCTCTCCCACACTTATTAACTCGTCGAGTACCGTATTTATAGACACAATTAAAGAACAATAGGTTGCGGTCACCGGTGACCGCTTGGTGTTTGACAGTTTAAATAATATTAAGTCAACTTACTTAGCTTCTTTGACCGCCTTTAAATAACAATTGGGTGTTGAATAGAACACTGATATATTTAGTCCATCTCTAGCTGCCTTCAAATTGGAATATCTGAAATTATCAATAATATATATTAACTTTAAAATTACCAATGTGACTTTTTCCGAGTTACATGTACTTTCTAAGATTATTTAGACACCACTGACAAACGGTGAAGGAAAACATCGTGAGGAAACCTGGGCTTATAATTTCTAATTATAAGTTTGAAATGGCCAACCCGCATTCAGCAAGCGTCATGAGCACAGATATATTAAAGAAGGTCGTGAGTAATGTTCAAACCTCTGTGTGAGAACAGACCTTTGGTCAGCAGTGGGCATTTATAGGCTGATACTGATGATGATGATGAATAAAAGTTTAAAGAGCATATATAATAAGACACACAAAATAAACAAAATTAAATTTAGTAGAATAAAAATCGTCAATTTTCAATAAGAAGATTAAAAGTCGAATATCTCGAAAAAGGTTAAGTTTAGGGTAGGGTGTTTCATAGTGAAATAAGTCAGAAGTTTTTAAAAAAAATAAAAAAAATAACATAATATATATATATATATGTAACAAAAATAATGATGAATATCTTACTTTATCAATTTGTCAAGATTTATATACCACATCGAAGCGTCCTGATACGTAAAGTCCCCGCCCATAGTGACTATAACGTTCTTAGTTTTATAATACCTCGCCTGATTCTTTACATAGTCTAAAAATAATGGAATCTGTAAATTAAAATTGCAGCTTTAATATGTAGATTACATAACATAACATCACGCCTTTTATCCCCAAAGGGGTAGGCAGAGGTGTACATGCCACTGGACAATGTAACACCCACTTTTCACTATTTATGTTATGAGTCCCATGTAATAGGGGGTGAGCCTATTGCCATATACCGGGCACAATTCCAGACTCCGTGCTACTACTGAGAATTTTTTTAAAAACACAGTAATGCTTTGCCCGACCCGGGAATCGAACCCGAGACCCCTTGCCCGGCAGTAGCACTTGCGATCACTCGGCCAACGAGGCAATAATATGAAGATTATAAAGTATTTTGTACGTTGTATGAAATTGGTGTTTATGTTGTTTTTATTTTAACCATAAAATCTTTTAATCAAATAGTTTATTTTAAAATTAATATACTACTGAGCCTAGTAATTCTATCGCCAAGCAATTAAATAATAAGTTGAAAAAACATTTAGTACAGTGACTATGCAAGCGGCTCCCGGGAGCTTACTCTTGATTCCAATTCCGATCGATCGACATTGATATTGTGTCGTACTTTTGAGTTGCAACACTAGCGCCCATTGCATCCGTATTGCGCGGATATTGAATGAACTAAATGGTATTGAGTTTGTCTTTATATTCCGTACTCTGAATGCTATTGTAACAGCTACGATTGTGGTTGTATAGTGTTGACATTGAATAATTATTGAGATTTTATTGAACTGTATGAAAAATTAAAATAGTTCTTTACGGTTGCACAAATTACTTCCGTGTCTGTGTGTGATGTGTATGTGAAAGTGTTCGTATACGAACACACGACACAGGAGACAATAATAAACTAGATATAAGTTAAAAATACATAACGTCACGCCTTTCATCTCCGAAGGGGTAGGCAGAGATGCAAATTACGACACTTAATGCCAATGTAAAATGTAACACCTACTTTTCACTATTTATGTTATGAGTCCCATGTAATAGGGGGTGAGGCTATTGCCATATACCGGGCACAATTCCAGACGCCGTGCTACTACAGAGATTTTTATAAAAACCCAGTAATACTTTGCCCGACTAGAGAAACGAACTCGAGACCCCTTGCCCGACATTCGTACTTGCGACCACTCGATGACATTCGTACTTGCGACCACTTGATGTTTTAAAATATACGGAAAGTCCGATGCCCCTACAAGACAGGTACATAATCTGTTGGACTAACTATTGTGGTATTTTTAGACGACGGAAATCAACTAAATGAACGTCACTAGTTTAATCTGTATTATTGACAGCACTAGCTGTCATGTTGACGATGTCATCTGTCAAATGTGACAGATTAGAAAGTTTCCCGCGCAAAGAGTGGTAACGAGCGATTGTGGTGGGAATTTTGAGGACTATGAGTGTGAATGTGTTCTCATAAGAATCCGTTATATAATAAACTTTTCAGTATTCAAGTACAGTAAAACGGGGTGAATAGATACAGAAGAGGGGTGAATAAATGTAGGGAAAATATTCTAACACTTATCCACCCCATTCCTAAGGCGGCCAACCGTCCCGTATTCTGCGGGACCGTCCCGTAATACTAGATGAAATCCCGCTTTGAAATAATTTATAAAATAGTCCCGTAAAACGTTAGATGCGTCCCGCAAGTCCCGCATACCCATTCCTTTTTTTTTTTCATTTCGTACTACACGACACCAACACGCGCGCACTAACAACAACGAGAATAAATGAAGATCGGAAAAATCGTCACTAAAAGTGAAAACACTACGTACTCTGCTTGTACTTAAATTTAATATGGGAAGTTGCAAAGATTTTCATGACATACCTACTCAATAAGAACTTTTGTAGGTTTATCATCGAATCATCGAATCAATTCTCCCGCCTGGGTGAGGCGGAAGTGAGTGTCAGACTCTTACTGACTAAAAACGACTCCGTTCCTACTCCTGCACGTTGACCCGATGTATTTGTAGGTGTACCGACTAAACTTTATCTACAAAAAGTCCCGCATTGGACTTTCAGAAAGTTGGTCGCCTTACCCATTCCTGTATCTATTCACCCCTCGAATTCTATTCAACCCGTTTTACGGTATTGAGTTTTACTTAAAATTATATACATCTTGACAAAATTGCCAAATAATACTTAATATGAGTAAAAACTTTCTTATCGACATCAACAGCCGATAAATGTCCACTGCTGACCAAAGGCCTTTTCTCACATGAAGGTTTGAGCATTAATTGCTCAATGCGGGTTGGCGATTTCAAACTTATAATTAGAAATTATAAGCCCAGGTCTCCTCACGATGTTTTCCTTCACCGTTTGTCAGTGGTGTCTAAATAATCTTAGAAAGTACATAACTCGGAAAAAGTCACATTGGTACTTGCCGTTGGTAGGTTTCGAGCTCACGCGCTCATGCAAGAGAAGCGGGCGTCTTAAACCTCCGGGCCACCACGACGTTTAAAAACAAGTAAATAATTTGTTACTAAACAAATGAAGCTAGAAACGTGCAATAAGAAGCTAAGCATGCAAGCCTTAAGTGATATTATTACAAATATATCATCTTGCAATCACAGTACAAAGCGCTTACTCTTGAAACCAATCTCAATGTCAATGCAATTGCACTCAATAATCATTCAATGTCAACACTATACAACCACAATCGTAGCTGTTACAATAGCAATCAAAGTACGGAGTATAAAGCCAAACTCAATACCATTTAGTTCATTCAATACCGACGTAATACGGATGCAATGGGCGCTAGTTGCGACTCAAGAGTACGACACAATATCAATGTCGATCGATCGGAATTGGATTCAAGAGTAAGCCCACAGATCTTTGTAATCGAGTCCGTACTGTTCTAAAACAATTATAGATACAGCTTTGCCTTTCAAGATTCGAAATTGACATACATACATAACTTCACGCCTGTCTCCCATGGGGGTAGGCAGAGACTAAGGAACGCCAATTACTACGATTCTTACATACCTCTTTCGCTTCATTAACAGTCATCAATCGAAATTGACACCCATTATATAATGTACTAGCAGCCCGTCCCGGCTTCGCACAGGGTAAATTATTTATTTTTGGAAATTTAGATTGTTGTAGTGACATAACTACAATAGTTGGACATATGTTACCGCGGAGTTTTTTGTAGACATTGTGATGTTCTTCAATATTATTGTACATTATTTTGTTCTATCGCTAATAGTTTCGGCAGCGCATTTAACGAAAGACATTTTAAGACTCATTTTTCTACACCTTCGGTTACATTGTTCAAATTTTACCAAGGATCCCTAATTTTATTCAAAATGAAATGTAGCCTATGTCAAATTGGAAGAATATAACATTCTATTGGTAAAAGAATTTTTTAAATCGGCCCAATACTTTTTGAGCCTATTCATTACAAACATACAAAAATAGGTACAAATCTTTCCTCTTTATAATATTATTATAATGTATGAACTTTAAGAGACCTCTGAGTTTATTTCGCCATTTCTTCTGAGAGCCAGTCAGGAAATGCTGGCCCTCATCTAGTAATTTAAAGATTGACGTTTTGTTACACGACGAAAATCAACTAAAAGAACGTCACTATTTTTTTTTCTCCTTTGGCAACCCAGTCCCCAACACGATGTTGTCGAGTATACTGCGTCGGGTACGTCACTAATTTAATCTGTATTATCGACAGCCCTAGCTGTCATGTTGACGATGTCATCTGTCAAATGTGACAGATTAGAAAAATTTCCCGCGCAAAGAGTGGTAACGCGCGATTCTGGTGGGAATTTCGACGAACATGACGCTGTGACGAGCATGATGTGATGTTTTGATAATGTACTACGAGTTCGTATGCGCTTTCGAAGTTTGCTTTTTGCAATGGTTCACTATTTATTTTTTGTTTTAAACATTTTATTTCTTTGTAAAACTATTGTATTACCGAGACAGAACCATTTTACTTCGGGACGAAAACGATCTAGATTTCACAGAGTATAAAGGAGGTTTTTTTTAAGGGGGGAAAATCATCGAATGACTGCTCCCGCCTGGGTGAGGCGGGATGGAGTGTCAGACTCTTACTGACTAAAAACCACCCCGTTCCTTCTCCTGCACGTCGAGCCGGAGCCCCGGTTACCCGTTAGGTTCTCCGCGACAGTATAAAGGAGGTTAGGTGCTGTCATTACGCTAAACAACTTTTAATATTGTTCAGGGGTGGTTGCTCAACATGTCAATGAGAGAGGTCGGTGAAAACGTGCTACAGATTATGAATTTTGCAATAAAAAAAAATGAGCATGCACAAAAAATTATACATAACTCACTCTATTAGTTTATCTAGATTGATAAACCACATGGCCGCGTCTTGGTAGTGGAAATCCTCGCCCATCGTCAACAAGATGTTATTGCTCTTATATGCTTTGGCCATATTCGTGCAAATATCCAAAAATTTCAGTATCTTCAACAAAAAATATGATTATAATTAAAATTGGGCTAGAAATTTACGTTCAGGGTCAAAATTTCTAATTCTCAAATGTCAGTTCCCAAAATGTCCAATTCACAAAATGTTCTATTCTCAAAATATCTAAATTTCAAAATGTCCAATTCTCAAATATCCAATTCTCAAAATGTCCAATTCTCAAATGTCAGTTTCCAAAATATCCTATTCTTAAATGTCCAATTCTCAAAATGTTCTATTCTCAAAATGTCCAATTCTCAAATGTCAGTTCCCAAAATGTCCAAATCTCAATGTCCAATTTTCAAAATGTTATATTCTCAAAATGTCCAATTCTCAAAATATCCAATTCTCAAAATGTGCAATTTTCAAAATGTGCAATTCTCAAAATGTCCAATTCTCAAAATGCCGATACCGACCCGCGGAGGATATAACGGGTTGCTGGGGCTCCGCCTCGAAGTGCATGAGTAGGAACGGGGTGGTTTTTAGTCAGTAAGAGTCTGACACTCCCTCTCGCCTTAACCAAGACGGAAGAAAACATTGGATGGCTTTCGCCCCTCAAAAAAAGAGACACCGAAATGACCGGTTTTTCTGAACTTTTCGGATGAATTTTAAAAAAATTTCAAGGGAATTATGGTTTCATATTTAAACTATATACCATTTCACATGCCAAGCAAAGACAGAGCTATATCTATTGACACTTCACACACACATAAGCAAACCAAACACCATTTTAACACAACACAATCTAACTTACTCTATCAATTTATCTAGATTTTTGAACCACATCCCAGCATCTTGATAGTTAAAATCATCTCCCATTGTAATCAATATATTTTTGGACAAGTAATGCTTCGACATGGTCCCACATATTGATAGGAAATCTTGCACCTGTTCAGAATTTTCATTTTTAAGACTTTGACTGCCAATAAAAAACCTGTTGAAGGTAAATCCTCCGCTAACGCCGGTCACCGGTGACCCCCATGGCGTTTAACGTGTTAATATTGTTTTCTAAGGTATTAAGTTCGCCACAGACTCCCGAACCACCGTATGTACTACTAGACGAACGACAGGGCGCCACCCTTATATGGTGGACAATCCACCCATTCGCACGAAGCGTTTTACATCAAGCTTCCTTATGCGAACCGCAAAAGAATGGAATTCCTTGCCGGAATCTGTGTTTCCCGAAAATATGACTTGGGTATCTTCAAGTCCCGAGTGAACAGGTTGCTCATAGGTAGGCGTGCTCCATCGTCGGCCACATCATCGCTTACCACCAGGCGAGATATCACCAAACGTCGACCTATCGAATAAAAAAATACTCCCGTGCACCAGGATCTACAGTAGATACAACCATGCAAACACCGGAACACTGAAGTCCAACGTCCCAGGGACATGAATAACTGTCTTGGTTCCCGTAACGATATGATTTACAAGATATTATAAGAGGAGACAAAAAAACGATAGTTTCCACTTCCCTCGGTGAATTACTGCAGGAGACAATGAATTAAGCCTAAAGACACAAAAAGAGACTGTACAACTGGGTGAAGCCCAGTCGCCAAGCACCACGGAAATTTGACTAAAAACTAAGTGGGTCCTATGTGTGAGCTGTTATACTTGGTTCCAATAATAGGCATGGCAAAAGCGCCTAAACGCACGGAAATTTGTTCTAGACTCCACAAAGTCCGTATAATAAGCTACACCTGACGAAACAATTAAATTATTTAACATAGTGTTACGTTCATATTGCCAGAGACCACGCTCCCAAAATATGTCATAGGCGGACTACTGGACTGCTGCGAATATTGTCAGTCAGTCCGGCTTTTGAAAATTGTCGCCTGTGTTGTGTGTTCGTATACCATCATTTTCACATACACATCACACACATACACTGACCTACTACTAGTGAATCACATAAAGAATTTTCCGTATACGAATGTATGTACTATATGAAATGAAGTATATGAAAAAAATATAACGAGTTTTTATATCACGCCTTTTATCCTTGGAGGGTGCACATTCCGGCACTTAATGCCACTGAACAATGTAAGACCAACTTTTCACTATTTATGTTATGAGTCCCATGTAATAGGGGGTGAGCCTATTGCCATAATACCGGGCACAATACTACTGAGAATTTAGTTTTCAATACAATTTCTATTTGTGTTATTAATTGCTTGGCGATAGAACTATTGATAGGAATTCTTAAACTTAAATTGATTTCTTAGTATGTAATTTTAAGTTATTAAGCTAAAAATATTATTGGCATTCTCCTCTTTGAAATTCTCTAAAAAAAAACATGTTTTTAGAAACTTAATCTACAACAATAGGGTAGTTTCCTAAATTTTATTTGAATGTCCGTCTGGTACATTAATTTAAAACTCTAGACACGTATTTTGTTTCTCACAAAATTAAATACTTTCGACGATATATTAATTTGAAATATCGTGTGACGTCACATTTTGTAGCACGTTATGACGTAACGACGAAGTCCTAAACTTAGCGCCATTTTATCTAAGTATTGCAACTTAATACGACAAAATAAAAAAAACGTGTCTAATATTTTTTCATTATCTAACTGACGGACTAATTAGATTTTTAATTTTGATACCATGGAAACTACCCAATTGTTAATGTAATTATAATGATACATTCATACCTTAGTTTCAACATTATACAGCGGCGAGCTAGCATCATCTATGATCGGTTCATCTGAGCATAACACATCGAAACAGAAGCCGGGAGGCGGAGAGTATGTATTGTAGAGGACCCCAGTAAATATATCTGATGATTTGCCTGCAAATATAATGTAACATGTCGTTATGTGACGAGTAATTACGTGACGTTTCATTATGTGAAGTGTCGTTATGTGAAGTGTCGTTATGTGACGAGTCATCATTTGACGTGCCGTTTGTTATATGACGTGTCGTTATGTAACATGTCGTTATGTGACGTATCGTTATGTTACATGTCGTAATGTGACGTATCGTTATGTTACATGTCGTTATGTGACGTATCGTTATATGATGTGACGCGAAGTTATAACAAGACCTAGTGTTTTAATCGACTTAAAAAAAGAAAGAAAAACAGTTAGACCTGAATGTCCGCGATTATCTCGCAATTAGTTAAACCGATTTTTTGTGGTTTTTAAAAATGTGTTTTTTACACCTAGGAGCAGGTTATAGTATATTAACCTGGGCTCGCTGCCATTGCAGCGGTAAGACCCCTCTTTGAGGAGTGGCTTGAGAGACGCTACGGCGTCCTCACCTACCGCCTGACGCAGGTCCTCACCGGACATGGAAGTTTCGGGAGGTACCTGTATTGTATATTAACCAGCTAAACTTTTTTTTTAAACTGCATTCACAAAATGCGACGTCAACCTCCGTTTTTTGGTCGGTCCATAGTATACTAAAACAAATACGATTCCGAAAACCACATCGAAATCAATTCAACTCATCCCAAGATAATCATGGACAAACATACATACATATAATTATATATATATATAGGTCAAACTGTGTGGGCGAGCCATGCTTCGGCATTGCTGGGCTGGCTCGACCGGAGTGATACCACCAACGAGCAGACAACCGACGTGAAGCAACGCTTGCGTTGTGTTTCGTCGTATGAGTGAGGTTACCGGAGGCCCAATTACACTCACCCTCTCCTTCCCCAATCACCCATGAATCCCCAACAATCCTCAAATTCCTAATCCCGAAAAGGGCGGTAACGTACTTGTAACGCCTCTGGTGTTCCAGGTGTCCATAGGCGGCGTCGATTGCTTACCATCAGGTGATCCGTCTGCTCGTTTACCGGATTATGCCATAAAAAATGCTAAGAAACTCCTTCTCATTTTTAATATTTGTGTGATTTAACTGAACGGTTGGTGCGGTGGCTGAGCAACCGGCTGCCGGCACGGAACGGAACGGAAGGAAGGAACGGAAGCCGGCACGGAACTACAAACTGCTGATCACACAAAGTGTGATCAGCAGTTTGTTGTTCCGTGTCTGTGTGTGATGTGTATGTGAACTTGTATGTTTGTAAACGGACACACGACACAGAATAAAATCCTAATGTGGGGCAATGTTTTTTTTTTTTAATAAAAGAGATCGGCTAAAAATAATAGTAAAAAAATCAAAACTCACCTAAAACATCGTCTCCTCTCCAGACCATCTCCATATTTTTACCTAATAATCTAGACCTTTTATCCTGGTAGTCTATCCTGCCGAGGAATAGCCCGTCATACCCCATCATAGACAATAGGTTGGCAAATTCTCGGGAATGACCGAAAGGATCGATTTGCCACCCAACGTGCGGCCAACCGCATTGGCCGAACGTGTGATTTAGCTTTCTGAAATAACAAAAACATAATACATATATTTATCTTGGTAAAACTAAAGTAAAACATACGGTCAAAGGTCAAAAGTCCACTGCCACCGTAACACTACTATCGGTTATACACACATCCACACGCATATTTGTATCCGTGTACGTACGCGTGCGTGTGTGTATGCGTGTGTATGCACATTAATATGAAATTACTTGCGCATTGCCGTGTGAACATCACTCACGGTGGACTTATGACCTTTAACTGTACATAACATAACGCCTTTTATCCCTGAAGGGGTAGGCAGAGGTGCACATTATGCCACTGTACAATGTAACACTCACTTTTCACTATTTATGTTATGAGTCCCATGTAATAGGGGGTGAGCCTATTGCCATATACCGAGCACAACTCCAGACTCCGTGCTACTACTGAGATTTTTAAAAACCCAGTAATACTTTGCCCGACCCGGGAATCGAACCCGAGACCCCTTGCCCGGCAGTCGCACTTGCGACCACTCGGCCAACGAGGCAGTCAAAAAAAATATATAGATTATAAAACATCACGCTCTGATCAATGGGAGCCTGGCAGAAGGTGAAACCATGTGCAGCTGGAAAATAATAAAGAGTAAAGTTACTCACCGCAATCCCCAAGTGAACTGGTCGATGGTGCTCTGGTAGTGGGAGGCAGCTTCATCATTCATACTCCAGGCTCCTCCAACCATCTGCAGGCGTCCCTGTCGTACCAGGACATGGACCTTCTGCTGAACACTCGCGGGCTGACGGACCCACCACTTCCAGAAGAATGCCGTTTCTACATAAATGAATCTGCGAAAAGAAATTTAAACATTTTTTATGGCATAAGCCGGTAAACGAGCAGACGGATCACCTGATGGTAAGCAATCGGCGTCGCCTATGGACACCTAGAACACCAGAGGCGTTACAAGTGCGTTACCGGCCATTTGGGGATTAGGAGTTTGAGGATCGTTGGGGATTCAGGGATTGGGGAGATTGGGGAAGGGGAGGGTAATTGGGCCTCCGGTAACCTTACTCACACGACGAAACACAACGCAAGCGTTGCGTCACGTCGGTTTTCTGCTCGGCCGTGGTATCACTCCGGTCGAGCCGGCCCATTCGTGCCGAAGCATGGCTCTCCCACACTTATACTTATATTATGTTTATGTCGTGGTGGCTTGAAGATTAAGACGCCCGCTTCTCATGCATGAGGGTGCGGACTCGAAACCTACCAACGGCAAGTACCAATGTGACTTTTACCGAGTTATATGTACTTTCTAAGACTATTTAGACACCACTGACAAACGGTGAAGGAAAACATCGTGAGAAAACCTTTTTTTTTAAGTGGGGAAAATCATCGAATGACTTCTCCCGCCTTAGGTTGGCGAGAGGGAGTGTCAGAGTCTTACTGACTAAAAACCACCCCGTTCCTACTCCTGCTCTTCGATCCGGAGCCCCGGCAACCCGTTAGGCCTTCCGCGGCTCCGTATCGGGCATCAGCCCTACTGGGCCCAATCTATATCGTGAGGGAACCTGGGTTTATAATTTCTAATTAGTCTATTGGTTTCTATTTATTATATTCTGCCCTGAGAATGGAAGAAGCCAAATAGGCATGGCGACTATTTTTTAATTTTTTGTCGTCTTTTAGATATTTTAAAAATCTTCGATACGTATTTTTTCTTTTTTCTCGTATCCAAAAAAACATGTAGATATTTTGAGTTAAAATGACGCGTGACGTCACAATTAGGTACGATTTCTCCGTAAGTGTGACGTCAACACCCCCCACTCCCTTACTTTAATGCGGAATAACTACGTATTCTTCTGTTAATTTGATAAAACAAAAAATACGTGTCTGATATTTTCGTGCGATCTTAATGACGGACTAATTACTTTTTTGATTTTTTTACCCTGTCGACACGCCTATTGTGCCGACTAGAAGTAACTCGGTATAAGGACAGGAAGATAAAGTGGTTAAACGTTTAACCGTACCTTCTCTTAGGAGATTCCCATAGCTCTTTCACGACCGAATCCAGAATGTACTGAACTCCAGCCTTCTGAATATTGTTTCTACCTGAAATTATTAAATTCGCAATTTTACTCAAATGAAAAACATAACATAACAACACGCCTCCTTTTATCAGGTAGGCAGAGGAGCACATTATACCACTGTATGGCCATTCCATAGTTTTGCTGTGTGAGGCAGAAAGCTACGTGAGAAGCGCACAGTAGTGGCCTGCCAACCATCTATATGGTGGGGATGTATATGCTGTCGTGAGGGTCGATGGCGAAAAGATGCGGCAAGTATCAGGTCAAACAATTCCTCAGAGCACTGCCCGTGGTAAAGCGATAGATAATAATAATAATAATAACCCCCCTAAGGGGCCACCTTGACGTGGTGGGGGGGCTTACGGAAGGCATGAACTACAATTAGGTCACTAAGAGCTAGACCCACCCTTTAACGGAGATACAAATATTATAGCCACTAACACCTCGGCGATACCCTTCCAACTAACGGCCTCAATCACCAATGCATTTGATCCAGTCACAGGCCAAATGTATTATTTTCCTAATTTTCCCTGTCATTTCCTCAGTCTATATTTGACCTTGACTTTAACTCTTTCTTCTTTCTACTTATTTTGTCGCGATATCTACCCTTGCCCATACCTCATTAAAAAAAAAAACCCTCTCATATATATGCGATGCGACTAAGAAGTAGAGTAATACCCCAGGCGGGTACCGGAGTTAGCAACGATGGAGAATCCCGCCCCGGGCCTTCCAGCCCGGGCTGCCCTTCGTACTCTGGGGAGGGCACCGTATCGCAAGCTGCCCAGTCACAAGCTGTTGCAGCACAACATGCTCAATCGTCAACATGTTCTTCACCAACATCATCATTATTTTCATCCGTCCCCTCATCACCAGCATCATATCTTAACAATCAACAATCCAGCTCAACCAATTCATCCCCATTATCATTTCATTCCGCCAGGGACGTTGTGCAGGAGGCTACCTCAGCTGAAATTACTGCACCCGCCCAAGGTGGACGGCGCACACGTAAAACGTGGACGAAAGAAATGAACATTTTCATCATGCGCCACTATTACATCCTCACTAACCTCGAACTTAACACTAAAACTTATCTAACACCATTACACGCACGTTTCACAGCAGAATTCCCCGACATGAATGCTTCTAAACAAAGAGTAGGTGATCAGCGCCGTGCTATCGTTCGTCGCAACTTACTCACAAAACAAGAAATCATAAATATAAAGGACCAAGTTAAAATTGTATTACAACATCAACCAACCGCATCTCTAATTACAACAGACACTGATCAAACCCATTCTCGTAGAATGAGATGGACTGACGACTTAAATGAAACCATTATGAGAAGCTATTACCGACTAACAAATCTTGAAGCAGATCTTACCTCATACAGACCATTATTACACCAAGACGTCATTTCAAAATGCCCCTCTATTGCACATCTTTCTGCACAACGAATTTCGGATCAACGCAGATCCATTGTCAATAATCAACTCTTATCCACAGATCGATTAAATCAAATTAGAGAAGAAGTTAGAAATGAAATGGCTTCCTCTAATACTGATAATCTTGACCACACAATAACACATCAAAGAGTACACGAACCAGTAACACAGACAACAATTACCACTGATGAGCAAACTGAAAGCACAGCGATAACAAACACCAACGAGCAAAATATACCAGTAGCACAAAACACCATACACTTTCCAAATGAATTAATTGAACAATTAGAAGAAATGTACATAGACCACTTTAGTAAATTTAAAGACTCCGACCCAACAAATAGACCATACATCCCTAAATTAAAACCTTCCAAGAAACTTGCAGCAATTATTAGTTATCTTAATAATAATATACTTCCAAAGACACTGACCCCGGATACAGATTTCCGTACACTACAGACTTCAATTTATTGTGCAGCATACACTGCAGCTAAGTTCAATGGTGCCAGAGTCAAAGAAATAAATAATAGACCTATTAGTCAATCTGAAAAAGTACCGTGGTGGCAAAAACGATTAGAAAGTAGGATTAGGGATCTCAGAGCCAATATAGGGAGACTTTCAGAATATGCAAAAGGTGTTCGGTCGGAAGCCCTAGAAAAGCATGTAACCAACATAAAACAAATATACAAAATACACACTCGACATGAAACAGAAAACACTGATATAGCACATTACTTAGACACTTTAAAACAAAAACTTAATACTCTAGCAAGCAGATTAAGAAGGTATAAGGAGACGACGAATAGAAAAACACAAAACAAACAGTTCTCTAATAATGAAAAATTATTTTATAGAAAATTAACCCAGCAAAACAATAATCCACAAGAGAATAACATACCACTACCAAGCCCCGAATCACTACACACATTTTGGTCTAACATATGGTCAAATCCAAAACAACATCAGCTAAACAATTGGATTGAGGACGACAAACAAAACTGGACAGATATACCAGAAATGACATTTGAGCAGATTCATTTACACCTCTTACAAAGAGTTATAGCTAGGACACACAACTGGAAAGCTGCGGGCTCCGACAACATTCACAACTTCTGGTATAAGAAGTTAACATGCACACACACTATTACTCAAACACATCAACACGTTCATACAATCACCTGACACAATGCCACCATACATCACGCAAGGCACCACATATATGTTACCAAAAGATCTGACAGACACTGCTAACCCCGCTAAATACCGACCTATTACTTGCCTCCAGAACATTTACAAAATTATTACATCATGCCTAAGTGAAACAATATACAAACATACACAAGAACATAGTATACTAGCAGAGGAACAAAAAGGGTGCCGTAAGAATAGCATGGGATGCAAAGAACAACTGACTATAGACGCCGTAGCTTCCAATCAAGCATTGAAACAAAAACGCGACATACACACCATGTACATAGATTACAAAAAAGCCTTCGACTCCGTACCGCACTCTTGGTTGATACATATTCTCAAACATTATAAAATTCATCCTGTAATTATCCAATTTCTAGAAAAATCATGCCCTCCTGGAATACCAAACTAAAACTGTGTAACTCAAATCAAAGCATTGAAACAGACTTCATTTCTATAAAAAGAGGTATCTTTCAAGGTGATGCGTTGAGCCCCTTATGGTTCTGCCTAGCCCTTAACCCACTCTCTAACATGTTAAACAAACACAATATTGGATTCATAATTAAACACAACTCAGAAAGTACAAACCTCACTCATCTCATGTACATGGATGATATAAAACTATTCGCTAGCACTCTCAATGAAATACACACCCTCGCTGACATCACACAAACATTTTCAAATGACATCTGCATGGAATTCGGAATAGATAAGTGTAAAATTCAATCAGTCATCGGTGGAATAGCTGAACCTACAATGTACGAACTAGGAAATCAAGAAATCATAGAATCAGTAGACCCTGACGAGGGATATAAATACCTAGGTTATTCCAGTCAAAAGAAATTCACCATAAAAACACCAAAAAGATACTACAACAAAATTTTCGAAACAGACTTCAAAATACTACACACCCATCTTAATGCAAAAAATACCATTAAAGCAATAAACACTTTCGCTATTCCTATACTGACTTACTCTTTTGGTATCATTCGATGGACACAAACAGACCTCACCACACTTCAAAGAATTATCAACACCACAATGACAAAACATAGGAAACATCACCCCAGGGCATGCATTCAAAGGCTAACGCTGCCTAAAATTGAAGGTGGTAGAGGTCTTATCGACATAACAAATCTTCACAATAACCAAATAACACTACTTAGATCATTCTTCTTCAAGCGCTCACAACACTCACCACTACATAAAGCCATATGTCAGGCAGACTCATTCACGCCACTTTATCTAGCAAACCACACAAAACAAATGACCATAATCAGCAAAGAGCAGAAGATACAGACTTGGACGCAAAAATCGCTCCATGGCCGTCATCGTCTCGACTTAACCAACCCTATTGTTGACAAGATAGCGTCAAACGCATGGTTAAAGCGAGGCGAGCTGTTTCCAGAAACAGAAGGCTTTATGTTAGCGATCCAAGATCAAGTCATAGACACCAAAAATTATAGGAAATATATAATCCGAGACAGTACCCTTGGCAGTGACCATTGCAGACACTGCCACAGACAACCAGAAACAATTCAACACATTACAGGCGCATGCTCATCCATCACACAAACAGACTACAAACACAGACACGACCAGGTTGCAGCTATCATACACCAAGCACTTGCACACAAACACAAACTCATTGCAGAAAAAGCACCATACTACAAGTATACACCCCAAATCATCCTAGATTCACCTGAATTTAAAATGTACTGGGACAGAACCATACTCACCGATAAAACCATTCATCACAACCGGCCTGACATCACGCTTCACGACAAGAAGAACAAAACAGTATACCTAATAGACATAGCGATCCCCAACACACATAATCTCAGTTCCACCCATACTAACAAACTTTCCAAATATGCAGACTTGACTATTGAACTTAAAACCCAGTGGCAAGTCCACACAGTCAAAACAGTTCCTATTATTATATCTAGTACAGGCGTCATCCCCAAAACACTTCATACAAGTCTAAAGTCCCTTGACTTACATCCACTTACATTCACACTTCTACAAAAAGCTGTCATACTTAACACATGCCGAATTGTCAGGAAGTTTTTATCTATTGATTAATTATTATAAAATCATCATCTCCAAGGTTGCTTTGGCCACAAGCCCGCAACTCTGGTGTATTTCCCCAGAAATGGGTGAGGTTCTTACCTAAAACACAAAAAATAATAATAATAATAACTCTTTATTTCAGACTCTAAGATCCATAGTTACATGCACAATATTTATAAATACAAATATAATTATAAAATATAACAAAAAAAAAAAATTGATAATTGTAGGTATATGTAAATAAACTAATTAATAACATAATAATAGGAGGAAAAAAAAAATATGCAAATTAGGTGACCATAGCCAACCATCGTCTGTACGTTGCAGTCAAATGCAGGCGGTCAGCCAAACTCGTAACAATACCATTCTTAACATGCCAACTCTGGATATAAAGGAGGCTATCCTTTTGCGCTGTATGGCATTAAAGGTGTCAATACGAGCATCAAAAAACATCCCCGAAGCACTGCAACCTCTCGGTAGTCCCATGAGTTGCCTGTAGACGTTGTTGTATGTGACTCTGATGGCATTGTGCGATTTTTTTGTATAATTAGTCTAGAGTTGACACGTGTAGAACGTCTGACAAAATGATTTAAACAGTGTTACTTTCACGTCAGGCGCTGCACTACAAAATTTTCTGGCGATCATATTGCCCACTACGCACAGAGCACGTCTCTGTCGCTCTATATCCTCATCATCTTTCAGGTTGGAGGTTACAATGTGACCCAGGTACCTGAAATGCTGAACAACTTTCACAGTATGCCCATTTAAGCGCAGCTCCGGCACATTTCGGGCCCTGTCTCGATCCAAAGACGACCATTTCCGTCTTCCTTACGTTGTATGTAAGATCGTGCTCTCGCATACCCTCTCGCAAACTTAACTAGCCTTTGCGCCCTTGATCGTAGGACTGAGCAGCACCATATCGTCGGCATAGCTCAGATTGTTGACATATCTGCCATCCAATCTCAGTCCGACGGGTGTACCGCTCAGTTCCACGACCAAATCATTAACATAATAGTTAAAGAGGTCAGGTGAGGTCACCCCGCCCTGCCTCACACCACATGACAGTCTGTATGGATCCGACATTTCAGTGTCCCATCTGACGCTGTTGGTCTGATTACTATACCAGTATGCCATCAGACCAACAACCTCAGGGAACTTCCGACCCGTGCAATTTTGACCATAGAAGGTCATGATTTATCGTATCAAATGCACGGCTCAGGTCCAAAAAACATGCGTAGACTGTGGTATCGTTCTCGGTGTAATACCTAACAACCTCCTTAAGCGAGAAAATAGCAAGGTCGGTCGATAGTTTAGGCCGAAAACCAAACTGGCCATCATCAATACCCAACTTTGTGATGTGTGCATGAAGAGCTCGCTCAAGGATCCTGGCTGCAATCGTCGCCAAGGAGATGGGTCTATAGTTGGACACGCTCGAGATATCACCAAATGCACCAATAATGCACAATGAAGCTACATCTCTACGCATTGCCAAAGTGTCTAGCCGATTTGAAACATCCCGACATTAAACATACAAATCGTGAGACATACTAAATTAACTAAAAATCGCGGGTTACTCACGTGAATATACTGAGAAAAGCTCTACTAGTTTCGAACCACAGAGGGGTTCTTCCTCAAGAGCGCGCGGTCGCGGCGATGTCTACAGCCTAGTGTCTTTTTTTTAAGGGGGGATAATCATCGAATGACTGCTCCCGCCTGGGTGAGGCGGAAGGGAGTGTCAGACTGTTACTGACTAAAAACCACCCCGTTCCTTCTCCTGCACGTCGAGCCGGAGCCCCGGTAACCCGTTAGGTTCTCCGCGAACAGCCTATTGACTAGCGTTCGCGCTCGCATCGGTGTTGCTACTTACACTGCTAGCCCACCGCGCCCTCTGCCGGACACCACGAGCGGCGCGTGCGCACATGTTGAAGCGAACGCTACGTTCACCAGCGTGAACCTCTTTAGTTCGAAACTAGTAGAGCTTTTCTCAGTATAGAGGTATTCACGTGAGTAACCCGCGATTTTTAGTTAACATACAACCCGCATTAATATTATTAAAAGTAAGATGTATCGACATACTTCCGTAGTAATATTGGTCAACGGTTTTTAACCATCCGACGTCGTCGTGTGTGTGCGGCACTATATGTACGTTCAGCATATCAGGAGAAGTAGCCTGGCAGCTCTGGAATCGAAGAAACAAAGAAAAAATCTTTAGTTCATACACTAAAAACAAGTGGCATGTTTTTGTTTTTTTTTTATATATATAGCACTAGCTTTTACCCGCAGCTTCGCTCGCGTCACAAAAGGATAAAAAGTAGCCTGTGTGACATACCAATACACATAGCGCCATCTATACCAATTCTTTTGTTTTCCCTCGGGAATATCAATTTTTTCCGGGATTAATAGTACCCTATCATTTAATCCAGACTTCGAACTATACGTCTGCAAAATTTCAAAGCAATCAGTTCCGTAGTTACGACGTGAAAGCGGAACAAACAAACTCACTTTCCGATTTATTATATTATATATAGTAAGGATAAGCCGGTAAACGAGGCGACGGATCACCTGATGGTAAGCAATCTACGCCCATGGACATTCGAAACACCAAGGCGTTACAAGTGCGTTACCGGCCTTTTGGGGATTGGGAATTTGAGGATTCGGTGCTCTGATTGGTTTGTTCGTTAGAGCCGGCCAATCACAGCGCCGAACGCATACTCGTTACGTTTACTTTAAAAGTAAAAGAAACTAGTACCAAGGCCTCTGGTCGGGCGGCGTTTAAATAACATTTGCCTACTTTCTGTTTCTATTTAGTTTTGTGATTGTTAATATCCTGTTTTAACATAACATAACTTCATGCCTTTTATCCCCGAAGGGGATCTGCCTACCCCTCATGTGCACATTATGCCACTGTACAATGTAACACCCACTTTTCACTATTTATGTTATGAGTCCCATGTAATAGGGGGTGAGCCTATTGCCATATACCGGGCACAGTTCCAGACTCCGTGCTACTACTGAGATTTTTTTTAAAAACCCAGTAATACTTTTCCCGACCCGGGAATCGAACCCGAAACCCTTTGCCCGGCAGTCGCACTTGCGACTACTCGGCCAATGAGGCAGTCCTGTTTATCCATAAACAAATAAAATACTACTACTAAATTTTGATCCGTTTTATTTAAGTATCATTTTATTATACGACAAAATAAAAAAATACGTGTCTAATATTTTTGACGTGACAACGTCTTATAAATTGGTTTGCCGGGTGACACTTCAAGAAACTGCGTTACGCTCCGCTCACGTTATGCTCTCACAATGAGAGCGAGTGAGAGGCACGCGTCCCTTCCACTCGGGCATGGTTAGCCCGCCTAAGAGCGAGAGAGACAGACATAAAAAGTGAAAGGCACGCGTCCCTTCCACTCGGGCATGGTTAGCCCGCCTAAGAGCGAGAGAGACAGACATAAAAAGTGAAAGGCACGCGTCCCTTCCACTCGAGCACAGTTAGCCCGCCTAAGAGCGAGAGAGAGAGAGTGAGAGAGATAGGCATACACACCGGTTCATGTCTTGCGCTTCATTATTTCATCCTTCTTCCTACTATACGAATGAATATTCACATTAAAATTATTTTACCACTTAAAGTCGTTGTCACGTAAAACTTTCGCCCGTATACCGACTTTATTTCACTATCTAACTGACGGACTAATTAGATTTTTAATTTTGATACCCTGTCATCATTAATATTTTTAAATATAGAAATTTATTCCTCAGATAAAATGTATCTGGCTATAGAAAAATCGACCTTAAGTACTTTAAAATTTAATGTAACTAGGCAATCTATAAACGAACTTAAATGTAATAAACAAATAAAGCATACAATTGTGTAGCAGGCGGTAAACAGCACGTCATCCTTCTCATTTCGATCAAATTTCTTTATTAGATTTCAACTTTATCGTTTAGTTGTAAAGTCTATAATCCAATGAGAAAAATTTACACATTAGCGTGGATTGATGTGTAAGCCACAGTACATGTTATCGAAGTGTAGAGGTCACGGTATTATCAATAAGTTATTGTTTATATTGTTCTTAGTTATTAACTGTGCTGTTTAAACAAATATGTTTTGATTTTAATGTGGGAGAGCCATGCTTCGGCACGAATGGGCCGGCTCGACCGGAGTGATACCACCAACGAGCAGAAGACCGACGTGAAACAACGCTTGCGTTGTGTTTCGTCGTGTGAGTGAGGTTACCGGAGGTCAAATTACCCCTTCCCAAATCTCCCCAATCCCTGAATCCCCAGCAATCCTCAAAAGGCTAGTAACGCACTTGCAACGCCTCTGGTGTTCAGTGTGTCCATGGACGACGCCGATTGCTTACCATTAGGTGATCCGTCTGCTCGTTTACCGGCTTATTCCATAAATAAGTCTCTCTTAAATTAGGACACAACCCTATTACAATAGAGTACTTTCCTTAATCAAAAAATAAATTATTTCGACTGTAAGTTCAATACAATAAAATATTAAAAAATAATCACACTTTCATTTATTGATTTTATGACCAACTTAATTTTAGTATTTTTCCAGCATTTATTTAAGATACGAGTATGCTGTTTGACGCTAAAAAAACGTGACGTCACAATACACAATCTCATACAAAATTCATAGAAAACTGTCGTTTTTGACAGTTCGAAAAAAGTATTGAATTTGAATAACTAGTCAAATTTGAAATTTGAAAAATTTGCCAACTGGCAAGTATCCCATTAGAAGAAGATGATATTAAACTGTCAAACACCGCGAGGACACCGGTGACCGCAACCTATTGTTCTTTAATTGTGTCTATAATGACGGTGCTCAAAGAGTTCATTCACTACTTACATCATATCCACATTTCTCTGAGTTGGAGAGGTACAACTCTTCGTGTGGCGCCAGGTGAGCGCCACCGACACACAGGAGAAGCAGGAGGAACTGCATTATATCCTGAAAACAAAGAACACCATGATTATCTCCTACTAATATTATGTTTATGGTCGTGGTGGCCCGGAGGTGTAAGACGCCCGCTTCTCATGCGTGAGGGTGCGGGCGACACCTACCAACGGCAAGTACCAATGTGCCTTTTTCCGAGTTATATGTACTTTCTAAGATTATCTAGACACCACTGACAAACGGTGAAGGAAAATCTCGTTAGGAAACCTGGGCTTATAATTTCTCATTATAAGTTTGTAATCGCCAACCCGCATTGAGCAAGCCTTCTTCGTGTGAGAAGAGGCTTTGCTTAGCAGTGGGCATTTATGGGCTGTTGATTAATTATGTTTTTATGGAATAGGAGGCAAACGAGCAGACGGATCACCTGATAGTAAGCGATCAGCGCTGCCCATGGACACCCGAAACACCAGAGGAGTCACAGGTGCATTGCCGGCCTTTTAAAAATGAATACGCTCTTTACTTGAATGTTTGAAGGTAAATAGAATGTATGTTTGTATGTATTCATATGTATGTAGTAAAAGCCGGTTATTTCTATATTACAAACAGAAAGAAAGAAATAACAAGAAGAAGAACCTACTGGGTCCCATTTGATGTGGTCTAACCACACAGCTAACAGCAAGAAATTGTATATCTATCAATTTATACTTCTACTAGCGGACCCAACAGACGTTGTCCTGCATATCCCCTTGAATGTATAAACAAAAATTTATTCAAATAAGTTCAGCTGTTTAGGATAACTAACCCAAACATCGACTGCAACGCCATCTGCCGGGCTGATTTGTGAATCTAAACCATTCCCAGATCCCCTTGAACACACACAAAAAATTTCATCAAAATCCGTCCAGTCGTTTGAGAGAAGTTCAGTGACATACACTCACAGATAAATTATATATATAAAGATTTATTTATGCCTGGCTCGTTGGCTGAGTGGTCGCAAGTGCTACTGCCTGGCAAGAGGTCTCAGGTTCGATTCCCGGCTCGGGCAAAGTATTACTGGGTTTTAAAAAAAATTCTCAGTAGTAGCACGGAGTCTGGAATTGTGCCCGGTATATGGCAATAGGCTCACCCCCTATTACATGGGACTCATAACATAAATAGTGAAAAGTGGGTTACATTGTACAGTGGCATAATGTGCACCTCTGCCTGACGCTTTGGGGATAAAAGGCGTGATGTTATGTTATATACAAACAGACAATTTTATTTACCTATATAGATATGTATAGAATGTGATGTAAAAGAACTCAAGGAGATACTTTAGTGTCATTGACATATAGTGTAAACATGATTGACGCCTACTTATATTTATCACTACATAATATAAAACAAAGTCGCTATCCGCCGTCTGTCTGTCCCTATGTATACTTTTTTTAAGGGGGGAACATCATCGAATGACTGCTCCCGCCTGGGTGAGGCGGAAGGGAGTATCAGACTCTTACTGACTAAAAACCACCCCGTTCCTACTCCTGCACTTCGAGCCGGAGCCCGGTAACCCGTTAAGTCCTCCGTGGCTCCGTAGTCACCCAATGTTGATGAAGATTTTTTATAGCATAAGCCGGTAAACTAGCAGACGGATCACCTGTTGGTAAGCTATCGGCGTCGCCCATGGACACACGGAACACCAAGGCGTTACAAGTGCGTTACCGGCCTTTTGGGAATTTGTATTTTTGAGGATTGTGGAGAATTCGGGAGACGGGGATTAGGGAGGGTGGTAATTGGGCCTACAGTAACCTCACTCACACGACGAAACACAACGCAAGCGTTGCTTCACGTCGGTTTTCTGTAAGGCCGTGGTATCATTCCATTCGTGTCGAAGCATGGCTCTCCCACACTTATATGACACTTTTTCCTCAGCAATATGAGGCTACAGTAATTATAGAAAGTCTCCTAATTGTCTATTGACCTGGAACATAATTGATACCGAACCGATACAGTTACCATGGTCTGATAGTATATATTCAATGGGTTCACATATCATATACTAGCGCCCGCGACTTCTGCCGCATTCCTGTGGAATTTAAAGTGCCCATGTGTTATCCCAGACCATATCTATCCCTGTTTCAAATTGTATCTCAATCCCTTCAGCCGTTTTGGCGTGATTGAGTAACAAACATACAGACAAACAGACAAACTTTCGCATTGATAATATTATTAATAAGATTAATCATACATAATATTACATCATGCCTTTTATCCCCGAAAAATTAGATAGAGGTGCACATTACGGCACTTAATGCTACTGTACAATGTAACACCCACTTTTCACTATTTATGTTATGAGTCCCGTGTAATAGGGGGTGAGCCTATTGCCATATACCGGGCACAATTCCAGACTCCGTGCTACTACTGAGAATTTTTAAAAACCCCAGTAATACTTTGCCCGACCCGGGAATCGAACCCGAGACCCCTTGCCCAGCAGTCGCACTTGCGACCACTCGGCCAACGAGGCAGTCTGTTTTCTGTAATATACCGCGTATGACTGAACAGAGGACCAAGCACGAATAACTTTCGCATTCGTATCGTAACAGTATCGAGCGAGTTAAGCGTTCTGATTGGCCGGCTCAAGTGAACCAACCAATCAGAACGACCTCTGACCGACCGCCGCCCTCCACTCAAATGATTGATGACAAATGACGTTGCATAACCTCGGCCTAGCTCCGCACAGTTCGTTACTCCGCTCCGCAATACTCGATAGCCCGCTCCGCTGCCTCTCCGCGTCAATGGACAGGCAGCCTATAATCCGTTGCGTAGTTTTAAAGCTAGCAAGCGAGACACTAGTGACATCATAGGATATTTACAAATCGTATCGTTTGTAAATTTTTGTTTGCAACTCAAAAGAGACATAACATTGTTCATTGTTTAGAAAAACCTACGAAAATGTTACTCATACTACATCCGTACAATCATTTGTTTACTATAGTTTTTTTAGGGACAAGCCCGCCACAACCACTCAAACCGCTGTAACTTCTGTAAGCCAGGATCTACAGTAGATACAACCATGAAAACACCGGAACACTGAAGTCCAACGTCCCAGGGACATGAGTAACTGTCTTGGTTCCCGCAACGAAGTGAATCAGAAGATATTATAAGAGGAGAAGAAAAAAAACGATAGTTTCCACTTCCCTCGGTAAATTACTGCAGGAGACAGAATGAATTAAGCCTAAAGGCACAAAGAAGAGACTGTACAACTGGGTGAAGCCAAGTCGCCAAGCACCACGGAAATTTGACTAAAAACTAAGTGGGTCCTATGTGTGAGCTGTTATACTTGCTTCCAGTAATAGGTATGGCAAAAACGCCTAAACGCACGGAAATTTGTTCTAGATTCCACAAGGTCCGTATAATAAGCTACACCTGACGAAACAATTAAATTATTTACGACGGGCGACGCCGATTGCTTACTATCAGGTGATCGGTCTGCTAGTTTACCAGATTATACCATGAAAAAAACACGCTACAAGCTCACGACGTGGTTTTCACTCGCGCTCGCCGCGGTGGCTGAATGGAGATTTATTCTGTGGTAACGCAGCCACCGCGCTTGCGATTATCGCTAAAGACTTGGCGGTTGATTATCGCAAGACGGGCGGGCGGTTAAACAATTATTTGGGTTTCAAACCGGCCCTCCTATTGCGATCGCCCGCCAACCGTATGCAGAACGCGCGGTTGCAACCCGCTGCAGCTGCGGTACCGCGCCGGCACCTGACGCCGCAACGGGAGCCCCAAACAAACACACACGCCGCGGCCGTATAACGTGTCGTGAAATGCGCTTCAATTTTTAACATACATACATACTGTCAAACACCGCGAGGACACCGGTAACCGCAACCTATTGTTCTTTAATTGTGTGTATAATGACGGTACTCGAAGGGTTAAACTGTCATACACCGCGAGGACACCGGTGACCGCAACCTATTGTTCTTTAATTGTGTCTATAATGACGGTACTCAAAGAGTTAAACTGTCAAACACCGCGAGGACACCGGTGACCGCAACCTATTGTTCTTTAATTGTGTCTATAATGACGGTACTCGAAGGGTTAAACTGTCATACACCGCGAGGACACCGGTGACCGCAACCTATTGTTCTTTAATTGTGTCTTAATGACGGTACTCAAAGAGTTAAACTGTCAAACACCGCGAGGACACCGGTGACCGCAACCTATTGTTCTTTAATTGTGTCTATAATGACGGTACTCAAGGTTAAACTGTCAAACACCGCGAGGACACCGGTGACCGCAACCTATTGTTCTTTAATTGTGTGTATAATGACGGTACTCGAAGGGTTAAACTGTCAAACACCGCGAGGACACCGGTGACCGCAACCTATTGTTCTTTAATTGTGTCTATAATGACGGTACTCGAAGGGTTAAACTGTCATACACCGCGAGGACACCGGTGACTGCAACCTATTGTTCTTTAATTGTGTCTATAATGACGGTACTCAAAGAGTTAAACTGTCAAACACCGCGAGGACACCGGTGACCGCAACCTATTGTTCTTTAATTGTGTCTATAATGACGGTACTCAAAGAGTTAAACTGTCAAACACCGCGAGGACACCGGTGACCGCAACCTATTGTTCTTTAATTGTGTCTATAATGACGGTACTCAAAGAGTTTAAACTGTCAAACACCGCGAGGACACCGGTGACCGCAACCTATTGTTCTTTAATTGTGTCTATAATGACGGTACTCAAAGGGTTAAACTGTCAAACACCGCGAGGACACCGGTGACCGCAACCTATTGTTCTTTAATTGTGTCTATAATGACGGTACTCAAAGAGTTAAACTTGTTTTAATTCTCTACTAGCTTCTGCCCGCGACTTCGTATGCGCAATCCTGTTTTCTCCCGTTCCCAGGATTTTTTCTGCCTTAAGAACCATCTCCTGACGATAACAAACACAACACAAAATAAAACAGCCAAATCGGTCTCAATTTATGGCGTGACAACGGGAAACGGGTTTCATCACTACATAGTATAAAACAAAGTCGCTATCCGCCGTCTGTCTGTCCCTATGTATGCTTAGATCTTTAAAACTACGCGACGGATTTTGATGCGGTTTTTTTTTTCATAGATAGAGGGATTCTTAAGGAAGGTTTATATGTATAACATGACATAACATCACGCCTTTTATCTCCGAAGGGGTAGGCAGAGGTGTACATTATGCCACTGTACAATGTAACACCCACTTTTCACTATTTATAAAAATTAGATTTAGAAAAATTTTATATTCCCGAGGGAAAACAAAAGTCATTTATACATAACATAACATCACGCCTTTTATCCTCGAAGGGGCAGGCAGATTTGCATATTATGGCACTGTACAATGTAACATTTACTTTTGACTATTTATGTTATGAGTCCCATGTAATAGGGAGTGAGCCTATTGCCATATACCGGGTACATTACCAGACTACGTGCTACTACTGAGAATTCAAAACCCAGTAATACTTTGCCCGACCCGGGAATCGAACCCGAGGCCCCTTGACCGGCAGTCGCACTTGCGACCACTCGGCCAACGAGGCAGGCAGAAAAGTATTGGTATAGATGGCGCTGTTTGTATTGGTATATGTCACATGGGCTACTTTTTATCCTTTTGTGACGCGAGCGAAGCCGCAAGTAAAAGCTAGTAATATATAATATCATTTGCCTGCCTCGTTGGCCGAGTGGTCGCAAGTGCGACTGCCCCCGAGCGTACGGCGCGTCGCGTTCCGCGCGCGCCTCAACGAGGTATCAGACCACTACAGATGGGGCCCAATAGGGCCGATGCCGATTTGGAGTCGCGGAGAACCTAACGGGTAACCGGGGCTCCGACTCGACGTGCAGGAGAAGGAACGGGGTGGTTTTTAGTCAGTAAGAGTTTGACATTCCCTTCCGCCTCACCCAGGCGGGAGCAGTCATTCGATGATTTTTGCCCCCTTAAGTGCGACTCCCGGGCAAGGGGACTGGTTCGATTCCCGAGTCGGGCAAAGTATTACTTCTCAGTATATTCACGTGAGTAACCCGCGAATTTTAGTTAATTAAAAACAGCAGCGAAAAGCAACAAAAGCAAATAACAATATAAAAAAAAAACAAAAAAACGATCATCAGGGTGGCAACATGCCCATGATGAAAGAACCCAACTCAGTGTAAGCTGGGCACGGTAAGTACCCAAAACTGGTTTCCAGTTGGCACCCTTACACCGACGCACGGACGGTAGCAACGAAAAATAATTAAAAGGAAAATAATACCCAAAACACATTATCTTGTTAAAAAAAAGAAAAAAGACCAATGAGAAAGTCATTTCGACTTAACGATAGCAAGCGATAAGAATAACATTATAAACGACTTTAAACATTTAACGTATCTTTAGTTATCTATACTTGTTAGTTAATAGTCTGTGGTTTAAATATTTAACATAGTTTTGTATGCACTACATGAACTGTTTACATGTTACCATTAGCTCATGACGACACCTAAGTACGTATCGCCTGAACAGTCCACGCTACCATCAGTTGACTGGACAATCTCTACACTACATGAGCCACTGTTTACATGTTACCATTGGCTCATGACGATACCTAAGTACGTATCGCCTAGACAGTCACCGCTACCATCAGTTGACTGGACAATCTCTACACTACATGAGCCACTGTTTACATGTTACCATTAGCTAATGACGATACTTAAGTACGTATCGCCTGGACAGTCCACGCTACCATCAGTTGACTGGACGATCTTTACACTACATGAGCCACGGTTTACATGTTACCATTAGCTTATGACGATACCTAAGTACGTATCGCCTGGACAGTCCACGCTACCATCAGTTGGCTGGACAATCTCTACACTACATGAGCCACTGTTTACATGTTACCATTAGCTCATGACGATACCCAAGTAGGTACGTATCGCCTGGACAGTCCACGCTACCATCAGTTGGCTGGACAATCTCTCCACTACATGAGTCACTGTTTACATGTTACCATTAGCTCATGACGATACTTAAGTACGTATCGCCTGGACAGTCCACGCTACCATCAGTTGAGTGGACGATCTTTACACTACATGAGCCACGGTTTACATGTTACCATTAGCTTATGACGATACCTAAGTACGTATCGCCTGGACAGTCCACGCTACCATCAGTTGGCTGGACAATCTCTACACTACATGAGCCACTGTTTACATGTTACCATTAGCTCATGACGATACCCAAGTAGGTACGTATCGCCTGGACAGTCCACGCTACCATCAGTTGGCTGGACAATCTCTCCACTACATGAGTCACTGTTTATATGTTACCATTAGGAAGAAAAGAAAGAAAGAAAAAAAAACCATTTATTTTGCTACGACACACAACAAGAATTTAGGAACACCCAGAAGACGCACTCGCCATACGCCGATGATACATGTATATACCTCGGCGCTCGACTAAATATGCAAAAAATTGTGTACTGACTCGCATTGCCCGAACACACAATAATAACTTCGCCGAAATAGATCTATTCAGTTGTGCTAAACTTAAATTTAAAGAACACATCATTAAATGTATTAATAAAAGCCATCAGGACACCGACTCCGTATCTTGAATCATTATTCCAAAACTAAGTCTTTGTAATTAACTAACTGATTAAGTAAATCATTTTTTGTTATTGATCTTATTTTTTATGTTAATTAACTCTTTGAGTACCGTCATTATAGACACAATTAAAGAACAATAGGTTGCGGTCACCGGTGTCCTCGCGGTGTTTGACAGTTTAACTCTTTGAGTACCGTCATTATAGACACAATTAAAGAACAATAGGTTGCGGTCACCGGTGTCCTCGCGGTGTTTGACAGTTTAAGTCCGTTCGCATGTTTACAAAATCTAGAAAATAAGGGAAGCCTATTATTAGCCTTAATCTCTGTAATTCACGCAAACTATTGTAAACTATATATTACGCTGTTGGTTTTCTAAATAAATAAAATAAAATAAAACACACAAAAAAGCCCATGCGTGGCAGCGCAAAAGGCTGCCCAGCTTAATACCGTGGACCGGGCACAGTCGGCTCATGACGATACCTAAGTACGTATCGCCTGGACACTTGGACAATCAGTAGGCTAGACATATAAAATGAATTCTATGCCTTCGGACAAAAAGTACACATTGAATTGAGTTAATGCGAACAGGAATTTTATAGAAAAAAATGTGTGTCTACTAACTGTGATGGACTAGTTACGGGTTATGGTATCCTGGTACCTTGGAATGGCTGTTTCTGTTTTAGTTAACTCGCTAACCGGATTGAGACAGTTAAAGAAATGGGTTAAGTTTAACTGTGTAGGTTGAGCGATATAGAAATTAAAATGTTTCCTCGCCCGGAGGTTAAGGCGCTTGCTTGTCAAGTATGAGGACAAGCACCAATGTGACATTCTTTAAGTTATACAGGGTAGTGTAATGCCATCCGAAGGGGAAGTATTACATACATACATAACTTCACGCCTGTCTCCCATGGGGGTAGGCAGAGACTAAGGAACGCCAATTACTACGATTCTTGCATACCTCTTTCGCTTCATTAACAGTCATCAATCTTTTCATGCATGCTTGTCGGTTAAGGGTACTTTTAATTTGGCCCTTCTTTAATATATCGCCAATCTGGTCACAATATGTCCGTCTAGGGCGCCCTCTACCGACGGCCCCATTCATATCCGCTCTGTATACTTCTTTCGTTACTCTACTTTCATCCATCCTTTCTACATGTCCACTACATGTGTCACTACATCATCTTTCAATCCACACCTCTCTCTAGGGAAGTATTCTTAATACTTAATATAGAAAATTTTAATCAAAGAAAACATTCCTTTATTTTTGAAAAGAAAGAAAACTGCATTCAAATATTTTTTAAATTCGCTTGCCGCACACGGTAAGACGCATATTATATGTAGATATGTCAGGGCTGAACTCAAAAAGTACTGCATGGATTTACTTCAAATTTTGCATAAATATTACTAACATGTCGGTTCAATATATGTATATTTTTAAGGGGGTACAATCACCGATTGTTTTAAATATTCAGCCTGGTTGAGGCATGAGGGAGTGTAGACTCAGACTCTTATTAACTAAAAACCACTCCATTCTTATTTCTGCACTTCGAGCCGGAGCCCCGGTAACCCGTTAAGTCCCCCGCGGCAACATATATTCAACGGGTCAACATAGAGGTATAGGCTACATATTATCACGCTATCACCTACGGGGGAGGATCTATGAATCACTATACTACGCGGACGAAGTAGCAGGCACAGCTAGTACATTTATAAGTGGTTATTATGCAAACTGTTTCCACTTAAAATGGAGTTATGAAATGCGTTCAAGATTATTCGATAAGTCAATAGATTAACTGAAGTGTTTATTGGCCTAAATCTTTGAGATAAATATATCGTAAACAAATAGGCCTTAGTTACGTTTAATGTACTCTGTAATCTGTAATCTAGTTGTCAAGTCGTGGTGGCGTAATGGCATCGGTCGGTAAACAAGCAGACGGATCATCTGATGGTGGCTGATGGCGATTCGGAGTCGCGGAGAACCTAACGGGTAACCGGGGCTCCGGCTCAAAGTGCAGGAGAAGGAACGGGGTGGTTTTTAGTCAGTAAGAGTCTGACACTCCCTCCCGTCTCACTTCACTTCACTTCCCTTAAAGTTCTCGTTCCTTGTCTATGGTCCACAGATAATATTAGATATTAAGTATTCTATGATTTCAGTAAAATAATAAGTCTGTGGACCATGGACAAGACTTCATTTTTCATTTTTTAGCTTTTATTTTATTTTATTTTTATTTTTTAATTATGTTATGTGTGCGCAAAAATAAATGGTTTTTCTTTCTTTCTTAAAAAAAAAGCGCGCCGCGCTATGGACACCCAGTGACGTCTTAGACTACGCTGACGCCTTTAGACACACAATATAACGAGTCCTTATGGAATGTTTTGTTGTTTTTTTTAACCTAGACCCGAAACAACAATTTGTGGAGCACACAAAGATTTGGACTGCCTCGCTGGCCGAGTGGTCGCAAGTCGACTGCCGGGCAAGGGGTCTCGGGTTCGATTCCTGGGTCGGGCAAAGTATTACTGGGTTTTAAAAATCTCAGTAGTAGCACGGAGTCTGGAATTGTGGTATATGGCAATAGACACACCCCGTATTACATGAGACACATACAACATAAATAGTGAAAAGTGGGTTACATTGTACAGTGGCATTAAGTGCCAAAATGTGCCTATCCCTTCGGGAATAAAATGGCGTGATGTTATGTTATGTAACAAAGATTTGCTCCGTACGGGAATCAAGTCCGAATCGAGTAACATGTAGCGGGGATGTATCCGTCGTAGAGTTAGTCGGTCCTTTGGGAGCGCCCTGGGGATGGGAGCCCTGGGCACAGGCCCCGAGGTCCCTTATGGTAATGACGGTACTGCCGCAACACTATAGACTATAGAGGTTACAAGTGCGTTACCGGCCTTTTGGGATTAGGAGTTTGAGGATTGTTGTCAATTCAGATATTGAGGAGATTGGGGAGGGAGGGAAGTGATTGTTAATTGATAGTAAGCAATCGACGCGCCGGACAACCGCGCGCATGCTGCCGAAACGAGTATAACATACGGTAACTTTGATGACCTATCGTCGAGTTTATTTGACCCACTCGAACCGATACATCAGCGCGACCTATAATTATACCGTGTGATCCTGCCTGCGGAGATTGTGACAAACCCTCTTATGTAGAGGAGGCTCATAGTCCAGTGGACTGTCATGACTGATGTTAATAGTTAAAATCTGTATGAATAAAGCTCTTTTCTATGCTTGTATAGTTTAGACCTGTCAGTAAATAGAGTGAGAGAGGAGGCGATAGTGTGACCGGATACCGCGGAATTATACAAATGTAGATACATGTTATATATAATTATAGGTTGTTTATAAACATTTTACATCGATCTAAGTAAAGTAAAGGATGTTTATATGAAAACTGAAATGTAATTAAGTATGTCATAATATTACAATGACAACAAATGATTTAGCAAACAATAGGTATATACTATATACTATTATGTAAAGATAAACAAATTATGTTACGATTTATTCCGTAGAAACAATACATTCAATTACTTTTGTAAAATGCTGTGTATATTATACAAAAATACTGCCTCGTTGGCCGAGTGATTGGAAGTGCGAATGGATCTCGGGTTCGATTGCCGGGTAGGGCAAAGTATTACTGGGTTTTTTAAGTATTCTCAGTAGTAGCACGGAGTCTGGAATTGTGCCCGGTATATGGCAATAGGTTCACCCCCTATTACATAGGACTCGTAACATAAATAGTGAAAAGTGGGTGGGTGTACAGTGGCATTAAGTGCCGTAATGTGCACCTCTGATGATAAAAAGCGTGATGTCATGTTATGTTATGACGCTGGGGTGGGCCGCTCAACTTTGTATCACATTTCTTCTACTTTTAAGTGGATCTTAAAATAGGTTATATCACCAACAGAAGTTAAGAGATAGTTATACAAAACGCCCGAACAAACAAACTTTTATTTACGTCATCATAACAAATACTGTGACTTATTGTTTGTTAGCGATAAACTCGTAAACTACTGGACATTATGGCGATAAGGTTTTAACTAATGGATACAGCAATTAATGTTAATGGCAAACATTTTTGTTACTCTATAAATAAACTAGCGGACCCGACAGACGTTGTCCTGCATATCCACTTGAATGTATAAACAAAAATTCATTTAAATTAGTTCAGCCGTTTAGGATAACCAACCTAAACTCTGACTGCAGCGCCATCTGCCAGGCTGATTTGTGAATCTAAACCATCTAGAGCTCCACTTAAATGCGTACAGAAAAATTCATTTAAATCGGTCAAGCCGTTTAGGAGGAGTTCAATGACATACACACGTGCAGCAGAATTATAAATATCTAAAGATACAAACGAAATTTAAATCACCGTATGATAACAGCAGAGTAAGAAAGAAATAAAGAAAGAAAGAGAAAGAAAAAACTTTATATCACACCAAAATACAAGTGACATGCACAGACGTGGCTTAGTAGGTACTGATTTTTGTTAAGGGGGAAAATCTTCGAATGACTGCTCCCGCCTGGGTGAGGCAGGAGGGAGTGTCAGACTCTTACTGACTAAAAACCACCCCGTTCCTTCTCCTGCACGTCGAGCCGGAGCCCCGGTTACCCGTTAGGTTCTCCGTTTAGATTTATATTCCGTACTCTGAATACTATTGTAACAGCTACGATTGTGGTTGTATAGTGTAGACATTGAATAATTATTGAGATTATATTGGATTAAAATTGCATTGACATTGAGATTGGTTTCAAGAGTAAGCACCTTGAACGTGTCAATATTTTGTCTTGACGTTCAAAAGTGCCTTCCTGGTCTGATTGAAATAAATAATTTTGACTTTGACTTTGTGTCGCGGGACATTATTCTCACACGTAAAAATAAAAAAATACGTGTCTAATATTTTTTCATTATCTAACTGACGGACTAATTAGATTTTTAATTTGAATACCCTTAAATCTACCGAATTTGGGAATGGGTCACTGGTAAACACTATGTAAGCGTTTTCTATCGGCCGTGGTATCACTCCGGGCGAGCCGACAAGCAATACCGAAAGATGGCGCCCCCACGTTATTGTTATTGTCACGACAAAAAAATGTGACCAAATTCATTACTATTAATTAGGTATTATTTTATTATTCATTTTTTTCATTTCTTATATTTAATTAACTCATTAGTTTGTTTTTAAGTACCTAAATAATAGTATTTATATAAGATTAACAGTATAACTTCATGGTGTAAGCTGTAGTGTTATATATGTAAATATTCTAAATAAATAATAATAATAATTACAACTGACCTATGATTCTATTACTAAATAATGTTTTGAACCTATTTAAATAGTTATATTTACAAAGAGGACACATATTATTCTATTTGCGCCGAAATAAAAAAAAATAATTTTAAAAATCCTCTCACTGTTGAAAACCTTACTTTTGCTAATACAGGCTACTCTTTAAAAATCCCGATAACCCAACCAGATCGCTAGATGTTTAAATCTTTTTATTTCTAAATACGGAAAACTTATAGAAACAACAATAAACCATGTTATTAATTTTTAACTAACACAAACAACATAAGAGGAAAAATATGCAAATAATTAACAATACTCTACTTTATGACTAGCTCTGCAAAAAATATAAAGCAAGCTGCACAAACATACCTAAATTCAAATGCGTAAGATTTTAAATTAACTAACTAGCGCATCATGATTCATTTATTCATAATTTACTACGAATTTACAGTTAATAATACTCACACAATATTTCCGTGTGCCACTACATGAATTTCCCCAACTCAAATTGATATAAAATATATTATTTACTACGATTTTCTTAATTATTTTGCTCACAACCGCGCCGCGGCTTATACAAAATCAAACTGATAGCAAAATCATCAAAACAATTTGATTTGACTGACTGACAATGTCAGTCTGATTGACATTTCAATGGCACTCTTTAGTTCATTCGTTCTTTTGTTCAGTGTAGTCACGACATAGATAACGAATATATTCAGTCGGTAAGTCGTAAACATGCTTAATGTGTTATTTTGAAAAGCTTATTTTCTGTGTACAAGAAATTAGATAATATCGAGCTTATTATTGATTCAAAACATAACATTATCATGTAATCGGCTAATGATCATGTAAGTCGAACAGACTTATCGATTATGATCAAAATGAATATTAGTTCCCACATCTCTAGTAATGTCAACCTTTGACATTGACATTTAACATTTGCTATATTTGTTTTGATTTCGATTCCGCCGGTTAATTTTATTCACAAAAATCATCCAAGAAGTGAAATAAAACACAATTGAAGTCTTCCAAATAATGTCTCACATTTGGACCTTTGCACCTAAGTCACAGTCATTACTTCAGCGGTGTTTAAACGCCGCTTCACCGCCAGATCCGAGCAACAAATGGTTGCAAAAGTTCGGTCCACAAAACTTGGAATTAATTAACAAAACTAATGAAACTATCATCGTAAATGATTCTCCAGAAATTGATAACATTACCACCACACAAGAAAACGCAGATGAAACCACCACAAATGATATAGAGCAGTTTTTGGGCCCGGAAATCGACATACTGGCAAAGATAGGCGAATTGGTTGAACAATGTCTTAAAACTCCAAACGTACTTGTGAAACTTGCTGAAACCTTATCAACGAATACAGCTGAGGCGTTAATAGAATACATTTTATCCACAGAGGACTTAAAAACTGGTTTTCTATCAATATTTTACAAATATTTCATACCTACTTATGTAAAGCGCGAAAACTCAAGATTTTGTACGGATCTCCTATTAAAAACTCACGAAAAATATCCTCAGCTACTCAAAATTGCATTTAAAATTATCTTAAAAGACGTAGAAATAGAAAATAATGTAATAAATAACTTTTTATTGAATTTAAATAGCGATGAACTAACAGAGTTCTTAGAATTCATGTCAGACATAGATTTTAGCCCTGAACAGAACACTCATAACTTATTTAACATATACACCGCTTATAAATCATGTAATAAGACAGAAAATGTACAGAATTATATATTTTCACTACTAAAAATTGTAATCATTTCAGTTCAAGCGATAAAACCTATGGTAAAATAATGTTAGAGTTTTTAAAACAAGAAAAAGGTTCAAAAACAATTATAGATGTTATGTTAATAGAGGAACTTGTTGAACGACATAAGACTCCTTTTAAAAAACCTTGTTTGTCTATTCTGAATGAAATGAAGGCTATTAAATAATAAATAAATTAAGAATATTTCGTTTCATTTTGTTATTTCTTCCCAAAAATAGTACTTAGTACTGATTATCTTTAATTAACTTCTTGGTACCACCCACGGGAATGCGGGCGAAGCTGCTGGCCTGGTAGAAGCTAGTGATAAATAACATACATAACATCACACCTTTTATCCCTGAAGGGATAGGCAGAGGTGCACATTATACCACTGTACAATGTCACACTCACTTTTCACTATTTATGTTATGAGTCCCATGTAGAGCCTATAAATAAGTAGGGGGAGAGCCTATAAATAAGTAACGCTTCTTTTTTGAAATTTGGAATAACAATGTCTATGAAATGAACTTTACATGCTAATTTGGACTACTTCTATAGAATTTAATTCACGCTTGTCTCCCCTGGGGGTAAGCAGAGACTATGGAATGCCAATTACTAAGATTCCTACATACCTCTTTCGCTTCATCAACAGTCATCAATCTTTTCATGCATGCTCATTGGTTTAATTTGGCCCTTCTTTGATATATTGCCAATGTGGTCACTATATGTCCATCTAGGACTGTTAGAATTTAATTGAGTGAATTTAGTTGCTCTAGGCTCTCCTGTGTCGTGGATGCGTTAATAAACATACAAGTTCACATACGCATGACACCAACTATTTGTAGATCACACAGAATTATTCCGTGCGGGAATCGAAACCACTACACGTTCCACAGCAACCAGTTGCCCAGCCCAGCTAATATTATATTTAAAAGTTAAACAACATTAACGGTGAATTTTTATAATTTGTTCCACACAGGAATCGAACCTGCGATAATTACGACTACACTATGTTGTGCAGTGTCAGGACAAGGTTTGTATGGAAGTAACATTAGACTGATTCACCGGGACATAGGCAGAAGCGGATTAAACCTATATCTAGATGACATTAAGTATTAATAATCAATCCAAATCATTGTTTCCAACGATATTTCTAATTTTGTATGCTGACAAAAACTAACATGGTGTTTAAAAATGTTATTTAAGACCCTAATATTACCTAAGTTTACAATTAATACATGAGGAGGCCCAAGTCCTCGTCTCCCGAATCCCCGAATTCTCCATAATCCTCAAATTTCCAATCCCCAAAAGGCCGGTAACGCACTTGTAACGCCTTGGTGTTTCGTGTGTTCATAGGCAGCGTCGATAGCTTACCATCAGGTGATCCGTCTGCTGGTTTACCGGCGTATGCTATAAAAAAAAAATGAATTTGAATTTAGAGGCGAGCACCTCATAGGCGTCGCTGTCACTATGTGCAGTAAGGCACACGCGTCTCGTGGACCCCCTCTATAACCTAACGCCAGTGTAGGGCATCATTAACTACTATTTTGTGATCTGATTAATAATGACTGCCTCGTTGGCCGAATGGTCGCAAGTGCGACTGCCGGTCAAGGGGTCTCGGGTTCGATTCCCGGGTCGGGCAAAGTACTAACGGGTTTTTAAAAAATTCTCAGTAGTAGCACGGAGTCTGGAATTGTGCCCGGTAGTGGCAATAAACTCATCCCCTATAACATGGGACTCATAGCATAAATAGTGAAAAGTGGATGTTACATTATACAGTGGCATAATGTACACCTCTGCCTACCAGTTCTAGACTCCGTACTACTACTGAGATTTTTTTTAAAAACCCAGTAATACTTTGCCCGACCCAGGAATCGAACCAGAGACCCCTTGCCCGGCAGTCGCACTTGCAACCACTCGGTCAACGAGGCAGTTAATGTATTAAACAATGTAATAATGATTATAACTACTTTTAAGTAGTCGTAATTAGTAATCAATAGTTAGATTTCAATTTGCCCTACTCTGCCTGGCACCTAGAACTTGCCTTGTTTGTGTACTTTAGGGATAATACAGCTTTGGACATAGGGGAATAGCACCTGAACAACGGGCAATGATAAAAATAAAAAACATATGTATTTCCAAAACGGTATATTATTTAATCAGTCGAAAATGGTTTAATTTAATACCCGAAAGGTTTATGACAACATCAAGAATACAACAGATCAAAGTTGTAGACTATAGAAATAATTAAAAAAATGAATTTAAAAATTCTCGAGATCAACTCGGGAAAAATATAAAATACACAAATTTTCCAGTTATGGCACAAAATTAATCAACATTTTTTGCTTCAGTAGGTATATCCGAAAAACTAATGTTTAATTTAAATGTAAAAATAAATCACCAGAGACAATTTTGAGAAAAATTAAGAAGAATTTAGCTTATTGCTAGACCAATAGAGATGACTTTACAAGTACTGTTAGACTTTTGTAATACTGAAAATTAGTCTGAAAATGAAACTTAGTAATCTGTTAGTATTTTACATAGATATAATTGATAAATAGATTGAAATTACACAAACAAAATCAACAACATGAACGATTTCCCGCTAAAAATTTTAAATGTCATGCATTTTTTTCTAAACTTGTTCTTTCTTTGGCACCAAGTAATTTTGCACAGAAGTTAGAAGACAAAAAAAAAATCAAAATATTTTTAAGTATTTCTATAATCTACAACTGCTGCATTGATATGAACACGTTTTTGGATCACAGATTATACTCAAAAGGCCATTGCGTGTGAGGGTTTTCGAAAAACAATTTAATATTTCAAAAACGGTAAAACTTTAAAAAAACCGGATTAAAATTAACATTTCTTAAAATTAATAATCAGTATAAAAACAAACTCCATATAATAGGTTTTTTTTTTCCTTTTTTGGAATAGAAAATTCATAAAAAAAATGTCAAGTCAGAAACTTGAAAAATACTTTTAAAAAAATTTGAAAATACAAGTTTTTCGAAAATCCTCGCACAAATTAATTCCAACAACTATTTTTTTAACAATGATTTTTTACAATTAACAGTTTTCAAATCACAGTTTAGCACAAATATTACAAATTATCCGTTAATCAGTTCTAATCGTCTATGGAACACATTTTTGCCTCTTTTTGCAAAGTTATGACCAGTATAATTTGACCGATCTGAAGTAAGCTGCAAGCATATCTATCTCTCTCACTCATGACAGTTTCTGTATATTAGCTTCTCACTTTTGGTAACATCGCCTAACTTCAGACAGGTCTAGTTATAATGGTGTAGTAATTTACAGATTCATGATTATTTAATGATTTTTTGTAACGAATGAATGGGGTGAAAATCTGAAATTTGATTAAATACCTACTTAAAGTACACAACGCATGATTATTATGAAATTGACGAGTTTTCTATACAATGTTCTAGTACAATTTAAAGTTGATTAGGAGCCAATTTTTCAATCATCAGTTTATTCTTAACTTTAGAATAAAATTGACATTTGATAATTCTTAGTATGGAAGAATTGTCAAATATTAAATTATTCCTCAGTTAAAATTTATCTGACGTCGAAAAAATCGGCATTTATTCATACAAATTACTTATTATTATATTCATATTGTATAACCCTTGATATTTCTGTTTTGGTTCCCCCATTTCATCCAGGTTTATAAACAGTTAGCCAACACCTTGCCTAAATGCTTTTTAAATAAATAATTTGTAAAAAAAAACAGTTCCTGCTCGTTTACACATATAAATATAAAAAAATAAAAATTACATAATGCTTCTAACCATCTTTATTTACCAGTTTTGTTTACTTTTTTCTACATTCCAAAGATAATGAATAATGTCGCTAGTGTTGACCAACTGTCATCGCTAAATGAAAAAGGGTTTTAATTAAGACAATATTTCGTTATACCTAAATAGATATATTTATTAACATTGGACAGAAGGATTTTATTTGAAATTACATGATAATTTTACTCCAAAACTATTTTAAAATGTAATAATACGGCAACTATGGAATATTAAAATGGTCTGTTTAACTGAAAAAAAAAACAATAAATTTATCGAAATGAACTCCTGAAGGGCTGCATGGGATTCTATTTTTGTTCGTATTATATTGTCTAGTTGTCATGTCTTTTATTTTCAGCTAGGCACTGTAACTATTATAGCAGTCCGCCATGACATTGGTTTTGAGAATAATCTCGACCAATCACGGGCCATTTGACTGTCTATGAATATGAGAGAAAAAACAAAATTATTTAGGTGCTTCAAAGCAAAGTCCGGAGTAAAATTATGACGTAATAAGTATCGGCTACAATTTTACAACGCAAATTATGAGTTAAATTTATAATTGACACATCTATGCATTCTTTTTTAAGTTAGGTAATTATGAATAGAAATTGATGCTAAATGAACTGAGTTACAATGATATTACAAATATTATTTTTTAATGTACGATTTAAAATTTGATTGTTTCAACACAATGGTAGGTTGAACGGGAGCTAGAGACTATAAACTATTGCTTCATTTTTCTGATGACATTACCATGACAAGACAGGTAGAATAAAAATTCAAACATCGCTTATAAGATTTCTATTATTTTACTAAATGGATTTTATAGATTATTTCATAGTTTTAAATGTATATAAGCCTTAATTTGGTACTATTTCAATGACTAAAATCGAAATGACATGTAATTTGACGTAATTATTTGGTTTTTTAAAATAATGGTAAATATTGAATTTAAGTTGATCTACCCAGAAGAATTATCGCCATTTTGATATTTACTGTAGATATTTTGATATTAAACGTTACATAAGTTTCGATAACAGTTTAAATTATTTACATGTCGAAATGTCAGAGTTTTAAACCCGATAAAAATTTGAACCAATAAAGATTTATTTTCTCGTTGTTTGTTTTGAAAAATGAAATAAATTAGATCAAAAATCTCTTCATAGCAATATAGCATCATTATGAAATAAATAACGAATTTCGCGCGTAATCTTTTACATTTTTTTTAATTATTTCTGCAAACTAGTGGAGTGACTGAAGAACTTGTGAAAATAAGTAAATACGACATAGAAGCCAAGAAAAATCCTAGTCTGGGGTCACGTATTGTTAAAAAAGAGTGTTAAAATTAAGAATTTCGTAATTTTTTGTAGTTATTCCATTAAAACATGTAAATATTTAAACTGTTAATATTAAATTTACTTAAGTTACGGCGTATGTACTTAAAACTCCTACTTAAGATATTTATCAAGTTACACAAGTATCTACGATTATTTTTTTTTTTCAATTATTTTTCAACTTTGCCTTAAACGCTAAGATTATATGAGTTAAAAGTTAATTTAGTTTAAATATTATTTGTGAGGAGTTTAAGAATTTAAAACTTTTTAAACTGTATTTTTTAATTTTAAAATTTAATTTGTTTATTGTTGTGCAGTTTTATAACTCTGTCGGTTAGTGCCGAAATTATTTTCGTGTCTATTTTACATTTTCGTTTTATACTCTATGAAAGAGTTAATGAAACCATCATGAGAAAGCAAATAAAAGAAGACTAAATACAAATAAATATTTGTTTGACTATCACATAAAAAGCTGAGCAATTATTGATAATTTTTGGCACTGAGTTATAGACGGAATTTGTCGGAACACTAGCAATTCTTGATATGTTTCGTTATTTTTCCCAGAAGAAGTATTTTGCTCAACGATATTTTTTTTATAATAATAAGTTTATTAACTCTTTCACAGATTTTATAGACAAGTATTTCATTTATTATAATAAATACGTATTATGTGATTATTTAATATAAATGTACCATGTATAGAATGCCGCTTAAATAGAAATACGCGATTACACATATTTAATTATTTTAATGTTACGTTTATCACTAAATTATTCTTAATTATATTATTATTAACTTAGGCGGCTGGCGAGATGGTTAAAAATTACAAAAAAATATAAAAAAAACGTGTAAAAATAAGAAAAACGAAATTATCAAAAAGGTATGTCTTAAAAACGTAATTCTCTATACATTTTGACGTAAAATAAATTTATTTATCACAGTTTTAAACTTCAAATATTCCAAACATCGGCCAAATTTGATTTGACTATTAAATGGGTGCGGTTTTCAAGTTTTTTGGTATAAAATTCACTGTTCCGGACACAATCCCAGAGTTTAGGCAATCACTGAGCATTTTGCAAATTACTAACCCTTTACTCGGCTCGGAAAGGCTCCTGAAGCAGCCGAGTATAGGACAACATTTCAATGAGACAGTCTATTAGAGTACTTAAAAATGTACGGGAATATTTTTCTTATTTTTACCAATTTCATTGATTTATTATTTTTCGTGGTTAAAAACGTATTTAGTTTGGATCTAATGGCAAATAATCAGTCTTTAGGATTTCTTTTCTAAATTGAGGCAATTCGAGATCAGTAAAACATGCTATTGACTAAATTTATGGGATTTTTGTACTTGAAAAGGAATTAAAAACACCATTACATTTATCAAACTTAAAGGAATTATTACCAAAAGCAATGCGTATTTACAATTATGGCAAATATACATAAATATGAAATGTTGTTCGTTAGACTCGCTAAAGCCATAAACGACTGAACCGATTTGTCTAATTCTAGTCTGCAATTATTTATGGAAGGTTTAAAGAGGGACAAAAAAGTATTGAACCGGTATGAAGTTCGCCGAGTCAGCTATTGAATATTATTACAATTGTCATACAAACATATGTTAGACATACAAACATTTTATTTATTAGATATTGTAACATTTAAGCTTTACAAAATGTACAACATTATTTTAAACAAACGAGAGGTTTTTAATTCCTTACCAAGTACAAAATAATAGATAAAAACTATATTTTTAAACTTATGAATCTATTTTATTTCAGTTTATGCGCTAAATGACTTTCAGTCCAGGTATTTTTTAAACTTTTCAAGTTAATTTTGACCTTTAACAAAAAAGCAATAATATTTAAAATCGAAGCAACAAAGTTTTAAATTATATTCTAATATTGCATTTGGACTTCTCGCGACATGACTATATTCGTTTACATTTTATTTAATCGATATTGAGCCCTATTTTAAGGACATAAGAACGATGGTGGAAGCAAAAATAAACTTGTGCAACAAAACTGGTTTGTGCAGCTATTATAGCTCTTATTATAAAACCAATAGAACACAAATTGAATCAACAAATTGATAATCTGGAAACGTTAAAATATTAGGCTAAAAAAATAATATATCATCGATTTCAATAAAAAAAAATGAGAAAAATCAGTCTATAACGTTTGCAAAGTTCGTATTTTAAATTTCCTAAACTTATAAATTAGTTTTAAACTTATAATTAGGATTTTAATCGAGGCGTTAGATTAAAATGTGCTTACGATTACTAATTAATTGTAAACTAATTATGAAAGAGCTAAAAGTTATGCTAAATACAAAAGAAAATGATGTACAAAGTCTTCTAATAACACCCTGTTTTTGAAATATGTTTTCTTGTCGTCGCCTCGCTTTTTCGTAAAAAGTTTTAAACTTTTTTAAATGTCTTATTTTGTTAATAATTTAGTAAATAAATGCGAAAATTAGTATGTTAATATATCGTTTAGTTTATTAAACAAAATATAGCAGTAAAAGCCGAAAATTTTTAATGAATACAGAACAAATGTCAACGAGTATTTTATACAATAGCTGTTAGTATGATACGGATATCATACTAACAACTGCGTGTGCCGGAGCACACACAGTCCAATGTGGTCTTCGAAAAACGGAGGTTATATCACGCACTTAAAAAAAAATCAAAATAATGAATTAAATTTTACTTTTTTGTTTTTAACTCTATAATAAATGTGTTAATAAATAAAATAATGAAAATGTTATTTGGTCAGATAGAACAAAAACTAACACAACATTTTAAACAGTTTACAAGACAAAAAAGATGAGAAAAATGAAAAACAAGAATCGCGAAGGACGGTGTCAAAATATTAACTTTTTACGAAAAAGCGAAACACTAGAAACATGGTTTTTAATTATCATTATTTCACTAAACTGCGACAATGGACATTCCTGAACACAATATGCGGTATTGCACTACGTGGATTCAAAAGCACCCTTTTCAAATATTCCCCTCACTAATAAATTCATAATACATAAAAATTCAAAAAAAAAACAACGAAAATTATGTCGATTTTTGTAAACGCACAAAAAGGACAAAAAGTAAACGAAAAAAAGGATCTCATTCAGGTGTAAAAATTAAACGGAAAAATAGTAAAAAAAATATACAAATGAGAGTTTTTTTTTTTAAATAAATGTCATTCCTACACTAACTACGATTATAAATATTAAAAGCGAAAGCTTTTGCATACAACATCAGTTTACCGATAAAAAAAATCACAATTAAAACATCGCCAGCGATTTAAAACTAAAAAAATTGCATAGCAGGACAAAATAACACAGCCCTTTCGCTTTTAAATTGCTAAACCAAACGCATGCATTCAAAGTCGTATAGAAACAAAGAGAGAAGGAAGAACTGATCAATAGAAGAAAAGAGATAAAAAGATACATCACCGATAGCTTCTTTAATCAAACAATTCATACATCTTCTCTCTGCGGTCTGCATGCGTTTCATCGCTGCAATGTGCCATTAAAATAGATTCGCCCACTATCGGATTTTCGAAGCATAATGAGCAGGCATACACAGCATCCCCGAAGCAAATGATCTTGTTATCATCCCGATACATTGTCATTGGATTCAGAACAGTACTCGGTTGGATCTCCTTGCCGGCAGCCACACACTTCTTGATATAGACACTTTTGTACAAGAAATGAATCTTCTCGCAGTGAGTTTGGCTTAAAATATGCTTCAAAAGACCATCTTCTTCAACTTCTGTGATGGAACAAGCTGGGCAGAAGAATGTGATGGCAGTCTTGCATTCATCATTGTCCAATTCACTTCGGATCTGTATGCTATGGACTTGTACGTAGAATGTAATGCGCTCGATAGCAGGTTTTTGCTGAAGAGTATTGAACAGCGTTGAATCTTCGAAACTATTGTAGCTGATCACTTGATCTAGAGATTCAGAGAAGGCAGATAGAGTAGTTGAATCTAAACTGAAGTTTCCGATGGAAGACGTAATGGATTGGTTGGACATGCTCTCCTTTGACGCCAAACCGGAGTCTGATTGGCTGATGGAGTGATTATGGCACTGGCAGGAGCATTTGTGATCAGACTCATCACTGCTATGGTCTAAATGAGTGTCTGTCTCATCAAACTTAGTCTCTTTGAAGAGATTGAGGAAAGCATCTCGGTAATCAGGAAATCAAAGTGTTTGATCCGCTTCTTATTGGTGACTTTCGCAGTTTTGTGTATGCGCTTGCCTTTATGAAGATCGAATGTGATGGTGCGTCGGAATAATGCTTTAGGTTTCATCTTCTCCTCTTGCAAGTAGGTCCCAACAAACGTATCTAGGGAGTTTCGCAGACCAAGCATTTGTTTCCGGAACTTGTACTTTGTTTCATCATCCTGCTTGTCTATCACAAAGTTCCAGGACTCCACTGGGCTGTTGCAGTCCCCATGATCAATATATGCAACTTGACCAAACATCTTTGGGATCTCTGAAAGGTCTGTACCAGGTAACATTGTAACAAAAGACCGACAGGTAAATACCTTGGCGACTTCAATATGGAATTGGAATTCAGCAAGCAGTTTTCGCAGAACGCACTCAATTTTTTCCAACTTCAACTGGTAACTGAGTAACAAGGAGACACGTTCTTCTTCATTCCTTTCTAGTTCGACATCACCGAAGGATTCAGGAGTTCCTGAACGCACCAACTGGGTTTCACTGGTTGTTTCAACTTTGCGGCACATTTTGACCCTTGATTTCTTGTCTTCTTTACCTGAAAGATCCGTGTCGGAGCATTCGGATAAAGATTCAATATCTAACTCCTCATCGGACTCCGTTGATATGTCAAACTCGAAAGACTGACTGAAGTTAAGCTGTTTGAACCTCTGACTGAAGAGATTAGCGCTCTGGCAGTCTAAGGAGATGTGTGGCGGTGTATTTTCATTGTGTTGGCGGTCTCCTTGGTACAAAGATTCGTTCATAGAGCGACTAGCTTGTTTTATGTCTATTTTCAAACTGCGGCTTTTTGATTTGCGGCCTTTAGTGGTAGCCTCATCGATGTTAAGGAGGTCGGTATCAGACAACGAACCTTTTTTCGCTGCAAAATTTTTCACTGATGTTGGGAGCTTTAGACTTGTTGCATGGGGTTTTGACGTAGAATCTGGCTCGATAGATATAAATTCTATGTTCTGTGACGACTCAGGCCTTGAAGAAGTACTTGCTACGCTTTCGAGTACTGGGTGTTCAGTAGATTGACTCTGTCACCAGATTTCGAAAAATAAGAGATATTTGAAAACATTTTACGTATTGAAAACGCCATTTTGCCAGCGTTGTTGTTGTTCTCGACGGCAATTAGAAAGTTTCTCCAGTTTATTGTTGATTAATCTATCTGTTAGACAATTAAACACGAATTAATTATTTTCGCTAACAAAGAAAATTGTTATAATGAATGAATAATTGTATTTTACCTTTCTCAATTCCTGGCGGCTCGTTCAACACATAGTTTTACGCTTTATATCACATTAAAGCAGTTAAACACATTTTCTTATTATGATTACCCTCAGATTACAATGAATTATAAATATTTTGACTAAACAAAAAAACTGATTGACAATTTGTTGAACTTCTCTGTGTACAGTTCGACCAATTTGAATTGTATCTTGATTTTAGTAGGTAGCTGTAAATATGGCGCTAGTAGTCAGCAAATACAACTTGCAATGGAATCTTCAACGATTTTTTAAGAGCTCTCATTTTGGCACGGTAATATGTCAATAATAATGTTGCTAGCTCTCTACAAGTAAATATTACGGTAGAAAAAAAGATTTGATGTTCAGATTTTAATCCAGATCACCGGATCTCTCCATTAAATTCAGATAGATAAACAAAAGGCTTCAACAGTTTAATCAACAACAATATCTTATGTTTATTGTGTATTAACAGCTGTTTGACATTTTTAAGAATAATCATGGATGAATTTCTACCAAAACACTTACTATTCACATCAAAAACACATCTGCGTAAATTGGAACGAAACCAGCTGTCAAAAGGCCAAACGAAAATATAAAAAACAATCTGTCGTTTTATGAGATACATAATTTGACTTCGAGCGATTAAAATTCGCTGTTACAGTAAAAGTGTAAATGCTATAGGAAAACAAAATGAAACCAACAATAGATATTGACTCGTTACGTACGGAACATGAATCTGACGAACAATGGGAAGTGAGACGGAATTTCATGGAAGAACACAAAGATGATTTTGAAGAGGGTGAACTCATTACTTTAGCGCAATTGTTTACAAATATTGAGTTTTTGGGATGTCGGTACGTAACAACATAATGTTTAAGTATTAAATAAAAGAGAGGCGAGATAGCGGTCAAACGTCGCCCCACGAAATATAAAAAAAAAGAAGCATGCATGAAAAGATTGATGACTGTTGATGAAGCGAAAGAGGTATGTAGAAATCGAGCAATTGCGTTCCAAAGTCTCTGCCTTCAAATGGTGAAGGAAAACATCGTGAGGAAACCTGGGCTTATATTTCTAATAATTATAAGTCTGTAATCACCAACCCGCATTGAGCAAGCATGGTGATTAATGCTCAAACTGTGTGAGAAGAGGTTTTGCTCAGCAGTGGGCATTTATAGGCTGTTGGCGAGTCTCTGCCTGCCTGAAGTTATGTATGTATTAAATAAAAATCTGCCCCTAAAACGACCCACTGACCAATAAGGCTCTGAATAAAAATTTTTTTTTTTTATATTTGATGGGCCTATGTTTGACCACTATCTCGCCTGGCAAGTCGTCCCATAAGCAACCTATTTACTCGTCTAGTAACTATATGTAGACTATGACTAAATAAAGTCCTCAGTTTGTTGTCCTCAAGGTTATTTTCTTTTTCCGTTTCCTTGACCAAATATTGGTATTACATTGTTCTCACATAATTGAACTCAACGAAAGAATGTAACCAAAAATTGTATTGTGAACATGATTGAAAAAGAGTAACCTATGGAGTTTCTTGCTCGTTCTTCTCCATAGGAATCTACACCTTGGAACGAGCAAATAGAGCAACTAGAGGACTGACCTACAGACTGACATTGTTTCTTAATATTTAAATATTTTGCTTTGACGTTCAAAAGTGCCTTCCTGGTCTAATTGAAATAAATGATTTTGACTTTGACTTTGAAAGGGAATTTAGCCCATAACACATTTTGCAGCAGCCTTTAACTCGTCGAATACCGTAGTTATAGACACAATTAAAGAACAATAGCTTGCAGTCACCGGTGACCACTTGGTGTTTGACAGTTTAAAACCTTAACTTTAAATTCTTTATTTTCAGGTACCCCCCAGCAACAATGAAGCGGATAGCCAAGCTATCAGAAAAAGTTTCAGCGAAATATAGAGAGAGTAGGAGAAACAAATTGAAGCGCACATTCGTACAAGCTAGTGACGCTGCTGAACAGAAAGCAAAGAGATCGTATACTAAATAGATTTAATAAAATTATAATAAATAAATTTTTATTCCGTCTGTGGTAATTGGGTTTTGTTTTTTTTCATTTATTTATTACTAGCTTTTTTACCCGCGGCTTCGCTCGAGTCAAAATACAAATAGGATAAAAAGTAGCCTATGTCACATAGGCTATATCATATACCAATCCACAGCGCCATCTATACCAATACTTTTGTTTTCCTTCGAGAATATCAATTTTTCCGGTACCCTATTATTTAATCCAGACTTCTAACTTTACGTTCGTAAAAATTCAAAGCAATTGGTTAAGTAGTTACGGCGTGAAAGCGGAACAAACAAACAAACTCTCTTTCCAATTTATAATATTAGTAAGGACTCACTTTCCAATTTATAATATTAGTAAGGATTTACTAATATTAGGCCCCGTAAGTGACAGTGCGATAATATTATCACGCTACCTAATAAAACAGATCTGTTATTAACATTCATGTAAAGTTTGAAGCTAATCCATGCAGTACTTTTTGAGTTTAGCCCAGACATACATACAAACAGACAAAAATTCTAATTTGGCGTCGATGGCGATAGGGTAGTTGCCTAATTTTTATTTTAATGTCCGTCTGGTAGATTATTTTATAACATTACACACGTATTTTATATTTTTTTACGGAAACAAATACGTGTCTAATATTTTTTCATAACCTAACTGACGGAATAATTAGATTTTTAATTTTCATACCCTGTCATCATCTCAATTGTAAATCACACCCGTTCTTTTAAAAAAATATTCAATGTACAGTTTTGAGTTTATTAAGCTTTTATTATATGTTTAGATTTATTTTTTAATTTAGAGGATCAACAACATAAATACAGCAATATTGCAGAATGAAACTTATGACTTAAAAATACCTAAAAACTATCTGTACCTAGTTATATTATTATAGGTTTAGGAGCTAGGTAGGAGAGCCTAGTGTCCTAGAGGAGGTTTCTTCTTATCTTCTAGTAGTAGTAAAACTCCGATGAGAGGTGTTGACAAGAATGATTTTATTTCGCCAAACTACGCTACTTATATTTCTATTTACATATTTACAACTAGACAAGATCAGATATAGTTAGGTGATAGTTTCGACCAATAGCGGCGCGCCGGCGTGCGCGGGGCGCGCGGGGTGCGGGGCGCCGCTTTGCACACGGCACTATCGGTTCCTTCCGTATAAGTATGACCGCGCGGCGCGAGCGCGCGCATTTCTCCGAGAGCCGGCGTTGAGTGAAGACTGAAGACTACCTACAGATGAATGAAGATGAATGCAAGTACTCCGGCCTCCGGCTCCGGCTCCGCTTGCGCTGCTTGGCTGCTTGCTTTACCAAACCGCTTCTTTCGAAGCGATCGCTCGCGGCACGGTGTGATAACGCTGTTGCCGCAGTGATGATTATCGTTTCTATGCAGGAAAGTCGAAACTGTCTTTTTCAAGACAATTGGTTTCTGGTTTCTTAAAACGGAGTCAAAACGTAAACTGTCTTTTTCAAGACAATTGGTTTCTTGTTTCCTTAAACGAAGTGAGTCTATAACTTTGGTAAAGGTATTGTGGAAGGTATCTGGTATATGGACAGGTATTCGGTGGTACTGGTAACTGGTAGGTATGTAGTCGTGCGGTGCGGCTACATAGGTAACAACAGCATGCATATAGTTTTTTAGTTTACATTAATACTAAAAAAGATATTTAAAAATTGAGTATATAATATTAAAAATAAAATTATTCCCGTTGCTGAATATAGACCTCGACCCACTATTTTTTGAATTTCGAAATCTTGAATTTGATATCAATTTCATTTCGGGATAAGGACTATGAGTCCTACCTCATTCGTTGAGTGGTCGCGAGTATGACTGCAGAGCAATGTCTATAGTCAAATTCTTGGTTTGGTTTGAGCAGTGTTCATATAGTTCTTTTCCTTAATTTTTGTCTCGAAATTACTTCTTTACCAGAAACAATGATGACATATTTTTTTATAGAATAGAGAAAGAAAGAAAAAACATTTATTCGACAGTAGGCAAACACACAGATACAAAAAAATACGAAATTAAAAAATAAAAGATCAAATAGATATAGAAAAAAAAACAATGAAACGACAGAGTATAACAACACAGCGGTAAACGAGCAGAGGATCACCTAATGGTAAGCAATTAGCGCCGCCCATGGACACCCGGACCCGGAACACCAGTGCGTTGTGCACAAGTGCATTGCCGGCGATTTAGGGGGTAGGACCCTTCCTACCCCCTAAATCGCAATCTCCCTAGATTGCCTCGTTGGCCGAGAGGAGTGGAGTTCCGGATTCGATTCCCAGGTCGCGCAAAAAAATATCTCAGTATTAGCACGGAGTCTGGAATTGTGCCCAATATATGGCAATAGACTCACCCCCTATTACATAAGATTCATAACATAAATAGTGAAAAGCGGGCGTAATATGCACCTCTGCCTACCCCTTCGGGGATAAAAGGATAAAAGGCGTGATGTTATGTTATAGAATAGAATCAGGCGTTACTTTACGGAAATCCATGCTTCACTAACAACTAGGAAAATATTTAGTTTTTATTCTGCTGAAGAAATGAATTTGTAGTATACAGCACCGCACAGATAAACGCTCATGCAGCAGAGATGCGACACAACAATACAGACGATGCGCAATAAACCACTCTAACCACACTCGACATATTTCGCTTCTTCACGGAGCATCCTCAGGAGTTATTGACTCGGCATCTCCCGCGTTTCGAGCCGTGGTTAGTATATCATAGTTTACGAAAAACAGCCTAGTGACAGACAGACAGATAGCGGAGCTTTAGTCAACAAGTAACATTGTGACTACGAAACGTGTTTTTTAAGGGGGGAAAATCATCTAATGACTTCTCCCGCCCGGATGAGGCGGGAGGGAGTGTCAGACTCTTACTGACTAAAAACCATCCCGTTCCTACTCCTGCACTTCGAGCTGGAGCCCCGGCAATCAGTTAAGTCTTCCGCGACTCCGTAGACTATGTAAACCCTAAAAAAAACATCAGAGTATTGAAACAAACAAAACCACAAGTCCACTCGATAGATGGCGTTGTACAATTCCGTAGTATTCCTGAATCGCGCTATGGTTTCGTTACACGCGTTTAGTTGGGCTCCGCGGTCGACTGTGAACATTTATCGTATTAAACTATTGTTTTAAACTGATAAAATTGAAATTTTTTCATAAACTCGTGGTTGACAGACCATTGAGTTTAATTAGTCTTGAAACTTAAATATGCCTGAAGTCGAGATATGTAATATCACCCTTAGCGCCTGTTACTGTTACCATCTGTTACACAATATTTGGGTTAGCCATTATCTACTATCGAGATCTATCACTTGAAATTGGATTAAGAACGAATGGAGTTTCTTGCTCGTTCTTCTCCATTCGAATCTACTTTTTGGAATGAGCACCTAACTTCACCTAGTTTCACTGACTGACAGACTATTATTTATTTTCTATTTGTTGACGTTTCAAAAGTACCAAACTGTGGTTTAATTGAAATAAATGCTTTGACTTTTGACTTTTGTTGTATGAACTATCTGTCAGGTACTTATAAGGATTGTTGTTGAATAGATAAATACGTCGTCGGCGGCGGTATTTCCAAATCGATACGACGTTACATTCAAGAAAAGAGCATATCAGACTCCTCTAGTGTTGCGGGTGTCCATGGGCGGCGCTGATCGCTTACCATCATGTGATCCGTCTGCACGTTTGTCTCCTATTCCATAAAAAAAATACTGAGTATGTACCAGGGATGTTATGGACATGAAATTTCGGATACGGATATAGAAATGATTATTAAACTGGATACGGTTATAGATTGAAAATTTTCGGATAATCCGTTAGTTATTTTCTTATTTATTTAAAAACAAATGAAGTTGTTTTGCAAAAGATTTGTAAAAAAAAACAACAAATATATTTAAAAAAACCGTTTATTTAGAAAAAAACTAAATTCTCGATGCTTTTTACATTCATAACATTTTCTTACTGACTAAAGACTCTTTATAATATTTCATTTATACAAAACTTTCATGAAAACTTAAATTTCATACATTCAGGACCATAAAATATGAAATGGTCCGTCCGAAGATACTGAAAAATCAACCTATACATAGGGCTTTTTTTAAGGGGGGAAATCATCGAATGACTGCTCCCGCCTGGGTGAGGCGGGAGGTAGTGTCAGACTCTTACTGACTAAAAACCACCCCGTTCCTTCTCCTGCACTTCGAGCCGGAGCCCCGGTTACCCGTTAGGTTCTCCGCGACTCCGTATCGGCATCAGTCCAATTGGGCCCCATCCGTGGTGGCAAATCTATTAGATTATCTAGGAATAATTTTGATTTCTAACTACTTTCATTTTGCGATTTTGCTCTCATATATTCTATACATTTTAAGTCTTATCTTCTCAATCATTTTTGAGTCTAATCTAACTCTGTGCCAAAACTCATCTCAATATGTACAGCGGTTTAGTAGTTAAAGTGCAACAAACACACATACGTTCACAATTATAATACTATAGGGTAGTATACCAAAATTTTAATTTAATGTCCGTCTGGTAGATTATTTCAAAATATTAGACGCGTACTTTGTCTTTACTTACAAAATTAAATACTTTCGACGATATATTGATTTGAAATATCGTGTGACGTCACGATTTACATTTTATAGGGTAGCGTGACGTGACGACCTCCCACTTCTAAACTTAATTGCGTTTTATCTAAGTATTGTTTTATTATACGACAAAATAAAAAAATACGTGTCTAATATTTTTTCATTACCTAACTGACGGACTAATTAGATTTTTAATTTTCATACACTATCTACTACCCTAACAGAGATGTATATTAAAAATTTTATTTTATTATAGAGAAGCTATCTAATCATACATAGGTATTTTTTTAAGGGGGAAAATCATCGAATTACTGCTCCCGCCTGGGTGAGGCGGGAGGGAGTGTTAGACTCTTACTGACTAAAAACCACCCCGTTCCTTCTCCTGCACGTCGAGCCGGAGCCTTCCTCTTGAATCATTCATCTCTTAGAAGAATAATTGACCAACTTCAAAAAGAGGAGATTGAAGTCGGTTTTTTTATTTATTATTTTTTCGGCTCACGTAATTATTTGACGAGGAATTCGACTAGTTTCAAGCCATGCTAGAGGCTCATATTCATGAGTAGCGTTTCGCGACCCGCGACAGTAGCAGCGCGACTGTCGCCGCCGAAACTAGTCGAGTTCCTCGTCAAATAATTACGGGAGTAAGTGAAAAACATAATAATAGGGTAGTTTCCTAAATTTTATTTTAATGTCCGTCTGGTACATTAATTTAAAACTTTAGACACGTATTTTTTCTTTTCTCACAAAATTAAATACTTACGACGATATATTAATTTGAAATATCGTGTGACGTCACAGCGTGTCACATTTTGTAGCACGTTATGACGTAACGACTCCTAAACTTAGCGCCATTTTATCTAAGTATTGCAACTTAATACGAGAAAATTAAAAAAAAATACGTGTCTAATATTTTTTCATTGTCTAACTGACGGACTAATTAGATTTTTAATTTTGATACCCCCTGGAAACTACACAATTAAAGCAAGTTTTATAAATACATTCGATAATCTATAACAATTACTTAAACTACATCTTATATTATATTTACACAGTACATTAACATCAAATGAGGTATTACTATTTGACAATCTAACAAATAATTTAAATATTTAAATAATAATTTGACATCTTTTCTAATACGTGCCTAATATTAACTCGTCGAGTACCGGTTTTATAGACACAATTAACTCGTCGAGTACCGGTTTTATAGACACAATTAAAGAACAATAGGTCGCGGTCACCGGTGACCGCTTGGTGTTTGACAGTTTAAACTAATCTAAGATGTTAGACTGGTTTCAAGCTCATTTTAAACATCAACAGCATATAAATGCCCCCTGCTGACCAAAGGTCTCTTCTCACACGGAGGTTAGAGCATTAACCACCACGCTTGCTCAATGCGAGTTGGCGATTTCAAACATAGAAGTTATAAGCCCAGGTTTCCTTCACCGTTTGTCAGTGGTGTCTGAATAATCTTAGAAAGTACATATAACTCGGAAAAAGTTACATTGGTACTTGCCGTTGGTATTTTTTTATGGGACATAAGAAAAATATACGTAAGTTTTGAAACCTTATGCTCGTGTTTGAGGAACCTCCCGGCCACCACATTTTTTTTGCGTATTCTCAATAATCATAAACCAATGTTATGTAGCCAATAGTAGCAAACTCAAGATTTATGAGCCCCAGTGTGGATCGAAACTAGTCGGACATCTTTGAATAGTTTACAAGTCGTGTTTTATATTTTTAATTCATTTTTACATGCTAGCAGAACATGTTTGCTTACTTATTAAAAAAAACAGGGCATTTACTCTTGAAACCAATCTCAATGTCAATGCAATTACAATCCAATAAAACCTCAATAATTATTCAATGTCAACACTATACAACCACAATCGTAGCTGTTACAATAGCATTCAGAGTACGGAATATAAAGACAAACTCAATGCCATTTAGTTCATTCAATATCCGCGCAATACGGATGCAATGGGTGCGTAGTGTTACAACTCAAGAGTACGACACTATACTATGTCGATCGATCGGAATTGGATTCAAGAGTAATCGCCTGGTTATTCTGGGAGTTCCAAACCCACATTTTTTAATTTAAATTGTTTTATTAACAAAAATTCGACAAATATGATTCTTAAATGCCTACCTGCGTAAGTTCGTTTATATAAACATCAGTCAAGTTCATCTGAATGCAGGTTGCTTCCAGCCTCGCGACGTGTAGCCATTGAGCGAGGGCTGTGCGAGGCAGTGCATAGTACGTGACTGGTATTTGAATAATATTTAGTCTCTTGTTCTTAAGCCCCAAATTGAAGTTCTCCTTGTCCCAACAGTGGGCCTGGCTATTGCACTGTAACAAAAAAAAACAATTAGAACCTTATTGGAATGGAGTTTCTTGCTCGTTCTTCTACATTTTGGAATGAGCACCTAGCTTTACTGACAGACTATTATTTATTTTGTATTTGTTGACGTTTCAAAATTATCAAATTATGGTTTAATTGAAATAAATGCTTTGACTTTGAATTACTTTTTTTAAGGGGAACGTTTTTTACGGAGGGAATATCGTTTAATAACCTCGCGAGGTGAGGCCAGGAACGTCAGACTCTTACTGACTAAAAACCACTCTGTTCCTGCTCCTACGAAGCAGAGCCCTTTCAGGGGAAAATCATCAAATGACTTCTCCCGCCTGGGTGAGGCGGGAGGGAGTGTCAGACTCTTACTGACAAAAATCCACTCTGTTCCTGCTCCTACGAGCCAAACGCCTTTCAGAGGGATTTTTTCCAATGATTTCTCCCGCCTTGGGTTAGGCGAAAGGGAGTATCAGGCTCTTACTGACTAAAAAACACCCCGTTTCTACTCCTGCTCTTCGAACCGGAGCCCCGGCAACGCGTTAGAAAACCAAAGCCCTGGAAACCAATTAAGTCTTTCCAATCGGGGATCAGCCCTACTGGGTCGCATCTGTAGTGGTCTGATAGCTCTTTAAGCTGTCTCTCCCTCTCTTGAAGAGCGGGTTTTTTAAGTACGAATTAGAATCTTTTTAAAAACTAGATTAAATAGTTAATGAGAAGCTTATACGATACTAGCAAACTTGGCGAACTCCGTTTCGCCACCACATGACTTCGTTTTATGTAACATTTCGTTTGGTGATTAAAAAAATCTTTGCTATAAACCTCACGGAGCCAGAAACCTTTCCAACGAATGCAAAACCGTGGAAATCGGTTTGTGCGTTCTGGAGTTATAGCGTCAGGAAGGAAACCCGACATATTTTTATATATAGTAGATTATATGATAATATTAATTTATAAGTTGCGTATGTCTTTACGAACTGTAAAAGTACATTATATTTACTAAATAAATAAACAGATTGATTGATTAAATCTTATTAGAATAAAAACAATAGGGAAGGAGGCTGTAAAGTTTCCAAGGTTCAAATTAAAATCATTTTCTTTTCTTATACATTAAAAAATAAAAGCTAAAAAAAAACAATAAGTTTCTTATTGGAATTTTATTTTTTTATTTAGCAGGGCTGTGTCGTTCCGTAAGTATGAAAAACAGGCTCCCTGACCAGGCTAGGAGGTCATGCGGTTTTATAGAATAGATGGCAAGGCGAGCGATGAGCGCCGTCCATGGAGACCAGCTACACCAGACGCCTAACGTAGCCGGCTTTTTGAAAAGGCTCTTTTCTTCAAGAGGTCGTATCGGTTCGGAAATGCTACAGACAAATTCTATGATTCCTTATTTATCTTGTCAATAGGGTAGATGACTAATTTTTATTTCAATGTCCGTCTGGTAGATAGATTATTTAAAAACATTAGACACGTATTTTTTATTTTCTTACGTAAACGAATATTTTCGACGATATATTGATTTGAAATATCGCATGATGTCACTTTTGTGTACGCTTTATACTCAAAAATAACGTAACTACTTCCCACTTCTAAACTTTGATTCGTTTTATCTAAGTATTGTTTTCTTATACGACAAATTAAAAAAATACGTGTCTAATATTTTTTCATTACCATTACGGACTAATTAGATTTAATTTTCATACCCTGTATACTACTACCCGATTGATATCTGTGGTGTCTTTTTACAAGCTTTCATTTAACTTGTATATCTTGCAATGTATGTATGTGGTTTTCTAATATTGGATTTTTTTAAGAGGGGAAAATCATCGAATGGCTGCTCCCGCCTGGGTGAGGCGGGAGGGAGTGTCAGACTCTAGGAGTTTAAGGATCGTTGGAGATTCAGGAATTGGGGAGATGGGGGGGGGGGATAATTGGGCCGGTAACCTCGCACACACGACGAAACACAACGCAAGCGCTGCTTCACGTCGGTTTTGCTCAATAGGAATAAAGCCGCGGGAGTAGTTATACATATTTGCATTTGCATAATACTGTATCTGGCAAAAAGTGGGGGTTTTTCTATTCCTTTTCAGGTAATAAAAGACGCAAAAACATAATTAAAATATCTTTATTCTTATCAAAAATACTCCGATGTTAAATGGTGAAGCCAGAGGTGTCATCGAACCTTCAGATGAACAAATGTGATGGAAGCTAAACAAGTATAGAAGGATTTTAGTCAGTCTACAGGGTGTAAGGGGTCGTACACAAAACTGGGATGCGACGTCGCATCGCAAAAATGTGCGAGCTCCCTCTACGCATCGCAAGAACTTGCGGTATGTATCGCATCGCGCATCAAAATCTTATCTTCCCAAAATCTTCTTTGTTTCTTTTTCCTGTATCTCCTAAGCAATAACAGAAGTGCACACTTATTTTACGATCCATGACACGACCTAGTTTTCAATTTAAAATACGTTTAGTACGGTTGACGGTCGTCGAAGGAATGGTCACCCTGGGAGAGCCTTGTCGCACGAAATCGTATCGCAGCAATTCGCATCGCAGTTTTATGTACGAGCCCTAAACGTAACGCTTCCGAACTTAAAGGTGATGGATGATGAAAAACAAGTTTTATTTTCATAAAAGTAAGGAATAAATTATTTTAATGTAATAATAGTTGTAATCAACCGCTCCAGGCTGACGTTGAATGAATGACTCGAAAACAAAAACAATTAAAACTGTATGAACAATAGGGTAGTTTCCTAAATTTTATTTTAATGTCCGTCTGTTAGTATTAATAAACTAGACACGTTTTTTTTTTCTCACATGATTAAATACTTTCGACGATATATTGATTTGAAATATCGTGTGACGTCACAGCGTGCCACATTTCGTAGCACGTTATGACGTAACGACCTCCCACTCCTAAAATTAACTCCATTTTATGTAAGTATTGCAACTTAATATGAGAAAAAAAAAATACCGTGTCTAATATTTTTTCATTATCTTACTGACGGACTAATTAGATTTATAATTTTCATACCCTGGCAACTACCCTATTTCTTTTTGTCAACGTTTCGGAGGCGTTTCGTTAACACCCAGCATATTTTCTGTATGCAGGACAAAGGAGTATGAAATAAAAAAACGAACAAAAGTTTATATTTTTATTATAATTCTATGTAAGTACAATTCGTAACTTTTATGAATGATCATCAATAGCGAGGCTGTACTATGAGTCTCCTCTACATAAGAGGGTTTGTCACAATCTCCGCAGGCAGGCAGGTTGGAGATCGCAGTATACAAGGTTCAGGTTTATCAGAGAGCGCTGCTGCCCGGTCTCTGTCACTGTATTCCCTTAGTTCTTATGTATAATCGGAGGAAGAGTGTATTGTAATTGAATTGTCAAAATCCAAGCGATTACCAGTGACCGCTAAAACTGACTTCATTATAAACCTTATTTCCGATGGTTAGAGACTACTATTGCATGAACAAATTTTGGTGATTTTCGGTACAGTATCTCAAGTTATCTCGTCAGCTCTTCAGCATTAGTACTGCGTGATCTATTCTGAAGTATGTCTTGAACATCTTTAGCATAATTCTCCATGATTATTCATCTTCAGGCATCATTTTGTGGACCTTCATGTTTTCGAGGTAACCAATGATAATTAAATGAGTGCTTGACAATTGGCACAGTCAGCTGTGTGCTTTTTTCTTTATATATATATATATATATATATGGCTCAGTTGACTCAGAACAATTCTTTATGTAATCCATAAATCATTGTTTTTTATATTTGATGTGCTGACGTTTGATCACTCGCCTGATGGTGCACGATGATGCGGTCTACGATGGAGCACGTCGTCCCATAAGCAACCTATTCACTCGGGCCTTGAAGACATCCGTATCTGTTTGTGATACGTATGTAAACGGACAGGAGACAGTACCGAGGTTATGAAATACCTGTTTTTAGCTTTGTACAGTATTATTGAGACTTAGGTTATTACCATTTGGACGGGGCGCAATTAACATAAGCTTGACGACTATACGGAAACTGCAAATAAAAACATTTATTATTGATAATTTGAGCTCACGCTCTTTCACACCATAATAGACAAAGTTACTATATTAATTTATATACGTACTGGCAAGGACGTTAAAAAAGAAAGGTAATGTACCTAACCTAGAGATGGGCGCTTACTCTTGAATCCAATTCCGATCGATCGACATTGATATTGTGTCGTACTCTTGAGTAGCAACACTAGCGCCCATTGCATCCGTATTCCGTGGATATTGAATGAACTAAATGGTATTGAGTTTGTCTTTATATTCCGTACTCTGAATGCTATTGTAACAGCTACGATTGTGGTTGTATAGTTTTAACATTGAATAATTATGGAGATTTTTTTGCATTGACATTGAGATTGGTTTCAAGAGTAAGCACGCTGATCGAAGGACCAAAATGAATTATATCTGCGTGTTGCAACACTGTAATGTATGAAGTGTAATGACGGGCCATGTCACGCGACAGATGTCCTTCGTGTCAATGTGTGTGTGTTCTGCATGTAAGTGTATAGTAGCCAGGTGCCACAGTCGTTGTTTCAAGTGACTATGTCCTCCTTTTTTTAATGTCCTTGCGTATTTAACCCATCTGTCGGTATATGAGACACAATAGATAACACATTGTGTCTGCGTAGATATAGGTTCTGGAATACCACGGGTTAAAAGACTCATGCCGGAATACTGAAACCTTACTCAATTTTAACTCGTCGAGTACCGGTTTTATAGACACAATTAAAGAACAATAGGCCGCGGTCACCGGTGACCGCTTGGTGTTTGACAGATTAAGTCGTGCTCAAATATCGTGCCATCTCTGTCATTTTACAAAGAATTTGTAGAGATAGAACTATACTTAACCCCTCGAGCGTCCTTATGAGCACCCGGTGCATCATAAGAAAAAATGCTCCATGCTGCTTTCTCTTTTATAAAATCTATTATTAATGTTTTGTTTTTATTTTGACTGTATTTGTTTTATTTCTATTGTAATGATCCTTGTTTTCGTGTGCCAATGGCCAAATAAATGCATTTTCTTTCTTTCTTTCTCCAAATGTCACGTGTGCACCCGTTGGATCAAATTATCTTAAAATTGAATAGCGTTTCAGTATTCCGACATTAACGAACTTAATTAAAATACGTTCAATCGGGGCTACCATTTTTCCGAACACTAGATAGCAATTACGGCGGTTTGGTATGCCCAATCACTATAGTTGTCAAAAATTGAATGACGAATGGAAAGTCCCTATTGGACGAAAAGAAGATCGGTTCACACTAGCTCCATCTGGTGAGCGACAAATCGTAGCCCCCGTTTTTTATATATTTCCACAGACGTTTCGAACGTTACTGGGGCGGGTGAGTAGGAAGTTAGTTATATATAAAAAATAAGCTTATAATTACACAAAATCATTTAATAATCAAAAAATATGTTTTGTACTCATTACATGTTAATACATTATTTAATTAATTATTATGTATTTCGGATTACTCACGTTATAAAGTAGCGCGACAGTCGCAGCGTAGCAGGTCACGGAATGCTACTCATGAGTATGAGCCTCTAGCATGGCTTGAAACTAGTCGAGTTCCTCGTCAAATTATTACGTGAGTAAGCCGAAAAACATAATTCATCACAGAGTTACTAAAAAACTAAATAAAACGGGCGGGTCGCTAGTAAAATACAAGGTGTAGTTTTGAAGCCGTGTCATTTATCGGGGGCATGTCACAGAAGTCATAAAGGTTCAATATAAAAGAAAGTTTCAGGCCAATAGTTAAAAATACGGCTATAATAAATCGTTTAAGTTCGACAGTATTTCAGAATAAGCGACAGCAATTTTTCTTATTGTAGTTTTATGGAATTAGGAATAATATCAATTACGTGTTTGAGTTTGTATGTGTTAAGCCGCGTTACAAAGCTAGTTACAAGACGGCGGCGTGTAGTTCGCACTGACGGATTTCCGTAACTTACAGAAATATTTAAGTACAATTTTTTTTATTGATTCGGACTCAGAATCAATAGCCGAGTTACCTCCTAGAAAATGACGCGGTTTTAAAACAACACCTTATATGAACCCCGTTTCCCGTTGTCACGCCATAACTTGAGAACGGCTAGACCTATTTGGCTGATATTTTTTGTTGTGTTTATTATTGTCAAGAGAAGGTTCTTATGACAGATAAAATACTGAAAATCCTACGGGAACGGAGAAAACGGCTTTGAAACAACACCTTGTATAATTTCAATCGACTCTGGGTATTTGTTTTAAGGGAAACTACCCTATGTAGGCCGTATATCTGACACTAGTTTCTTCTATATCTATAATTCTTTAAAGCAATTCTTAGATGGAGTAAGTAACATAGACTACTGGGGCATGGATCCGGTGACAAACAGACAGGACAACCCCGTCCACTGCTCCAGAATACATCGTCACTGTCGAAGAGAATTATTTATTTTTTATTCTTATATCTTTTACATCACATAACTTCACGGCTTTTATCTCCGAAGAGTTAGAGGCGGCACTATATGCCACTGTACAATGTAACACCCACTTTTCACTATTTATGTTATGAGTCCCATGTAAAAGGGGGTGAGCCTATTGCCTTATATATACAGGGCACAATTCCAGACTCCGTGCTACTACTGAGAATATTTAAAAACCCAGTAATACTTTGCCCGACCTAGAAATCGAACCCGAGACCCCTCTGCCAACGAGGCAGTCAATTATTTATTTTTTATTCTTATATCTTTTACATCACATAACTTCACGGCTTTTATCCCCGAAGAGGTAGAGATGCGGCACTTAATGCCACTGTACAATATAACACCCACTTTTCACTATTTATGTTACGAAAGTATGGATTTTTTAAGTAATATTAATATCGAAACAACTAGAGTCGCCAAAACAATTGGGTACTTGCCAATTAGTAAAATTCAATACTTTTTCCGAACTGTCAAAAACGACAGTTTGACGTCAAAAACGATGAATTTTGCACGACATTGTGAATTGTGACGTCACGTTTTTTTTCGTCAAACAGCATAATTATTTCTTAAAAAATTGCTAGAAAAATATAAATTAAATCGGTCATACAATCAATTAATGATAGTGTGATTATGTTTTAATATTTTATTGTATTGAACGTACAAAATAATTAATAAAATTAAGGCAAGTACTCAATCATTTGGTCTCTTATAAGTATTTACACAGATATAGCAGTACATATTTTTAGGATTTCCGTAAATTAATAGTTTGAAGTTCATATTTTAACACAGACTATAATAGTTTACGAAACGTGACGTCATGAAGTTAAGGATCCCCTTACCGCATTGTCATATTTCGTCTTCCCTATCTCTCCATTAACCCGTCGAGCGTCCGCGTTCCTTATGATCCAACGGGTGCACACGTGACATTTGGAGCATTTTTCTTATGATCCACCGGGTGCTCATAACGACGCTCGAGGGGTTAACATGTGACGTAATTTATGGACGGTTACCCAGTTACCGTGACCTAAAAAGCCTAGCCTATCTGGAATCAGTCTATCCTTATCCTTACTTATATTATAAATCGGAAAGTGAGTTTGTTTGTTCCGATTTCACGCCGTAACTACTAAACCAATTGCATTGAATTTTTGCAGACGTAAACTTAGAAGTCTGGATTAAATAATAGGGTACTTTTTAACCCGGAAAAATTTGATATTCCCGAGGGAAAACTAAAGTATTGGTATAGATGGTGCTGTGTGTATTGGTATATGTCACATAGGCTACTTTTTATCCTTTTGTGACGCGAGCTAAGCCGTAAAAGCTAGTCTATCTATGAAAGAAAGCTATTTTAACAATAATGACGTAACAAAAGGTACTAAGACATGGCTGTTGTGCCAGACAGACAGGGCATCCCCGCCTACTGCTCCAGTACACATCGTCTCTGTTGAAGAAGAATTTATTACACTTATTAACATTACATCACTACTTTTACCCCCGAATGGTTAGGCAGAGTGGGGGCTAAAACGTCATTGCTACGTATAAAATGTACATAGAAGTGACGTCACGCGACATTTCAAATCAATATATCATCGAAAGTATACGTTTTTGTAAGAAAATAAACAATACGTGTCTAATGATTTAAAGTAATCTACCAGACGGACATTAAAATACAAATAATAATAATATAAAGTCACAGCATTTAACATAACATCATGCCTTTTATCCCCGTAGGGTTAAGCAGAGGTGCACATTACGGCACTTAATGCCACTGTACAATATAACACGCACTTTTCACTATTCACGTTATGAGTCCCATGTAATAAGGGGTGAGCCTATTGCCATATACCAGGATTCCAGACTCCGTGCTACTACTGAGTATTTTTTTTAAATGCCATTAATAGTTTTCCCGACCCCGGAATCAAAACCGAGACCTCTTTCTCGGCAGTCGTACTTGCACATGGTCAACGAGGCAGTCAATATGATGTCAGTCAAAATGTCTAATCTTATATACTATTATATAAAGCGGAAGAGTTTGTTTGTTTGTTTGTTTGAACGCGCTAATCTCCGTAACTACAAGTCTGATTTGAATAATTCTTTTTGTGTTGGATAGCGCATTTATCGAGGATGGCTATAGACTATAAACATCACGCTACGACCAATAGGAGCTGAGCAGAGCGTGTGAAACCGCGCGGAAGTAGCTAGTCTTGTAATATAAGGACCATATTTAGTTCTATTCAAAATATTCTTACGTCGGCGAGTTGGTTGGGCAACTGACTGCCGCGCAACGTCTCGCTGGTTCGATTCCCGCACGAAACAACGCTTTGTGTGATCCACTGAGTGTTCCGTGTCTGTGTGTGACGTGTATGTGAACATGTATGTTTGTTACAATGAACCTCTTAATACATAAAATTCAAACTCCGATATAAAAATAATTATTTATTTCGAATGCATCATAACATATTTGCGTAACATGTCCGTTAACTGCTATGGTATAACTCGACAAATGAGCAGACGGATCACTTGATGGTACGCAATAGGGTAGTTGCCAGAGTAAGTTAAAAATCTAATTAGTCCGTCAGTTAGATAATGAAAAAGTATTAGACACGTATTTTTTTATTTTCTCGTATAAAGTTACAATGCTTAAATAAAATGGAGTTAAGTTTAGGAGTGGGAGGTTGTTACGTCACAACGTGCTACATTTTATTGCACGCTGTGACGTCACACGACATTTCAAATCAATATATCGTCGAAAGCATTTAATTTTGTGAGTAAATAAAAAATACGTGTCTAATGTTTTAAAATATTCTACCAGACGGACATTAAAATAAAAATTAGGGAGCTACCCTATTAGCGCCAAAGACTTTGGGTATAGGTTATTTGGAAATTGGGCCTCCGGTAACCTCACAACAACACAAGCGTTGTTTCTCACTTATATGAGGCCGTGGTATCATTGGCATAGCATAGCTGATAGCCATTTAAGTGTAGGAGAGCTATGCTTCGGCACGAATGGGCCGGCTCGACCGGAGTGATACCACGGCCGAGCAGAAAACCGACGTGAAACAACCACAGCGTTGTGTTTTGTCGTGTGAGTGAGGTTACCGGAGGCCCAATTAACCCCCTTACTAGTCCTTTCCGAATCCTCCTCAATCCTCTAATTCCCAAAAGGCCGGTAACGTACTTGTAAAGCCTTGGTGTTTCGAGTGACCATGGGCGACGCCGATTGCTTACCAACAGGTGATCCGTCTGCTCGTTTACCGGCTTATGCTATAAAAGGAATCCTAACGATCGAAGTTCCCGGTTTCCTCGTACAGATCAAGCCAATAAATGTCGTCCATGATCATAACGAACATGGCGCATTGTAGACATAGGCCCCTTGATTTTATTATCACTTGGTGCCCTGTGTCCCTGTTTAAACAAAATTCTGTTAATAATGTCTGTAATCACAGGGCATGTATATACACTAAAGAGTTCTTATAAGCGACCATATCCGGAATAACTAAAACCAATCTCAACGACAATTCAATGTCAACACTGTACAACCACAATCGAAGCTGTTACAATAGCATTCAGAGTACGGAATATAAAGACAAACTCAATACCATTTAGTTCATTCAATATCCGCGCAATACGAATGCAATGGGCGCTAGTTGCGACTCAAGAGTACGACACAATACCAATGTCGATCGATCGGAATTGTACTCAAGAATTTGCCCCCGAATTGATTAAATCTTTTTGTTTTTATAATAACTATCGTGAGACATAGTAAATTAACTAAAAATCTCGGGTTACTCACGTGAATATACTGAGAAAAGCTCTACTAGTTTCGAACCACAGAGGGGATCTTCCTCAGCAGCGTGTGCGGTCGCGGCGATGTCGCGCAACCTACTGACGTATATCGCACTGACCGATCTTTTCTCAGTATATTCACGTGATTAACCCGCGATTTTTAGTTAATTATCTTAGTTTTGTATATTCCATTTATAGAAGAAGGCAACATGGTTTAAACATCGCGTTACAAACAATCTAAATGTCGTTGTGGCCGGGAGGTTTAACACGCCCGCTTCTCATAGATCAGGATGCGGGCTCGAAACCTACCAACGGCAAGTACCAATGTGACTTATTCCGAGTTATACGTACTTTCTAAGATTATTCAGACACCACTGACAAACGGTGAAGGAAAACATTGTGAACCTGGGCTTATAATTTCTAATTATAAGTTTGAAATCGACAATATACAGTGCCTTTAGCCAAACGCCACTTTAGCGCTTGTCTACAGAGAGAGTAGAAATCAAAAATTTAATTTCTTCTTTCTTCTTTCTTTCTTCAAAATGTGGATGATACTGACAAGTGTCAAAATGTACGTCAATTCCATATAATTTGGTTTTCTATTCTACATGTAGACAAGCGCTAAATGGCATTTGGCTACAGCTACAGGTTACTTCAGATGTGGCTATAAAAAGGCTTTTTAACCCCGAAGGGGTAGGCAGCGGTGTACATTACGGCACTTAATGCCACTGTACAATGTAACACCCACTCACACCGGACACAATTCCAGGCTCCGTGCTACTTTTTTTTATGGCATAAGCCGGTAAACGAGCTGACGGGTCACCTACTGGTAAGCACTACTGTAAGTAAGACATACAAAATTAATTGCTGTTTTACTGATTACTTACTCACGTAACTGTTTGACGTTTCACAGTCTCTGCCCACTCCCATGGGAGACAGGCGTACGTCATGTACGTTTTTATGTATGTATGTTTGAGGAACTCGACTAGTCAAGTAAAAGTCAAGATCATTTATTTCAATAGGGATGATGACAAGGTATGAAAATTAAAAATCTAATTAGTCCGTCAGTTAGGTAATGAAAAAATATTAGACACGTATTTTTTTTATATTGTCGTATAATAAAACAATACTTAGATATAATGAATCAAAGTTTAGGAGTGGGGGCTAAAACGTAATTTTTTCGTATAAAACGTACATAGAAGTGACGTCACGCGACATTTCAAATCAATATATCGTCAAAGGTGTTCGTTTCTGTAAGAAAATAAAAAATACGTAAAATTTTAAAACAATCTACCAGACGGGCATTGAAATAAAAATTAATCATCTACCCTATTAGATCAGAAAAGGTTTTTTTTAAAAGGGGGAAAATCATTGAATGACTGCTCCCGCCTGGGTGAGGCGGGAGGGAGTGTCAGACTCTTACTGACTAAAAAATTGGTTGCCTGTAAAGTCGGTATACGGGCGAAAGTTTTACGTGACAACGACTTTGAGTGGTAAAATATTATGTCTGTCTCTCTCGCTCTTAGGCGGGCTAACCATGCCCGAGTGGAAGGGACGCGTGCCTTTCACTTTTTATGTCTGTCTCTCTCGCTCTTAGGCGGGCTAACCATGCCCGAGTGGAAGGGACGCGTGCCTCTCACTCGCTCTCATTGTGAGCGCATAACGTGAGCGGAGCGTAACGCAGTTTCTTGAAATGTCACCCGGCAAACCAATTTATAAGACGTTGTCACGTCAAAACCACCCCGTTCCTTCTCCTGCACGTCGAGCCGGAGCCCCGGTTAACCGTTAGGTTCTCCACGACACCGGGAAAGGCTTGAAACTAGTCGAGTCCCTCGTCAAACCGTTACGTGAATAAGTCGAAAAACATAGTAATAACAACTAGATATAAGTAAAAACATTGATTAGTGTACTTATTCCAGTTACTGCATAAATATCTTCGTCCATTCTTCATTACATTCTTTTTTCATTTCATGACGCGAACTTATTAACCCCTTGATTGCTCCGATACGAGAGACACAATAATAAATGCATTATGTCTCGCGATGATCCGCATTATAGAGACGCGAAAGCTCAAAAAACCGATTAAAAAGATGAAAAAAATATATATTTTGATGTATTTTTTGTAAATTTTTGTTTAGTGATAATAGAAATACAATAAAATGTCGTTTTAAGAATGTTATTGTTAAATATAATGATTAAATCCAATCTAAAACACATCTATATAAGGTGTAGTTTTGAAGCCGTGTCATTTCTCGGGGGCATGTCACAGAAGTCATAAAGGTTCAATGTAAGAGAAAGTTTCGGGCCAATAGTTAAAAATACGGCTATAATAAATCGTTTAAGTTGGACAGTATTTCAGAATAAGCGACAGCAATGTGTCTTATTGGAGTTTTATGGAATTAGGAATCATATCAATTACGTGTTTGAGTTTGTGTGTGTTAAGCCGCGTTAGAAAGCTAGTTACAAGACGGCGGCGTGTAGTTCGCACTTAAATATTTCAGTAAAATGAAAAATATTTACCTACAATTTTTTTTATTGATTCGGGCTCAGAATCGATAGCCGAGTTACCTCCTAGAAAATGACGCGGCTTTAAAACAACACCTTGTATATATAAAAATGAAACCCGTTTCCCGTTGTCACGCCATAACTTGAGAACGGCTAGACCGATTTGGCTGATCTTTTTTTTGTTGTATTTGTCATTGTCAAGAGGTTCTTACGACAGAAAAAATCCTGAAAATCCTACGGAAACGGGAGAAAACGGGATTGCGCGTACGAAGTTGCAGGCAGAAACTAGTATTTCATAAAAAAAATAACATTTATAATAGGATTTTTTATAAGTCATCTGAGGATAAGAGGAACATTTGGTCGATGGAGGAGCGTCAATAAAGGTTGTAAAGGAATATTGCATTTGATAGAATATTTACATATAATTATAATTAGAACCCGAACTGTCTCTAAACAATGATAACATTGACAATAATATAATATTTTTTTTAATATTATGTCACTGGAGGAATAAATATTTCACTGTAAAGGGAACGAAATATACTACACAATTTATAGACATAACACACAGAATGACAGAAGTAACACCCACTTTTCACTATTTATGTTATGAGTCCCATGTAATAGGGGGTGAGCCTATTGCCATATACCGGGCACATTTCCAGATTCCGTGCTACTACTGAGATTTGTTTAAAAAACCCAGTAATACTTTGCCCGACCCGGGAATCTAACCCGAGACCCCTTGCCCGGCAGTCGTACTTGCGACCACTCGGCCAACGAGGCAGTCAATTAGTCAATCAGCAATTTATAGACAATTATCACATTTAAGCCAACAGAGGAATAAACGAGCATATATATGCATATTATTTTCTAAAATATATTATAACAGGCTTTCAATATGAAAGCATTATAGTCGACTTTCAATATGAAAGAATTGACAAGAATACACTTTGTTTAAAATTAAACTTATGTCACTGGGGGACTAAATAAACTTCCAACTAAATAAACGATAGTTTGTAATGCCCAGGCCACACCAACAAGAAATGCCATTGCTTATCTTGATAACGCACGTTCACCGTTTTTTTAAGGGGGGAAAATCATCGAATGACTGACTGCTCCCGCCTGGGTGAGGCGGGAGGGAGTGTCAGACTCTTACTGACTAAAAACCACCCCGTTCCTACTCCTGCACGTCGAGCCGGAGCCCCGGTTACCCGTTAGGTTCTCCGCGACTCCGAATCAGCATCGGCCCTATTGGGCCCCATCTGTGGTGGTCTGATGGCTCTTTGAACCATAAGACAAGGTTCACCATAGGTCAAAGAGTCAACGCGATAATTTGACAGCGGCATTCACATTCACGTTAAAATTATCGCAATAATTATCGTAGTAAACATCGCGATAATCGGCATTGACGTTGACGCTAGTGTAGCCCGAGCATAAGGAAGCGCCGTTACTAAACTACTGGACGGATTCGATACAATTTGGTAAAGAAATCGATCATAGTCTGGACACCACGTGGTGTAATTTTTATCCCTTATTATATCACAATTTATTTAACTATACTATCTTTGGTATTTTTAACTTATTTTTAGAATTATGTCATTTGAGGACTAACAGTATGTCGATGGGGGACATTCAACATATTATTCGGATAGGGGATAAAATGCGGTGGAATATTGATAAATGGGTAATGTAGGGGAACAGGTATTAAGTGAAGAGTTGGGTAATAAAATGGTGGGGGTGCGCACATAACGATTTGTACTGACCTGAACATGAAGGCGTTGACAGTGATATGCGGCATGGTGGCCCGGAATGATGCCAAGCAGTGATTCTGTAGCAATCCCCAAACGTCCAGATATTGGAGATGCGGCATTCGAGATAATCGGCTGTTGGGAGAGTAAATTATAACATTAGAGCACTGTACAATGTAACACCCACTTTTCACTATTTATGTTATGAGTCCCATGTAATAGGCGGTGAGCCTATTGCCATATACCGGGCACAATTCCAGACTCCGTGCTACTACTGAGATGTTTTTTAAAAACTCCAGTAATACTTTGCCCGACCCGGGAATCGAACCCGAGACCCCTTGTCCGGCAGTCGCACTTGCGACCGCTCGGCCAACGAGGCAGTCATCATAACATTAGAATATTGTAATGGGGTAATAATACAGGAATACCTAATGGTAAGCAATCGATGTCGTGCATGGACACACGGAACACCAGAGGCGTTACAAGTGCGTTACCGGCCTTTTGGGGTTTAGGAGTTTGAGGACCGTTGGGGATTCAGGAATTAGGGAGATTTTGGAAGGGGAGAGTAATTGGGCCTCCGGTAACCTCACTCACACGACGAAACAACGCAAGCGTTGCTTCACGTCGGTTTTCTGCTCGGCCGTGGTATCACTCCGGTCGAGCCGGCCCATTCGTGCCGAAGCATGGCTCTCCCACACTTCATAATACAAAACAAAAATATACTTACGTTAATGAGTTTACGGGTATCGAGTAGCATCGATTCACAGCCAGGTGCTCTAGTCTCTGCAGCTTCATAAACGAGCTGATACTGTTTATAGTCAGCAGGCCGCAGTCGGACACATCCAGCTCCAGCAGTCGAGGGCAGCGGTCTACCAGTCTGTTCAGCACTGTAAATTAAAAAAATAGAGGTTGTGTTTTTATAACTGCCTCGTTGGCCGAGTGGTCGCAAGTGCGACTGCCGGGCGAGGGGTCTCGGGTTCGATTCCCGGGTCGGGCAAAGTATTGCTGGGTTTTTAAAAAAAATCTCAGTAGTAGCACGGAGTCTGGAATTGTGCCCGTTATATGGCAATAGGCTCACCCCCTATTACATGGGACTTATAACATAAATAGTGAAAAGTGGGTGTTACATTGTACAGTGGCATAATGTGCACCTCTGCCTACCCCTTCGGGGATAAAAGGCGTGATGTTATGTATGTGTTTTTATAATAACTATCGTGAGACATACTAAATCCTTACTAATATTATAAATCTGAAAGTGAGTTTGTTTGTTTGTTTGTTCCGCTTTCACGCCATAACTACTAAATCGATTGCTTTGAATTTTTGCAGACGTGAAGTTAGAAGTCCGGATTAAATAATAGGGTACTTTTTATCCCGGAAAAATTTGATATTCCCGAGGGAAAACAAATGTATTGGTATAGATGGCGCTGTGTGTATTGGTATATGTCACATAAGCTACTTTTTATTCTTTTATGACGCGTGCGAAGCCGCGGGTAAAAGCTAGTCTATATATATAAAAGAAAGCACTTATAACTCAAGAATGGCAGAATAGATTTGGCTGAAAATTGGTAGGGAGGTAGCTTAGAGCCAGGAGACCGACATAAGATACTTTTTAACCAATTTTTTTTTTTACTTTTTACCGATAATCACGAACGGGGACGGGAATAAATGGGATTACGCGTACGAAGTCGCGGGCAGAAGCTAGTTAAGTAAAATCGCGAGTTACTCACGTGAATATGCTGAGAAAAGATCTACTAGTTTCGAACCCCTCTGTGGTATATTCACGTGAGTAACCCGCGTTTTTACTAACTTAAAATAAGAGTTTATTTATACATAACATCACGCCTTTGATCCCTGAAGGGGAGCAGAGGTGCACATTATGCCACTGTACAATGTAACATTTACTTTTCACTATTTAATATTTATGTTATGAGTCCCATGTAATAGGGGGTGAGCCTATTGCCATATACCGGGCACAATTCCAGACTCCGTGCTACTACTGAGAATTTATAAAAACCCAGTAATACTTTGCCCGACCCGGGAATCGAACCCGAGACCCCTTGACCGGCAGTCGCACTTGCGACCACTCGGCCAACAAGGCAGTATTACAAACACTTTTCTGAAAACTACATCAAAGTCGGTTCAGACAATCGCGCACGAACATATGTATATACATACAGGTTAAACTTTTTTTTTCTTCTAAAAAAACGTTGCCCCACACTAGGATTGTCTCCTGTGTCGTGTGTACGTGTACAAACATACAAGTTCACATACACATCACACACAGACACGGAACTACAATCTGTGGATCACACAAAGAGTTGTTCCGTGCGGGAATCGAACCCGCGACACGTTGCGCGGGAGCCAGTTGCCCAACCACCGCGCCAACCGTGCATTCATAACTGAGAACCTGCTTTCTGTGTTAGTCGATTAGAATTACTTACAATTATCGGTGAGTGTTCTGACTCCTCCCAGATTGAGTCGCTGGAGACGCTCCGGGGCTTTCTCAACAAGGGCATTCAGAGATTCCTCGCTAATACCACACCAACCAAGATTCAGAGCTAATAAGCTGAAAAACAAAGACATTTCAGTATTAATCATCATCATAATTATAATCAACAGCCTATAAGTGTCCACTACTGACACAAAGTCCTCTTCTCACACGGAGGTTTGAGCATTAATCACCACGCTTGCTCAATGCGAGTTGGCGATTTCAAACTTATAATTAGAAATTATAAGCTTAAGCCGCGATGTTTTCCTTTACCGTTTGTCAGTGGTGTCTAAATAATCTTAGAAAGTACATATAACTCCGAACAAGTCACATTGGTACTTGCCGTTGGTAGGTTTCGAGCCCGCACCCTTATGGATGAGAAGCGGGCGTCTTAAACCTCCGGGCCACCACGACTCTTTTAATTCATTCACATTATCTTACACTAATAAAGCGGAAGAGTTTGTTTTTTATTGTTTATTTGTTTGAACGCGCTAATCTCCGTAACTACAAGTCTGATTTGAATAATTCTTTTCGTGTTGCATAGCGCATTTATCGAGAAAGGCTATAGGCTATAAAACATTACGCCACGATTAATAGGATCTAAGCAGTGTGCTAGTAGCGAGTAAAAGATAGGAATTTGAACTTACTTGGTGCATCCTTCAAATAATGAGTTAAATCCCTCAGTTTTAAGTCCGGACGCCATTGTTAAGTTCAATGTTTCTAAATTTGTGCATTGTCCTGTAAAAAATAATAAAATAAAATAGTCAATTTGTTTTCATTAATAGTCAGTAGTGTTGCCACATATACATTAAAATAGGGTACTTTCTTTAATCAAAAATAAATTATTTCGACTGTTCAATACAATAAAATATTAAAAAATAATCCCACTTTCATTAATTGATTTTATGACCAACTTAATTTTAGTATTTTTCCAGCAAATTTTTAAGAAATAAGTATGCTGTTTGACGCTAAAAAACCGTGACGTCACAATACACAATCTCGTAGAAAATTTATAAAAAACTGTCGTTTTTGACAGTTCGAAATTAAAAGTATTGGATTTGATTAGTTGGCAAGTACCGTATCTTTATATATATATAATTCTTCTGTGACGTCAAACGACTGACCGATTTTGATGAAATTTTTGTGTGTTCAAGGGGATCTGGGAATGGTTTAGATTCGCAAATCAGATCAGTCGATGTTTAGGTTATTTTTATCCTAAACGGCTGAACTAATTTGAATGAATTTTTGTTTATACATTCAAATGGATATGCAGGACAACGTCTGTTGGGTCCGCTAGTCTATATATATAATTATAAATGAACCCCGTTTCCCGTTGTCACGCCATAACCTGAGAACGGCTAGACCGATTTGGCTGATATTTTTTGTTGTCTTTATTATTGTTAGGAGAAGGTTCTTATGACAGAAAAAAGTGCTAAAAATCCTACGGGAACGGGAGAAAACTAGTTTACGAGTCCGAAGTGGCGGGCAGAAGATCCTTACTTATATTATAAACCGGAAAGTGACTTTGTTTGTTTGTTCCACTTTAACGCCGTAACTACTAAACCGATTGCTTTGAATTTTTGCAGACGTAAAGTTAGAAGTCCAGATTAAATAATAGGGTACTTTTTATCCCGGAAAAATTTGATATTCCCGAGGGAAAACAAAAGTATTGGTATAGATGGCGCTGTATGTATAGGTATATGTCACATTGGCTTTTTATCCTTTTGTGACGCGAGCGAAGCCGCTGGTAAAAGCTAGTATAATATACAACTTACCGATAATTCTAAGAGTATTGTCCTCTATGTGGATGCTTTCCAGGCTAAGTTTTTTGAGATTGGGGCAGCAACGTAGCAGTGTGTCTAAAGTGGCCGTCGAGATAGTAGCCATGCTCAGGTCCAGGAATTGGAGCCGGGACGGGGGCAACTCCCCACTGGGCGTCCAGTCGCCTATCTGTAAAAGAATTGTTAAGTTTATATTAAAAATTTCCGTGAGACATACTAAATAAATTGGGTAGCTAAATAAATTTAAAATCTAATTACTCCGTCAGTCAGTCAGATAATGAAAAAATAACATAACATCACGCCTTTTATCCCCGAAGAGGTAGGCAGAAGTGCACATTACAATGTATAGTTAGAAGTCTGGATTAAATAATAGGGTACTTTTTAACCTGGAAAAATTTGATATTCCCGAGGGAAAACAAAGGTATTGGTATAGATGGCGCTGTGTGTATTGTTATAGTTACATAGGCTACTTTTTATCCTTTTGTGACGCGAGCGAAGCCGCGGGTAAAAGCTAGTGTCGATATAATTGTCGCAGAGAACCTAACGGGCACGTCGAGCCGGAGCCCCGGCTCGACGTGCAGGAGAAGGAACGGGGTGGTTTTTAGTCAGTAAGAGTCTGACACTCCCTCCCGCCTCACCCAGGCGGGAGCAGTCATTCGATGACTTTCCCCCCTTAAAAAAAAAAGTGTCGATATAATAAAAGTGTGTTAATAAAAAATATCTTACTTCGGAGCTAGCCAATCTCAATATGACAGGCTTTCTGTCTAAAATTCTTCCTAGGGCGTCTTTGGCTATAGTTTTGTTACCCAGGTCCATTCGGACCCAGAGTGTTTCATCACAGGCTACTCTGTACCATCTGGAATTAAAATAAATTTAAATAACATAACATCACGACCAGGGTTGCCACCTTTTATTTTGGTATTTAAAGTACTTTGACGATTATAGGCAAGAAAAAAAAGTACACAGTATAAAAATAAAGTACAATTTATTCTTATTTAGTATTATATTTAAAAATATACTTTTTATTGCTTTTTGCAGTTTGTATAAAATAAGTATCTTTACTAAAAAAATGCATCTTTACTAGAAATTGTCTAAGTGGCGCTGGCGAGTGGCGAAATCGATTCAACATAAGTCGATAAATATCGATATCGAATTATGCGAAAATAAAGTATTTTCGTGTACTTTATTATGCTTATAAAGTATAGAGTACAACCTTAAATAACGTACAATACTTTATTATAAAGTACGGGTGGCAACCCTAATCACGACAGACTTTTATTTGATCAGAGTGCCAAGCACGAATAACTATCGCATTCGTATCGTACCAGTATCGAGCGAGTTAAGCGTTCTGATTGGTTGGTTCACTTGAGCCGGCCAATCAGAGCGCCACCCACTTTTCACTATTTATGTTATGAGTCCCATGTAATAGGGGATGAGCCTATTGCCATATACCGGGCACAATTCCACTATTGAGTATTTTTTTTAAACCCAGTAATATGTTGCCCGACTCGGGAATCGAACCCGAGACCCCTTGCTCAGCAGTTGCACTGGCCAACGAGGCAATCAAATAATAATAAATAATTTATGGGTCTGCAAGGCGCAAATAATGCCCCATCTATTGCAAGCCTACCATCAGGGTACTCTTGAAACCAATCTCAATGTCAATGCAATAAAATCTCAATAATTCAATTTCAACACTATACAACCCCTATCGTAGCTGTTACAATAGCATTCTCAATACCATTTAGTTCATTCAATATCCACGCAATACGGATGCAATGGGCGCTAGTGTTGAAACTCAAGAGTACGACACAATATCAATGTCGATCGATCGGAATTGGAGTCATGAGTAAGCTCCTAGGTGGGCCGTGTGCTTTTATGCCACTATTGTAGTATAAAAACGTAAAGAAAATCACACTATTTCTTTAGTTTTATGTAGTCTATGCCATATTTTATCTGTAAATTCTATAATCTCTGGTAATTAAAAAAAAATAGAATTTTGATGTGTAATGGTTTACGAAAAAGTACAATGTGCTAATATTTAGAAAAGAAATTGTTAATTGTTGAAAATTGAAGTTAAAACTGTAAAGGAATAAACTTTAAAAGTCGTTTCTTTGATTACAGGTAAATAGGCAATAAGATAAAGTTGTAATTTAGTTTATTTAATGTGTTCATGTTTTTAACAATAAATCTTTGATTACAGAGCAACGCAAGTTTATTTTCTTTATAATAATCAGACTGAAAGAGTCTTATAAAAATATAAATATAATGTCTACATACCTTTTACAAACAACCATACAATGTGCAAGGCTCCGTTTCGGCAACCAATTAAATATGCTCAGCATCATCTCATCGGAGAGCAACCTGAAGGAATCACCTTCGGTCTCAGTAGGCTCTGATTTGGAACGGCGTTCCAGTATTAGATCGTCTTCCATGCCAAGAGCTGTAAATAAAATTGTATTGGTTAAAACACTTAAAAAAGTGTGGGAGAACCATGCTTCGACACGAATGGGCCGGCTCGACCGGAGTGATACCACGGCCGAGCAAAAAACCGACGTGAAGCAACGCTTGCGTTGTGTTTCGTCGTGTGAGTGAGGTTACCAGAGGCCCAATTACCCTCCCCTTCCCCAATCCCCCCCAATTCCTGAATCCCCAACGATCCTCAAACTCCTAATTCCCCAAAAGGCCGGTAACGCACTTGTAACGCCTCTGGTGTTCTAGGTGTCCATGGGCGACGCCGATTGCTTATCATCAGGTGATCCGTCAGCTCGTTTACCGGGTTATGCCATTAAAAAATATGATACAATTAAACATTTTGAATTAGCTTAAAATTATGGTTGCCTCTCGTAGATATACTGAGAAAAAAAGTGTAATAGAGCCTTGCTTTGGCATCATATTTGCCATTACACGGGCCGTGCAAACATCCCTCGTTCCGTTGTGGAAGAAAGCCGCGTACAACTTGTGTCTCAAATCGAGAGTACCTTATGCCGAGTCTCCGATTGGGGTCGGGACCATATGGTCCGGGTTCCACCCCTCCAAGACCCATTCGTCGTGGTCCTTAAATTCCAAGACACTACCCTTAACATCTCTAAAAGGGAATCTCCAAACACCCCAATCCCTAAATCCAACAATCCTCAAATTCCTTATCCCCAAAAGGCCAGTAACGCGTCTGAATTGCGGTTGTCCATGATTGCTTACCATCAGATAATCCGTCAGCTCTTTTACCGGCTTATAACATAAAGAAAAGAAAAGCTCTACTATTTGCGAGTAACATAATAATATATTAATAGTACATTTACGTAACTCGTAATTTTTAGTATGTTTATACTTTTTTTTGAGTGGGGAAAATCGTCCAATGGTTTCTCCCGCCCGTGTGAGGCGAGAGGGAGTGATAGACTCTTACTGACCAAAAACCACCCCGTTCCTACTCCTGCACTTCAAGCCGGAGCCCCGGCAACCCGTTAGGCCTTCCGCGGCTCCGATTATTACACTTAGGAGCAGGTTTTAAGATATCAACCGACTTCATAAAAAAGAGGTTGAAGTCTGCTTTGCAATAATAATATATCAATATATCTCAAGAGGCTGGCGTTAGGTGAATGGATCAAGGGTCAGGCCCTTGATCCATTCACCTAACGCCAGCCTCTCTACAGAAGGCAGTTCTCCTAGAAACGGCACGTATCGTGAGAAGGTTTCTGTCTATGGAATGGCATGCTCCAGGAGCATACTACTGGTCAGCTCCTATCCTTACTAATATTATAAATCGGAAAGTGAGTTTGTTTGTTTGTTCCAACTTCACGCCGTAACTACTAAACCGATTGCTTTGAATTTTTGCAGACGTAAAGTTAAAAGTCTGGATTAAATAATAGGGTACTTTTTATCCCGGAAAATTAGATATTCCCGAGGGAAAACAAAAGTATTGGTATAGATGGTGCTGTATGTATTGGTATATGTCACATAGGCTACTTTTTATCCTTTTGTGACGCGAGCGAAGCTGCGGATAAAAGTTAGTTTTTTATATTTTTAAATATTATTTTTTATTTTGTAAGTAGTACTTAAAAATGTAATTTATAGAGTATAATTTTAAATAAATATATGGAAATCATAGTCACTTACGCGTGCAACTCTGCCGTCCCCCGCTGCTGTCACTACCGGCGCTGTACGTAGCTCCTGCAGTGGGCATGTATCCAGCGCTGACTGACTGTCCCAGAGGAGTCTCTTCTTCTATCAGATAATCATCAACTAGACTGGTTTCCAAAATATGCTGTTCAGACTCCTGGAGCGGTTTCACTGAAAAAAATTACAGAATTGACTTAGACATTTTTTGAAAGAGCTTTATAAACAACTTTGAACCAATAGAGTAGTTTTTAAGGGGGGACGAAAATCATAGAATGACTTCTGGAGAAGTCTGGGTGAGGCGGAAGAGAGTGTCAGACTCTTACTGACTAAAAACCACCCCGTTCCTACTCCTGCACTTCGAGCCGGAACCCTGGCAACCTGTTAGGTCTTCCGCAGCTCCGTATCGGCATCAGCCCTATTGGGCCCCATCCGTGGTGACCAATAGAGATTCTTTAGGATTTTGGGCAACTCTCACAGGCGAAATCTCCGCTCATTTGATGGCCAAACATAGCAGTAAATGACGATGGTACGGAGCGAGGGGAACTGGGATGCTGTCTCCTCCTTCTGCGAAGCAGTCATGCTAGCTAAGGAGGAGGCGGAGCGCATGAGGGAACGAACCTCCTCACGCCCCGGCCGTCGCGAGAGACATTCCGAGCGTCGGGGATCGCGAGACGATCTCCGGCCATCGTAAGCGCGGGCCTGCGGACGGCGAGCACGAGTGACTCGCCGCCCGACCAGAACCAGACACGAGCGTTCTGCGCGCGCCTCAAGGAGCCATCAGACCACCACAGATGGGACCCAACAGGGCTGATGCCGATACGAAGCCGCGAAAGACTTAACGGGTTGCCGGGGCTCCGGCTCGAAGGGCAAGAATAGGAACGGGGTGGTTTTAGTCAGTAAGAGTCTGACACTCCCTCCCGCCTCATTGGATGATTTCCCCACTCAAAAAAAAGATATAGCAGTAAACACTAGTTGGGATACCAAGGTTCCATCATCAGACCAGCTCGATGGCACCATAATATTGTATTGTCATCTAATCTACATACAATTGCCAAGTTTCATGATGATACAACAATTACAAGTGTGTGTAATTCAGATTCTTAAGATTTTATTACATAGTTCATAACAGGGGTTTACTCTTGAATCCAATTCCGATCGATCGACATTGATATCGTGTCGTACTCTTGAGTGGCAACACTAGCGCCCATTGCATCCGTATTGCATGGATATTGAATGAACTAAATGGTATTGAGTTTGTCTTTATATTCCGTACTCTGAATGCTATTGTAACAGCTACGATTGTGGTTGTATAGTGTTGACATTGAATAAGATATTGGATTGAAACTGCATTGACATTGAGATCGGTTTCAAGAGTAAGCGCCCTGGGTGCTTACTCTTGAAACGTAGCTGTTACAATAGTATTCAGAGTACGGAATGTAAAGCTAAAGTCAATACCATTTTGTTCATTCAATATCCGCGCAATACGGATGCAATGGGCGCTAGTGTTGCAACTCAAGAGTACGAAATTTCACAATACCAATGTCGATCGATCGGAATGGAATTGGAGAGTAAGCCCCCAGGTCGACATAATATAGGTGATAGAAATACTTACGTTTTTCTGAACTCTTTGGCGTTTTAGCTTTTGAAGGGCCGGCGTTAGGACTAGCTTTTCGCTTAGGACTTTTAGGACTGAATCTAGAGCGTGGTGACGTCACTGAATTTATATTTGGATTTACATTTTCAATATCTTGAACGTTTTTTGTAGTTTTTTGGGCCTGTAAGAGAAAAATACATTATTATTGTGTTTGTTATGAGAGTTTAATGTTGTATCACTACATAGTATAAAACAAAGTCGCTACCCGCCGTCTGTCTGTGCCTATGTATGCTTAGATCTTTAAAACTACGCAACGGATTTTGGTGGGGTTTTTTAATAGATAGAGTGAATCCTAAGGAAGGTTTATACGTATAATACATGCATATTGCACCCGTGCGAAGCCGGGGCAGGTCGCTAGTATATATAAATAAAAATGAATTTTCGTTCGTTAGTCTCGCTAAATCTTGAAAACGGCTGAACCGATTTGGCTAATTTTGTTCTTGAAAATATGTTCGTGGAAGTCCAGGGTAGGTTTAAAGAGTGAGAAAAAATCTTTAGATATGGGTCAGCTAGTAAATTTTTAATAACGTAAATTTACGCGTTTAGTCCTTTCTGACTCAGGAACCGACGCCGAGATACCTTGCGCGACAGTGTCACTTGTAAACACTCAACAAAAAAACCAATCAAGTCAATTTAAAGATTATAAATTATGCAATCTATAATAAAAAAAGGTGTTTATCTCTTTGAACTCGATAATCTAGTGAACTACTTTCTTTCATTTAATAATTTGAATCGAAGAAGACTATAGGCTATTTATGACTATAGGCCGAGCAGCGAACAAAATAGTTATATTAATTTTTTTATAAGATAACATAACTTTTTTATATTTATAAATATTTGATGGGCCGACGTCCACTATCTCGCCTGGTGGTGCACGATGATGCGGTCTACGATGGAGCACGTCGTCCCATAAGCAACCTACTCACTCGGGCCTTGAAGACACCCAGGTTATAACTTTCTAAAGAAAATATGCTATGAAAGAAAGAAAGGTTTAACTCACAAGTCCTGACGAACTAGGTCCACACGATGCCTCTTCATCAGACTCCAAAATACTGACACCCATCTCTTGCAAAACCTATGAAGAAGAATAAATAATTAGGCCTCCTCCGTTACACACAACACGCCTTTTATCCCCGAAGTGATAGGCAGAGGTGCACAATACGACACTTAATGCCACACAGTGGTCGCAAGTGCGACTGCCGGGCAAGGGGTCTCGGGGTCGATTCCCAAGTCGGGCAAAATATTACTGGGATTTTTAAAAATCTCAGTAGTAGCACAGAGTTTGGAATTGTGCCCGGTATATGGCAATAGGCTCACCCCCTATTACATGGGACTCGTAACATAAATAGTCAAAAGTGGGTGTTACATTATACAGTGGCATTAAGTGCCGTAATGTGCCTCTGCCTATCCCTATAGATAGTGATTCAAGAGGAATATAATAGAGAAAGAGTAATCACAGTGGGAAGTCAGGACGGGTTGCTAGTACTTTCCTTCACCCATACATCCCCAAGCGGTCACCAGTGACCGCTCTCCACTAACTACATTATAGACTTTATTTCCAATGTTTAGAGCCTACTTTTGTATGAACAAATTTACGGGATGAATTTCAACGGGTTAAAACACTGTAACACCCACTTTTTGTGCCATGTCCTTGTTATGAATCTTTATACTAATATTATAAAGAGGAAAGATTTGTACCTATTTTTGTATGTTTGTAATGAATAAGCTCAAAAAGTACTGGGCCGATTTAAAAAATTCTTTCACCAATAGAATGCTACATTCTTCCAATTTGACATAGGCTACATTTCATTTTGATAAAAATTGGGGATCCTTGGTAAAATTTGAACAATGTAACCGAAGGTGTAGAAAAATGAGTCTTAAAATGTCTTTCGTCGAATGCGCTGCCGAAACTATTAGCGATAGTACAAAATAATGTACAACAATATTGAGAAACATCACAATGCCTACAAAAAACTCCGCGGTAGCATACTATTGTAGTTATGTCACTACAACAATCCAAATTTCCAAATATAAATAATTGTCTACCCCGTGCGAAGACGGTATGGGCTGCTAGTATCAAATAAAATACTAAAATGGGCAGGTAACTTTGTCATAGTTAATCTTAAAACAAAGATGTTATTACCATTTTAAAATACTAAGCAATACATTTAAAATATCAGGTAAGGACTTAGAGATTTGTAAAAGCCTTTCTTTTATGTTTACAAAAGACAAAAGAGTTAATTAGTAACATAATGTTAGTCCAAATTCTATTCTTTTTAAACAATATAACTCACACCTTTTATCCCCGAATAGGCAGGCAAAGGTAAAGAGGCAAGCTATTCTTTTAATTTCTTAAAAGCCATAAAAATAAAATCCCACCATTTAAATCCCCAAAGAGATAACAGCTTAAAATAAGTACAATGAGACGGCCATCTTTGAATGATTCTGTTATAAAACTTTTGTATTGGAAAAAAAAGATATTGTTATTTAAAAATACCATAAGACTATAGTTAAATTACAAGGCTCTAGTAGGGCTTTTGTTAATTATGAAGTTCATGTAATTAAAAGTACCTGAATGATGATAAATCATGGTATGGTGGCTGCCTCATTGTACTTATTGTAAGCTGTTATTTATTCTGTTTAGGGATTTAAATGGTGGGATTTTATGGGTTTAAAGACTGCCTCGTTGGTCGCAAGTGCTGCTGGACAAGGGGTCTCGGGTTCGATTCCCGGGTCAGGCAAAGTAATACTGGGTTTTTAAAAATCTCAGTAGTAGCACGGAGACTGGAATTGTGCCCGGTATATGGCAATAGGCTCACCCCCTATTACATGGGACTCGTAACATAAATAGTGAAAAGTGGGTGTTACATTGTACAGTGGCATAATGTGCACCTCTGCCTACCCCTTTGGGGATAAAAGGTGTGATACCTCTATCTAGAAATTAAAAGGTCTGGCATTGTAACACAGTACACATAATTGCAGTTACACATCCTAATAAACATATTAATATTCTAGAATAGCGTCTTATTTTTGAATTAAATTTGTTTTCATTCATTTCACTTTTCATCAGTTAGGTTACGAGTCCCCTGTATTAAGGTGAAGATGGTATTTTTTTAATACCACAAGGCTGTATGCAGGTTCCTAAACATGGGCAACCACATGGTATTTTTTAAAACCCTATGAGATTTCACTACATAGTATAAAACAAAGTCACTATCTGCCGTCTGTCTGTCCCTATGTATGCTTAGATCTTTAAAACTATGCAACGGATTTCAATGCAGTTTTTTTAATAGATTGAGTGATTCTTAAGGAAGTTTATATATATAATACATGTATATTGCACCCGTGCGAAGCTGGGCTGGTTGCTAGTCATAATTAAGCTCTATGTTTTACTACATGATTTAAGACTGGAAAACTAGATAATTTTGCCAATGTATGATTATTAAAATACCAGAAGACTAGACCGGAGAAGATACCACAATTTTTTCGAACTCTTAGGGAGTTTGAAGAGATATTTGAAGTTACATTTTCTTGTATTTAGTCTCAGCTATTATGTTAAATGCAAAACTAAGTTAGTTTATGACCTCTTTAGGCTTTATCTATTCAACCAATCTTTATGAAATTTTGCATACATTTACCTAGTTGTGAGTACTGAGAATCTGAGTAGGTGAGAAGGACTTAGGCAAGTTTAGACGGGAAATTCACACGTGTAGGTAACAGTCTAACAGTCCTTAGAAATTTAGATGATCATGTTTCGTAATTAAAATGAGTTTTTGTAATTATAACTAGTCAGCTTCGTAACGAGGTCGGTATAAAGCACGAGTAAGCTATTCTAGAAACAGTGTCAAAACTGTACTCATTAAAAAATACGGGAGAATATGGCAAACGCATCAAAAAACGCAGGTCAACGAACTTACGGCTAAGACCGTAAAATTACGATTTTAACGCAGAATTTGGCTATATTTTAATAAAACACGAATAGAGACACGATAAATGTCTAAACTAAAGATAACTTCGCTAGTCATTGATTAGAAAAACCTAATTTTATCGTAGATAACCCAGCTCATAGAAAATATACGAAATAGGTTTTAATCTGAGTTTTTTGAGTAATATTCTACAATCACGGGTGTTTAGAGAGCATGAGAGGTATTTTGGAATGCTATTGTACAATCAGCATGTGGTATTTACAGCAAATCATAGAAAACCTAACCAAAAAAATACCACGAAAAAAAGCGGGAACCGGGCGATGCCTTACCTCTTGATCGGTTGAGCGCTCGAGTAAACTCCAGCTCCTACGATTTGTGTTCTCTGAGCAAAAGCGTTTCCTGTAAAATAATAACTATTTATAGCAGAAATAAAAGGAAAAACATGAAAATACAGGGAATCACAAGCCCAGCATTTGGCGCCTTTTGACTTTCCCGCGGCTCAAATCAGCTGTCATCTACAACATTGAAATTACAAAGATTTAAGGTAATAATAAAGCACTTACTTAGGATTTTCCATTACATCCAAATCGTGATTTAGCGACGCTTCACTTTTCTTATCACTCATTATAAAATATCACTTAACTGCACAGTACACGAAAATATTAGCGGTTCTTGAACTTATGTCATCACACAAATTCGGTATAACAAGACGTTTCGATGCGAAGTCGCACAGATGACACCTGCAACGTGAATGTCAATGCATTTTGGCATTGCCTGACGAAGTAAATGACTGAATGAACGAAAACAATGACTGAATGAATGAAGTTAACGGTAAATAATGTTGCCAAGTTAAGCTATTATTGCCCTACTAAAATCTAAGAAATTATTCACATTTTTAATAAAAAATACTAATTTAAGTAATGTAAATAATTTTATTAACATTACATTTTTGATTTTACAGTTTTACTCAAAATCTCATTTTTTATACAACAATTTTTAATTGTTATGCAATTATTGAAGTTTGAGATCGTAGTTTAGAATATTTTGATGCAGTGTAAATAGTTAATTTTAGTTCAATATTAATTTCATTTTACACATAAATCAATTTGTTTAACTTTTTATAATGTATTTAAATGAAATTCGTAAATAAAATTAATAAAATCAAAATGTTTGATTATAGGCATTGGGTACTGTTGCGTATTGGTGAAGAAAAATAGTTTCAGAAAGAATCAACAACATAATTTTAAAAGATTAATTTTTATCTCAAAAATACAATAAACTATTTCCAATTAGTACTATTAATATTCGCATCAAGCTTCCTTGTGTGTACCGCAAAGGAGTTATTTTTTTGCCTAGGTGTCTTTAAGGCCCGTGTAAATAGATTGCTTATGAGACGGCCTGCTCCCTCGTAGACCGCATCATCGCTTATCACCAGGCGAGATAGTGATCAAATGTCGACCTATCAAATATAAAAAAAAAGCTTTTAAATAAAATTACGGTACAAAAAATTCAGTGAAAGTGGGTGTCCTTGAAAGTTTTCTCTATATTTCTTAACTGGCAACATTATTTTTTGTTTACAAATGGTAACCAATCAAAAATCGTATAGTTGACGTTCTTGCTTACAATTGGCTAAATTAAATGGATAAATAACCAATCAGAACAAAGTGCGATTAGCACGCCTTCTGTCACAGCGGAACAAAATCAAAACAGTCAACACAAAAAGAAAACAAAGGCTGTCGTGAGAGGTTGTTCTCTTTGTGAAAATTGAAAACTCGATAAAATTCCTTCGAAAGTGCATTATTTCGTCCTAGTTACAGTTTAATCGTGTTGTGAATTTGTTTAACGTGAAAATGACGACTCGAAAAATGAACACCATCGAAGATCTGAGCGGTGAGTACATTTTGCAGACATAAATAAATAAAGAACTTGTGTCAACAAAACTTGTTTGGTGCGTGACGAAACACTATTTACGTGTTTCTAATCGCTTTATTAACTATAAATGGTTGCAAAACAATAAGAATTGCTTAAAAACTCAATAAAACGAGATTTTAAAAAAGTAAGACGCAGAATTCAAAGATTCCTTGTTCAATGTTTACGTTTTAGACGTTTCAAAATAACCAATATGGCGGTCTCGAGTTCAACTCTCGAGGTCAATAATTTAATTTGCGTCATAAAATAATAATGCGTATGTACATATTATGTACTGTGATTAACCAGTATTATAAATAGCCACGTCATTTACATCGTAAGCTGTATATAAAAACAACTTCTTTATTTAGTTGGATAATATTTTCATCCGTAAATACAGCAACCTGCTTATATTTTCTGTTTGCTTGGTACATCTACCTAATGACTGCACATCGATTTATTTATTTTTATTGACTATTTGTTTACATTTATGCTTATCTTTTTGTGTCGTAGGCAGAGATAATGCGTCTCAATCTAATAGATATATGGAATTAATTTTGTTTTCTATTTAGATAGAAATGAACTGGAAAAAACTAAATCCATATTGTTTTCCAATAAGTTTAGTATATTTAAGGACAATGTACGTAGAAACGATAAGCGCAGCGTAGGATGACCACCCACACGGTGGACGGACGACCTGGGGGCTTACTCTTGAATCCAATTCCGATCGATCGACATTGGTATTGTGAAATTTCGTACTCTTGAGTTGTAACACTAGCGCCCATTGCATCCGTATTACGTGGATATTGAATGAACTAAATGGTATTGCGTTTGGCTTTATATTCCGCACCCTGAATGCTATTTCAACAGCTACAATAAGGGTTGTATAGTGTTGACATTGAATAATTATTGAGTTAGAATTATTTCATTGGATTGCAATTGCATTGACATTGAGATTGGTTTCAAGAGTAAGCACCCTGATGCAGGTGTCAGACAGATGCTGTATGCTGGTCGCTTAACCTCGCGATGTGTACCTAGTCATTGGGGGGCATAATATTATTACCATAACATGCAAATAAAGACTTTGAGTTTGAGGACTATGGAAGTGGACGTGGCTGATATGTGCATGATAATGATCTAATAGGAATTTATTTTGTACTAGCTTTTACCCGCGGCTTCGCTCGCGTCACAAAAGGATAAAAAGTAGCCTATGTAACTATACCAATACACACAGCGCCATCTATACCAATACTTTTGTTTTCCCTCGGGAATATCAATTTTTTCCATGATAAAAAATACCCTATTATTTAATCCGGACTTATAACTTTACGTCTGCAAAACTTCAATGCAATCGGCTTAGTAGTTACGGCGTGAAGTCGGATCAAACAAACAAACAAACTCACTTTCCCATTTATAATATTATTAAGGATGTCTCACGAAAGTTTGAATATAAAAACACTAGATAATGTAAATGAGAAAAAAAACCACCACGTGGTATTTAAGAACTGGTTATAAAACATCGTATGATGCGAAATGATTAAGAATTCGCTCTGATAAATGCGTAGTTCGCAAGCTGTGTGAGTCATTTTATTTTGTTTTCGTTCTGTCACGAAATTGTTTGTTTGGACAACGATAAGTTGATCATTCTGCGTATTATCTAATGTAATGTTTTCTTTGTATTTACTTCATTCGCGTTTTTAGATTTAAAATCGTAATCAACATCAACAGACTGCCACTGGCCGAGTGGTCGTAAGTGCGGCAAGGGGTCTCGGGTTCGATTCCCGGGCGGGCAAAGTATTACTAGGTTTTTAAATATTCTCAGTAGTAGCACGGAGTCTGGAATTGTGCCCGGTATATGGCTATAGGCTCACCCTCTATTACGTGGGGCTCATAACATAAATAGTGAAAAGTGGGTGTTACATTGTACAGTGGTATTATGTGCACCTCTGCCTACCCCTTCGGGGATAAAAGGCTTGATGTTATGTTATGTTTTTATCAACATCAATAGCAACAGCCTGTAAGTGTCCACTGCTGAGCAAATGCCTCTGCTCACACGGAGAAGGTATGAGCATTAATCACCACGCTTGCTCATTGCGGGTTGGCGATATCAAACTTATAATTAGAAATTATAAGCTTAGGTTTCTTCATGATGTTTGTCAGTGGTGTCTAAATAATCTTAGAAAGTACATATAACTCGGAAAAAGTCACATTGGTACTTGCCGTTGGTAGGTTTTGAAACCGTACCCTCATGCATGAGAAGCGGGCGTCTTAAACCTCCGGGCCACTACGACCCTAAAATAAAATAAATTGGTAGTAATTGTGTCTATTAATGGTAGAGTAGTAAAATATATTTTTTACCATACCTATTTGACTGACGCGACGACCGAAATTAATACCCTATTTACCTTTATCAATCCAAAATTTGTAAATATGAATCAATTTTTGACATTCGTAGTGTTATTAATGGCATAGGCCGGGCATTTGGCATAATAATCCCCAAAGGGCGGCAACGCACTTGTAACGTCTCTGGTGTTCCACGTGTCTATGGGCGACGCCGATTGCTTGCCATCGGGTGATCCGTCTCCTCGTTTGCCGACTAAGCCCATAATAAGTGCTAATTTTGAGCAACATTTCGACATTCACGCATTTGAAGTGATAAGTGCTCAATTATCATACCTATTATTGTAAGCAAGTATAAGAACAGCTCACACAAAGGACCCACATAGTTTTAGTCCAATTTCCGTGGTGCTTGGCGACTGGGCTTCACCCAGTTGTACAGTCTCTTCTTTGTGCCTTTAGGCTTAATTCATTCTGTCTCCTGCAGTAATTTACCGAGAAAAGTGGAAACTATAGTTTTATCTTCTTCTTCTCTTACAATTTCTTCTGATTCAATTCGTTGCGGGAACCAAGACAGTTATTCATGTCCCTGGGACGCGCCGGACTTCAGTGGTCCGGTTTTTTCATGGTTGTATCTACTGTAGATCCTGGCTTACAGGAGTTGCAGCGGTTTTAGGAGGTGGAGGCGGGCTTGTCCCTTTATAAAAAAGTGCTCAATTGAAGCATTCATTCGTACTTGAAGTTTGCGCGTGTACCTTTAGTGATATTACGGTTCTGCCACACCGTCTACTTTTAAATGATATACGTGACCCAAATCAGATTCCCAATTAAGTTCGATGCGTAATTATAATCTAATCTTATCAAGAAGGACCTATTTGAGGCCGTTACAAGTATCATTGTGCATTCAATAAGTGTACAACGATAATAATTTGATTTCCTTATTTATTTTTCATATCTTCGTTGTTTTTGGCGATAATCCCTTTATGCGTTATTGATTCATCGATTGCGTTTTAAAGATGCAATGAGGTTTTGTGCTATTATTCCCAGTAGAGGAGTTTTATTGGGTTTTTGAAATAATCATTGTTGAGCAATAGAATTGTTCTCTCATCGTCAACGAAATAAGGTATGAAAATTAAAAATCTAATTAGTCCGTCCGTTAGGTAATGAAAAAATATTAGACACGTATTTTTTATTTGTCGTATAATAAAACAATTCTTAGATAAAACGAATCAAGGTTTAGGAGTGGGGGCAAAAACGTCATTTCTACGTATAAAATGTACATAGAAGTGATGTCACATGACATTTCAAATTAATATAATTTCGAAAGTATTCGTTTCTGTAAGAAAATAAAAAATACGTGCCTAATGATATAAAATAATCTACCAGACGGACATTAAAATAAAAATTAGGCATCTACCCTATTGTCGAAAATGTCTACAGCTAAGCAAAGGTCTCCTCTCACACTAATAAGGATTGAGCATTAATCACCACGCTAGGTTAATTTGCGATTTCAAACTTATAATTAGAAATTATACGCCCAGGTTTCCTCGCGATGTTTTCCTTCACCGTTTGTCAGTGGCAAAGTATTACTGGGTTTTTTAAAAATTCTCAGTAGTAGCACGGAGTCTGGAATTGTGCCCGGCCCGGTATATGGCAATAGGCTCACCCCTATTACATAGGACTCATAACATAAATAGTGAAATGTGGGTGTTACATTATACAGTGGCATAATGTGCACTTCTGCCTACCCCTTCGGGGATAAAAGGCGTGATGTTATGTGATGTGATGTACGCAAAACAGGATACTTTTTTCATTGTCCACCACGCCAATATCATCACATACGTGTAATCCTCTTTTTTCTAATATAGCACATATTATATACAACTTTCTTTTGGTTGTAGAAAATTCGTCGATCCAGTTATAAATTCTGCATTTGCTTTGGCATTACGTATTCTCATTACATGTCCAATAATGAAAATATTTATATAACAGCTCCTATTTGAGTTACGGCTGGCACAATCCACACAACTTCTGTTTCTTTGCTCGCCACTTTCTATATCAGACTAATATGATATCTAATTAGACAAAAAATCTGTTTAGTTCTTTAGTAAAATCTCACTTACACTTGATTTCGTCCAAATCAATTCAATATTTAAGTCATATCCAACATGGTAACAATCCCATAAATCGACTAACGTGCCATCAAAATTCCATACATCAAACAATGACTTTAATCGACCCCTACCATCGAATCATGACATCATCGTCCTCCCGAGTCTCATTATCCAATCAGCGTTGAAAGCAATTGTCGTCCATAGACCCTATTCTAAATATAAAGCTGCGGGTAGATTGAAAAATTGATTCTATTTTTGTGCTTTAAATGTCAGTTTATGACGAGACGCGGTTGGGGTAACACGTGTTGGAGGTTAATTGGAAATGACTTTTGAAATAAGTAGATTATCATTCTTATTGAAATATAGTTTTATATTTTGAAATATTTTACACATAACATAACACCTATTAATCACGCCTTTTTATCCCCGAAGGGGTAGGCAGAGGTGCACACAGAAGTAACACCCACTTTTCACTATTTATGTTATGAGTCTCATGTAATAGGGGGTGAGCCTATTGCCATATACCGGGCACATTTCCAGACTCCGTGCTACTACTGAGATATTTTTTTTAAAGCCCAGTAATACTTTGTGCGACCCGGGAATCGAACCCGAGACCCCTTGCTCGGCAGTCGCACTTGCGACCACTCGACCAACGAGGCAGTGAAATATTTTACTGCTGATGATTCGAGATTCATTTTAGTTTAGATTATTTTGTTTAGATTTGTAATGAGTTTCATTGTCCCTTGGGTCAGGCAAAGTAATATTGAGTATTTTAAAAGCTTTACAAGTCTCGCCCTCAACAATACAAGTCTACCTACCTAGAGAACAAGTCATGACGTATTGATCCTGTCAGACCGTGTTCTACTTAGAAACAAGAGCTCTATTGTTTGACTACCCACACATTTCATTGTACTTTGTATGTAGTGTAGGTCAAATAACCAGTTTAACTTGATCTCTGAGTATGATTGTGATGGAAGAGTAGAGTACATTTTTGTCAACGGTTCCTATTACCCTGGCTAGAAGTCGCGGAGAACCTAACGGGTAACCGGGGCTCCGGCTCGACGCACAGGAGAAGGAACGGGGTGGTTTTTAGTCAGTAAGAGTCTGACACTCCCTTTCGCCTCACCCAGGCGGGAGCAGTCATTCGATGATTTTCCCCCCTCAAAAAAAAAAACCCTGGCTAGAAGAGTAGGGGATTCTAGCGAGGGTCTAGTAAACCGACTATAGGCCGATCTTAGTTAATTCAATCATCAGTGGATTGCTCTCGGTTCTTGACAGAAATTCTATACAGCGTACAGCCATAAAGTGCGAGAGAGGCACGAATTGGCCGGCTCGACCGTAGTGACACCACGGCCCCACAGAAAACCGATGTGAAATAACATTTGCGTTGTGTTAGTGAGGTTACCGAAGGCCCAATTACCCCCTCCCCAATCTCCTAAATACTAATCAAATAATAATCAAATTCCTAATTTCCAAAACGCCGGTAACGCACTTGTAACACCTCTGGTGTTTCAGGCGTCCATGGGCGACGCCGATTGCGTCCCATCAGGTGATCCGTCTGCTCGTTTACCGGCTTATCCCATAAGAAACAGCTAATATCAAAATTTAATCTTAATCGATTTTGAATTGATATCTTTTATTATTTCAGCCATATTTTTTTAATTTCTTTTAAGTGGTGAAAATCATCGAATGACTGCTCCCGCCTGGGTGAGGCGGAAGGGCGTGTCACACTCTTACTGACTAAAAACCACCCCGTTATTTCGGCCATTAGGTGTGTACCTAAATGTGTATTTAACAGATCGAACAGTAGCGCTCTCTGATAACCCTGAACCTTGTATACTGCGACCTCCAACCCGCCTGCCTGCGGAGATTATGGCAAACCCTCTTATGTAGAGGAGACTCATAGTCCAACAACAGACTGCCACGGGCAATAGCATCGCTAAATATGTATATTAAAAACAAGGAAAATGGAACTTTATAAAAACTATAACAGGTTAGCATATTGATACGCGTAAATATTTGTTTTATTATCAGCGATATCGACCGACCTTGCGTGAATATTACGTCTGTAGTGCGCGTGTACGCTGCGCAACATATGGTAATATAGCGCGCATTAGTTTGTGTATACGTAATCTGTAGTGTTAAATCTTTATCAGACCACCTTGTAAGTCTAATGATTACAAGAAGACTATCTGTTAATGACTTGGAAAATCCATGGGCAGCATTTCACGACCCGCGACGCGGCGACTGTCGCGCTGCTACTGGCTACTCGAGTGCGGGCCCAGCGTGCCCTCAGCCGTGATTCACGCGCACTTTCTTCCATTCGTGGTATCGGCGACGGGGGCGCGTGGCACTATTGACACGCTAGACTCGCCCGCCGGCAGCTGCGTTGGAGTTGTTGGGTTCAAATCCCGGGTCGACGCATGGCAGAGGGCGCGCTCGCTGGGCCCGCAGGACCGCCCGACGTTACAATAGGATAGATGCCAATTTTTATTTTAATGTCCGTCTGGTAGATTATTTTAAATCATTAGATATGTATTTTTTATTATTTTACAGATACGAATACTATCGACGATATATTGATTTGAAATGTGGCGTGACGTCACTTCTATGTATATTTTATACGTAGAAATTACGTATTAGCCCCCACTCCTAAACTTTGATTCGTTTTATCTATTGTTTTATTATGCGACAAAATAAAAAAATACGTGTCTAATATTTTTCATTACCTAACTTACGGACTAATTATATTTTTAATTTTCATACCCTGTCATCATCCCAATTGCTAATGGGTTTACGTTTCATTTACTGCGTTTTTGGCAAAGCATTGCGATACGTGTGCAATGTAAATGTGTTGTTCATCATTGATCGATGATACATTTAAACTATTAGTCGTAGTCCCCGGCCCCATTCAGGTACTATTCGTCAATGTTATTTTTTTTATTGGGACAAGCCCGCCACAACCTCCCAAAACCGCTGCAACTCCTGTAAGCCAGGATCTACAGTAGATACAACCATGAAAACACCGGAACACTGAAGTCCGGCGCGTCACAGGGACATGAATGGTCTTGGTTCCCGCAACGAAGTGAATCAAAAGATATTATCTTTTTTTTCTATTTGGTCTAATAGAAATATAAAAAGATTTTGACTAAGAACTAGGAAGGCACTTTGAACTAAAAATTTAAAAGTGACAGTCTGTCAGTCAGTCCTCTAGTTGCTCTATTTGCTCGTTCCAAGGTGTAGATTTCTATGTAGAACAACAGGTTATCGTTCTTACAAGATCAAACCAGATATTTTGGGTTAAGATGATTTTTGAAATCGGCTACTATTCGCCCCTGCCGAAGGATGGCCTTTTCGCATGTGCGAAATGTGCAGTTCTTTACCCAAAATGGTTTAACAGACAGACAAACAAAGTGATATGGGCGAAATGTATGTTTCTATCATCCTTGGAGGAATGCCAAGTGGGGATGATTTGCAAATAAACAATTGAAGCCAATGAACTAAGATCTTAATGATTTCCTTACTTTTATGGGTGCTTACGTCGCTATTATTTTATTCCTGGTGATGTAGGCTGAGAGAGAAACCTGGACTTGTAATTCCTAATTATAAGCTTGAATTCGCCCACTCGCTTTGAGCAAGCGTGATAAGTAAAGTCTGTCTTGGTGAGGTTTAAGACGCCTACTTCTCATGCATGAGGGTGAGGGTTCGAAACCTTCCAACAGTAAGTACCAATGTGACCTTTTCCGAGTTATATGTACTTTCTAAGATTATCTAGACACCACTGACAAACGGTGAAGGAAAACGTGAGGAAACCTAGGCTTTTGATTTCTAATTATAAGTTTGGATTCGCCCACTCGCTTTGAGCAAGCGTGGTGATTAATGCACAGCCGTTAACCTCTCGCGTATTTCTCGTACACACGGGTGTACGAGAGAGTCGAGTGCCCATCGCGCAATTGTACACACACCCGTACGAGAAACGCGCACCGATTGGATATTTTTGTGGGACGTGTACTTTCAAGTTTGCAACCCGTTCTTTACTTGCTGGAACAAAATAGTTAATTCGCTTTTCTATTAAAATATTTACCCGTGTGTACGAGAAGCGCGCGCAAGAGAGAGAGAGAGAGAGAGTAGTTACAGTGCTGAACATAGGCTTCCCCGATGACTGTAAGACCTCCTACAACTGGACACCAAACCAAATATTTGACCTTCGACACCGCTAGACGTGCTTTGTTCGACCCGTCTTGCGAACCCGGGGACCTCGTGTTACCAATGTCAGTATCATTACTTATTATCTTGCACTGATAAGACGAGACGTGATTTCGCCCACGCGGTTTATAAAGACGCTGATAAGAGATCATTCACCTATCAGTAGCTCGTGGAAGTACCCTGCTAGACTGTGTCTACTAGTTGCGGAGGACCTTACGGGTAACCGGGGCTCCGACTCGACGTGCAGGAGAAGGAACGGGGTGGTTTTAAGTCAGTGAGAGTCTGACACTCCCTCCCGCCTCACCCAGGCGGGAGCAGACATTCGATGAATTTCACCCCTTAAAAAAAAATTACTGTCTCCTCTACATAAGAGGGTTTGTCACAATCTTCGCAGGCAGGTGGGTGCGGTCTCCACGCAGTGTACAAGGTTCAGGTTTATCAGAGAGCGCTGCTGCACGGTCTCTGGTCTGAAAGTGCCTAGTTTCTGAGATATTCAACATTTCTAGTTTTTGTTAAAAAAAAAACTAGCAAAAGAAAGTGTTTTTCATCGTTTGTACGCTTAGGTTAATATATTTCTTTTAAGCTTAAAGCAGTTTTCTATTGACCAAATAAGTGACTCAAAACAAAATTTGTTTATAATTTATTTGCTATAATTTTTATAATTTGTTTTTTCTTTTGTTTTGTTTTTGCTTTATTATAATTTGTTTGTTATAATTTATTTGCTATTTTAAAACGAATGATATTTATGCCTGTGTTAGTATTAAACTGTCAAACACCAAGCGGTCACCGGTGACCGCGACCTATTGTTCTTTAATTGTGTCTATAAAACCGGTACTCGACGAGTTAATAAATGTTTATTGATGTATTGACAACAAATTAAAATTATTTAAATTAAATCAGTAGTTTTTTATTTTTGTAGACAGTTCGGTATTTTTTTACAAAAACTAAAAATGTTCAATATCTCAGAAACTAGCCACTTTCGGACCAGAGACCTCAGGGCTAATTTTGTAGGAAAATAGTTGTATTATCACCTCCCGAGAGGAATACGTCTAATTACAAGTCACCCTGTATACTTGAGAGCAAAGAAACCGTAAGCACTAGCGTCTCAGTCTAGCTTTCAAAACTTCCAAACAAAGGAACGTAGTCAATCTGTTCACCGACCTTCGTAAAGGGCATATATACTAATACATCTGTTGAAGGTCACTACAGGTCGCCACCCAGACGTCTGGACAGGTCGATGAACTTACTTTCGAATCGTCTCGGTACAGATTACGAGTAGATACGTTTGAAGGGTTGATTGTATAGATTAGAACGGTTTCTAAATAGGAATCTTAATGTTACGGCCAATAATATTAACTCGTCGAGTACCGTATTTATAGACACAATTAAAGAACAATAGGTTGCGGTCACCGGTGTCCTCGCGGTGTTTGACAGTTTAATCTCATCATCATCAACAGCCTATAAGTGTCCACTGCTGACCAAAGCCCTCTTCTCACACGGAGGTTTGAGTATTAACCATCACGCTTGCTCAATGCGGGTTGGCGATTACAAACTTATTATAAAATAGCTTTTACCCGCGGCTTCGCTCGCGTCACAAAAGGATAAAAAGTAGCCAATGTGACATATACCAATACACACAGCGCCATCTATACCAATACTTTTGTTTTCCCTCGGGAATATCAAATTTTTCCGGGATAAAAAGTACTCTATTATTAAATAATAGAGTAACGTTTAGAAATAACGTAAAGTTTTACGTCTGCAAAAATTTAAAGTAATCGGTTTAGTAGTTACGGCGTGAAAGCGGAACAAACAAACTCACTTTCGGATTTATAATATTATAGTAAGGATAATATTATAAAGGTTTTATCATCTCTTTGTTTTAAATATTTCCAATCGATAAACGACAAACTAAAACGAAATCTCATTTAACACTATTTGACGTGCACAAATCTGTATCTGAAACAATAATACTGCGCAAATGTGTTGGCTTAGGTCATGACTACACTCGTACTTCAAAGAATTACATACAAACAGGTATATAGAGACATTTGTTTTCGCAATGTTATTGTTTTGCTAAAACAGATCCGTTTCATCTAAGATACGCGATGACCTTCAAAGTTAGATAACATGTAGAATAACAGGTTAAATTTAGACATAAATGGCGACGTATAGAATTTGGTATAGAGAGCAAGGGGCTTACTCTTGAATCCAATTCCGATCGGTCGACATTGGTATTGTGAACTTTCGTACTTTTGAGTTGCAATACTAGCGCCCATTGCGTCCGTATTGCGCGGATATTGAATAAACTAAATGGTATTAAGTTTGGCTTTATATTCCGTACTCTGAATGCTACTTTAACAGCTACGATATAGGGGCTGTATAGTCTTGACATTGAGTAACTATTGAGATATTATTGGATTCAAATTGCATTGACATTGAGATTGGTTTCAAGAGGAAGCACCCAGGTTACTACATAATTGTAGAAAAATCAGTTTCCGAGATTTTCAAACACATTTTTTTTTAAATTAAACAGTGCCCCTTACTAGCGTTTTCTCCTGTGTCGTGGGTGCGTTTACAAACATACAAGTTCACATACACGTGGCACTCAGACCCAGAACAACAATCTGTGGATCACACAAGGAGTTGTTCCGTGTGGGAATCGAACATGCGACACTTTACGCGGCAGCCAGTTGCCCAGCCATCGCGCCAATCGTGCCGTCATCGTAAGTTAAAACCAAATAAACTATTTCAATTAACCCAATAAAGCACTTGTTCTTTAAATGAAACTGTCTGTATCAACACTTGGGAACAATAAAAAAGATCTTCCTAACAGTCGTCATAAAACCTTTAATGAAAATTAATATATTTTCATACCACACAAGTTGCAAACGGAACGAAAAACAACTAATTTCCGTAGGGTATTTGGTAATCCGTCTACAAAGGTCAACGCCCTTCGAAAATTTCATTTTGTTTTCGAATTTCGTCGCGTGCAGACGTGTTGAATGTCGATCGTTGCGATAAAATGTTGTCAAAGTGAAATTGTTTTTGTTGTTTTGAATGTAAATATTATTGTTTATAGACTTGTTTACTTGTATTCAAATAGATAAGTTTATTGTTTTCGAAGTGCATACTGAATGCGATTCGTATGGTATATGCAAAATAGAACTTGTATTCATATTGTTTGAATAAATACTGATAACAATACAAGTCTTAATTGTAAATTCTTGGATATGCCCAACAAGGAAGGCATTACGAGGTCTTGATACCATTTGGCGTCTTCTAAGTTCATAAATCTCTAGATATTCAGCGTTAAAAATCACTTCTTCTTTCTTCTGGCTTTTTTCCAACTAGGTTTCTGGCACAGGATGTCACTGAGCTCCTTTATGTTAGTACAAGTAGCGAACTAGCGACTGTTCTCATTTATAATTCTTATTTATCAGGATAATCTTGAATGATTTCTCTCGTCTTAGGTGAGGTGAGATGAAGTGTTATGGTTGTGTGACGTAAAACCCTTAACAATAAGGGTTTTTTTAAGGGGGGTAAATCATCGAATGACTGCTCTCGCCTGGGTGAGGCGGGAGGGAGTGTCAGACTCTTACTGACTAGAAACCACCCCGTTCCTACTACTGCACTTCGAGTCGGAGCTCCGGTAACCCGTTAGGTTCTGAGTAAAGGGTAGACATACCAACAGGTTTGACTGCACGGTTGGTGCGGTGGCTGGGCAACCGGCTGCCGTGCAACGTGTCGCGGGTTCGATTCCCGCACGGGACAACACTTTGTGTGATTCTCCTCCCGCCTCACCAACCCCTTAAAAAAAACTCTTAAACTGTGGAGCAGATCTAGATGTAACATTCCATATAAGTCGACCATGACCTAAATTAACATAGATGTTGATATAAATCGCAGTACCTAATGTGGGCGAATCATGCGGGCGTAGCATTAGTTTAGTATTACAATTGGATCTGTAAAATTAAACGATTTTATTGCTTACTGCGCTTGCCCGTTCCCGTCGAAAATTCTTTCTCTCTTGCTATAAGAAGTACCCAAGGTCGATTTTTCTATGAATGATAAAGATGTAAATTTGTAAAGTTCCCTAAGAAAAGAAAGATCCTCCGACCAGGGGGCTTACTCTTGAATCCAATTCCGATCGATCGACATTGGTATTGTGAAATTTCGTACTCTTGAGTTGCAATACTAGAGCCCATTGCATCCGTATTGCGTAGATATTGAATGAACTAAATGGTATTGAGTTTGTCTTTATATTCCGTACTCTGAATGCTATTGTAACAGCTAAGATTGTGGTTGTATAGTGTTGACATTTAATAATTATTGAGATCATATTGGATTGAAATTGCATTGACATTGAGATTGGTTTCAAGAGTAAGCGCCCAGGGGGCTTACTCTTGAATCCAATTCCGATCGATCGACATTGACATTGTGTAATTTCGTACTCTTGAGTTGTAACACTAGCGCCTATTGCATCCGTATTGCGTGGATATTTAATGAACTAAATGGTATTGAGTTTAGCTTTATATTCCGTACTCTGAATGCTATTGTAACAGCTACGATATGGGGTGTATAGTTTTGACAATGTATAATTATTGGATTGAAATTGCATTGACATTGAGATTAGTTTCACGAGTAAGCACCCTGATATGGTGTCAAGTCCGGTGGGTGGCGCCACTAGAATCGACTGTTGTTAGTCTGTAATATGAACTTCACATATGCGATGTAGGATTTGTGTCGTCATCCGTTAATTTCCTCGTCCATCGACTATGTGCCACTTCAGACGCTGTCAATGAACCAACCAATCACAGCGCCGAACGCGTACTCGTTACGAAAACTTTAAGCGTAAATGAAATTCGTACTAAGGCCTCTGTTATCTTACACGACTACGAGTATTCATGGGCAGCGCTGCTTGCGTACCAGCAACTGTAGCCTGTAGCCAAATGCCATTAGCGCTTGTCTACATGTAGAATAGAAAACCAAATTATATGGGATTGACGTAAATTTTGACACTTGTCAATGTCATCCCCATACATTTAGTTTTCTACTCTCTCTGTAGACAAGCGCTAAAGTGGCATTTGGCTAAAGACACAGGTGACTGTTAGCTCGTTTGCCCATCTGTTCGATCAAAAATCACTACCACTAGTGTGCCAAGTGACAAGAATGCGAGATCTTACCGTTCCGCTGAGATTCACGCAATATATGAAAGTTTGTTGTTCAAATATGTACGAATTATGATAATGAAATCAATGTCCTATTCTCACACGACTGAACGTGTCGTGATCACGCTACGGAAATGTTGATTGCTTGAGATGTTCAGAGAATATAAGAACAACAACATATTTGTTTATAGACTTTAAGCGAGCGAGTTATGCGTTTTTGTAAGTTTTTTTTGCAACCTTAGTAGTTTTTATAATAACTATCGTGAGACATACTAAACCATAACATACTGAACCACAGTGAGCTGCGCGACGTCGCCGCGACCGCGCACGCTGCTCATGAGGAAGAACCCCTCTGTGGTTTGAAACTAGTAGAGCTTTTCTCAGTATACTCACGTGAGTAACCCGCGATTTTAGTTAATTTACCTTAATAGTTTCCATAAATTTAGACTTTTAGTATGAAACCGCTCTTATGAATCCTACATACATGCACCTGCGTGTGTATGTATGTATACACATGTTATTGCGACTAAATTTGATTCTCTCATGTTCCAATGGGACCCTCAGCCGTCGCGTCCGTCCGACGCCCGGAATGTCTCCATTCCGGGCGTCGAAGATCGCGTGACGATCTCCGGCCACCATAGGTGCGGGTCTGCGGATAGTGAGCAAAGGTAACTCGCCCCCCGACGAGAACCAGACCCGTGCGTACGGCGCGTCGCGTTCCCCGCGCGCCTCATAGAACCATCAGACCACCATAGATACCCAGTAGGGTTGATACGAAGCCGCGGAGGACTTAACGGGTTTCTGGGATTCCAGCTCGAAGAGCAGGAGTAGGAACGGAGTGGTTTTTAGTCAGTAAGAGTCACACACTCCCTCTCGCCAACCTAAGGCGACAGAAGACATTGGGTGATTCTCCCTCCTCAAAAAATAAAAGGTTCCAATGGGACGTCCGACCGACAATCTATACCCGCTTTCCAAATTAAGGTGCTGAAATGTCGTTTTTCTGAAAAAACCAAGTGCACTTGTAGCCTGGCTCAAACTCGAATGAATGCTCTTCAACAAATCATCGAAGCGGTCACATACAATAATAGTAGCAACTATGTATGTTAGGTACTACCCGAGCGTACAGCCCGCGCGCTTCAAAGAGACATCAGACCACCACAAATGGGGTCCAACCGGACTGATGCCGATACGGAGCCGCAGAGGACGTAACGGGTCGCCGGGGCTCCGGCTCGAAGTGCAGGAGTAAGTACGGGGTGGTGTGTAGTCAATAACCTCTCGCTGAAGGTTGGAGAAGCCATTGGATGATTTTCGGCCGTCAAAAAAATGGGGGACAAAGCTGCTGAAATGAAAAAAAACTTAGAAGTTTTTTTATAAAGACGACATTTTAGCCTGTCTGATCCAAGAATCGAAATAACGACGTGATTGTTTAGTACACATGTTAATAAACTATCGAAGCGGTCACATGTTGACTATACTGTTATAATAGAAAATACATACTGAAGTGAATTATTAAGGAAATAACTAAATAAGTATTGTTTGATCGTCGTGAAACGTGTGTCGTTGCGATATGATGAATAAACCATTGTTTTATGTATTTATTGTAATATGTATGTAAGATGACGTCAGATGAGAATACATTTTGTCGGTTTTGTCACTACAGATCAAATCACCAGAGTTCGCAGTTTAAACTGTCAAACACCAAGCGGTCACCGGTGACCGCGACCTATTGTTCTTTAATTGTGTCTATAAAACCGGTAATAGACGAGTTAAAACGACGCTCACTCTTAAAACTAATCTCAATTCAATTATATCTCAATAATTATTCAATGTTAACACTATACGACACCAATCGTAGCTGACACAATAGCATTCAGAGTACGGAATATAAAGACAAACTCAATACCATTTAGTTCATTCAATATCCACGCAGTACGGGCGCTAGTGTTGCAACTCAAGAGTACGAAATTTCACAATATCAATCACTATGTTTTCGGCTTACTGTTTGTCGAGGAACTCGACTTGTTTCAAGCCATGCTAGAGGCTCATATTCATGAGGCCGGTAACGCACTTGTAACACCTCTGGTATTTCAGATGTCCATGGGCGACACCGATTGCTTACCATCAGGTGATCCGTCTGCTCGTTTACCGGCTTATCCCATACAAAACGTTACCACGTTCTGCGGTCTGATTGACAATGAACCAATCAGAAAGCTGAACTTGGTCTTGTTTCGGTCTCGTACTTATGCCGTCTGAATTACTTCTAACTATGTATAAATATAAACGTGAAAATTAAAACTCTTACCCACCTCAGGAGCGTAGCAAGCAGACCTTGATCTTTTGTCTCATTGTGCTTGCATATAGTCCATTGTTTCACCGACATATGACCTCTTTCAAGTTAATTATATGCTAATGAACGTATTATTGCGCATTATTTGTTTATTATGAATATGTGTACTTACCGGTCTGAGCCATATTTAGGTCGTAAGCGATTACGGACCTAAAATCGGGGTGAAATAACGCGAGCTGGACTTGTGTCTTCTCAGATACGTATCTACATCATAGCAACTATAGGTACTAGGCGACTAGACGGACGAGCTACGGCTGACTGCCAGATTAGGGTTCGTATACAAAACTGCAATGCGAATTCGCAAGTCAAAAAATTACGATGCCAATTGCTGCGATGCGATTTCGTGAGACGAGGCGTCTCCCAGGTTGACCATTCCTTCGACGACCGTCTAACGCACTAAACGTATTTTAAATTGAAAACTAAGTCGTGACATGGATCGTAAAAAGGAGTGTGCACTTCTGTTATTGCTTAGGAGATACAGGGAAAAGAAACAAAGAAGATTTTGGGAAGATAAGATTCTGATGCGCTATGCGAATCAATTCGCAAGTTCTTGCGATGCGTAGAGGGAGCTCGCACATTTTTGCGATGCGACGTCACACACGTAGCTAACTGTGTGCCATTGTAGGCGTATGGAGGAGACTAGGAGAGTAAAGGAGAGCTCAAAGAGGATATTTCGTTAATCTAGCTGTCGTTAGCGCGATTACCGAGTAAGTCGTCTAAAGTTCTAGTCTTATGAACAAAGTACCTACTTTATTTGTCAACTAGCTACTTCAGCGCGGTTTCACACGCCCTGCTCAGCTGCTTTTGGTCGTAGCGTGATGTTTTATAGACTATAGCCATCCCTGATAAATGCGGTGTCTAACACAAAAAGAATTATTCAAATCAGACTTGTAGTTAACTCGTCGAGTACCGGTTAAATAGACACAATTAAAGAACAATAGGTCGCGGTCACCGGTGACCGCTCGGTGTTTGACAGATTAAGGAGATTAGCGCGTTCAAACAAACAAACAAACAAACAAACAAAAAAACAAACTCTTCTGCTTTATATAATAGTATAAGATAAGTATATTCGACCATTGTTTATTTCAATATTAGTGTGGATTGTGGAGTTATGCCCTCCTTTTCTTTGCAAAATATGACTGTTATTTTTCACTGTACCGCTTCTTTATGAAGGGTGATAATCATCCAATAGCTTCTCCCGCTTTTTGGTGCGGCGAGAGAGAGAGAGAGTGTCAGACTCTTACTGACTAAAACTCACCCCGTTCTTACTCCTGCTACGAACCGAAACGCCGGTTACTGGTAAGGTCGTCCGCATACCCTTGTCTACTTACTACTCAGATGGGTCCCAATAGGGCCGATGCCGATTCGGAGTCGCGGAGAACCTAACGGGTTACCGGGGCTCCGGCTCGACGTGCAGGAGATGGAACGGGGTGGTTTTTAGTCAGTAAGAGTCTGACACTCCCTCCCGCCTCACCCAGGCGGGATATTCCCCACTTAAAAAAATCTACTTACTACTCCTTGAACGAATAAAATGTGGGACAAAAAAATACCAATAAAACTCTTTAGCAACTAAATCAATTCTAACTCCAACTAAAATGTTGCCCGTCTACTCTCAACTCAAATATCAAGGACATAAGGTATCAAGTAGGATTTTTTGCGTACTCCGTTGATAACGAAACCCCTCTATTTGAGTAGGCCTATATCCCGATAAAGAAGATTAGCTACATGGCAATCTGTACATAGTAAGATTTTACGTAAATTAATCTTTATGTTGTTGGGATTATGAATGGTTTTAGTTTGACTAGAGCAGGGATGGCGAACCATTGGCACGCGTGCCGTTGATGGCACGGAATACAACATTTTGGGCACGACAGTTACTACAAAACTGATGAATGATCAGAAACCTACAACGCATTTGTGGTGTCTCGAATATTGCAGGTGTACTCAGACTGCGGAGACAGCTTACCAGCCCAACTGTATACTTTATTGCTACTGATTGACAGTATATAGTAATTATCAGTTGATGGCACACATAAAACCGTAAAACACTTTTCTTCAAAGCAATTGGCACGTTTATGTGTAAAGGTTCGCCTTCCCTGGACTAGAGTGTTTATGATTAGAGATGAATGTGTGTTGAGGATCTGTTGATATCATCATCATCATCAACAGCCTATAAATGCCCACTGCTGAGCAAAGCCTCTTCTCACACGGAGAAGGTTAGAGCATTAATCACCACGCTTGCTCAATGCGGGTTGGCGATTTCAAACTCATAATTAGAAATTATAAGTCCAGGTTTCCTCACGATGTTATTCCTTCACCGTTTGTCAGTGGTGTCTAAATAATCTTAGAAAGTACGTATAACTCGGAAAAAGTCACATTGATACTTGCCGTTGGTAGGTTTCGAACCCGCACCTCCGGGCCACCACGACTGTTGATATAGTGGGTTAGTATATAGGACTTTTTTTCTGGGATAAGCCGGTAAACGAGCAGACGGATGATCTGAAACCTTAACACGAGTTTGTTTTACGTTAGCCGTTCATTGGAGACGGCCAATCAGAGCGACGAACGCGGTCTCGTTTCGATTACCTTAAATGTAAAACATACAAAGGGTCTCAGGTTCGATTTCCGGGTCGGCCAAGTATTAATGGGTTTTAAAAAAAACGATCTCAGTAGTAACACAGAGTCTGGAATTGTGCCTGGTATATGGCAATAGGCTCGCTTCCTATTACATGGGACTCATAATCATAACATTAATAATGAAAAGTGTACCTCTGCCTATCCCTACGGGGATAAAAGGCGTGATGTTATGTTACGTGTACCTCTACTTAACTAAGAAATTCAAACAAGCTGCGAATGCTGTATTATGTAACTTAAGCGCAGTAAACAGATACTACTGTCAGTAGCAACGTCATTTGCTTATCGAGTTACATTTCCGGAATACGACCCACTAAGTTTAGAACTGTGACTCTGACAGACGGACAAAAACTGTCAAGGACTTGTAAATGCCTGAGTGGGTTAATGCGTCATGATAATGTAACAGAGCCTTTTGCGAAAGGATAGAATGACGAATTCGCGGTAGAATACAAGAAGGAATTGAATCTTACTGATGTTATGAATGTGAGGCCAATTACCCTCCTCTTCCCCAATCTCCCCAATTCCTGAATCCCCAACGATCCTCAAACTCCTAATCCCCAAAAGGCCGGTAACGCACTTGCCTCTGGTATTCCAGGTGTCCATGGGCGACGCCGATTGCTTACCATCAGGTGAGCCGTTTGCTCGTTTACCGGCTTATGCTTATGCTTATATAAAAAAAAGTTAAAGTTTCTTTCCTTCATCTAAAATTAATTATTTCGACTGTTCAATACAATAAAATGTTAAAAAATAATCACACTTTCATTAATTGATTTTATGACCAAATTAATTTTAGTACTTGCCAGCAATTTTTTAATAAATAACTATTCTGTTTGACGCTAAAAAAACGTGACGTCATAATACACAATATCGTACAAAATTCATAGAAAACTGTCGTTTTCGACAGTTGGATAAAAGTAAAGAGTCCAATTATTCCTCCGATAAAATTCATCTGGCGTTGGAAAAATCGGTTCCAAATTAACTACAGCTATCTACTAAACTACCGTAAAATAGGGCGAATAGGAATCGAGAGGTGAATAGGGATAGAAGAGGGGTGAATCGATACTATGAAGAATTTCCTTATATCTATTCACCCCTCTTCTGTCTGTTTTTGCCCTATTCACCCTAGTTTACCGTTATTGAAGTGGCCACTGCTGAACAAAGGTCTCTTCTCACACGGAGAAGCATCACTTCGCTTGCTCAATGCCGGTTGGTGATTTCAAACTTATAATAGGGGGTGAGTCTATTGCCATATACCGGGCACATTTCCAGACCCCGTGCTACTACAGAGGGTTTTTTTTAAAAACCCAGTAATACTTTGCCCGACCCAGGAATCGAACCCGAGACCCCTCGTCCGGCAATCGTCCCATAAGCAACCTATTCACTCGGGCCTTGAAGACACCCAGGTTATACCCTATTATCTAATAGATATTCTACTCTTACGTTACAAAAGTGCAAGACAAGTTCGAATAAATATTTTGGCTTTAAGAATCTCGTCCATTGAATGACAATTACCGAGAAAACAAGTCACAACATGTCTGCATGCCGATCACAACATACGTCTCCGCATAAATGTAAACAGTAAACACGATATGCCGGTCTCCCCTCACCAAGTCTTGAAAACAAAAGATTGGCGGCTTACGCACGCACGCCGGTGGCATGTTTAGTAACGTCTCCCGGTTCACCTGCTCGGCTCTTATTGGTAGTCTTGCTCGATAAGTGGACTGCCCATCACAAAAATATTGTGTTCATTTCGAATCTATAGTTCCAAAGATTCTCATACAACTGAACCCACAAAACTATGTAACTAGAGAATTGTATTGTGAACCTGATTGGAAAAGAGTAACCTATGGAGTTACTTGCTCGTTCTTCTCCATAGGAATCTACGCCTTGGAATGAGCAACTAGCTTCACTTTAAATTTTGTTGACGTTTAAAAGTGCCTTCCTGGTCTAATTGAAAGAAATTATTTTGACTTTCGACTTTTTGATTGAACCAGACGACTTCAATTTTGTAATATCCAACTTAACATACACTAGCTTTCTATCAGTGGCTTCACACGTGTGGAATTTACATAACTTGTTTCGATTCGGTCGTGATCCTGTACAAATATCGAGATAAAAAATGGCCTGTATTAAAAATAACTACCTGAAAAATAAGCCTTCCTATGGTGAAAAAACGTTAAATCAGTTTCGGAGCCTATTTAAAGCAAACAAACAAATAATCTAATCTTTACCTTTTACTATCTATGTTATGAGTCCCACGTAAAAATTTACCATATACTATTGCCATATACCGGGCCCAATTCCATACACCGTGCTAACCCAAGGGAATGTAGTTAGCAAAAGCCCAAAAGTAAGAAAAAGCTTATTACAAAGATTCAAAACATCATCATCATCATCATCAACAACCTATAAATGCCCACTGCTGACCAAAGGCCTCTTCTCACACGGAGAAGGTTTGAGCAGTAACCACCACGCTTGCTCAATGCTGGTTGGCGATTACAAACTTGTAATTAGAAATTATAAGCCCAGGTTTCCTCACGATGTTTCCCTTCACCGTTTGTCAGTGGTGTCTAGAGATCTTAGAAAGTACATGTAACTCGGAAAAAGTCACATTGGTACTTGTCGTTGGTAGGTTTCGGACCCGTACCCTCATGCATGAGAAGCGGGCGTCTTAAACTGTCAAACACCGCGAGGACACCGATGTCCGCACACCTATTGTTCTTTAATTGTGTCTATAATACTGAAAGGGTTAAACCTCTGAGCGTACGGCGCGTCGCGTTCCGCGCGCGCCTCAAAGAGCCATCAGACCACCACAGATGGGGCCCAATAGGGCCGATGCCGATTCGGAGTCGCGGAGAACCTAACGGGTAACCGGGGCTCCGGCTCGACGTGCAGGAGAAGGAACGGGGTGGTTTATAGTCAGTAAGAGTCTGACACTCCCTCCCGCCTCACCCAGGCAGTAGCACTGCAGTCATTCGATGATTTACCCCCACTTAAAAAAAAGGGTTAAACTTCCGACCACCACGACACTACAGATTCAAAACATCTTGTTGTAAAGATTCACTTTTATTGAAGCTTTGTTTACAAGTTACAACGCATGCGCGTGCATTCTACACCGGTCGAGTATGCAAACCGGTTGCCGTCCTTGAAAGTGCATTAACGGTATGTACCTTATACTCAGTGCCAGACTGCATTATCGTACACAAGACGACACATCACGCTATGCAATACCAGTATACATTGATCGTTGAATGTACGGAATGATTATAGGAAGCGAGGCTATCGTGTACTGGTTTTGTATATTTATTTATTACTAGCTTTTACCCGCGGCTTCGCTCGCGTCACAAAAGGATAAAAAGCCTATGTGACATATACAGCGCCATCTATACCAATACTTTTGTTTTTCCTCGGAAATATCAAATTTTTTCGGGATAAAAAGTACCCTATTATTTAATCCGGTCTTCTAACTTTACGTCTGCAAAAATTCAAAGCAATCGGTTTAGTAGTTACGGCGTGAAAGCGGAACAAACAAACAAACTCACTTTCTGATTTATAATATAAGTAAGAATGGATGAAAGTAGAGTAACGAAAGAAGTATACAGAGCGGATATTAATGGGGTAGTCGGTATAGGGCGCCATAGACGGACATAGGTATTATGGGGCGGGAGGAAACGCCCGGGTGTTAACAGCGAGGGCCGCCCTGAGCTGGAACACACTGTAGCGGAATGCCCTGCGTGGGCTGAGCACCGCCGTGCCCTCAGGGAAGTGATTGGCGATTGCGACCTCTCGCGTCCGGGCCTAGTGCAGGTCATGGTGCGGAGCGAGGGGACTGGGATACCGTCTCCTCTTTTTGCGAAGCAGTTATGCTAGCTAAGGAGGAGACTGTTAGTCAGTAAGAGTCTGACACTCCCTCTCGCCTCACCCAGGCGGGAGCAGCTATTCGATGATTGTCCTCCTTTAAAAAAAAAGCGTTATTTCACTATGGTTTTCTGCTCAGCCGTGGTATCGCTCCGGTCGAGCTGGCCCATTTGTGAAGCATGGCTCTCTCAAACTTATAACAAATCGAATGAAATCGAATCGCTTCAGAAGTTCCAGAGTTTAGAGTGTTCAGAAACGAGTGTGACACTGACAAAATATTGTAATATCTTCTATCATTATAACGTCTACTTCCTTAATTAAAAATAAATAGTTTTCATCTATAATCTTACTATAGTAATTAAAAATAATGATTATAATACCTTCATTAATTAATTTCACCGTAAACTTTATTTAAATATTTTGCTTATTAAGTTGAGTGCCTGTTTCGCCATCTTTATGGAAGTTTCGCCATCTTTATGGAAGTATCCGATAAACGCGTCGTGTGAGTGAAGTTACCGGGGGCCCAATTACCCCTTCCCCAATTCCTGAATCTCCAACAATCCTCAAATTCCTAATCCCAAAAGGCCGGTAATGCACTCGTAACGCCTCTGGTGTTCCAAGTGTCCATGGGCGACGCCAATACATAGGCTACGCGACATCGCCGCGACCCCGCACGCTACACATGAGGATGTCCTCGCCCTCTGTGGTTCGAAACTAGTAGAGCTTATCTCAGTATATTCACGTGAGTAAAGTTAATTTAGTATTTTTTTTTTAAAAAAAAACGTGCCCCACACTAGGATTATCTCCTGTGTCGTGTGTACAGACATACAAGTTCACATACACATCACACACAGACACGGAACAACAATCTGTGGATCACACAAAGTGTTGTTCCGTGCGTGAATCGAAGCCGCGACACGTTGCGTGGCAGCCTGTTGCCCAGCCACCGGACCAACCGTGCAGTCATATAGTTGTAGGTATATGTCTATATGTTCTATATGTCTCACGATAGTTATTATAAAAACTTCTTCTTTCTGTCTTAACAGGTCTTAGATCTTAGACATCTCATTGAGTACTACTTTCTATTCCTAAAATAGTTTCTTTACAAACATTGAGTATCTGACGTCAATCTCTCATGTTCGTTGCACTACACGTGGGTATAAATTTGTTTGCCACGTAAACTAATACGTCAGAGAGGTCAACAGCAGTGTCAATGCGTCAGATTTGTCTAGTTATAGTACTAGGGTCGTGTGTTAATCTAGATTCTTTGGTGTTGTTGAGATTGAGAATGTCTGTCAACTTCAAAGAAATTTGTAATTGATAGAAAGAATGAAAAATAGATTATTTGCACGGGTACATTTTTTTAACTATGCTTAAATTAGTTGGTATTGGTTAAAACAGAAATAAATAATAATAACTACTTATTTGACGGAGTCTTTTATACCGTAAAGTCGCGGAGAACCTAACAGGTTACCGGGGCTCCGGCTCGAAGTGCAGGAGAAGGAACGGGGTGGTTTTTAGTCAGTAAGAGTCTGATGTCGGAATACTGAAACGCTACTCAATTTTAAGTCACGCTTAAGTGTAGTTCTGTCACTACTAATTCTTTGTAAAAGGACAGAGACGGCAAGATATTTAAGCACGACTTAAAATTGAGTAACGTGTCAGTATTCCGGCATGACACTCCCTCCCGCCTCACCCAGGCGGGAGAAGTCATTCGATGATTTTGCCCCCTTAAAAAAAACTTAAACACTACGAAGGAGGGTGTTGTGATTATAAAGGCGTAGGGTAACATCAAATATTTTTAGTTACACATTAAATCAGTGGCACAACGCACGTCTTTCAATATTAAAAATACCTCTAATCGAAAATGGACCCTATCGCATTCATCAGAGGGATATGGTAAACCTTCTATTATTAAGATGTTAAATCGTATAATCATTCGCAAAATTAAAGGAAGCCTTTCATTGTCCTAATAAAAGTGACCAAGACGTGACCAAGCACACGTGAAATTTACTCAGTGACAAATGAATTGATCGAGGCCAAACTTGTGATTCTGGGTGCCCGAAATAGCCAGGCTCTTGACCTCCGACGAGGATGCAGTCACGTAGGCTAATCTTCGAGTATGACGCGGTTGAGACGAAACAGAACTTTCACACGAAGTGGAAACTATCGTTTTTTTTCTTCTCCTCTTATAATATCTTCTGAATCACTTCGTTGCGGGAACCAAGAAGGGGTAGGCAGAGGTGCACATTATGCCACTGTAAGTACAATGTAACACCCACTTTTCACTATTTATGTTATGAGTCCCATGTAATAGGGGGTGAGCCTATTGCCATATACCGGGCACAATTCCAGGCTCCGTGCTACTGCTGAGAATTTTTTTTAAATCCAGTAATACTTTGCCCGACCCGGGAATCGAACACGAGACCCCTTGCCCGGCATCGCACTTGCGACCACTAGGCCAACGAGGCAGTCATCGATTCATAATATTACTGATGAAAAGTGGGTCTTGCAGACACGTGCACTTCTGCATATCCTTTCGAGGATTAAAATATCTTACACCATGATACGTTAAAAATAAGAAAGTCAAAGTCAAAATCATTTATTTCAATTAGACCAGAAAGGCACTTTTAAACGTCAACAAAAAAAAAATAAAAGTGAAGCTATTTGCTCATTCCAAGGTGTAGATTCCTATGGAGAAGAACGAGCAAGAAACTCCATAGGTTAGTCTTTTTCAATCGGGTCTACAATACAATGGGGATGATGACAGGGTATGAAAATTAAAAATCTAATTAGTCCGTAAGTTAGGTAATTAAAAAATATTAGACACGTATTTTTTTATTTTGTCGTATAATAAAACAATACTAGATAAAACGAATCAAAGTTTAGGAGTGGGGGCTAAAACGTCATTTCTCAGTATAAAATGTACTGAGAAGTGACGTCACGCGACATTTCAAATCAATATATCTTCGAAACTATTCGTTTCCGTAAGAAAATAAAAAATACGTGTCTAATGTTTTTAAATAATCTACCAGACGGACATTAAAATAAAAATTAGTCGTCTACCCCATTCTTGTCTTGCTCAATCAAGCAACATTTGTAGTTTACAAAACTAAGAAATAAACATTAACAAACGTTTCCACCGAGATCCGGTCGACGTGTCTACCAACAGTCTATCACGTAGGCACACTAACTTCGCAATAAAGCATTCAGGTCATAGGTAATTGTCCAGTTTGTATCATCTGCTGGTACACGAGATGTGTCTCACGTATGTCTGCATCATTTGAATGTATAAGATCGACATGTATACTTTTATTTGGCTTTCTTATTGCCCATATCTAATTACCCCTCTTCAATCCCCGAATCACGTCGCGGAGAACCTAACGGGTAACCGGGGCTCCGGCTCGACGTGCAGGAGAAGGAACGGGGTGGTTTTTAGTCAGTAAGAGTCTGACACTCCCTCCCGCCTCACCCAGGCGGGAGCAGTATTTCGATGACTTTCCCCCCTTAAAAAAAAAATCCCCGAATCACTAACAATCCTCAAATTCCTAACCCCCAAAGGTTGACAACGCACTTGTAACACCTCTGGTGTTTCGTGTGTCCTTGGGCGACGCCGATTGGTAACCAACAGGTGATCTGTCTCCTCGTTTACCGGCTTATCCTCATACAAAATCATGAAAGTCAGTCATACTTCGGCACTCCTTCGGCCCTTCCTAGATCACACCGCTCCGTCGTGAAACAACGTTTGCGTTGTGTTTCGCTGTGTGAGCGAGGTTACCGAAATCCTTAAAATCAGCAACAGGCCGGTAACTCCTATAGCTCCTTTGGTTCTGCGCCGGTGCTAAATGCTTACCATCAGGTGATCTGCCTGCTTGTTTCTTACCTATTCCAGCGTCTGTCCTGCCTGCCTGCGGAGATTATGACAAACCCTCTTATGTAGAGGAGGCTTCACTGACAGACAGACGGACGGACAATTCAATGTTTGACGTTTCAAAAGTGCCTAATTAATATTATAATGCTTTCTTTGACTTTGATACTCATAGTCCAAAAGTGGACTGTCACCGATGATCGATGATATAATACCCTAAAGGAGTCCACTCCCTTCTATTAACTTCTATATGTTTGCTCTGTGTCAAAACAGATTGCCTTTACATATCGAATTACTACTTCTAGGTATTGACTTGTTCAAACATATTATTCGTGTTAATATAAACAGGAGATACAATAACACTACAAATAGATATTTATAGCACAATAAAATGCTTATGCTTTATTTATTACTTCCTTTATCATTTTAACATATAAACATATTGCAAATAGCTAAAAGACATTGTTTTTATAATAACTGTCGTGGGATATACTTGGTTAACTAAAAATTTCGGGTTATCTACGTAAATACACTGAGAATACCTCTACTAGTTGTTGATGCTACGCCGCCACCGCGCATGCTGCTCACGAGGAAGAGTTCTTCTTCAAAGTCAAAGTCGAAATCATTTATTTCAATTAGGCCATAATGTTTTGAACGTCAACAAAAAAATTAAAAGTGAGGCTATTTGCTCATTCCAAGGTGTAGATTCCTTCCTTTTTTAATCAGATTCACAATACAATTTACTAGTTGCATAGTTTTGATTGTCGCCAGGCGTTCGATATTTGAAAATTTTTGCCGTTCGATTTTTAAACGAATTTTATTAGCATGCTATTTTAAAAAATGTGTCACAGTTTAGCCTTTGTTTGTCATTTCATAAAGGGACGAAGAAAAAAGTCGTGACTTTGCACTCTATAGCGAATATCATAAAGCAAATATTTCAATACCACTTTGTTCTCTTACCCCTACAATACGGTAAAAGTACAATATATGTATAGATTGCATTGTTCTTCAAGTTTCAAGCGTGAAGGGTATTTTCAGTCGCACTATGTCAGTAATACGTCACTGTATCTTGTTTTCTATCGCGATGGAAATCCTCATGGACTTCCCACGTCGTGGGGACGACCTACCGCTATGTTTGCGGCAGGTCGCAGGTCCCACCTTAGCGGCCCGAGGAGGTTGCTTCCCTTCTTCGAGTAGCGCGCGTGGAACACTAACACCTACTCCCGCTTATATAGCGGGCGTCTGACTCCCCCGGTCAGTCGCTCGCAGGCCTCTCCTATGAAAGTCGCAGATCATACGTCACTGTATTAACTCGTCGAGTACCGGTTTTATAGACACAATTAAAGAACAATAGGTCGCGGTCACCGGTGACCGCTTGGTGTTTGACAGTTTAATTTCAACAGAATTTAACCTTGTTAGGAAACTGTTCTATAAATCAGTCCACTGCTGCACTATGAGTCTCCTCTACATAAGAAGGTTTGTCAAAATCTCCGCAGGTAGGCGGGTTGGGGATCGTAGTGTAAAAGGTTCAGGTTTATCTTGAGAGCGCTGATGCACGGTCTCTGTTGAATACGTAGTCGCTTAGTCGCGGTACGATACTGTCGGGATGAATAGCGATGCTTGAAGTCATGAATCGGTGAACTGCCGAGTCCCCAAGCGGTCACTGATCACCTGATGTTAAACAATCGGCGCCGACCATGAGCCTGGAACACCTGGAACACCAGAGGCGTTACAAGTGCGTTACCGGCCTTTTGGGGATTAGGAGTTTGAGGATCGTTGGGGTTAATAATGGTCCGGTCCCTCCGGTAACCTCACTCACACGACGAAACACAAAGCAAGCGTTGCTTCACCTCGATCTTCTGCTCGGCCGTGGTATCACTCCGGTCGAGCCGGCCCATTCGTGCCGAAGCATGGCTCTCCCACACTTAAAAAAATAATAACTAATCTATCTCTTAAATTAATTTTAGATACTAATAACGAATCCTCTGTATCAATCTGTTTTCGATACGAACTCCATACAACTAATGTCCAAAATCGATGTTTATCTACAGACATATTTAAATAATGGACGGAGAAAAGGGAATGCGTCGGTCGATAACCTATATCTAATGACCTTGTGGGAGAAATACTCGAAAAGGGCCAGGTGCGATGTACTCTATCTAAATCGGGGTGTATATTAATGTTATGGAAGCTAAAACAGTATGCATTATGCAGGGATCGTAGTAAATGATGTTTCTTGCTTTGTAGTTTCAGTCCAATACAAAGACGTGAGTTCGTGCATGCATGTGTCTACGTAGTCAGCCTTCTGTAACTATCTATTGTACGTACATGCGCCAACGCAACGCTTTGTTTACTCACCGGACCATGCGTTTGCGTTCTCAATTCGAATTCTACTTCAGTATCGCGTCAGCCGTCGAGCGGGACGCACGTGTCGCTCCGAATAAATTTAATACGCAGTTGATATTTTATTTGTGTGGTTTTGTTATTCGGTATTTGATTTTTCTCTTATTGTGTGCTCTGTGTGTGATTGTGTACTGTGATAAAAATGGCTATGGAGCCGTTAACGTCTGTCCCAGTGGATGAACTTGGTAATTTTAATTATGTATAATTATATTATTATGTATGTATATTTCTTTGTTTACAACTTGATGTTGTTGACTTGTGAAATTGAAAGTTGTTTTTTTTTCTTTTTTGGATGTTTGCCAGCGGTTTCGAGATTGATTTATTTGGTATGATTGTTTTTTAATGTATAGTTTTAGGGACACGTGGATTTCTATAGTTGTTGATTGATAGTTGACTAATTGTGCTTTTATGCGTTTTTAGAAGTCGATTCTTCTCTATTTGTCGTGATGGTGGTGTTGGATTTATCGAAATATGTTATTTTTTATGAACCTTATTAAAAATATGGTCTGGTAGCCGATAAAAATGTCATGTAGATACTTGTTCTAACATGTTTGTTTCTGATTGGAAAATTAGAAGGAATTTCCTTAGTCTTTGTTTTTCCAATACTTGTTCCAACTCCTGTGTCGAGCTGGAGCCTCAGTAACCCTTGCATTTTTGTAGTAGTCATTTTTACTAGGGCATCTGGATTCTGGAAGTCATTGAGGATGGTTAATGTTCAGCCATGCACATTTTGTAGATGATATATTATAATGATGATGATGATGATGATACTTCTGAAGATGAGGACACTCATAGTCTACTAGTGGACTATCACAGACGGTTTTTTTTAAGGGGAGAAAATTATCGAATGACTGCTCCTGCCTGGGTAAGGCGGGAGGGAGTGTCAGACTCTTAGTAACTAAAAACCACCCCGTTCCTTCTCTTGCACGTCGAGCCGGTGCCCCGGTAACCCGTCAGGTTCTCCGCGACAAACACAGACGGTTAACATTTAAGTTTTTGATTTAGAACAACTAGAGTGTTTGCCACGAAATTCATTCCTTGGCAGGCGGGTTGGAGATCGCAGTATAAAAGGTTCAGGTTTATCAGAGAGTGCTGCTGTACGGTCTCTGTCTAATGTGTAGTCACTTAGTCAGGTTTTACGATACTTTAGGGATGATCAGGTTCCTAATGGCATGTCTTCATTCATGAAATAAGTATTAAGATGGTAGATTGCCTCATTGGCCGAGTGGTCGCAAGTGCGATTGCTGGGCATGGGCTCTTGGGTTCGATTAGGTCGGGTAGGTCAAAGTGTTACTGAGATCTAAAGAGTTTGGAATTGTGCCCGGTATATGGGAATAGGCTCACCCCCTTATTATATGGGATTCATAACATAATCAAAAGTAAGTGTTATGTAGGAGTAGCATTAAGTGCCGTAACGTACACCTCTGCCTACCCCGTCAGGGATAAAAGGTGACCACCGATATAGCTCCAAAATTCCATAATCGGTTCTTACGAATTTTGTTAGGGTCCAGGTTTATCAGACAGCGCTGCTGCCAGAACCCTGACAAAACTATGACTTATTGTAAAATAATATTTAACGATTCACTACACACGTTTCAAACGGCTTCAATATGTTAATGGCTTCGTTATTTTTATGTTCACGTGATCGTAATGGCAATTTGAATGTTAATCGACTTTTTTTATAGTTTACATACAACATGCCGATGTGTGAATAGGAAACTGGTATACCCTCGCAGAATGGGGCCTTTTAAAGAAATATTATGAGAAAGAGAATGAAAGATTGTTATTATAAGATAGGCACGAATGGGCCGGCTCGACCGGAGTGATACCACGGCCGAGCAGAAAGTTATAGTGATACAACGCTTGCGTTGTGTTTCGTCGTGTGAGTGACGGTACCGGAGGCCCAATTACCTACCCTCCTTTTTCCTCAATCTCCCCAATCCCTGAATCGCCAACAATCCTCAAATTTCTAATCCCCAAAAGGCCCGTAACGCACTTGTAATGCCTCTGGTGTTCAATGTGTCTATGGGCGACGCCGACTGCTTACCATCAGGTGATTCGTCTGCTCGTTTAACGGCTTCTACCATAAAAAATAGATGATTATTTTATACCGGACTGTAGGAAAAGTATTGTTTTTTTAATTCACCCGTTCTTTTAGGATTTTCGAAAAATCCTTGGATAAAAAGTATTCTATGTCCATTTCCTGGTTATAAACTCTTCACTCATTTTTAGTCAAGACTTCGCGATATTTATGTAGATACATTCCCTAATTACGAACTTTCTAGTTGAATAAAATAAATTAATTACAATGCAAAGGTTGGTTGACTCGGAAATGTATTAATCACTATCACTACGAGTCAGACAGAAAGTCATAAATTATAAATCTTTAATAATAATAATGTGACTGATAAGTTTACAGATAATGCATGCTATTTACGTCTGCCCGTCTCTATACTAGTAATATTACAAAGAGGAAAGAAATGATTTATATCTTCTTTTCTTAAAAATTTGCTGGAAAAATACTAAAATTAAGTCGGTAATGAAATCAAATATTGAAAGTGTGATTATTTTTTAATATTTTATTGTATTGAACAGTCGAAATAATTTATTTTTGATTAAGGAAAGTCCAATTAAAAAAACATCAACCATTAATAGTTTGTCTATTATTATAAATAAATACGTAAACGAATCGAACGAACGCTTTGACCAAAGTCAATGTACGCGATTAAAAACCTTAAAATAACTTGTTATCAGCGTTGCCAAGCAACGATGCCACGAGGAAACGACAACTTTTGATAAAATTATTATGTACCAGTCACCAGCGGTTCATTAATACTCCAAGTCTCCAATCTGTATTATTAAACGATTTTATTTAACCTGCCTCGTTGGCCGAATGGTCGCAAGTGCTACTGCCAGGCAAGGGGTCTCGGGTTCCCCGGCCGTCGCGAGAGACACTCCGGGAGTCGGGGATCGCGAGACGATCACCGGCCACCGTAAGCACGGGCCTGCGGACGGCGAGTTTGGGTGACTCCCCGCCTGACCAGAACCAGGCCCGAGCGTACGGCGCGTCGCGTTCCGCGCGCGCTTCAAGGAGCCATCAAACCACCACAGATGGGGCCCAGCAGGGCTGATGCCGATACGTAGCCGCGGAAGACTTAACGGGTTGGTTGCCGGGGCTCCGGCTCGAAGCGCAGGACAAGGAACGGGGTGGTTTTTAGTCAGTAAGAGTCTGACACTCCCTCTCCCATCTCACCCAGGCTGGAGAAGTCGTATATATATATCCTTCAAGAAAAGAGCGTACTCCTTTTTAAAAGGCCGGCAACGCACCTGTGACTCTTCTGGTGTTGCGGGTGTCAATGGGTGGCGCTGATCGCTTACCATCAGGTGATCCGTCTGCTCGTTTGCCTCCAATTCCATAAAAAAAGAAGTCATTCGATGATTTTCCCCCTTAAAAAAAAATCCCCTTTGGGAATAAAAAGCGTGATGATGTTATGTCTTTTATTTAACTTGCCCCATTTGTTTGTTTGGGTCTATAAAAATTGCAGTTTCACCCCCTTTAAATACGCTTAAATACATATCTGAAATTATTTACAAAGTAGTTCGGATGTAAATTAAAAGTACCCTTAACCGACGAGCATGCATGAAAAGATTGATGACTGTTGATGAAGCGAAAGAGGTATGTAGGGATCGTAGTAATTGGCGTTCCTTAGTCTCTGCCTACACCCATGGGAGACAGGCGTGAAGTTATGTGAAACAAGTGAATTTATTTCTGCAAATAGGCTACAAGGCAGCACTTTTACACGTCAATTTTATCAAGCGAACGATGAGGTCGACATTTCCTAACTGACTACTTTGAGAAGAAATGCCGAAATAAACTCAGAGGTCTGTCTCTTTTAAAGTCCAGACAATATGTACAACATATTATGTGTGAGAACCGTGCCAGTTCTTTCTGTAGTTGCCTTTTGAGGAAAGAACCACAACAGTTTGAGCGGACCCGTTCTGAAAGCCGTATGTATGTATGTAGCTCGGTTGTTTCCTCGCTACATACCTACCTACATTGCCTACTATAATAGTTGTCTATTTCCGGCAATTGAACGCGTATACTCGTTGAATATTAAACACCTTTGGGTTTTTAGTCTCAGCTCTACTGTTTAGGGTATAGGAAGGTTCTCGAGTGTTGTTGTTTATTCTCCTGGCTGTTTAAATTCAAATTGGAATGAACCTTCTCACGCCCCAGCCGTCGCGGAAGACACTCCGGGCTAGGGTTGCCACCCGTACTTTATAAAAAAAATTTTATACGTATTTATCTACTTATGTTGAATCGATTTCGCCACTCGCCAGCGCCACTTAGAAAATTTCTAGTAAAGATGCAATTGTTTAGTATTTCAATGCAATTGTCTAGTAAAGATACTAATTTAATACAAACTGCATCCTCGATAAATGCGCTATCCAACACAAAAAGAATTATTCAAATCAGACTTGTAGTTAGGGAGATTAGCGCGTTCAAACAAACAAACTAACTCTTCCGCTTTATATTATAGTATATATAAGAGTAAAAGATACATGCATATTGTAGCCGTACGAAGCTAGGGCGTCTCGCTAGTCAAGGATAATGTAGGATTCCAACGGTATAATATTATTTAAAAAGCGGTTCAGTAGTTTCGGAGCCTATTCAATTCAAACAGCCAAAAAAAAAAAATCAAATATTTCCTCTCTTTAATATTAAATAAAATGTAGATTATATCTAGTCTTGGTGACGGCATGAAATTGGAATTATTCAACGATTCGGTGCAGTGTACGACTTGGAATTTCAATTAGGGAAGGAGTCATGCGTAGCGCACGTGCATTTCAGAGAATCATCAAAAGAATACTCTTTAGTTGTCGGTGACTGACAGACAAGATACAGCTGTGAGTGCAGCTTTATGTATGGCATAGGTTGGCAAATGAACAGACGGATAACCTGATGGTAAGCAATCAGCGCCGCCCATGGGCACCCACAACACGAGGGAAAAAAATCATCGAATGACTTCTCCCGCCTGGGTGAGACGGGTGGGAGTGTCGGACTATTACTGACTAAAAACCACCCCGTTCATATTCCTGCCCTTCGAGCCGGAGCCCCGGCATCCCGTTAAGTCCTTCGCGGCTCCGCTTCGCTGCCTCACGCGGTTCGCCTCCTCCTTAGCTAGCATGACTGCTTCGCAAAAGGGGGAGACAGCATCCCAGTCCCCCTCGCTCCGCATCGTGACCCGGACCCGGGCCGGACGCGAGAGGTCGCCGTCGCCATATGGGCTTGGGGATGAAGGATAGATCCTCGTAATTGGAACTCATAGAAACTGTTAGGCTATTCTGTAAGATCATAAGATGTCAATTCACACTCTCGAAGTGGAGTCGATCGCGGTCCGCCATGTCTTTTGTTATGCCACGGCAATGGCGGGAAAGAATGCGATCGAGCTCACTTCGATGGGTCGAATTTACATCTTAAAGAATAGCCTAGCTGCTCTGAGTCCACAGAAATTTAAATGTTTGAGACAATTTCACGATTCCCAGCCCATATGTCATATCATATGGTCTGAAAAATAAAAATGTTATTTTGAAGCGGATATATAAAAGACTAGCAAACCCGGCGAACTCCGTTTCGCCACCAGATGGCTTCGTTTTATGTAATACTAGCTTTTCCCCGCAGCTTCGCTCGCGTCACTAAAGGATAAAAGTAGCCTGTGACATACTAATATGCCAATACACACAGCGCCATCTATACCAATACTTTTGTTTTCCCTCGGGAATATCAATTTTTCCGGGTTAAAAAATACCCTATTATTTAATCCGGACTTCTAACTTTACGTCTGCAAAAATTCAAAGCAATCGGTTGAGTAGTTACGGCGTGAAGGTGGAACAAACAAAGAAACTCACTTTCAAATAGCTTCTGCCCGCGACTTCGTACACGTACCATCCCATTTTTTCCGTCCCCGTTCGTGGTTTCGGAAAAAGGTAAAAAAAAATCTGGTTAAAAAGTATCCTATGTCGGTCTCCTGGCTCTAAGCTACCTCCCTACCAATTTTCAGCCAAATCTATTCTGCCGTTCTTGAGTTATAAGTGGTGTAACTAACACGACTTTCTTTTATATATATAGATTTCGTTTGGTGATTAAAATATGACGAAAACTTTTTTCCTGAATTTTCTTTGCTATAAACCTCACGGAGCCCGAGACCTTTCCAACGAATGTAAAACCGTGGAAATCGCTTCGTGCGTTCTGGAGTTATAGCGTCAGGAAGGAAAACCTGACTTATTTTTATATAAAAGATAAAATTTGAAACATTTTCCAGAATCAAGTAAAGACAGCGCTTTCTGACTCAGGCTGACCAAAATACGGCACGCTACAATCTTTGTTTGTTCAAGTTCAACGCACTGAATTAGCGTATGTGTGTAAAACGTGTATAATGTACTTTTCAGTGGTTTTTAGAGGATAATAGCTATGGTTGTGATGAACTGTGTTTTTTTTAAATCCATAAGCTGGTAAACGATCAGATGGATCACCTGATGGTAAGCAATCGGTGCCGCCCATGGACACTCGAAATACCAAGGCGTCACAAGTGCGTTACCGGGCTTTTGGGAATTGGGAATTTGAGGGGCGCAGGGGTGTGCCAGACTCTACCAGCTATAACCACCCCAGTGTTTCCTCGCACATGCGCGCGGGGCCGCGGGAGTCTAAATTCATTCGCAGAACTGCTTTGTCTAACCTAACCTAAAACCGCTGTTGTCAGTAACTTAGTAATTTTGTCTGAAGTTCAATATTCTATTCGGAATTTTAGTTTTGTAACTCGAAGATCCATTTTTTAATCGGCCACACACACATCGCTGGAGATTAAATTTGTTTTTCGGAACCATTATTAAATCCCGGTTTCAAGTCATAATCTGAAAATAAATTGACCGTGGCAGGATTTAAAAACAAAAGTAGGCTGTTCAACGTAATTATCTTTTATCTACGTAGACTACAGATAAAAAACTTCAAAACAATGAAATGAACCTGAGGCCTTAGTAGTTAGTACGAGTTTGTGTTACGGGAAAAGTAATCGTAACGAGTACGCGTTCGACGCTCTGATTGGCCGGCGCCAATGAACCAACCAATCACAGTGCCGAATGCGTACTCGTAACGATTACTTTAAACGTAAATCCAATTCGTACTAAGGCATCTGATTGGTTCTTTAGACCATGGTACGGAACGAGGGGGACTGGGATGCCGTCTCCTGCTCCTCCTTCTGTGAAGCAGTCATGCTAGCTAAGGAGGAGGCGGAGCGCGTGAGGGAACGAATCTCCTCACGACCCGGCCGTCGCGAGAGACTCCGGGCGTCGGGGATCGCTAGATGATCTCCGGCCACCGTAATCACGGGCCTGCGGACGGCGAGCACGGGTGACTCGCCGCCCGACCAGAACCAGACCCGAGCGTACTGCGCGTCGCATCCCGCGCGCGCCTCAAGGAATCATCAGACCACCACAGATGGGGACTAACAGGGCTGATGCCGATACGGAGCCGCGGAAGACTTAACGGGTTACCGGGGCTCCGGCTCGAAGTGCAGGAGTATGAACGGGGTGGTTTTTAGTCAGTAAGAGTCTGACACTCCCTCTCGCCCCACCCAGGCGGGAGCAGTCATACGATGATTTTCCCACTTAAAAAAAAAGCCTTTGATTGGTTGATTCGGCGAATCACACACATACTCTTTAAACATAATAGAAACTCGTACTAAAGCCTCTGAACTATAAACACTTTCTTTATATATGTATTATACTTTCTCCAGTTATCTTTGCATGTACTTGTGCAACATATAAACAGATGTTAATGATAAGACGGTCCTATCACGATAAGTTCTAGACTGATAATACAGGGCAATGACCTGTCAATGTCACGGGTATTTAATTTTATATCTGTCTGTCTCCATTTTTATAATCACTATCGTGAGATATACTGACGGCCGAATACAGAACGGCTTTCTTTTAATGGGACAACCCCGCCACAACCTCCCAAAACCGCTGCAACTCCTGTAAGCCAGGATCTACAGTAGATACAACCATGAAAACACCGGAACACTAAAGTCTGGCGCGTCCCAGGGACATGAATAACTGTCTTGGTTCCCGCAACGTAGTGAATCAGAAGATATTAAAAGAGGAGGAGAAAAAACGATAGTTTCCACTTCCCTCGATGAATTACTGCAGAAGACAGAATGAATTAAGCCCAATACTGAAAGGTTACTCAATTTTAATAGAATTCAGAATAGGGTTGCGTGTGCCTTCTGTATTTCTGCGCAAACCTATACTTCTCAGCGTAACGTCAAGCAACACTGTTTATGGACGAAATTCGTACATGATACGAGCGTGTCCGTCATACGATTCAAAATGCCCGAGTATTGATTTAGATTTATTTGACACAATCTACTTCCGCGCGGCTTCACTCGCTCTGCTCGGCGCCTATTAATTGTAGCGTGATATTTTATCCTTCCTCGATAAATGGGCTATCCAACACAGAAAGAATTTTTTCAAATCGGACCTGTAGTTTCGGAGATTAGCGCGTTCAAACAAACAAACAAAAAAACAAACTCGTCAGCTTTATAATATAGACTAGTATACGCAGATTGAAGAAATTAATGTCTGCAAGTTTCTTTTATAAACTTAATGTTTTGGTTTAAGGTGCTCCGTCACCGGGAGCACTCCCGTGTAATGTAACGTTATAGATTCGACTTTGAGCATTACATTACAATAATACCTCCCTGACTAACGAGCATTTGCGTGTAATGTAACATATAGATTCGACTTTGAGCATTTCATAGCAAGATGTCAGACGACGCGGGCGGAAAGTGTCTGGGGGAAGTGGAGCCCATTGATGTTACAAGTTGTATCAAGATATTACACATTGTATCATTACAAGGTGCGCATTGTAATACACACAAAAAAAGCCTCAATGGTAATCTCAAACCTTCTTTGTCTGAGAAGAGGCCTTTGGTCAGCAGTGGACACTTATAGGCTGCTGATGATAATGCTGATGTATCACTCGACCAGCCCACGAGCGCGTCATGCTCTCTCATCACATCTCATGTATCAAAGTCTACCAATTATCTAAAGGTCGTATGTCAAAAGAGAAATTGCTTATCTCGTTAACTCGTAATTCAATGACATAAGGGATAATACTGACCTTAGAACGATGATTGATTAGGTCAATCTGCGTAATGATATTTGTTTAACATATGTAAGAAAGAAAGAAAGAAAAAACATTTATTTAGCACCAGGCACGATGCAGCATAAATAAAAAATAAAAAAAGACAATCAAGGTGTGACAGTGGAAGTAATAAAAATATAAGAGTTGAAACAGAAGAATTAGAAAAGAGACGGTGACAACATGCCTATGCTAAAAGGGTCACCCACTCAGTATAAGCCAGGCACACAGGTTACCCAGCACTGATTTTCAGTGGGCACCCATGCAGTGGCCCATGTACTTATATGAAGTCATAGGACTTTAAAAATATCCGTTTATACACATAAATATCTCTCTCTATGAGATGCTATTACCAAAACGACTCGTAATAAGTCTACCAACTTTTTGTGATACCCACATTGGTGAATACTTGTTTAAAATAATTCCCATTTGTACCACCTGCATGTTCAATTTCTTTATCTTAACTCGTCGAGTACCGGTTTTATAGACACAGTTAAAGAACAATAGGTCGCGGTCACCGGTGACCGCTTGGTGTTTGACAGTTTAAGTTGTTTTTGTTATATTTTTAGTAATACCCACCTTCCTTATTAATTATCTTTATATATATAATTCTTCTGTGAGTGTGTATGTCACTGAACTTCTCTCAAACGACTGGACCGATTTTGATGAAATTTTTTGTGTGTGTTCAAGGGGATCTGGGAAAGGTTTAGATTCACAAATCAGCCCGGCAGATGGCGCTGCAGTCGATGTTTAGGTTATTTATCGTAAACAGCTGAACTAATTTGAATGAATTTTTGTTTATACATTCAAGTGGATATGCAGGACAACATCTGTTGGGTCCGCTAGTATTTATATATATTTAAGTAGAAAAAATTTCAATGTACCACCCGCATGCTCATACTCTGTACTTTAATTTTAAGTTATCATGTTTTCTAATGTCTTAAGTGAATTGTATTCTTAAATGAGAAATATAAGGGGCCCAATAGGGCTAATGCCGGATACCGGAGCCGCGGAGGACTTAACAGGTTGCCGTGGCTCCGGCTCGAAGGGCAGAAGTGGGAACGGGGTGGTTTTTAGTCAGTAAGAGTCTGAACCTCCTTCCCGCCTCATCCAAGCGGGAGAAGCAATTCGATAATTTGCCTCCCTTAAAAAAATACACGTAAATATACTGAGAAAAGCTCTAGAAGTTTCGAGTCACATAGGGACTCTTCCTCATGAGCAGGACTGTTATTTTTTTATATTTGATGTTAGTCCACGATCTCCCCTGGTGGTAAGATGATGCGGTCTACGATTGAGCACGTCTACATAAGCAACCTATTCACTCGGGCTTGAAGACACCCAGGTTATACTTGACTTTGGCAAATAAAAAGATATTGCCGTAAGAAATGCTAGATTACAATACATTTGTCACAATAATACTCTTTCCGCGGCTATCGTAGACCCGAGTAAGGTCCAACACATTGACAGAGACCGTGCAGCAGCGCTCTCTGATAACCCTGAACCTTGTATACTGCGACCTCCAACCCGCCTGCCTGCGGAGATTGTGACAAACCCTCTTATGTAGAGGAGACTCATAGTGCAGCAGTGGAATGTCACCCGCTGTTGATAATTCTTATTTGTTTGTTATGTAACGACAGGATACGATAAAAAAACTTTAAAATGGCTGTCGTCTATTGTTTGTACAGACCGGATGCGTCGGACACGCTACACTTAATTATACAGTGATCGTAATAATAGATTGTGTATGGGTTCAAAATATCACACACATCAACAGCCTATTAGTGGCCACTGCTGAGGAAAGACTTCTTCTCATACGCTGATTGATGTCGCGGAGAACCTAACGGGTTGCCGGGGCTCCGGCTCGACGTGCAAGAGAAGGAACGGGGTGGTTTTTAGTCAGTAACAGTCTGACACTCCCTCCCGCCTCACCCAGGCGGGAGCAGTCATTCGATGATTTTCCCCCCTTAAATAAAAAATACGGTGAAGGATTGAGCATTAATTACCAGTATTATTACATAATTGGGATGATGACTGGGTATGAAAATTAAAAATAGAATTAGTCCGTTAGTAAGGTAATGAAAAAATATTAGACACGTATTTTTTATTTTGTCATATAATAAAACAATACTTAGATAAAACGAATCAAAGTTTAGGAGTGGGAGGTAGCTACGTCATTTCTACACATAAAATGTACATAGAGGGGACGTCACGTGACATTTAAAATCAATATATCGTCGAAAGTATTCGTTTCTATAAGAAAATAGAAAATACGTGTCTCTAATGATTTAAAATAATCTACCAGACAGACATTGAAATAAAAATTAGGCATCTACCCTATTGAACCAACGAAACTAAAAAAGTGTAACCTATGGAGTTTCTTGCTCGTTCTTCTACATAGGAATGTACAGTTGGGAATGAGCTAATAATTTGATTAAAATACTGACCGATAGTTGATACTTTTAAATTTTTTCGGATGATGTTTAAAGGTGGCTTCCTGGTCTAATTAAAATAAATTAATGATTTTGACTTTGATCTGACTGGTCACGCTTGCTCGAGGCGGGTTCATGATTTCAGACTTAGAACTAGAAATTTTAGGTCCAGGTTTGCTCAGAATGTTTTTGTTTATGTTTGTCGTGTTTCCAAACGAATGGTATAAGGATCTCCATTATATCTTCTGTTCTCTTCTATTCCAGAATCCTGGGTGGAACTCAACAACGGCGGTGGCCTGGCCGCCGTGGAGAACGAGTACATCAGACTGCTGCGAGAGGCGCAGAGAGAGAGCCGGGACTCCTCCGTGAGGCACTCCCGAGCCTCCAGTGTTAAAGGCAGGTGAGTGGTGTAAAATGACCCTACAGTTTGTTCTGAAGATGACCAGCGAGTAAAATAAGGAAAGGTCTACCAGATCTTTCAATAAATCATCATCATGAGCAAAGCCTCTTCTCACACGGAGATGGTTTGAGCATCAATCACGACGCATGCTTATATATAAGTTTGAAACCGCCAACGCATTGGTTGGCGGTTTCAAACTTATAATTAGAAATTATAATGTGATGTTCACGATGTTTTCCTTCACCGTTTGTCAGTGGTGTCTAGATAATCTTAGAAAGTACATATAACTCGGAACAAATCACATTGGTACTTGCCGTTGGTAGGTTTCGAGCCCGCACTCTCATGCATTCCTCAGACGCCCGCTTCTTGGGCGTCTTAATCTTCGAGCCACAACGAGCCTTTTTTTTTAAGGACCGTCATTATAGACACAATTAAAGAACAATAGGTTGCGGTCACCGGTGTCCTCGCGGTGTTTGACAGTTTAAATGCTTTTTGTATTAAATGTCACGGAAATATTCGCAAAAAAGAAATCACACACGCCAGTGTTATTAGTATTAGAAACGCCACATGCAATGAATAAAGCAGTTCTAGTTATTCAGGCATCGGTACTAGCAACTGCAAAGTTAATTACAACAGTTACGGAGAAGCCCCGTAATGAGGACGTATGCGCTTGACAAATACCTGACGCATGCACCGTCATTATTGCATTTGTGCGCACACTTGTATTTCTAAACTGATTTTTGAATCGATTTCCATAATAGGAACTGTCAAACACCGCGAGGACACCGGTGACCGCAACCTTTTGTTGTTTAATTGTGTCTATAATGACGGTACTCAAAGAGTTAAACTGTCAAACACCGCGAGGACACCGGTGACCGCAACCTATTGTTCTTTAATTGTGTCTATAATGACGGTACTCAAAGAGTTAAACTGTCAAACATCGCGAGGACACCGGTGACCGTAACCTGTTGTTGTTTAATTGTGTCTATAATGACGGTACTCAAAGAGTTAAACTGTCAAACACCGCGAGGACACCGGTGACCGTAACCTGTTGTTGTTTAATTGTGTCTATAATGACGGTACTCAAAGAGTTAAACTGTCAAACACCGCGAGGACACCGGTGACCGCAACCTATTGTTGTTTAAACTGTCAAACACCAAGCGGTCACCGGTGACCGCGACCTATTGTTCTTTAATTGTGTCTATAAAACCGGTACTCGACGAGTTAATTGTGTCTATAATGACGGTACTCAAAGAGTTAAACTGTCAAACACCGCGAGTACACCCAATTACCCCCCAATCCTCAATTTCCTAATCCAAAAGGCCGGTAACGCCACTAGCGCCCATTGCATCCGTATTGCGTGGATATCGAATAAACTAAATGGAGTTTGGCTTTATATTCCGTACTCTGAGTCTGAATGCTATTTTAGCAGCTACGATAAGGGTTGTACAGTTGTGACATTGAATCATTATTGAGTTTTTATTAGATTGGTTTCAAAAGGAAGCACCTAGGTGATAAGTCCGCTCGTTTACCCTCTATAAAAAAATGTTCTAGAATATCTAGACAGCCGGTAAACACATATTCCACTAGTATACATATTCCACAACACACACCGGTTATTCCGGTTCGTACATATTACGATAGTAAGTTTATAAATAGTCGCGTTTTGTCGGTAAACAACGTGTTTGAGTTGATTGTACTTCTGTACGCATGGGCCGGCTCGATGGCATGGATTACGAATTTGAGGATTGTTGGGGAGATTGGGAAAGGGAGCGGAGGGAATTGGGTATCTGGTAACCTCATTCATACGACGAAATACAACGCTGTGGTTGTTTTACTATGGTTATTTGTGAGGCTATGGTATCACTCCGGTCGAGCCGGCCCATTAGTACCGAAGCATGGCTCTCCCACACTTAAACTGTCAAACACCGAGCGGTCACCGGTGACCGCAACCTATTGTTCTTTAAACTGTCAAACACCAAGCGGTCACCGGTGACCGCGACCTATTGTTCTTTAATTGCGTCTATAAAACCGGTACTCGACGAGTTAATTGTGTCTATAATGACGGTACTCAACGAGTTCAAATCGTATCTATGTATGTATGAAAACTAAATAAACCCCTACAAAGTCCGTCTGGCGCCGGCAAACCGCAAGTAATATAATATGTGTTTACCATCACCGTATACTTAGTTATCTGTGTGTATAATAGGGGAGAATGGAATAAAATTCAATGTGTTGCGGTTAAAATTAATCATGGTAAGTGACAGTCCACTGCTGCACTATGAGTCTCCTCTACATAAGAGGGTTTGTCATAATCTCCGCAGGCAGGCGGGTTGGAGATCGCAGTATAAAAGGTTCAGGTTTATCAGAGAGCGCTGCTGCACGGTCTCTGTCTAATGTGTAGTCCAGTACCAGTCATGCTAGCCAGGAGGCGGGGCGCGTGAAGGAACAAATTTCCTCACGCCCCAGCCGTCTCGGGAGATACTCCGGGCGTCGGAGATTACGTGACGATCTCCGGCCACCGTAGGTGCGGGTCTGCAGACCATGAGCAAGGGTAGCTCGCCGCCCGACCAGAACCAGACTCGTGCCTACGATGTCTCAAAGAGTCGTCAGACCACCACAGATGGGGCCCAGTAGGGTTGATGCCCGATACGGAGTCGCGGAAGGCCTAAGGTTTTGCCGGGGCTCCAGCTCGAAGAGCAGAAGTAGGAACGGGGTGGTTTTTTAGTCAGTAAGAGGCTGGCACTCTCTCTCGCCTAACCCAAGGCGGGACAAATAATTGGAACAGTAAAACAAGAAATTGAAAGACACACCAGAGCCTTTAGCCAAAAGCGCTTGTCTACAGAGAGAGAGTAGAAATCAAAATGTATGTGGATAACACTGACAAGTGTCAAAATTTACGTCAATTCCATATAATTTGGTTTTCTATTATATGTACACATAGACAAGCGCTAAATGGCATTTGGTTACAGCTGCAGGTTTTATAAAGATCGCATATCTCGTCACCCAAACGCTCTGGCACAGTTACTAATAGACGAACATAATGCAGTGGTCAATTAAAGCGTAGAATCTCACAAGATGTGTTCCAACCACAGTAAATAAACTATATTTATGAAGAACATGTGATACAGGTCACATGCCGAAAAGGCTAACTACAGTAACGTCCAACATACTGCTGAATGTCCCCAAAGAAGGCGGCAGATTGTAGTATAAAATGAAAAAATCCCTTAGTCGGGTATAATATGACACCTGTGACACCTGTAGTGTCCCACTGAACGTCATTAAGGTCCCCTAAACCACTTCTTCAATAGACTTTTAACTCTATAGCTAATGTATAAAAGTTGGAATTCGTCTGTCATGTCCCAATGAGAATCGATTGGATAATAGGTTGGGAATTGTCCGATACAATGATACGATGATGTTCGACCGATAAGTGCAATTGGAAGTTTCCCTTTTCATTGACGCAGTGGACGCCATGTTGTTCAAAGTTTCATTGAAATCGGTTTAGTGATTTGAAAGAAAGAAAGAGAAATAATTTATTTGCCATTAGGCATGATGCACCAAATACACAAATATAAATTGACAATAAAAAACTGAAGATTTATGAATAAGGGCTCGTACGCAAAACTGCGATGCGATGTCGCATCGCAAAAATGTGCGAGCTCCCTCTACGCATCGCAAGAACTTGCGAATCGATTCGCATCGCGCATCAAAATCTAATCTTCCCAAAATCTTTTTAGTTTATTTTTCCTGTATCTCCTAAGCAATAACAGAAGTGCACACTCCTTTTTACGATCCATGTCACGACCAAGTCTTCAATTTAAAATACGTTTAGTACGGTTGACGGTCGTCGAAGGAATGGTCACCCTGGGAGACGCCTTGTCGCACGAAATCGCATCGCAGCAATTTGCATCGTAATTTTTTGCGTTGCGAATTCGCATCGCATCGCAGTTTTGTGTACGAGCCCGAAAACGGCCGTATAGTACGAATATTACTATATTTAAATAACAAAAATAAGAATAATTAGGGAAGCCGGTACTAGTTTATGTGGACATCGATCTAATGGACAGCTTTACATATTATGCGCCAGATGGCAACCTCACGAACTTCGTCCTATTGGCTATGTGCAAAGCGAGTAGTGGACAGATAACGACCGCAGCGCACAACACGGCAGAAATTGGAAACAAATGCGGATGATGCAAACCCGGTTTTTATTATTATATTAATTTTACAGTAAAACTATTGAATAAATTGCACTTAAATAATGTCAACAATACTATTTTAATCTTTGGTTTTATTTATATTTGCAAAGAAAATTATAATGTTTACATTGTTATTATTTGACAGCTTCCGCAAATGTTGTAAACGCTACGCGTCGCCACTGTCGCGCACATAGCCAATACCAACAAAAACAATAAAAAACAACGGCAAAAAGAAAAATCGAAGAGTTTGTCTGAAAACCCGCGCCGCGTAAACGATCTTAACCCCTCGAGCGTCCTTATGAGCACCCGGTTAATCATAAGAAAAAATGCTCCAAATGTCACGTGTGCACCCGTTGGATCATAAGGAACGCGGACGCTCGACGGGTTAATTATTGTTGATTACAAAAAAAAAGGATATTTTTTTGCTCTCAATAATAAAGTATACAATTAATTACTCGAGTACTTCATTTTTTATTAATTATAGCGTTGATGAGCGTGTGAAGAAGATGTTGTTAGTTTTACGAAATATCCCGCAATTCTTTTGTTTTTATATTATATGATTAGTACTCAAGGCTAAAACACTAGGTTCTGATTATATCTAGACTTGCTTTGAACTGTTGTTTTATTGTCTTGGTGTTTATGAAGTAGATTGTTATAATAACATAATATTATGACCGCGTTTTAATCCTTGAATATTGTTTTAATGTTTATGCCTGGTATATGTTAAGTCAAGTCAAGTCAAAATCATTTATTTCAATTAGACCAGGATGGCACTTTTGAACGTCAAACAACAAAAATTTATAAGTGTTATAGTTGCTCATTCCAAGGCGTAGATACCTATAGAGAAGAACGAGCAAAAAACTCCATAGGTTACTCTTTTTCAATCAGGTTTACAATACAATTGTCTAGTTACATAGTTTTATTGGTTCGATTATGTGAGAACAATGCAACACCTAAATCCAGTCAAAGAGACTGAAAAAGAAAATAACCTTAAGGATAATAAAATAAAATGGTGCAGTCTGGAGCTGACCAGTTCCAATCGACGGTGTTATTAGCCTCACCCCCTATTACATGGGACACATAATATAAATAGTGAAAAGTTGGTATTACATTGTACAGTGGCATTAAGTGCCGTAATTGTGCACCGCTGCCTAGATAGAAGGCAAAAGTTATGTAATGTATTAAACTGTCAAACACGGCGAGGACACCGGTGACCGCAACCTATTGTTCTTTAATTGTGTCTATAATGACGGTACTCAACGAGTTAAACTGTCAAACACCGCGAGGACACCGGTGACCGCAACCTATTGTTCTTTAATTGTGTCTATAATGACGGTACTCAAAGAGTTAAACTGTCAAACACCGCGAGGACACCGGTGACCGCAACCTATTGTTCTTTAATTGTGTCTATAATGACGGTACTCAAAGAGTTAAACTGTCAAACACCGCGAGGACACCGGTGACCGCAACCTATTGTTCTTTAATTGTGTCTATAATGACGGTACTCAAAGAGTTAAACTGTCAAACACCGCGAGGACACCGGTGGCCGCAACCTATTGTTCTTTAATTGTGTCTATAATGACGGTACTCAAAGGATTAAATATCTCTTTCTCTTTTCGTTTCAGTCCCAAATCACCGCCCAATAGTCCGAACCTGGAGCCGTCTACTGAAGATGAAATGAAAGGAGTCTACATAAACCACTGGAGAGTGAGTATTTTAACAAACTTTCACTTTTATACACCGTTAAATCTATTTCGTGTTCGTCCCAAAGTAAAATGGTTCAATACAATGACCTTGACTTAAGTGTAGGAGAGTCATGCTTCGCCACGAATGGGCCGGCTCGACCGGAGTGATACCACGGCCTCACAGATATACCGACGTGATACAACGCTTGCGTTGTGTTTCGTCATGTGAGTGAAGATACCGGAGGCCCTATTACCCCATCCCCACTTTCCAGTCTCCCCAATCCTCGAATCCCTCTCAATCTTCAAATTCCCAATTCCCAAAAGGCTGGTAACTCACTTGTAACGGCGATGTTTCAGGTGTCCATGGGCGACGCCAATTGCTTACCATCAGTTGATGCGTCTGCTCGTTTACCGGCTTAACCCATAAAAAAGTAAATGATAACAAATATCAGTCATTTAAGAATGCATCCATTAGGAAGGAATTTTAGCTGTTGAGCCCCCATTAAGAAATATTTTTTTAAAAGACTTTTCGCTAACATATTTACTGGACCATGCAATTATTAGATTAATAATAGCTACTGCTACTTTTTAAACATCTCTATATGGCAATAGGCTCACCCCCTATTACATGGGACTCATAATATAAATAATGAAAAGTTTGTGTTACCTCTGTTTGTACCTCTGCCTATCCCTTCGGTGATAAAAGGCGTGATGTTATGTTATGTAATTGGTTGTTTGTACCGTTCTATTCGTATAATTAAGCTAGCTACTTCCGCGCGCTGCTCAGCTCCTATTGGTCGTAGCGTGATGTTTTATAGCCATCCTCGATAAATGCGCTATCCAACACAAAAAGAATTATTCAAATCAGACCTGTAGTTACGGAGATTAGCGCGTTCAAACAAACAAACAAAAAACAAACTCTTCCGCTTTATATAATAGTATAAGATAAATAGTGAGGTTAATGTTTGGACTGATGTTTTCAGGAAGACTCCAACGACTGGGTTTGGGAGTGGAGCAGTAGACCAGACCAGCTTCCACCCAAGTGAGTAACATTTACATATTCTCCTCTTTTCTCTTTAGCCTTCACACATTTTTATACGGGGTCTCACCAAGACATGCTACGCCACTGCTCTAAAGATCTATGAGGCTGGATGAGGAGGATCTTCATCAACAGCCTATAAGTGCCCACTGCTGAGCAAAGCCTCTTCTCACACAGAAAAGATTTGAGCATTAAATACCACGCTTGCTCAATGCGGGTTGGCGATTTCAAACTTATAATAAGAAATTATAAGCTCAGGTTTCCTCGCGATGTTTTCCTTCACCGTTTGTCAGTGGTGTCTGAATAATCTTAGAAAGTACATATAACTCGGTAAAAGTCACATTGGTACTTGACGTTGGTAGGTTTCGAACCCGCACTCTCATGCATGAGAAGCGGCCGTCTTAATCAGAACCAAGATCTGTATATCCAAGAAATATAAATCAAAGTCAAAGTCAAAGCATTATTTTAATTAAACCATAATTTGGTACTTTTGAAACGTCAACAAATGAAAAATAAATAATAGTCTGTCAGTCAGTCCGTCAGTGAAGCTAGGTGAAGCTAGGTGCTCATTCCAAAATGTAGATTCGAATGGAGAAGAACGAGCAAGAAACTCCATTCGTTACTCTTTTTAAAAAAGTATGTTCTACAATGTCTCTGATACATATTCCAATACTGTACGCATATGTGAGTAGCTTTTCCATATTACTTGGCTTATTTATCTAAAAATTCTTTAATGTTTTTCCCCAGGGACTGGCGGTTTAAGCACCCGACGACCAGTGCACGCGGTCCACCTTCAGCCACCTCCTCCATCGAGGTGCTGGACCAACAGCCCTCGCAACAGGTACATACCTTTTTTTTAAGGGGGTAAATCATCGAATGACTGCTCCCACCTGGGTGAGGCGGGAGGGAGTGTCAGACTCTTACTGACTAAAAACCACCCCGTTCCTTCTCCTGCACGTCGAGCCGGAGCCCCGGTTACCCATTAGTTTCTCCGCGACACAGGTACATACCTATGCGGCAATTTCACTTCGTGAGTCTTCTAGTAGACAATGTATGGAGATATAGCAGAATGTTGAATGAATGTTGAAATAATGAATGAATACTAGGATTTTGTCCTATGTCGTGGGTGTGTTTACAAACATACAAGTTGGTGTGTGTTCAAGGGGATCTGAGATTTTTTTAAAAACCTAGTAATACTTTGCCCGACCCGGGAATCGAACCCGAGACTTCTTGCCCGGCAGTCGCACTTGCGACCACTCAGCCAACGAGGCAGTCAAGGTTATATTAATTTTTATTATGTACATTCCAGGGCCACTGCCTGTCCGTCCGTCGTTCCTGCCTGTTCAGTCGGGGCGCCATCGCCGCGGTGCTCCTCACCAACGTCGTCTCATTACTGCTCGGCGCTGGAATTGGGTGAGTGCCTAACTTAATTCCGGACATCTGTTTATGATACTGTATGAAGATTGGTGGCGTTTTGATAAGGGCTCGTACACAAAACTGTGATGCGATGCGAATTCGCAACGCAAAAATTACGATGCGAAATGCTGCGATGCGATTTCGTGCGACAAGGCGTCTCACTCGTTGGCCGAGTGGTCGCAAGTGCAACTGCCAGGCAAGGGGTCTCGGGTTCGATTCCCGGGTCGGGCAAAGTATTACTGGGTATTTAAAAAATTCTCAGTTCTAGCACGGAGTCTGGAATTGTGCCCGGTATATGGCAATAGGCTCACCCCTTATTACATGGGACTCATAACATAAATAGTGAAAAGTGGGTGTTACATTGTACAGTGGCATAATGTGCACCTCTGCCTACCCCTTCGGGGATAAAAGGCGTGATGTTATGTGTATGTGTGAGGCGTCTCCCAGGGTGACCATTCCTCCGACGACCGTCAACCGTACTAAACGTATTTTAAATTGAAAACTAGGTCGTGACATGGATCGTAAAAAGAAGTGTGCACTTCTGTTATTGCTTAGGAGATACAGGAAAAAGAAACAAAGAAGATTTTGGGAAGATAAGATTCTGATGCGCGATGTGAATCGATTCGCAAGTTGTTGCGATGCATAGAGGGAGCTCGCACATTTTTGCGATGCGACGTCGCGTCACAGTTTTGTGTACGAGCCCTTATTCAATCTACCATCGATGGATTGTCCATTAATTGGTGTAGTAACGCGCTTAGTAATCTTTATATATATATTTCATCTGTGAGTGTGTATGTCACTGAACTTCTCTCAAACGAAAATTTTTATATGATGTGTGTGTTCAAGGGGATCTGGGAATGGTTTAGATTCACAAATCAGCCCGGCAGATGGCGCTGCAGTCGATGTTTAGGTTATTTATCCTAAACAGCTGAACTAATTTGAATGAATTTTTGTTTATACTATGTTGTTATATATGCAGGACAACGTCTGTTGGTTCCGCTAGTATTATTGTAATTTTTGTTTTATTTCCAGTATGTGGCTGAGCAAACGTGGCATCCTTCCACCCAGACTGATTGTTATCAACTGAAGCTCAAGACTGAGGCTCGACCACTGCAAGTAAATAACGAAATATATCCTTAACAAACATAATATTATATAACATACTATCTGCACACGCTGCCCAGCTCCTATTGATCGCAGCGTGATGTTTTACACTCGATAAATGGACTATCCAACACATAAAGAATTTTCAAAATTGGACCAGTACTTTCCGAGATAAGCGCGTTCATACAAACTTAACAAATTTATAATGTTAGTTCATAGTAATGTTTGTTAAAATGTAATATTGTTATTTATAAATGCAGTTTTTTATGTATATATAGGTAATTGTGACATAAATACAAAATAATACTATTTTAACTCGCTTTCATTATGTCGACGTGTAATGTAACAAAATCTAAGAATCTGAATTGAGATGATGACAGGGTATGAAAATTAAAAATCGAATTAGTCCGTCAGTTAGATAATGAAAAAATATTAGACACGTATTTTTTTATTTTGTCGTATAACAAAACAATACTTAGATAAAACGAATCTAAGTTTAGGAGTGGGGGCTAGAACGTCATTTCTACGTATAAAATGTACATAGAAGTGACGTCACGCGACATTTCAAATCAATATATCGTCGAAAGTATTCGTTTCTGTAAGAGAATAAAAAATACGTGTCTAATGATTTTAAATAATCTACCAGACGGACATTAAAATAGAAATTAGTCATCTACCCTATTGTGTGCAGATTAGATGACAATACAATACTATGGTGCCATCGAGCTGGTCTGATGATGGAGTCTTGGACTGATTACTAGTAAACATATCTAGTTTGGACTTAATAGATTTATCCATTCCTTCTGATAACGAGGACATATGATTAAAAGCGTGTTTTTGGTATTTTTAACTATTTTATATCACAATTATCTATGTATAATATTCCGCGTTAGATTTAGAAATGTAATACTGTTTGTAATGGATGATTTGTTAACTAAAGTTAAGCAGTTATCGACGAGGTTTGGAAATTGATGGGTCGCTGAAGAGAGAAAAGATAGTGTTTTTTAGTTAAAACTTTGATTGTTTTACTTGTCAAATGGCGATGTAGATGTCGCTACTTTGATTAAGGAGTCAGGTAAAAAGGATTATTGAGTTTTACAATTGTAGAAATTTTATAATGATTAGCACAGAATCTGTGAAGAGGTTTTACTCATATTACATGGGATTCGTAGCGTAACTGGTGAACAGTGGGTGGTTGCCATTGTATGTGCACCTCTGTCTACCCCTTCAGGGACTAAAAACATATTTTTTAACAGTTATATACAATGTTTATTGTTATGTTTTCGGCTTATTCATGTAATTATTTGACGAGGAACTCGACTAGTTTCAAGCCATGCTAGAGGCTAGAGGCATTCAGTAGCAGCGCGACAGTCGCCGCGTCGCTTGTCGCGGAATGCTGCTCATGAATATGAGCCTCTAGCATGGCTTGAAACTAGTCGAGTTCCTCGTCAAATAATTACGTGAGTAATGCTGGAATACTGAAACGCTACTCAATTTTAAGTCGTACTTAAATATCGTGCTATCTCTGTCATTTCACAAAGAATTTGTACAGACAGAAGACTGCCTCGTTGGCCGAGTGGTCGCAAGTGCGACTGCCGGGCAAGGGGTCTCGGGTTCGATTCCCGGGTCGGGCAAAGAATTACTGGGTTTTTAAAAAAATTCTCAGTAGTAGCACGGAGTCTGGAATTGTGCCCGGTATATGGCAATAGGCTCACCCCCTATTACATGGGACTCATAACACAAATAGTGAAAAGTGTGTGTTACATTGTACAGTGGCATAATGTGCACCTCTGCCTACCCCTTCGGGGATAAAAGGCGTGATGTTATGTTATGTTAGAAGTATACTTAAACGCGACTTACATTTGAGTAACGTTTCAGTATTCCGACATAAGCCGAATACATGATAATTATTAATTAATTTAGTATGTCTCACGAAAGTTTTAATACTTATATATATCGTGTTACAATTTTAACATGTTCACCTTTTACCTACAAAAAAGTAGACTTTTCGCTAAGGCTCTAGACAGACGGATCGCATTTCTACTGCAATTCAACCGCAAATTGCAGTTCGGATGCAGATGTGTCATGACTGCAATTGAATTGCAAACCAAACGAGCAGTTCTATTGCAGTCATGGCTAAACGAGCAACCCGATTGCAGTTCTATTGCAGTTATGATCAAACGGTTGCAAACCAAACGTGTAGTCTGATTGCAGTTCTATTGCAGTTATGATCAAACGGTTGCAAACCAAACGCGTAGTCTGATTGCAGTTCTATTGCAGTTATGATCAAACGGTTGCAAACCAAACGTGTAGTCTGATTGCAGTTCTATTGCAGTTATGACCAAACTGTTGCAAACCAAACGTGCAGTCCGATTGCAGTTCTATTGCAGTCATGGCTAAACGAGCAACCCGATTGCAATTATATTACAGTCGTGTCTACTGCATTCTAACTACATCTGAACTGTAATTTCTAATTGAGTTCAAATGCGGTTCGTCTGTTTAGAGCTTAAGGCTTAGAATACGATGGGTGTGCAAATTGGTTAACATTCATCTAATATAAATAAGTATGAGACTGTCTGTATGTGGGTAAGGAAAGAAAGGTAGAAAGAAAACAAAAAAAGGAAAAATACTATTAAAAAAATACAAACGTGTAGCGTGTTTAGGTAAAACTTTTTGTATTTTTCTTACATTTTTTCAAAAATAATATTTGATATATGAAATAAATAATAAATATGATACTGCGTCTCCCTTCGTAAACGTTTGGGGTGTTTGTTTGTCAAAGTGATTGGGGGTAAGCACTAAGCAGTTATCCTATATTTCCGGTTCGACCGCAGTGATACCACGGCCGACTAAAATACTAACGTTGTTTCATATTGTGAGTAGGTTACCGGAGACCAGATTACACCCCCCCTCCCTCCCAATCTCCCCAATCTCGGATTCTCCACTTATCCTCAAAAGGCCGGTAACGCACTTGTAACGCCTCTAGTGTTTCATATGTCGATGTGCGACGCCCATTGCTTACCATCAGGTGATCTGTTTGACTTTGATATAGGGATAAAAAGCAACATAGTACACGGTAAACGGATTAGTCAAATCGGTCCAGTCGTTACTGCGTTTCAATGCAAACAAACAGGCTTACTCTTAAATCCAATTCAAATCAATCGACATTGATATTGTGTCGTACTCTTGAGTAGCAACACTAGCGCCCATTGCATCAGTACTGCGTGGATATTGAATGAACTAAATGGTATTGAGTTTGGCTTTATATTCCGTACTCTGAATGCTATTGTAACAGCTACGATTGTGGTTGTATAGTGTTGAATAATTATTGAATTGAAATTGCATTGACATTGAGATTGATTTCAAGAGTAAGCACCATGGTATGATCTTTGTTCCATTATAGACAGGGTTGTCAATCGTTGCGATTATTATCTTCGATCTCAAAAATATTACCAACTTTTGTTCTCATTCGCTTCGATTTGACATTTTAAGTATTTTGTCAAGTCATCTCCACTATTACGTTGACAAACAAACAAACCGAAGGTTTTCATAATATAATAGTTATAATGCTATCAATATTTTTATATTATCGTAGTTTTTAAGACACTTCTGCTGTTGCCTATGTTGTTGTTGAGTTTGAAGATATTTTTGATTGTACCAACTAAAGAAAGTTTTATAAACTTTTGTCAAAAAAATGTTCCTTATTGCAGTGCAATAAATATCTTTATCCAATCGTAAATATCTTCAAATTCAATATTTTTAATTTTTACTTTGTAGTCTTTATTATGCACTAAGCATAATATATCATAGCATTCGCCATTTTTAAATGAAAAAAAAAATGCACGTCATCATTGTCTCTGTGATTTTAAAAATGCTATTTATTGTCTCTGCGTCGGTGTTGCCAGGTTTATTATTAAAATTTCTACCAAAATATGGCACTTGCAGTTGTATGGGTTGGATATGATGTTTCCTAATTCTTCTTCTCCCATCCTTCCCATCTTCTATCCTCAAATGTCTAATCCCTAATTCTCTAAGGGCCGGCAACGCATTTGCTAACTCCACTAGTATTGCGGGCGTCCATGGGCGGCGGTGATTGCTTACAATGAGGAGATCCGTCGTTTGCCGCCTTTTTAAAATGTCGTATCCAATCTATATAATATATTTATTTCATTATAATAACATACTATTAAAAAAAGAATTTTAGTTTAATTAAAGAAAATGTCTAAGAAATATCTTCTTTTTGTTTCTTTTTCTTTCTTTATTAGAAGAATTGGCTAGATTTCTGTTTGTACATTTTCGTTCTATGTGGTTTGAAGTTCAATGTTGCTTTTTTAATTTATAATTGACTTGACAAAAGTATTGGTCTCCTGTATCGTGTGTGCGTTTACAAACACTTTCTCATACACATCACATACGAACACGGAACTGCAATTTGTGGATCACACAAAAAATACCAATTCTAATGGGGGCTACCGTTTTTAACACCAGATGGCACTGATTTATATAAAGACGTTTTTGTCCCATCATTGTATTTGTCAATTTCATGACCAATGTTGTGATATAAGCTAATTCTCTATTGGACTAGAGGTTCGCACGAGTTCCTTCTAGCTAGATAAGCAAAAAAACGAGAGGCACACTAGCTCCACCTGGTGAAAATAAAACCGGTAGCCCCCATTTAGGGATGATGACGGGGTATGAAAATTAAAAATCTAATTAGTCCGTCAGTTAGGTAATGAAAAAATATTAGACACGTATTTTTTTATTTTGTCTAATAATAAAACAAGATAAAACGAATCAAAGTTGGAGTGGGGGCTAAAACGTCATTTCTATGTATAAAATGTACATAGAAGTGACGTCACGAGACATTTCAAATCAATATATCGTAGAAAGTATTCGTTTCTGTGAGAAAATAAAAAATACGTGTGTAATATTTTTAAATAATCTATCAGACGGACATTAAAATAAAAATTAGGCATCTACCCTACAGGAGTTATACATACATATCTGTGACCAATTTTTACCCGACTGTAGAAAGGGTACAGTCTCTTTATCATATTTTTGATAATTTTCAAGAGTTTCAAGTCGATAAGTTAGAAATGCAACATTGTATCTCTTAACTGATTTATTTTATTTTACTCACACGATTTGTAAATATAATATATGTTATGTCATTTTAATCGTACCTCGTAAGGCGCTTACAATATAAGGATATATGCATTTTTATTAAAATCTTGTTGTTTTATTTTTTAAATAGTTGTCCCCTTATTGCTTTCTTTTGGTCTCTCGTCGACTCATTTTGGATTTGATTTCGGAGTTCGGAGATTCTGATTATTATGGTAACCTGAATAATCCCTGTCTCGTTGGCTGACTGGTCGCAAGTGCGACTGCCGGGCAAGGGGTCTCGGGTTCGATTCCCGGGTCGGGCAAAGTATTACTGGGTTTTTAAAAAATCTCAGTAGTTGCATGGAGTCTGGAAATGTGCCCGGTATATGGCAAAAGCAATGGGATGAAATTTTGAACAGAAGAAGATAGATTAGGGGAACATGGGTAGATTATGGTCTGGACTGGAATAATACGAAGGCCACTTTTTATCCCACGAGATCGCGGGTGAAACCGCTGGTAAAAGCTTAACTTAAAAGAGAGAAAGGATAACATTTGCTAGGAGAAAATAGCAGATGTAAAAATCAAACAATTGTTCCGTGCGGCTATCAATCGCCACAACGTCCACGCAACACGTTACGCAGCTGCCGGTTGCCTAGCCACTGTGCCAACCGTGCAGTTTGATACAGTACTCTTATCATAAAAACTTCTTCTAAAATGACACCTTTATTTTTTCCAGTGGTAACATTAATTCAACTGTCAATGTCACCGCTGTCAAATTAACAACGCCGCCGTTTTCAAAACGTTTTTGGTACTGAGTTGTTTTTTTTAACGAAATTTTATCGTAGCACAAAATTAATTCAGTGGTTGGCAGGACGGCAAGATGTCTTGGAAAATGATAGTTTTTCTCACAACTGTTTTACATTTGTTGATTATAAGTATTATCGTGTCGTTTGCTACATATCATCTCACTTCTGAGATTTCAATGTGATTGTTTGAAAATTCATCGTTTTATACAAGTAAGTATTTTTATAAATACGTACTACTACGGGCAGCAAGATAACTTAGCCTTACGGTAATCGAACACCGTAGGTAGTTATGAGGTGATTGAGAAACAAACAATTACACACAAACAATTATTATAATATTAATAAGTTAAAATTTTATAGCGGCTGGTTGGTCATGCATGAGGGAAGGCCTATGCATGCAATCCACGTTGTCCAAGTACACCGGCAATACTAAAGTTACCATGAGTGTGTTGTAGACCATGTATAAAATGAAGGTAATCTTCAGGTATAATAAATTAGGTTTTACAAATGCTTCGTCAGTAGCAGTAGTTGAAAAACCAGTTAGTGATAATTACCATAAACTGTATACTTTTGTCTTATGGTAGTATACAGAATGAGAAACTGCAGTTATTGAAAATTACATTGAAATAGTTATTAGTCATGGCAATAAATATAGGTCCATGCTCTAAAGTACATTCGTTTTACAAACGTGACTTTTATTATTATTAGTTATATAATATTTTATAAGTACTTGATTTTATACTAGGTTTTTCCATTGATTATTTAGTCTTTTAAGCGAAATACCATGGGGATTGCAGTAGAATGCGAAAGATGAAAATTTAAGGCATGATTCGTAACATTTAATTAGCGTACTTCGCTGAGATTGAAAATAAATTTTAAAAATGTAGGTCGTGCGCTGCGTTAGGCTTAGGCATGATAACGCTGAGGGCGTCTGCTTAGCGTGCTGTTTCATGTAATCTCATATATCAGCGTCATCAGCGTGCGACGGGCGACCCGCTGCATGCAGCGCACGGCCTAAAGCCATAAACAAAAAAAACGCATTAGACGTTGCACTGAGCGTAACGAAACGCGAAACCATAAACTTCAAAATAAAACAATGTGATAATCTGTAGTCTGTATCTGTCAAAGTTTCAATGGCGGACGTCCTCGTATTCTGATCGCAACAAACATATTTATCACGTTTTTAACCAACTTAAACGCTACATGAATATATATTCCACCGTAAAAACAACATAAACGGTGAACAATGTCCACTGTGGTGTCGGACTGTTTCACAATCGGCAGTATAGTTGCGACGCGAACGTGTTACAATGAAAATATCGAGGGAGAAGTTCTAGCTTTTGATCCTCAAACTAAGATGCTTATACTCAAATGTCCGTCTTCGAGCGGTAATCCTAAGCGCCATGACGTAAATATTGTGAATCTATCGTTGGTTAGTGATGTCCAAATCAAGAAAGAAGTGACCACGGCGCCTGAACCTCCACAATCTCTCAACTTGCACAGATTAAACACACGAGTTCGCAATTCAATAGAGAATAAGAGAAGATTAGTGAGTATACAACCTCCTTTTTGAATATAGACCGTTCTTTTTTTAATTTCCGGGGCCTTTTTTTATTATCATGTGGTTTTGAGATGATGAAATTTTGATGTATTTATTTGGCCTAATTCCTACACTTTCGTTCAACTTTTTACCTCTTTTTGTATGGAGAATATTAATACAGATAACTGTAATCATAAATGTGCAGTCAAAAGTCTATCTTTGTAATTCAAAACAAGTTTTAAGCATAACTTTCTCTTTCAAAACTTTATCACAACTTCAGCCCAAGGGTTGCCATTTTTGAGATTATCTATAGGTAGGTCTTTGAATGAAAAGAAGATCTCCATTCTTTCGGTCTTTTACCAATTTGTTTTAGGTTCAGCAATGAGACATTAGACTGAACATCTCCCAGGCCTTGCACTAACCATGTAGTCGGCAGATTATAGTATTTATTAGAAAAATGTAGTACTTTTTACAAATATTAATAGTAATGCCTTCACAACTTCTTTTCCAAACTTTTGTAAGTACTTCGCAGTATTAGGAAGTCTTGATTACTCAGAAATATAAAAATGAATATGACTCTTTGATCTCTACTTATTCTTATTAGATCTAGAAGGTTAATAACTATACTCCTTATATCATGAATGGTGAAAGTTACATTTCATAAATTGAGAGACTAGCTACTGTTACCGTCCCGGAGAACCTAACGGGTTACCGGGGCTCCGGCTCGACGTGCAGGAGAAGGAACGGGATGGTTTTTAGCCAGTATGAGTCTGACACTCCCTCCCGCCTCACCCAGGCGGGAGCAGTCATTCGATGATTTTCCCCCCTTAAAAAAAGCTACTGTTACCGGCTCCTACTAGATACTTCTACTACACATAGGCTGATAAAAGGTAGCCTGTATGTTATTTCATACCATAATCTACCCCTCTCCAAAATTTCATACAGATCCTTTCAGTCATTTTGACATGATTGAGAAACAAACAAAATCACAAACTTTCGCTTGTGAGGTTTATAATAATAATAATAAGATTAGATTTATTAAGCCGGCTGGTTGGTCATTCATTATCATCATCGTCAACAGCCTATAAATGCCCACTGCTGAGCAAAGCCTCTTCTCACACGGAGAAGGTTTGAACATTAATCACCACGCTTGCTCAATGCAAAAATTATAAAAAATTATAATTAGAAATTGTAAGTCCAGGTTTTCTCACAATGTTTTCCTTCACAGTTTGTCAGTGGTGTCTAGATAATCTTAGAAAGTACATATAATTCGGAAAAGTCACATTGGTACTTGCTGTTGATATGTTTAGAACCCGCATCCTCACGCATGAAAGCTGGGCGTCTTAAACCTTCGGGCCAACACGACTTTTTAACGGTTGGTCATTAGGTGAGGTTGCACGGGCCTGCGGAGGGCGAGCATGGGTAGCTCATCACCAGACCGGAGCGTACGGCGCATCGCGTTGCGTGAGCGCCTCAAAGAGCCATCAGACTATCATGAGTACTACACTACCTATTAGGGCTGTGATACCAATACGGAGTCACGGAGAATGTAAAAGGTTACTGGGGATCTGGCTCGAAGTGCAGGAGCAGTTTTTAGTCAGTAAGAGTCTGACACTCCCTCCCACCTCACCTAGGCAGAGAAGACATCAATGATTTTCCCCCGTTAAAATAAAAAGGGGAGGCCTATGTTCAGCAGTGTATGTTTTATGGCTGATAATAATAAATAAATAAATAAAATAAAAAGCCATTTATTTCTTACAGGTGATTTTACATTATATTCTTGCTGTTAGTATTGTTAGTGTAGATTAAAATCAATTAATTTATTGTTAATGTTGGTTAGTTTGCATCCTGTAAGAACCCCTATTGGGTAAAGGCCTCCTCCAAAGCATTCCACTTTTCTCTATCCTGTGTTACAATAGTCCACTGAGGGCCCGCTATTTTCTTAATATCGTCTTCCCAACGAGTCGCAGGTCTTCCTATATTTTGCTTACCTAGTGGGCCGTTCCAGGTTATTTTTATGGTCCATCTCAGGTCTGTTAGTCGCCCTACATGTCCTGCCCATTTCCACTTAAGTTGTATGTTTAATATTTTTAATATTTATTCACTATTTAGTTCATAGGTTACACCACAACACGCGTAATGTGATACTCAGTCTCTGCAGTACGCGTTCGCGTCGAGTCGGGCCACCACTGTTATTGTAGGTGTAGTGTGTGGAGACAAATGATACGCTCGAGAGTCTAATGCCAACTGTGTTTATTTCATACCTTAAACGCTAGGTTACATACTGACGCTAAGTTCCTAATATGCTAACATGTCTGCGTGTCCCCACAGCCGACATGATGATTAAAATGAACATTTTCCATTGCAGGTGTCAGCATTATCAGCATGTTTGGATCCAGAGGGGCAGCGACTGTTCATGGCGATTGCACGAGTCATTGACGATGTGTCCTGGGCTGGACAGAACATCAGGGTCTACAATGAAGTTATAATTACACCTCCTTACAAGGTACATAGCGTATAAATTGGATTGTAATGTTAATTGCACGGTTGGTGCGGTGGCTGGGCAACCGGCTGCCGTGCAACGTGTCGCGGATTCGATTCCCGCACGGAACAACACTGTGATCCAGAAATTGTTGTTCCGGGTCTGGGTGTCATGTGTATGTGAACTTGTATGTTTGTAAACGTACACACGACACAGGAGATAATGTGGGGCAACGTTTTTATATAAGAAAAACAAATATTTATTTAATCCAGGCAGGCAGTTGAGACAACTGATAAATGCCTGTATCGTATTCTTCTATCAGTAGTTAATTCTATGTTGTGTATCTGTCAAGTCTGTTTTTGAACTGGTTAACACTTTGTGGTGAGCGTTTCGCGCGCGCCCCAGAGAGTCATCAGACCACCAGGGATGGGGCTCAATAGGACTTAATGGGTTACCGGGGCTCCGTCTCGAAGTGCAGGAGTGGGAACGGGGTGGTTTTTAGTAAGAGTCTGACACTTCCCGCCTCACCCAGGCGGGAGCAGTCATTGGATGATTTGCCCACCTCAAAAAAGTGTCATAATCTATAAATAGTAGTTCCGTGTCTGTGTGTGACGTGTACGTCAAAGTGATTGTAAATGTACATTAAAGTTTAAATGACTATAAAATAAAAATATTTACGAGTATATCGAATGGTCGCAAGTGCAAGTGCCGGGCGAGTTGTCTCGCGTTTGATTCCCGGGTCGACCTAAGTAATACTGGGTTTTAAAAAAATCTCAGTATTAACATGGAGTCTGGAATTGTGGCCGGTATATGGCAATAAGCTCACCCCTTATTACATGGGACTCATAACATAAATAGTGAAAAGTGAGTGTTACATTGTACAGTGGCATTAACTGCCATAATGTGCACCTCTTCCTACCCCTTCGGGGATAAAAGGCGTGATGCTATGTTATGTTTATAATAGAAATATCTCTCATTGTTTCAGGTTGACAACGTAATAGGCGAGAAAGACTCAAAACCATATAATTACATTAAGAAATTCGTGGAAAGACATTGGCGTGACCACCGCGACCACCGCGACCACACCGCACCAAACTCGAGCCAACATCAGTAAACTTATATATTATATATATAAACAATATAATTATTATATATATATATTATTTATAATTTATACATAAAGACGCTGTTATTAAAATTCTATATATAAATCTGGCTTACCATCCCCGCTTCATCAACAGCCTATAAATGCCCACTGCTAAGCAAAGCCTCTTCCCACACGGAGAAGGTTTGATCATTAATCACCACGCTTGCTCAATGCGGGTTGGCGATTTAAAACTTATAATTAGACATTATAAGCCCAGGTTTCCTCACGATGTTTTCCTTCACCGTTTGTCAGTGGTGTCTAAATAATCTTAGAAAGTACATATAATTTGGAAAAACTCAAATCACCATCCCCGCTTATGTTAGTTATATATATTTTTATCTTCTGTCCGCGACTTTGTACGCGCAATCCCGTTATCTTCCGTTCCCGTAGGATTTTTAGGATTTTTGTCTGTCATAAGAACCTTCTCCTAATAATAACAAATACAACTACAAAAGAATTAGTTAACTCAGTCCAGCCATTCACGCGGGATGCCGTGACCAAGGGAAAAATGGATTCATTTTTATATATATACTAGTGGACCCGACAGACGTCCTGCATATCCATTTAAATGTATAAACAAAAATTCATTCAAATTAGTTCAGCTGTTTAGGATATAACCTAGTAACCAACTGCAGCGCCATCTGCCGGGTTGATTTGTGAATCTAAACCATCCAGGGCGCCACTCAAACGCATACAGAAAAATTCATTTAAATCGGTCAAGCCGTTTAGGAGGAGTTCAATGACATACACACGTACAGCATAATTATATATATAAAGATACTAGCAGACCCAACAGACGTTGTCCTGCATATCCACTTGAATGTATAAACAAAAATTCATTCAAATTAGTTCAGCCGTTTAGGATAAATAACCTAGTAAACAACTGCAGCGCTATCTGCCGGGCTGATTTGTGAATCTAAACCATTCCCAGATCCCCTTGAACACACACAAAAAAATTCATCAAAATCGGTCCAGTCGTTTGAGAGAAGTTCAGTGACATACACACTCACAGAAGAATTATATATTTAAAGATAACCCTAAGCTCGGTGTGCCTCTTGGCATAGGCCTCCTGACTCCTTCCATTGCACCCAGTCTTGTGGAACTCTACCACAAAGTTAGACATATGTCATCTTTCCATCGGGTTTTTAGACGTCCCTGCCTCCTTTTACTGTCCTTTGGATACCACAGTGACTTGTTTGCTCCATTTATCTTGGTTACACTTCAGCATTGACCCGTCCAGCTCCATTTGAGATGGTCTATTCGTTTTTTTTTTAACGTTGCCCCACATTAGGATTTTCTCCTGTGTCGTGGGTGCGTTTACAAACATACAAGTTCACATACACATGACACCCAGACCCGGAACAACAATCTGTGGATCACACAAAGAGTTGTTCCGTGCGGGAATCGAACCCGCGACACGTTGCGCAGTACCCAGTTGCCCAGCCACCGCACCAACCGTGCAGTCTAAATTCGTGTCAGTATATAATACCCTATGTATAATACATACAATACCAGATCATAATTTATTTCAGTTCCACATTTCATCTCGATCCCTTCTCCCCCCTGACGTTATTCAGTAACAATACATACATACGAACACACAAACTCACACTATAAGTAAACTCACACTCAAAAGCATTTATTTAAACTGTCAAACACTAAGCGGTCACCGGTGACCGCAACCTATTGTTCTTTAATTGTGTCTATAAATACGGTACTCGACGAGTTAAATTAACCTTTTGAGTACCGTCATTATAGACAAAATTAAAGAACAATAGGTTGCGGGCACCGGTCTCCTCGCGGTTTGACAGTTTAAACCTTAATTTGGTACTTTTGAAACGTCAATAAATACAAAATAAATAATAGTCTGTCAGTCTGTCCGTCACTGAAGTTAGGTGAAGCTATGCGCTCGTTCCAAAATGTAGATTCAAGTGGAGAAGAACGAGCAAGAAAGTCCATTCGTTCGTTTTAAAAAAAAGTCTATTTTACAATGACTTTTTTTACATATAAACCTTCTTCTCGGTTATCTTCTGTCAGCGGCTTTACCCGCGTTATCCGTAGCCTGTGTTATTCCAGATTATAAACTATCTGTCTATCAAGTTTCATCTAAATCCGTTCAGTAGTTTTTGCGTAAAAGTGCTACAAACATACATCGTCAAAAAATTTCGCATCTATAATATTAGGAACGATTTACACACACAATTGTTTCACTTTCCTTAATCAAAAATAAATTATTTCGACTGTTCAATACAATAAAATATTAAAAAATAATCACACTTTCATTAATTGATTTTATGACCAAATTAATTTTAGTATTTTTCCAGCAAATTTTTAAGAAATAACTATGCTGTTTGACGCTAAAAAACAGTGACGTCACAATACACAATCTCGTACAAAATTCATAGAAACCTGTCGTTTTTTACAGTTAGAAAAAAGTATTGAATTCGACTGGTTGGCAAGTACACCATTGTTTTGAAATCGTATCATAAACATTTAATTAAATATACAATAGTTTTTGTGAATATCGAAAACAATGTCTTCATTACATCATTGAATAGAAACTTACTTGTAATAACCATTGAAATATATATTTGTTATATAAAAAACAATTGGTTTTATATTATGTGTCGTCATGAGGTAATGGTAACATGTAAACAGTGACTCATGTAGTGTAGAGATTGTCCAGTCAACTGATGGTAGCGTGGACTGTCCAGGCGATACGTACTTAGGTATCGGCATGAGCTAATGGTAACATGTAAACAGTGACTCATGTAGTGTAGAGATTGTCCAGTCAACTGATGGTAGCGTGGACTGTCCAGGCGATACGCACTTAGGTATCGTCATGAGCTAATGGTGACATGTAAACAGTGACTCATGTAGTGGAGAGATTGTCCAGTCAACTGATGGTAGCGGGGACTGTCCACGCTATACGTACTAAGAAATACATGATATATAATATAAAACTATGTTTTTTTAATTATTGATACAACTAAAATATTAATTACTCTGAGAAGAAACGCTGAAAAATACTCTGAGGTCCAGTCTCTTTCACAGCCCACAACGAGCGAACAAAAATTGAATTTGCCTTTAAAATTTTAATAAATCAACTTTTCAAATATATCTTTTAATTTTGTCGTCAATATGAAATAAGTGGAATTTTAACTGAAATTGTATATCTGAAAATGTCATGCGTTATTTAAAAATTATTTAAAAAATTCAAACCATATATATAAATACCAGAGATAAATATGTTTTGGTTAAAAATCCATGGAAAAGTAAAACAATGTTTTTTTTTTTTGCTTTTCAACACATGAACTATATATTAACGTTTTATTTATATATAATTACAATTATACATAGAAATATCTATAATAATTATGTATGCGTCGAAAAAATTTTATGTTTTTTCTTTTTTTTTTGTTTTTTTTTATACGAACTCCATAAATTTTTTGTCGTCGGCTTTAGGTTTGGTCGTAAAGTTCAATTGTGGAATAGTTTTCTGTGAATATTTCAGTCTAATAGGTTTTTATTTATTAACCTTTTTTTAATTTTTTATGGAATTTTTTTATCGAATTGTTTTTAATTTTACAACAAAATTTCGTTTTTAAACTTAGGGACTACTTCATTGATTGAGTAGTCACATCGCATGAGGTCTAGGGTTCGATTCCCGAGCAGAGTAAAATATTATCATTATTTTACGATTGCTAATATTTTATCATAACAAGTTATTTTAAAATGTCGTCCATTCTATTTACGTAGGATACCCTACTTTTTAATTTATCCTTTTTTTGTTTAAATTGTAAAAACCATTTCAAATTGAACTTTACTACTAAGACTATAAGATTCACATCCCGGTACGGTTTGGAGTTCGTATATAGTATAGTATTTATATAACTACTGTTGGAGTAAGAATTAGTGAAAAAAAATAATTAAAAAATTAAAAAAAGGATTTTTTGTTTCATTTTTTTTCTGCACCCTCTATTGACGAGCTCCACTATTAACATCATCAACAGCCTATAAATGCCCACTGCTGAGCAAAGCCTCTTCTCACACGGAGAAGGTTAGAGCATTAATCACCACGCTTGCTCAATGCCTGCACGGTTGGCGCGGTGGCTGGGCAACTGACTGCCGCGCAACGTGTCGCGGGTTCGATTCCCGCACGGAACAACTCTGTGTGATCCACAGATTATTGTTCCGGGTCTATGTGTCACGTGTATGTGAACTTGTATGTTTGTAAACGCACCCACGACACAGGAGAAAATCATAGGACAACGTTTTTTAAGAAAAAAAAAACATGCGGGTCGGCAATGTCAAACTTATAGTTAGAAATTATAAGCCCAGGTTTCCTCACGATATTTTCCTTCACCGTTTGTCAGTGGTGTCTAGATAATCTTAGAAAGTACATATAAGTCGGAAAAAGTCACATTGATACTTGCCGTTGGTAGGTTTCGTTATACCCTGGTGCATCAGAAGCGGGTGTTTCGAGCCTCCAGGTCACCTCGACGACAAGTGGAATTATCTGTGCCTTTAGCCAAACACCACTTTAGCGCTTGTTCTACAGAGAGAGTAGAAAACTAAATATATGGGGATGACACTGACAAGTGTCAAAATTTACGTCATATGTATGCACAGAGCGTAGAGCACAGTTCTTAGGGTTTGCAACTCCAACTTCAGACCTTGGCACCCCCCAGAATTTGTCGCCCTGGGCCATCGCCGCATCACGCCCCCCCCACCCCCTAACCCCGGCACTGTATGATTAAGTATATTAGTAGCCAGATGGGCAAACGCCATTAGCGCCAACGCATACTGAATGAGACCTGCACAGGAACGTTGTGCTTGGCACAGGCAAAGGGAGGCCTATACCCGGCAGTGGGTGTCGCGGAGAACCTAAAGGGTAACCGGGGCTCCGGCTCGACGTGCAGGAGAAGGAACAGGGTGGTTTTTAGTCAGTAAGAGTCTGACACTCCCTCCCGCCTCACCCAGGCGAGAGCAGTCAATCGATGATATTCCCCCCTTAAAAAATACCCGGCAGTGGGTGATGATGATATAATGATGGCAGTAAGTACCATTGAAAAGCTGTATCCTTCTACGGGCCTCCTCGAAGCTGTTCCTACCAAGCTGCACCTACAAATGTTCAATGCAAATAATCCTTTATTTTGTAGCGTTTTTACTTCTGGTAGATAAAATATAAACAGTAATACGATTTCCGATTGTACGAAAACATAATCTTAATTTGATAAAAGGAGATCACATGTATGGGTCTTTCTAAAAATGCCTTTCTTTTCATTATTTACGTTAAGAGTCCCATGTAATGGGGGCCCTATTGCCATATACCGGGCACATTTTCAGACTCTGTGCTACTACTAAGAATTTTAAAAACCCAGTAATACTTTGCCCGACTCGGGAATCGAACTCGAGACCCCTTGCCCGGCAGTCGCACTTGCGATCACTCGGCCAACGAGGCTAAACTTAATAAGTTTATTTTTTTTTTCAAAAAAATGCAATTTCATAGGATTCATCTTATACAACGATTGAACGGCAATGTAAAAATTAACGATGTTTTTCATGTATTTTTTATCTGTAGGTATCAATCGAAGTAATCACCCATGCAATTAACGCATCTTTGCCAACGCAGAGGCAGTTTATTCATTCTTAAAGAAATCAGCTGGACATCAACTGCTCAACTGATAAAGCTGGACGGCAACAAATTCTTCAAAGGCATTACGAACTGTCTCGGGTATTGAAATTTTATCCCGGCAAGAAGTTATCCAAATTCTCGAATAAGTAGTAGTCTGTAAGGTCTGGTGAATAGGGCGAATGAAGGAGAGCTTCCACCACCAGTTCTTGCAACTTGGAGACCGTCTGTTGTTTAATGTGGTCGCGTGTTGCCGTTCAGAAGTAGCGGGGACGAACAAGTAAAACAAGTGAATTTATTTCTGCAAATAGGCTACAAGGCAGCACTTTTACACGTCAATTTTATCAAGCAGACGATGAGGTCGAACGATTAACCAATGCTGGTTTTGATGTGCCAGCTTCTCCATCATTGTGTTCAGTTCTTCACACTACACATCTGCAATAATGCTCACCCAGTTTGGTAAGAAGTTATGTTGAATCACACCGGCGCTTAGACTATCAAACAGTGACCATCACGTTTCTAGGTGTAAGTTTTCGTTTAGATTAAAGCACTTAAATTAGGTGCTGAACCAGGATTTAACCAACTAACTGAGCGCTTGCGGTTATCAAACAGAATCCATTTTGGATCGCAGGTAACAATGCGGTTCAAAATTTCTTAATTTGTGTGACTGTTGAGCAGTGCAAGGCACGTCTAATTTAAAATTAGAATTCTTGGCCAACCAAAAATTGTTTTGATTTGAAATGGCTAGTAGGTACTGCAGAACGGCAATTTCATAGGTTCAAGACCTGTGGCAGTCGCGGAGAACCTAACGGGTTACCAGGGCTCCGGCTCGATGTGCAGAAGAAGGAACGGGGTGGTTTTTAGTCAGTAAGAGTCTGACACTCCCTCCCGCCTCATCCAGGCGGGAGCAGTCATTCGATGATTTCCCCCCCTTAAAAAAATAAAAAAAGACCTGTGGCGAGTTAAAGTATTATCGTATACCTATACCTACATAGTATATTCCAAATTCAATACTTGTTTTCGATGAAACCGTCACCACGTAATAAAGAAATAGGTCCATTTTATCAAGGTTTTGCATTCCATGATCTTTCCGCAGACTTTAACAGTCAGTTTATCTGCCGTACCATCCTTTACTGGAACTATTTCGCCGCATTTTCAGGCCCTTATTTGAGAACCTCTAGATAAGACCAGAATGCAGAAATTTTCAGGATCGGGGTATTACCTTCACTCTTAGTCCAGTGCATTATTATCATTTGACCAAATTTTTAGTTTAATTTGTTTTAGTGTAATTTATTTATTAAATCTAATCAGGATCACCTGTACAGACAACTGTACAGGTTTAATTTAGTTTTATATACATAATTACTGTCGCGACGCGCGTCAGCACTTTTGTACGACTATTTAAACTGTATCATTAGCATTTTATATCACTGCACTTTATCATTTGTATCAATAAGTATCAATATACTCTCGTCACAGAAGTTTGTGTTATTTTATCATTTCTACGCAATCTTCGTGTCTATATCAACGAGAGGCAGTCAACCTATCAACTATCATCCAAGTGTAGGCGCTTACAACCCCTACATCACCAGTTACTCCAAAACTTCGATTATCCTAGTTTTTATAGTTTTCCCTTTATGTGGCCATAAAACCCTAACTCTGTACCAAATTTCAGCTCTTCTCTGAGGTCATGGGAAGTACTAGTTCTATTTTGATGATCATGAGTGAGTGAGTGAGTGTCATAAATGCGAAACTTTGCTTTCGCTTAACTTCGGAACTAAATGATTTGTAGACTTGAAATTTTGGATTTTAAGTATGTGATTATAGCTTACTGGATGATGAAAATTTTTGTGTTATGGTCGTATCCAGAGGTTCTCAAATAGGAACCTGAAAATGCGGCGAAATGGTTCTAGTAAAGGATGGTACGGCAGTCGTGCCCCAGATAAAACATGTGTTGCGTATATGTAGATAGTAGACACGAACTGCTTTGTGTAATAAAATGGGGTTAATATAGCACGTAAGATTTTTGTAACAATATTAATTTTAATTTTGAGTCCGTGGAGAATAAGAAAACTAATATAATAATCCTTACTATATTACTATAATATTATAAATCGTAAAGTAAGTTTGTTTGTTTGTTCCACTTTCACGCCGTAACTACTAAACCGATTGCCTTCAATTTTTGCAAACGTGAAGTTAGAAGTCTGGATTAAATAATAGGGTACTTTTTATCCCGGAAAAATGTGATATTCTCGAGGGAAAACGAAATTATCGGTATAGATGGCGCTGTGTGTATTGGTATATGTCACATAGGCTACTTTTTATCCTTTTGGACGCAAGCGAAGCCGCGAGTAAAAGCTAGTATAATAATAAATAGCTCATCCCGTACCTTCTTCTGGGCCTACCGCGACGTCTAATGACGTCGAAAAATATTTCACTATATTTTGTCATCGTTTTCGGTAGCATTGCGTTTACACCCTGTATAGGAGGCAAAAAAAACAACAAAATAATGATAGTAACATTTATTCCTAATGCAATCAACTACTAATAACACGATTATTTATTTAACATTTTATTTCATAATATTAGGCAATAATAATAATAATAATGGCAACTTCTTTGCTGGCATAAACACATCTATAGAGCATTTAAAACAGTTAATAGACAGACTCTTAAACCTGTGCCTTTAGCCAAACGCCACTTTAGCGCTTGTCTACAGAGAGAGTAGAAATCTAAATGCATGGGGATAACACTGACAAGTGTAAAAATTTACGCCAATCACTACATAGTATAACACAACGTCGCTATCCGCCGTCTGTCTGTCCCTATGTATGCTTAGATATTTGAAACTAAGCAACGGATTTTGATGCGGTTTTTTTAATAGATAGAGTGATTCTTTAGGAAGGTTTATATGTATAATACATGCGTAATATAGTAGAGAAACAATGATAAATTTAGAGGTTTTTAATTGCACCCGTGCGAAGCTAAAGAAGTATGTAAGGAGCGCAGTAGGTGGCGCTCTGTAGTTTCTGTATACCATCAGATGGGCGATATAATCGATTCTACTATATTTTGAATGCTCTAAATATAATTAACTAACGATAGTTGCACAATGCTAAAAGTGCTTGACGAAATCTAATACAGATTTTTTAATTACAAGACAAATTTATAATGGACTATTTAGGTTACATAAAAGATACTATTTATTTAATTGAAACTAAAAATAATAATTATAATTCGTTTGGTTACATTACAATCATAGTTTAAAATAATTATAATCGATACAAAAAACTGCAAATCAAATTACGCATTTTCTGTTAATTTTCAAATGATTTTAATTAAAAAACAATTCTCAATTTACCATTTTCGAGGATTCTCGATTTAGTTTCGAGCTCAACTGGGGCTCATATTCATGAGCAGCGTATACTAACAACATCACACATTTAATTTGTTATTATAGTTGGTTATGAGCCCCGTACTAGCTTCGAAACTAATCGGATAATCTCTTAATAATTTACGAAGGTAAGTTGTGGACAATATTATTTAAAATTTTGTATATATCATGATTGTTATCTTATTAATCCTTACTAATATTATAAATCGGAAAGTGAGTTTGTTTGTTTGTTCCGCTTTCACGCCGTAACTACTAAACCGATTGCTTTGAATTTTTGCAGACGTAAAGTTAGAAGTCCGAATTAAATAATAGGGTACTTATTAACCCAAAAAATTGATATTCCCGAGGAAAAACAAAAGCATTAGTATAGATGGCGCTGTGTGTATTGGTATGTCACATAGGCTACTTTTTATCCTTTTGTGACGCGAGCGAAGCCGCGGGTAAAAGCCAGTATTATTAATAAATAACTTTGTGTGTTTGTTTGTATATTTGTTGCGTAATCACATCAAACTGCTGAAGGGATCGAGATGATATTTGGAACAGGGGGAGATTATGGTGTGTACTAACACATAGGTTACTTTTTATCATACAGGAAGGCGGGCGAAGCCACTAGAAGAAGTTAATTACAGAATAATCATCAACTTTTATAGCGTGGTGCTAAAATTAATAATTCTTTCATAAACCACGTTGGACAAACCGATTTCAACACCCTCTTTTTTAAAGTCGGTTAATTAATATAGGCAGTCATGGTGGATCGGAGGTTTAATTAAGACGCCCACCTCTCATGCATGAGGGTGCGGCCTCGAAACCTACCAACGGCAAGTACCAATGTGACTTTTTCCGAGTTACATGTACTTTCTAAGATTATCTAGACACCACTGACAAACGGTAAAGGAAAACAAAGTGAGGAAACCTGGCCTTATAATTTCTAATTATAAGTTTGTAATCGCCAACCCGCATTGAGCAAGAGTGGTGATTAATGGTCAGACCTTCTCCGTGTGAGAAGAGGCAAGTGTAATTTGATTTACAGTTCTCTCGTAACAAATTAACATATTGTATAACAATGATAATAGTATATTTAATTTAACATTGTTCGTTAAAAAAACTTTACTATTACTAAAATAGTGAAGCTTTTTACTAAATTGATTAACAGTTGTGCTAAAATGGATTTCAAAGACAAAAGGAGGACGGGCAGACATGTTTGGGAATTGTATTTACTGACCAATGACGACCAGATCTATGTCGTTAGCTCTCTTCATGACTATCATTTGTTATTACGAGGGCTTTTTTAAGGGGGAAAATCATCAAATGACTGCTCCCGCCTGGGTGAGGCGGAGGGAGTGTCAGACTCTTACTGATAAAAACCACCCCGTTCCTTCTCCTGCACGTCAAGCCGGCCCCGGTACCCGTTAGGTTCTCCGCGACTATTACGGGGGCTAGTCTCAATTAGTTGTGGAGAAAATGTTATAGTTAGTCTACAGCCTCACAGAAAACCGACGTGAAACAACGCTAACGTTGTGTTTCGCCGTGTGAGCGAGGTTAGCAGAGGCATAATTACCCCCCCCCCCACCGTTCCCCAATCGCTGAATCCCCAACAATCCTCAAATTCCGCGCGCGCCTTAAAGAGCCATCAGACCACCACGGATGGGGCCCAATAGGGCTGATGCCGATACGGAGTCGTGGAGAACTTAACGGGTTACCGGGGCTCCGGCTCGAAGTGCAGGAGTAGGAACAGGGTGGGTTTTAGTCAGTAAGAGTCTGACAATCCCTCTCGCCTCACCCAGGCGGGAGCAGTCATTCGGTGATTTTCCCCCCTTAAAAATCTCAAAAAACATAAGCCTGGTCGTTATTGGTCGGTAGGTACCTACATTCTGCCCGTCACCCTTCACCTACGTTTTATATAAGCGCGGTTAAATATAAACTGTTACGCTAGACAAGTGCTTTAAATACACTTATGTTGGAATACTGAAACATTACTCAATGGGGATGATGACATGGTATGAAAATTAAAAATATAATTAGTCCGTAAGTTAGGTAATGAAAAAATATTAGACACGTATTTTTTTATTTTGTCGTATAATAAAACAATACTTAGATAAAACGAATCAAAGTTAAGGAGTGGGGGCTAAAACGTCATTTCTTAGTATAAAATGTACTGAGAAGTAACGTCACGCGACATTTCAAATCAATATATCTTCGAAACTATTCGTTTCTGTGAGAAAATAAAAAATACGTGTCTAATGTTTTTAAATAATCTACCAGACGGACATTAAAATAAAAATTAGTCGTCTACCCTATTTTAAGTCGTCTCAAATATCCTGCCATCTCTGTCATTTCACAAAGAATTTGTAGAGACAGAACTATACTTAAGCACGACTTAAAATTGAGTAGCGTTTCAGTATTCCGACATTAGGTGCAAAGAATCGGGGCATAAGTTATATTTTTTTAATAATATATTACTTATATTATAATAGTGCTAATTAAATTTATAATAAATTATCGGTGCCGGGTTTTTAGGGATTGGGGATGAATTGGAGATTGGGGGTTGAGGATTGGAGATGGGGGTTGAGGATTGGAGATGGGGGATTGGGGATCAGGGATCTAGGATTGGAGATTGGGGGTTGAGGATTGGAGATGGAGGATTGAGGATTGGAGATTGGGATTGAAGATTGAGGATTGGAGATGGGGGATTGGGGATCTAGGATTTGAGGTTGGGGATTGGAGATTGGAGGTTGGAGATTGGGGATCTAGGATTAGAGATTGGGGGTTTGAGGGATTGGGGTATTACAAATGGTTAATAAATAGTTTACTATAAGCACTTGCCTAGTTATTAGGTACTAGGAGTTCTAAATATTATAGATTACAATATTAGTGCGACTAAACATATCATTTAGTTGACTAATTTCGTAACATAGTTGCTCGGGAATAATCCAGTCATTCCTCGAAGTTCGCCTGAAAAAAAAACAAATATTATTTAAGACAGAGTAAAATACAGTTGACACCACCGTGACTCTTCCCGCGTGTGTCGTATACCCGACTAAGACGCTACACATTAGACAGAGCCCGTGCAGCAGCGCTCTCTGATAAACCTGAACCTTGTATACTGCGACCTCCAACCCGCCTGCCTGCGGAGATTGTGACAAACCCTCTTATGTAGAGGAGACTCATAGTGCAGCAGTGGACTGTCACCCGCTGATGAACTTACGCCAAGTAAGGAGGATAATTACGTTGCGGGAACCAAGACAGTTACTCATGTCCCTGGGACGTTGGACTTCAGTGTTCCGGTGTTTTCATGGTTGTATCTACTGTAGATCCTGGTGTACAGGAGTTGTAGCGGTTTCGGGAGGTTGTGGCGGGCTTGTCCCATTAACAAAAATATGATTGTTTTTTTTTAATCTTTGCAAACGATTGGAGGTCGCAGTATAAAAGGTTCAGGTTTATCAGAGAGCGCTGCTGCACGGTCTCTGTCTTATGTGTAGTGTCTCAGTCGGGTATACGACACCGACGGAAAAAACACTAGAAGATGAAGAATTACTAAATTCACAACAATAACACAGAGTCTGGAATTGTGCCCGGTATATGGCGATAGGCTCACCCCCTATTACATGGGACTCATAACATAAATAGTGAAAAGTGGGCGTTGAAACCTTCAGACGAGCTGTTAAATTACTTTAAATGTATTTTGTAGTCGGTTAAATGTTAATTACTCTTTCGCTATTCGTTAATTATTAAAGCAAAAAGGATTTTTGTTATTTTTAACCTGCATGAGCAAGTGTGGTGATTAATGCTCAAACCTTCTCCGTGTGAGAAGAGGGCTTTGGTCAGCAGTGACCACTTATAGGCTGTTGGTGATGATGAATTGGTGTTATTTTCATGCATATTATACAAATATACTATAGGTACATAGATATATTATTATACAAGTTAATTCTGTAGTAAAAGGGTTTTGGAATGATAATATTCAAAATTAAAGTCAATATTTTAAAGTCAAAATCACAAATTTTCAAAGCTAAAGATTTTATGATGAAGTCAAAATTTTGAAAGCCGAAGTCAACAATATAAAGTTCAATGTCAACATTTTATAGTTAAAATGAGAATAATTAAAGGTCAAAGTCAAAATTATTAAGGTCAACATTTTGAAATTGAATGTGAACAAGGAAGAAGTAAAGGACAATATCAAAAACTTTGGCATTAATTGTGGTCAAGTTTAAAATGACAAATGTCAAAGACCAGGATTTTGCCGGTTACAGCAGGAATGATCAAGGTCAAAGTCAAATTTTCCAAGGCCAAAATACTTGTATTTCTTTTTTTTTCAAAATATAATTCCGAAGCCCCTAAACATGGTTTTATGGGATATATGTATATATATGTTAGGCCTTGCAAGCGGTCAGTGACTGCTATTAAAGTCATCTTTTTCGAAACTTAGGCTCATCTGCGCTTTGTAGAATTAACTAACTTTAATATCGGTAAGTAGTTTTAATAGCTTAATATATCGTACCAAAAATCCACAAAATTTGTTCCTACAAAAGTAGTCTTTAACCATTGGAAATAAGGTCTATAATGTAGTCAGTGGAGAGCGCTTACCGGTGACTGTTAGAGGATTGATCAATTAAGGTCAAAATGATCCTAGTTTTAAGTTTAAGATCTACATCTACATTTTAGGGACAAAATGAAGGTCTAAGTCATGACATCAAGATCAAAGTCAAGGTTTTTAATGAAAGTATAAAATGTCAAAGTCAAAGTCAAAAATTTGAAGGTCAAAGGTCAACTACTGAAGGTCAAAGTCAAAAATTTGAAGGTCAAAGTCAATTAAATTTTGTTTTTTTTATCATTCCAGCGCCCTCTAAACACGTATGTTAGTTACCTTGCCACCACGCTGGGTCTTGCGAGCGGTCAGTGACTGCTATAATGTCATCTTTTTCGAAACTTAGCTCATCTGCATTTTGTGCGGTATATGGATATAGTGCGATTACCTGCAATAGGGTAGACGACTAATTTTTATTTTAATGTCCGTCTGATAGATTATTTAAAAACATTAGACACGTATTTTTTCTTTTCTCACAGAAACGAATAGTTTCGAAGATATATTGATTTGAAATGTCGCGTGACGTCACTTCTCAGTACATTTTATACTAAGAAATGACGTTTTAGCCCCCACTCCTAAACTTTGATTCGTTTTATCTAAGTATTGTTTTATTATACGACAAAATAAAAAAATACGTGTCTAATATTTTTTCATTATCTAACTTACGGACTAATTATATTTTTAATTTTCATACCCTGTCATCATCCCCATTTATTATCATTTAACTGGTCAGTTAAATACATACTGACTGCCTCGGGGTCGGGCAAAGTATTACTGGGTTTGAAATAAAATCTCAGTAGTAGCACGGAGTTTGGAATTATGCCTGATATATGGTAATACCCCCTATTACATGGGACATATAACATAAATAGTGAAAAGTGGGTGTTACTTCTGTGTGCACCATGGCCTATCCCTTCGGGTATAAAAGGCGTGATGTTATGTTATGTTATGTGTTGTTAAATACACTAACTAAAGGTCAATTTTTCAAACACCTTTAATTATTGACTGTATAATAAAATTGACATTCGACAGTTTTTAGTACGGACGAATAGTCAAATGTTCAAAGTTATTGCTCGGTTGGTCCAAGTTCGATTTCGTGTGACGTAATTTTATAAATTACAACAGAGTATTTTGGAAAAAAATTGGTTGCCTGTAAAGTCGGTATACGGGCAAAAGTTTTACGTGACAACGACTTTGAGTGGTAAAATAATTTTAATGTGAATATTCATTCGTATAGTAGGAACAAGGATGAAATAATTCACTTTTTATGTCTGTCTCTCTCGCTCTTAGGCGGGCTAACCATGCCCGAGTGGAAGGGACGCGTGCCTCTCACTCGCTCTCATTGTGAGCGCATAACGTGAGCGGAGCGTAACGCAGTTTCTGGAAGTGTCATCCGGCAAACCAATTTATAAGACGTTGTCACGTCAAAATAAACTGAGGAATTTGTAATGAACTGAGTTTATAAGTAGAGAAAAATGGGTGTTACATTATGTAAGTGTACCTGTCTACGCCGTTTGGAAAGAAGGCGTCAAGTTGTATTTGTGTAACGTACACAAATGTTTATCAACTAAAAACAACGGGTTACTCACGTGAATAGTTATATTGAGTAAAGCTCTACTGACTCGAAACTAGTTGAGCGTTTCTCAGTATATTTACGTTCGCAAACCGTCATATTTAAGTCCAGTTTCTATAACCTATCTATCTGTAGATTTGCTTACTATAGTCAGAATTTTAATTCGATTCCAGATTTGACAATTTCAGTGTTGCAACGTTATGACAAGTACTAAATAGTGACGTTGCGAAATTATTCGATATGGGAATGCAATATTTCTGGATCGATTCTTCTCGTTTATAATTTTACTCTCGTAAACTAAGTATATCAGGAAATTAAATATTTCTGAACCGATAATTTAGTTTTGACGAATAATTAACGATCTGAGACTTTTCTTTTATAATTGTGTGTGAAATAAATAAAAAAATGAAATCATGAAGGAACATGACAAATAAAACAGATAGATGTATTATGGTAATAAATAATTTTATAAATTGTCGCCGTCATCGCTATCGCTATCCTATCACTTTATTATAAAACACACACACCGATTGTTTATCGATTTTTGTGTGCATCACTACACTATTATAATGTGGTATCATTATTTCACAAAATGACAGTAGCTATTGTCAAATCTGGAATCTAATTAAAATTCTGACTATAGAGATAGAATTTTAACATGAGCTCCATACAAAATGTGACAAAATCCTATCTCTAGTAAGTAAATCTACAGACAGATAGGTTATTGAAACTGGACGTTAGTTATTTCAGTATGTCTCACTATAGTTATAATAGAATCATAATATTTTAAGACTGCCCCGTTGGCCGAGTGGTGCGAAAATCATTCTGTGTGTAATCTAATTTTTGTAAGCCAAGCGTTAGTCAAGCAAGCGATTTGGGATTTTATTAATATAATATAATATACATTATACATGTTAGAATTAAACATAAATATTATGTTAAATACTAATTTACATTAAATTTTAAAGAAGTTTCTTGATGGCAACGGAGTCTGGAGTTGTGCCCAGTATATGGCAATAGGCTCACCCCCTATTACATGGGACTCATAACATAATTAGTGAAAAGTGGGTGTTACATTGTACAATCAGTAAAACATAATGTTAAATGTTTTAATAAATGTATAATACGACTGCCTCGTTGGCCAAGTGGTCGCAAGTGTGACAGCTGGGCAAGGGGTCTCGGGTTCGATTCCCGGGTCGGGCAAAGTATAATTGGGTTTTTAAAAAAACTCAGTAGTAGCACGGAGTCTGGAATTGTGCCCGGTATATGGCAATAGGCTCACCCTCTATTACATGGGACTCATAACATAAATAGTGAAAAGTGGGTGTTACTTCCGTGTGCACCTCTGACTGCCCCTTCGGGGATAAAAGGCGTGATGTTATGTTATGTTAAATGTAAAATAATTCAATTAAAAGTAATTTAATTATTACGTTTTCGGCTTACTCACGTAACTCACTAACACACGTTTTTATTAATGTAGTGAGTGTAATGACTGTGTTATTATTGTATTGTCAATGTGTTGTTATACTTTATCGTTTCTTTGTGTTTTTTCTATCTTTATACAAGGTGTAGTTTTGAAACCGTGTCATTTCTCGGGGGCATGTCACAGAAGTCATAAAGGTTCAATGTAAGAGAAAGTTTCGGGCAAATAGTTAAAAATACGGCTATAATAAATCATTTAAGTCCGACAGTATTTCAGAATAAGCGACAGCAATGTTTCTTATTGGAGTTTTATGGAATTAGGAATAATATCAATTACGTGTTTGGGTTTGTGTGTGTTGAGCCGCGCTATAAATCTAGTTACAAGACGGCGGCATGTAGTTCGCACTTATGGATTTCCGTAAAATAAAAGATATTGACTTACAATTTTTTTTATTGATTCGGACTCGGAATCAATAGCCGAGTTACTTCATAGAAAATGACGCGGCTTTAAAACAACACGTTGTATATATAATTCTTCTGTGAGTGTGTATGTCACTGAACTTCTCTCAAACGACTGGACCGATTTTGATGAAATTTTTGTGTGTGTTCAAGGGTATCTGGGAATGGTTTAGATTCACAAATCAGCCCGGCAGATGGCGCTGCAGTCGATGTTTAGGTTATTCATCCTAAACGGTTGAACTAATTTGAATGAATTTTTGTTTATACATTCAAGTGGATATGCAGGACAACGTCTGTTGGGTCCGCTAGTATCTATATAAATATGTGTATTTATTTTTTCTTTTCTTTTTTAATTTTGTATCTGTGTGCGTGCCAACTGTCAAATAAATGCTATTTCTTTGTTCCTTCTTTCTAACTATTTGACGAGGAAGTCGACTAGTTTCAATCTCGGAATGCTGCTCATGAATATGAGCATCTAGCATGGCTTAAACAGTTAAGTGAGTACGCCGAAAACATAATAATTAATTTAGTATGTCTCACGAAAGTTTTATTATAAAAGAAACACTTGGGCCATGGGGTCCCAGTGCACACTCTGTTTTTATAGATATCGCCCGTAGGCTAATCGACTCTACACGTGACCAGAGGGCTGGCTTTTTCTTCGGACAGAAAATAAGCATTGCCATTCAACGTGGCAATGCTGCCAGTCTTCTGGGAACTTTCCCCTGTGATAGTGATGCGGACGAATACTTTGACGCCTAAATTAAGGGTATAATTTTTTTTTATTTAATAGTTTAGTTATTATAAAAGTAATTTCACAATTACTAAAATATGTAAATGTTCTTAAATATATATTACTTTAAATAAATACCTTATCGATGACAGTTTCAGATGGCAGCGTGTCCATTTTAGATAGAACCGGGGTTGTTCTACCTGACGTCCGGCCTGAAGACTGGAGTATCTAAATGAATTATAAATATATTTGTAATTTAGTTTATTTAAGGTGTTTTAGAGTGGTTTGGGAATTTTAGAGTGGGATGGAGGAGATTTAGAGTGGGTTACGGGATTTTAGAGTGGGATGGAGGAGATTTAGAGTGGGTTAGGGGAATTTAGAGTGGGTTGGGGGAATTTAGAATGGGTTGGGTGAATTTTCGAACTGTTTTAAAAACGACAGTTTTCTATGAATTTCGTACGAGATTGTGTATTGTGACGTCACGTTTTTTTTTAGCGTCAAACAGCATAGTTATTTCTTAAAAAAACTGCTGGAAAAATACTAAGTCGGTCATAAAATCAATTGATGAAAGTGTAATTATTTTTTAACATTTTATTGTATTGAACAGTCTAATGCCGGAATACCGAAACGTTACTCAATTTTAAGTCGTGCTCAAATATCCTGCCATCTCTGTCATTTTACAAAGAATTTGTAGAGACAGAACTATACTTAAGCACGACTTAAAATTGCGTAGCGTTTCAGTATTCCAACATAAAAGATTTATTTTTTATTAAACTGTCAAACACCGCGAGGACACCGGTGACCGCAACCTATTGTTCTTTAATTGTGTCTATAATGACAGTACTCAAAGGGTTAAGGAATGTATCAAATTCTTCAACTTACCTTAACATAGCTTGCCGGGAACCACCCGACCTGCCTGTTCCTCCCTTTAGCTTGCAGTTCCCCCTCCCACCATCCACTGTCCGCCTTCTTGCGGACTACTAGGAGCTGGCCTTTGGTTAGGGAGAGCTGTTCGGAGCTGAGGAGAGAATATATTCGTTAATACAAATGAATATACAGACTTATTTGAATATCTATGAATCCCGGTGTAGCTCGAAACTAGTTGATCACATAACATCACGCAAGTGGTAGGAAGAGGTGTACATTACGGCACTTAATGCCACTGTACAATGTAACATCCACTTTTCACTATTTATGTTATGAGTCCCATGTAATAGGGGGTGAGCCTATTGCCATATAATGGGCACAATTCCAGACTCCGTGCTACTACTGAGATTTTTTTTTAAACCCAGTAATACTTTGCCCGACCCGGGAATCGAACCTTGCTCGGCAGTCGCACTTGCGACCACTCGGCGAACGAGGCAGTCATATATAATAATTAATCTCAAATTTATGAGCTCCGGTGTTACTCGAAACTAATCGAACCACACTCTCGAAAATATCCTTATCCATACTAATATTATAAATCTGAAAGTGAGTTTGTTTGTTTGTTCCGCCTTCACGCCGTAACTACTCAACCGATTGCTTTGAATTTTTGCAGACGTAAAGTTAGTGGTCCGGATTAAATAATAGGTACTTTTTAACCCGGAAAAAATTGATATTCCCGAGGAAAAACAAAAGTATTGGTATAGATGGCGCTGTGTGTATTGGTATATGTCACATAGGCTACTTTTTATTCTTTTGTGACGCGAGCGAAGCCGCGGGTAAAAGGTAGTACAAAATAGTCCTTAAAACTAGTCTAAAGTTACCTTGTCGCTGTATAATTAGCGATGGCTTGTGCGACCTCGTTCTTCCGCCGGCCAGTGACAGAGTCCCGGCCGGAGTCCCGTCGCGCGGCGGAGGCCGGGCGCGCGCCCCCCGCCGCAGACCCTCCGCCCTCCGTTATAGAGGCCACCTCAGATGATATCGGGGTGGACGACTTTTGTTCCTGTTTGACAAAAATACAAATAGAATATGGTAGTATCCTAAATTTTGTTTTATTCCTGAGTGACTTAAATCCTATGTGACTCAAACACAAAAGCATTTATTTCAATTAAACCATAATTTGGTACTTTTGAAATGTCAACAAATATGAAATAAATAATAGTCTGTCAGTCAGTCTGTCAGTGAAGCTAGGCGCTCGTTCCAAAATGTCGATTCGAGTGGAGAAGAACGAGCAAGAAACTCCATTCGTTACTCTTAATGTATTTTTGTTTTCTAATTTATATTAATCTATTTACTAATACTTATATGAATTTGTATGCTTCAAGGCAACACATAGACGGACTCGCTGTATTATGTCAATCATTCAAACAACTTTATATAACTTACATAACATAACATCACGCCTTTTATCCTCGAAGGGGTAGGCAGAGGTGCACATTATACCACTGCACAATGTAACACCCACTTTTCACTATTTATGTCATGAGTCCCATGTAATAGGGGGTGAGCCTATTGCCATATACCGGGCACAGTTCCAGACTCCGTGCTACTACTGAGATTTTTTTTTAAAACCCAGTAATACTTTGCCCGACCCGAGAATCGAACCCGAGACCCCTTACCCGGCAGTCGCAATTGCGACCACTTGGCCAACGAGGCAGTCCTTTATCCTAACCTATGTTTACAAATAAACGATTTCATTTCATTCCATTCATCCAATTGGTGTCGCGGTGGCCCGGAGGTGTAAAACGCCCGCTTCTCATGCATGAGGGTGCGGGTTCGAAACCTACCAACGGCAAGTACCAATGTGACTATTTCCGAGTTATATATACTTTCTAAGATTATTCAGACACCACTGACAAACGGTGAAGGAAAACATCGTGAGGAAACCTGGATTTATAATTTCTAATTATAAGTTTGTAATCGCCAACCCGCATTGAGCAAGCGTGGTGATTAATGCTCAAACCTTCTCCGTGTGAGAAGAGGCTTTGCTCAGCAGTGGGCATTTATAGGCTGTTGATGACCATAAAAAATAATAATAATAATACAATTTACTTCTTCAACCACAACTTCGTATTCCTTTCTCTTCACACTCCAACAATCCTTACTAGTCCTTACTAATATTATAAATCTAAGTGAGTTTGTTTGTTTGTTTGTTCCACTTTCACGCCGTAACTACTAAACCGATTGCTTTGAATTTTTGCAGACGTAAAGTTAGAAGTCCGGATTAAATAATAGGGTACTTTTTAACCCGGAAAAATTGATATTCCCGAGGAAAAACAAAAGTATTGGTATAGATGGCGCTGTGTGTATTGGTATATGTCACATAGGCTACTTTTTATTCTTTTGTGACGCGAGCGAAGCCGCGGGTAAAAGCTAGTTAACTATAATCTGCAAGTGTACGAACCGTACACCTACACTTGTAGCATCTACAAAAAGCGAGGTATAGAAAAAGATGGGTCGCACCTGTACAGGCGGAGAGTACGGCGCAGCGTTTTGTTGTGGCAGCGCTGGGGCGACGTCAGTCTGTCCGTCAGCAATCTCCTCGGCCTCGGGGATGGACGCTATCACGTCCACCGTCGTGGTGGTATCTTTAGTCACGTAGTTTGAGGGGAAGATGCCGGTTCTGGAGGGTAAAAAAATATATTTGTTTTAAAAAAAATTGGTTGCCTGTAAAGTCGGTATACGGGCGAAAGTTTTACGTGACAACGACTTTGAGTGGTAAAATAATTTGCCTATCTCTCTCACTCTCTCTCTCTCTCTCGTTCTGTCTCTCTCGCTCTTAGGCGGGCTAACCATGACCGAGTGGAAGGGACGCGTGCCTCTCACTCGCTCTCGTTGTGAGCGCATAACGTGAGCGGAGCGTAACGCAGTTTGTTGAAGTGTCACCCGGCAAACCAATTTATAAGACGTTGTCACGTCAAAATACATACATAACATCACGCCTTTTATCCCCGAAAGGGTAGGCAGAGGTGCACATTACGGCACTTAATGCCACTGTAATGTAACACCCACTTTTCACTGTTTATGTTATGAGTCCCATGTAATAGGGGGTGAGCCTATTGTCGTATACCGGGCACAGTTCCAGACTCCGTGCTACCACTGAGAAAAACCCAGTAATACTTTGCCCGACCCGGGAATCGAACCCGAGACCCCTTGCCCGACAGTCGCACTTGCGACCACTCGGCTAATGAGGCAGGCCATTAAAAAAATGTATTGCAATTTTTTTTAAACGTTGCTTAACTAAGATTGTCTCCTGTGTCGTGTGTGCGTTTACAAACATACAAGTTCACATACACACGACACACAGATACCGAACTACAATCTGTGGATCACATCAAAGAGTTAATCTGTGCGGGAATCGAACCCGCGACACGTTGCGCGGTGGTCAGTTGCCTAACCACCGCGCCAACCGTGCCGTCAAATGATATTTATTTCCGCAAATGGTCAATCTTTAAATCACTAGACGAGGGCCGGCATCTCCTGACTGACTACTCTGAGAAGAAACGCCGACATAAACTCAGAGATCATTGTCTCTTAAAGTCCAGGAATACTAAAATGTGCGAGAACCTCTCTCTAAATTTAGAGAGATATGCTTTAAATTTACCCCAACTTAAACTTAAAGTTCCTATGTCACTCTAAATTCTCCTCAACCCAGTCTAAAAACTCCCAAACTCTACAAACGACTCTTTGTATGCTCCATAGACGTGTATGTGAACTTGTATGTTTGTAAACGTACACACGACACAGGAGACAATCATAGTGTGGGGCAATGTTAAAAAAACCTCACCCTCTCAGTCGGGTATACGACACCCGCGTCAAGAGTGACGGTGGTACCTTAATGTATAACTATTACATACCTGATACCGATTCTTCCAGTCCACCAATCCCCATCCCTCCGTATGACCTCGATCCTCTCCCCGGCCTCGAAGGTAAGGTCGCCTGGCTCAGCTGACGTATACGGATACGCGGCGATGTAGAAATCACCGCCTTCTGTAAATATATATATTGTGTTCTGTAGACTATAGAAGTATCCTAAGTTACTTCTTAATATATCAGCTACCTTTTTTTAAGGGGGGAAAATCATCGACTGTTTGCTCCCGCCTGGGTGAGGCGGGAGGGAGTGTCAGACTCTTACTGACTAAAAACCACCCCGTTCCTTCTCCTGCACGTCGAGCCGGAGCCCCGGTTACCCGTTAGGTTCTCCGCGACTCCGAATCGGCATCGGCCCTATTGGGCCCCATCTGTGGTGGTCTGATGGCTCTTTGAGGCGCGCGCGGAACGCTCGGCGCCGTCCGCTCGGGTCTGTTTCTGGTCGGACGGGGAGCCACCCATGCTCTATGTCCGCAGGCCCGCGCTTACGGTGGCCGGAGATCGTCCCGCGATCCGCTGTGTAACACTGTTTTTGTGTCGACTCGGGATTCGAACCTAACACCAACGCAGCCGCCGGCGAGCGAGGCTGGCGTGTGTCACTGGCAGCAGTGTCGCGCCGAGGGGGGGGGGGGGGCAAACACCGGCGCGGCCGGCGTGGGAGAGCTTACTAGTGTGGGGGAGCCATGCTTCGGCACGAATGGGCCGGCTCGACCGGAGTGATTCTACGGCCGAGCAGAAAACCGACCGAAGCAACCACAGCGTTGTGTTTCGTCGTGTGAGTGAGATTACCGGAGGCTCAATATCCCTCCTCCCCCTTCCCTAAACTCCTAATCCCCAAAAAGCCAGTAACGCACCTGTAACGCCTCTGGTGTTCCGTGTGTCCATGGGCGATACCGATTGCTTACCATCAGGTGATCCGTCTGCTCGTTTGACTCTTTTATTCTACTTACGGACTACGGGCATGGCTCCACCGAGATCGTTCGCCATTTCAGCTTCAGGCACTTCCGCAATGCCTTCCAATTGAGTCTTCGTCTCCATGGGTTCAACGACCTCGCTGTACGACGCATGAGCGTTGATATCTTCCACGTAAGACTCAGGGAACCACCCCGATTGGCCTGTAAAAAAAGGGGAATTTTAAACGACTTTGAAATGGAAACAACATCACGCCTTATATTCCCGAAGGGGAAGGCAGAGGTGTACATTACGGCACTTAATGCCACTGTACAATGTAACATTCACTTTTCACTATTTAAGTTATGAGTCCCATGTAATAGGGGCTGAGCCTATTGCCATATACCGGGAACAATTTCAGATTCCGTGCTACAACTGAGATATACCTATTATACTTTGCCTGACCCGGGAATCGAACCCGAGACCCTTTGTCCGGTAGACACACTTGCGACCACTCGGCCAACGAGACAAACGGTTTGAAACGGTTCTAAATTCTCAATTCAGCTAAGGAGTGTTATAAATAATAATTATTTATTTAATGTTATAAATTAATAAATCAAAGTGTTACATTGCATAAAATCATTAATTAATGTAAAAATCCCCGAATCCCCAACAATCCCCAAATTCCTAATAACGCACTTGTAATGCCTCAGTGCCTTTAGCCAAACGCCACTTTAGCGCTTGTCTACAGAGAGAGTAGAAATCAAAATGTATGGGGATCTATTCTACATGTAGACAAGCGCTAAATGGCATTTGGCTACAGCTGCTGGTGTTCCAGGTGTCCATGTGCGACGCCGATGGCTTACCATCAGGTGATCCGGCTACTCGTTTACCGGCTTATCCCATAAAAAATCATTACCTCTAGCAGTTCCCCATCTCCAGCCAGGCTCGGCATCACCGCGAGGTGGCTGAGCATCGCTGACCTGATACAAACAAAATTAAAAATATTTACACAAAGCCTTCATGCAAGAAATTATCTCATACTAGGATTCTCCTTACGCGAGTGCGTTTAAAAACACGCATGTGTAAATGATTGAATGTGAGTGTGGTGTGAGGTGAGTGAGTGAGTAAGTGAGTAAGCGAGTGTGGGTGAGTCCACATGAGTACTGGCTGAGTAACCGCGTATTTCTGTGAGTTAGTATGAATGGAGATGATGAAGGAGATGAGTGTGACTTGAATGAGTGCCTGTGTGAATAAATGAATGTAGGTGTAAGTAAATGAAAGTGGGTGAGTGAGGAAGAGTGAGAGTAAGTGAGAGTAATTGAGTGAGAATGAGTCTGCCTGAGTCAGTAATATGTTTTAAAAACGGATTTTTTGTTGTAAAATTTGCATGTATAATGTTGTTGTGGTTGTTTTAATGATTATTATTCACTCACCAAGTCGCCGGGCTGTAGACTGAGTTCATCAGCAGTGCGCGCTGTAAACTCGTACACACAGCGCCATCTAGGAGCAGTCGACGAAGGCACCGGTTCTATAGCTGTAAACATACATAAAATTATTAACTTCCCATTTTATATGTATAACCTTAAGTGGTATTAGGAAGCTGTGGTGAAGAGGATAGAGTACAATATATTTATCACCACCCCTTTTCTTCCCGTGGGTGTCGTATACCCGACTGAGTCAAAGTCAAAATCATTTATTTCAAGAGGGCACTTTTAAACGTCAACAAAAAATGGAAGGTATTTGCTCATTCCAAGGTGTAGATTCCTATGGAGAAGAACGAGCAAGAAACTCCATAGGTTACTCTTTTTCAATCAGGTTTACAAGATATCGGTAGTGACAAAGCTTACAGTTGTCGTGATAATAAGCAGACACCGTATTCCAAGTACACCTGCAACCCTAGAGGTAGCCAGGTCCGTCTCAGACTATGGTGGGGCCATTTTTTTAAGGTGGGTAAATTACCCAATGTCCTCTCTCGCCCGGGTGAGGCGAGAGGGAGTGTCAGACTCTAACTGACTAAAAACCACCCCGTTCCTACTTCTGCACTTCAAAGAGCCATCAGACCACCACAGATGGGGCCAATAGGGCTGATGCCGATACGGAGTCGCGGAGAACCGAACGGGTTACCTGAACTCCGGCTCGAAGTGCAGGAGTATGAACGGGGTGGGTTTTAGTCAGTAAGAGTCTGACACTCCCCCCCGCCTCACCGAGTCAGTCGATGATTATCCCACCTTAAAAAAAGCCCACCGACATCCGACCGCGCACGCTGCTCATGAGGAAGAACCCCTCTGTGGTTCGAAACTAGTAGAGCTTTTCTCAGTATATTCACGTGAGTAACCCGCGATTTTAGTTAATTTAGTACGTCTGATGATAATTATTATAAAAATAACCCTTGTGGAGCCCATCTGTGGAGGTCTGATGGCTCTTTGATGCGCGCGCGGGACGCGACGCGCCATACGCTCGGGTCTGGTTCTGGTCGGGGGGCGAGTCACCCGAGCTCGCCGTCCGCAGGCCCGTGCTTACACGCTGGGGCCTTTAGGCTCAAAATATTTCGCGGTCCTTATAGAATGTTTTTTTTTAACGTTTCACTAAGATTTTCTCCTGTATGTTGCTCCTGTGGGTGCGTTTACAAACACACAAGTTCACATACACATGACACACAGACCCGAAACAAAAATTTGTGGATCACACAAAGATTTGCTCCGCGCGGATGGTAGAAATTGCCCCTGAGTATGGGGGCCCGAGTGCCGTTATAATAAAAACGTTACTGCTTTTAACACATACCTAGCAACACTGCGGCAGTCAAACAAAAATAATCCGAAACACACATTATTATAAAGTTTATTTTAACTATTAACACAAATATGAATATCGTATAAAAAAATTGTTCACATGTACACGTTGCATGCTAATCAGAATCCAACTTTGAGTGTAAAGAAATAAGGCGTAAAAAAGTTTAGCAGTACTTATAATACGGCCATTTTGAGATAGACACTCGGATATTTTGCTAATATAAAAATTGGGTACTTTCCGTAGTCAGAAATCAATCATTTTTTATGGAATAAGCTGGTAAACGAGCAGACCGATCACCTGATTGGAAGCAATTGGCATCGATCATGGACACCTGGAACACCAGAGGCGTTACAAGTGCGTTACCGGCCTTTTGGGGATTAGGAATTTGAGGATTGTTGGAGATTAGGTTTTTGAAGATTGTTAGGGATTAGGAATTTGAGGATTGTTAGGGATTAGGAATTAAAGGACTGTGTGGGATTAGGAATTTGAGGCTTGTTGGGGATTATGAATTTGAGGATTATTGGGGATAAGGAATTTGAGGATTGTCGGGGATTAGGAATTTGAGGATTATTGGGGATTAGGAATTTGAGGATTGTTGGTGATTAAGTATTTGAGGATTGTTGAGGATTAGGGAGACCTTTAAAATGAAGGCATATAAAATGTAGTGTGTACTTAATTTTTATATTGTTCTAGACATTTAAAAAATAAAAATAAGAACCTCTCTCAAAAAGTCTTCTCTCTTAAGTCTTATAAAACTATTATAAAACGCAATCTCCTACAGAATTAATAAATGTGTGCTGTTTTTGAGAAATTTTCTGTAAGTCCCCATTATTTCGACTGCACGGTTGGTGTGGTGGCTGGGCAACCGGCTGCTGTGCAACGTGTCGCGGGTTCGATTCCCGCACGGAACAACACTTTGTGTGATCCACAAATTGTTGTTCCGTGTCTGGGTGTCATGTGTATGTGAACTTGTATGTTTGTAAACGCACCCACGACACAGGAGAAAATCCTAATGGGAAAACGTTTTAAAAAAAAAATTGTTTACCGTCTCGAGAATCGTACCTATGTTTTTTTAAGGGGGGAAAATCATCGAATGACTCCTCCCGCCTGGGTGAGACGGGAGTGTCAGACTCTTACTGACTAAGAACCACCCCGTTCCTTCTCCTGCACGTCGAGCCGGAGCCCCGGCAACCCATTAGGTTCCCGCGACATCGTACCTATGTTTAGCAGCACGAAAACTAGTTTAATAAAGCTCGCAAGAAGTCGCGGTTAAACACTAGTGATATAATGAAGAAGTGATATTTAAATTGGTAGGTTTACAGGTGACCGAGCTGACGGAGCGATAAGAGAAAACAATAGCGTGTGGAAAGCAAAATAAAAGTTAGTTTTACTCATTTGGCTAATTTTGGCATATATTACAAGTATGTGTTGCCTTGTTGGCCGAGTGGTCGCAAGTGCGACTCGGGCAAGAGGTCTCGGGTTCGATTATCGGGTCGGACAAAGTATTACTGGGTTTTTAACAATCTCACGGAGTTTGGAAATGTGTCCGGTATATGGCAATAGGCTCACCCCCTATTACATGGGACTCATAACATAAATAGTGAAAAGTGGGTGTTACATTGTACAGTGGCATTAAGTGCCGTAATGTGCACCTCTGCCTACCCATTCGGGGATAAAAGGCGTGATGTTATGCTACTAGCTATAAAAACATCATGCTACGTCTAATAGGAGTCGAGCAGCGGAGTACTTAGTAAACAATCATACTAATATTATAAATCGGAAAGTGAGTTTGTTTGTTTGTTTCGCTTTCACGCCGTAACTACTAAACCGATTGCTCTGAATTTTTGCAGACGTATAGTTAGAAGTCCGGATTAAATAATAGGGTACTTTTTATCCCGAAAAAATTTGATATTCCCGATTGAAAACAAAAGTTTTGGTATAGATGGCGCTGTATGTATTGGTATATGTCACATAGGTTACTTTTTATCCTTTTGTGATGCGAGCAAAGCCGCGGGTAAAAGCTAGTATTATAAATATGCGAAAATTTATGTGTTTTAGTGTATGTTTGTTACTTAATCACATCAATACGGCTGAAGGGATCGCGATCAAATTTGAAACAAGGGTAGATTATGATGTGGAATAACACATAGGCTACTTTTTATTCCACAGGAACGCGGACGAAGCCGGGAACAGAAGCTAGTATACAAGGTGTTGTTTTAAAGCCGTGTTATTCTCTAGGAGGTAACTCGGCTACCGATTTCCTTATTTTCCTTTACAATTGTTAGTGCTAGGACCGTGCGAGACTTTGCCTCGCCATTTCTTTTCTAATTACCCATAATATTCTGATAGCTTGAGTTTTTGTGTGACCCACGCAAATGTTCTTTAGGTTGGTATTGTTCGTCGAATCAGTCAGCCTCACCTGTTAATAGAGCCGACTGTAAACCGACACATGCGTACTGCCTTCAGAACGGGTCCGCTCAAACTGTTGTGGTTCTTTCCTCAAAAGGCCACTACAGAAAGAACTTGCACGGTTCTCACACATAATCTATTATACATATTATCTGGACTTTAAAAGAGACAGACCTCTGAGTTTGTTTCGGCATTTCTTCTCAGAGTAGTCAGTTAGGAAATGTCGACCTCATCGTCCGCTTGATAAAATTGACGTGTAAAAGTGCTGCCTTGTAGCCTATTTGCAGAAATAAATTCACTTGTTTCACTTGATTCTGAGTCCGAATCAATAAAAAAATTGTAGTTAAATATTTTTCATTTTTCTGTAAATTACGGAAATCCGTAAGTGCGAACTACACGCCGCCGTCTTGTAACTAGCTTTATAACGCGGCTCAACTCACACAAACTCAAACACGTAATTGATATTATTCCTAATTCCATAAAACTCCAATAAGAAACATTGCTGTCGCTTATTCTGAAATACTGTCGAACTTAAACGATTTATTATAGCCGTATTTTTAACTATTGGCCCGAGACTTTCTCTTACATTGAACCTTTATGATTTCTGTGACATGCCCCCGAGAAATGTCACGGTTTCAAAACTACACCTTGTATAATAAAGATTATTTTTTTTAAGGGGGGATAATCATCGAATGACTGCTCCCGCCTGAGTGAGGCGGGAGGGAGTGTCAGACTCTTACTGACTAAAAACCACCCCGTTCCTTCTCCTGCACGTCGAGCCGGAGCCCCGGTTACCCGTTAGGTTCCCCGCGACTGTATAATAAAGATACTCACCAGTGGTAGCGGGTGCATCTCCCCAGGCGTTGTCAGAGGCGGGCTCCTCGCCCCATGCGTCATTCGCTGTCGTACCCCAGTCCGCTTCTATAAATATATATTTTAATGTTATTGACTGCCTCGTTGGCCGAGCGGTCGCAAGTGCGACTGCCACTGGGTTTTTAAAAATTCTCAGTAGTAACATACACACTCGCAGAAGAATTATATATATATAAAGATTTAAAAACAAACTAATGGTGTTTCAGGTGTCCATGGGCGACGCCGATTGCTTACCATCAGGTGATCCGTCTGCTCGTTTACCGGGTTATCCCATAAAAAGTATTACTGGGTTTTTAAAAAATCTCAGTAGTAGCACGGAATCTGGAATTGTGCCCGGTATATGGCAATAGGCTCACCCCCTATTACATGGGACTCATAACATAAATAGTGAAAAGTGGGTGTTACATTGTACAGTGGCATAATGTGCACTTCTGCCTACCGCTACTGGGATAAACGGCGTGATGTTATTTTATGTTAAAGTCATACTTTGGTTAAACTAAGTGTGGGAGAGCCATGTTTCGGCACTACTGAGTGATACCACCAACGAGCAGAAAACCATAGTGGAACACACAGCGTTGTAGTCGTGTGAGTGAGGTTACCAGAAGCCCAATTACACCCCCTCCTCTCCCCAATTTCCCCAACCCCTGAATCCCCAACAATCCACTAATTCCTAATCCCCAAAAGGCCAGTAACGCACTTGGGCGACGCCGATTGCTTTTTTTTAAGGGGGGAAAATCATCGAATGACTTCTCCCGCCTGGGTGACGCCGATTGCTTACCATCAGGTGATCTGTCTACTCCTTTATCGGCTTATGCCATAAAAAACAGAAACCTCACAGAAATTATTTTTTTCTGCTTATAGTCTCCTGTGTCGTGTGTACGTTTGCAAACACTTTCACATACACATGAGGAAGAACCCCTCTGTGGTTCGAAACTAGTAGAGCTTTTCTCAGTATATTCACGTGAGTAACCCGCGATTTTAGTTAATTTAGTATGTCACAAGATAGTTTTGACTTTCATTAAAATACTTTTTGTATGGTGTAGGCAATCGGCGTCGCCCAAGGGCACCTGAAACACCAAAGGCGTTACAAGTGCGTTACCGGCCTTTTGAGGATTGAGAATATGAGGATTGTGGAGGATTCAGGGAGTGGGGAGACTGGGGAAAGGGGGTAATGGGGATGATGACAGGGTATGAAAATTAAAAATATAATTAGTCCGTAAGTTAGGTAATGAAAAAAATATTAGACACGTATTTTTTTATTTTGTCGTATAATAAAACAATACTTAGATAAAAAGAATCAAAGTTTAGGAGTGGGGGCTAAAACGTCATTTCTTAGTATAAAATGTACTGAGAAGTGACGTCACGCGACATTTCAAATCAATATATCTTCGAAACTATTCGTTTCTGTGAAAAAAATACGTGTGTAATGTTTTTAAATAATCTACCAGACGAACATTAAAATAAAAATTAGTCGTCTACCCTATTGGGCCTCCTCCTCCACTCACACGACGAAACACAACGCAAGCGTTGCTTCACGTCGGTTTTCTGCTCGGCCGTGGTATCACTCCGGTCGAGCCGGCGCATTCGTGCGCAAGCAAGGCTCTCCCAAAAATACTTAGGAGTTAGTAAATATACTTCCTACCTGCATTCCAAGCACTCTCAGCCGGGGCTGAGCTCCTACTGAGATACTCCTCTCGTTTCTCTTCATACAGCTTCCACACTCGCGCGCACTTCTCTCCCAGCTCAGTCACTGTATTGTTAAGCTCTGAGAGCTGGGCTTTATTGGTTTCCAGGTCTTGCTTCTTGCTTTCCACTAGCGCTTTCGCTGCTTCGACCTGTGAAAAAAGACAATATTTTTGAACTTATAATGTCGCGAATGGAAAGGTAGACTATTAACTCGACCCGAGCATCGAACTCAGATTTTTTTATGGCATAAGCCGGTAAACGAGCCGACGGATCACCTGATGGTAAGCAATCGGCGTCGCCCATGGACACATAAAACACCAGAGACGTTACAAGTGCGTTACCGGCCTATTGGGGATTACGAGTTTGAGAATCATTGGGGATTCAGGGATTGGGGACGGTAATTGAGCCTCCGGTAACCTCACTCACACGACGAAACACAACGCAAGCGTTGCTTCACGTCGGTTTTCTGCTCGTTGGTGGTATCACTCCGGTCGAGCCGGCCCATTCGTGCCGAAGCATGGCTCTCTCACACTTTATTACTAAGATATGCGTACCTTATCCCTCAGTTGTTTGAGGGTGATCTCCATCATGTTCAGCTTCCCGTCTTCGCCTGCACCCTCAGATGCTTTAGCCTGGACAAAAAAAAACAAATAAATAAATATGTCAAAAATGAATTGTTTCGAGTTTTCAATACAGTAAATATTTACATTTCATTTATTGATTTGACGATCGAAAGCAAAAACATTTACTTCGACAAGACGAGGAAGACACTTTTGAACGTCAACAATTTTTTTTAAAAACGTGTGACGTCACAGCGTGCCACATTTTGTAGCGCTTTATGACGTAACGACCTCCCACTCCTAAACTTAGCGCTATTTTATCTAAGTATTGCAACTTAATACGAGAAATTAAAAAAATACGTGTCTAATATTTTTTCATTATCTAACTGACGGACTAATTAGATTTTTAATTTTGATACCCTGGAAACTACTCTATTGTCAAATATTCCAAAGTTATTCCTTAGTTAAAATTTATCTGGCGTTAGAAAAATCGGCTTTAAGAATGAATTGAAATATATATACAACATGTAACGTAATTAACGCACACCCTCAAACACCCCAATTAGAATATTATGTTATAATCATAATACATACACAAAATTTTTAAATTAACATATATATGCATCCTTACTGGTCTTGTCATAAGGTTTATTTTTCTTTATTTAGTATTGAATGATATAATTTGTATGAACACAAACTTACGGTCCATTTCGATTTGTTTTAACAATGCAGGGTTAATATGACAATAATTTCCGTAGTTTTGATTATTTTTGGGATAAAAAATTACCTATACTAAAAATTATATAAATCGATTCAGTTGACGATTCTGAACAAACTATTTTCAGGATGTGCGTTATTTAAGTTACATGTTGTATATATATAATGTAATTTTAATTTTTTTCCCTTATTTGTAAGCTACTCCTGAAATACAGCAGCTCACCTTAGCATCGAGTTCCGCCTTCTCCTTGTTCAGAGCGATCTGCTTGGCATTAAGTTCTTTTACTCGAGCCTTCAGTTGCTGCATCTCTGCCATACTCGAGTCGCGGTCCGACCTATATGTTTAGGGGGGCATTTAGATATAGTGATGCAACTAGGTAACAGTAACGGTAATAGAAAAGTGAGTATGATTTATGTGATAAGCCAGTAAATGAGCTGACGGATCACCTGATGGTAAGCAATCAGCGTCGCCCATGGACACACGGAATACCAGAGGCTTTACAAGTGCGTTGCCGGCCTTTTGGGGATTAGGAGTTTGAGAATCGTTGTGGATTCAGGAATTGGGGAGATTGGAGAAGGGGAGGGTAATTGGGCCTCCGGTAACCTCACTCACACGACGAAACACAACGCAAGCGTTGCTTCACGTCGGTTTTCTGTGAGGTTTACATGATAAAAGCCAGCAGTGCCGAAGTATGGCTCTGGCATCCCCAAAAGGCCGGTAACGCATTTGTAACGCCTCTGGTGTTCCAGGTGTCCATGGGCGACGCCGATTGCTTACCATCAGGTGATCCGTATGCTCGTTTACCGGCTTCTCCAATAAGAGTTTTAAGTGACTGGTCATTAAGTTAAAAATAGTTGTCATCTCCACAAATAAATTAAGGTTAAAATAACAAAAACTGGGTTGACTTGTCACAAAAACCGGGACCACTAGTCTCAAAAACTGGTGTGACTAGTCACAAAATATAAGGTCAATAATCACAACACCTGGAGTCACCAATCACACAATCGGGGGGCCACTGGTCACAAAATCTGGGGGTCATCATTCACACAATCTGGGGGTCAATAATCTCAAAATCTAGGGTCAATAATCTCAAAATCTAGGGTCAATAATCTCAAAATCTAGGGTCAATAATCTCAGAATCTGGGGACAATAATCACAACGTCTGGGGTCACCAGTCACACAATCTGGGGTCACCAGTCACACTATCTGGGGGTCACCAGTCACACAATCTAGGGGTCACTGGTCACAAATCTAGGGTCAATAATCACATGTCTGGGGTCACCAGTCACAAAATCGGGGGTCAAAATCACATAATATGAGATCACTAAGTCACAAATTTTGGGTTCAATAATAACAACATCTGGGGTCACCATTCACACAATCTGGGGTCACTAGTCACAAAATCTGGGGGTCACTAGCCACACAATCTGGGGTCACTAATCACATAAACATACCTCATGCCATCAATAGTACATTTGGCGGCTGCAACACTAGTCCTTGTCTCCCGGATGTCCTTGGCCAAGTTACTGGCGCGTAGTACTACTGAGTTTAATTCTGCTGACACACTCTGGCTTTTGGCTTTCAGGGATAGGACTTTCGATTGTTCTTCTGTGCGCATCGCTTCTAGTTCCCTCGTTCTAGAAGAAGAAGAATGGAGAAGATTCATATTGTCACTTTTACTTTTAAATAAAACGTTGCCCCACATTAGGATTTTCTCCTGTGTCGTGTGTACGTTTACAAACATACAAGTTCACATACACATCACACATAGACCCGAAACAACAATTTGTGGATCACACAAAGTGTTGTTCCGTGCGGGAATCGTACCCGCGACACGTTGCGCGGCAGCCAGTTGCCCAGCCACCGCACCAACCGTGCAGTCAACAGTTAAAAATCAACAGCTTAGAAGTGTCCACTGCTGACCAAAGGCCTCTTCTCACACGGAGAAGGTTTAAGCATTAACCACCACGCTTGCTCAATGCGGGGACGATTTCAAACTTATACTTAAAAATTACAAGTCTAGGTTTCCTCCCGATGTTTTCCTTCACCGTTTGTCAGTGGTGTCTGAATAATCTTAGAAAGTACATATAACTCGGAAAAAGTCACATTGGTACTTGCCGTTGGTAGGTTTCGAACCCGCACTGTTTGAAAACCAATTAACTTTATTATTTGTAGATCATAGGTTACAATAAGATGTTGAAGATGAAGTAATTTTACATGTTATTCAAATTACATAACATAACATCACGCCTTTTATCCTCGAAGGAGTAAACAGAGGTGCACATTACGGCACTTAATGCCACTGTACAATGTAACACCCACTTTTCACTATTTATGTTATGAGTCTCATGTAATAGGGGGTGATCCTATTGCCATATACCGGGCACAATTCCAGACTCCCTGCTACTACTGACAATATTAAAAAAAAAACCCAGCAATACTTTGCCCGACCCGGGAATCGAACCCGAGACCCCTTGCCCGGCAGTTGCACTTACGACCACTCGGCCAACGCGGCAGTCAAAGTTAAGTTTTTCAAATTAATTTTACATATTTAGCTTTAAGCAAGAATCAAACCCAAGAGTCTTATCTATTGCGCTTGTAACGCTGACGTCTGACGTGAAATAGAAATAAATAAATAGTGCGTAATTATTATGTAACCTATACTTTTGGTAATAATTATAGATGTAGTTAATTGTAGTGTGTAACTAGGTTCCCTCTTTACTTTATAGAAATTGACAAGATGTATTATAATTAAAAAACTGTATGACAAGGGCACGGACCTAGAGTCGGTGGAGAAATAATTTATAATATTTAAAAAAAAAAAAAAACGCTGACGTCACAGGAGGGGACGTCATAGGGGGTGAACCTAGTGGTGGTATAAGGATACCGGGCTCATTTCCAGACTCCGTGCTACTACAGTTTTTAAAAAACCCAGTAATACTTAGCCCGACCCGGGAATCGAACCCGAGACCCCTTGCCCGGCTGTCGCACTTGGGACCACTATATACATGGGACTCATAACATAAATAGTGAAAAGTGAGTGTTACATTGTACAGTGGCATTAAGTGCACCTCTGCCTACCCCTTCGGGGGTGTCGCGGAGAACCTAACGGGTAACCGGGGCTCCGGCTCGACGTGCAGGAGAAGGAACGGGGTGGTTTTTAGTCAGTAAGAGTCTGACACTCCCTCCCACCTTACCCAGGCGGGAGGGAGTGTCATTCGATGATTTTCCTCCCTTAAAAAAAAGCCTTCGGGTGTAAAAAGGCGTGATGGTATGATTTATTTTGACGTACCGTTTCTTCTCCCACTCAAGTTGACATTGACGCTCCATTTCTTTACGAGCCGCCTCGCGTTTTTCCTAAAAAACGAAAAAATAATAATAAATCAATAAACATATTCGACAAAAATAATGTCGTGTGTACGTTTACAAACATACAAATTCACAAACACACGACACACAGACACGGAAACAAAGATCTGTGGATCACACAAACAGTTGTTCCGTGCGGGAATCGAACCCGCGACACGTTGCGCGTCAGCCAGTTGCCCAGCCACCGCGATAATCATGCCGTCAAAATTGCATGTTCCATAGTCTCTGCTCACCCCCATGGAAGACAGGCGTGAAGTTATGTATGTATGCTTACTTGTTCTTCCTTTTGCTTCCGAAGCAACTCTTCTTGCTCCCGCTTCTGAGCTTCTAGACGCAACTTCTCTCGCTTCTCCGCTTCTTCGCGTTCTTTACGCTCTCTTTCAGCCTATGAAAGTAGAAAAATAATAATTAATAAATTTAGTTATTTAGGAATTATTATATATACTAGCGGACCCAACAGACGTTGTCCTGCATATCCACTTGAATGTATAAACAAAAATTCATTCAAATTAGTTCAGCTGTTTAGGATAAATAACCTAAACATCGACTGCAGCGCCATCTGCCGGGCTGATTTATGAATCTAAACCATTCCCAGATCCCCTTGAACACACACAAAAAATTTCATCAAAATCGGTCCAGTCGTTTGAGAGAAGTTCAGTGACATACACACTCACAGAAGAATTATATATATAAAGATTTAAAAACAAACTAATGGTGTTTGCTTACCATCAGGTGATCCGTCCGCTCGCTTACCGGCTTATGCCATAAAAAAATATTACTAGGTTATAAAAAATCTCAGTAGTAGCACGGAGTCTGGAACTGTGCCCGATATATAGCAATAGGCTCACCCCCTATTACATGGGACTCATAACATAAATAGTGAAAAGTGGGTGTTACATTGTACAGTGGCATTAAGTGCCGTAATGTGCACCTCTGCCTATCTCTTCGGAGGTAAAAAGCGTGATGTTATGTATGTATATAAAAATTGGTTTTTACCTCAGCCTCCTATAGAAAGCGATGAAAAGAGAAAAAAAAAATAGATGAATTCACATTATTTTTTGTAATATACAAACACAAAAATTAATCAAAGATTCATCACAAGAGCATTGCGCAATTTGCGCATCGCCAAAAGACCTGTTCAATTCAGTAATGTCGCAACTCGCTAAGATTATTTACACACCACTGACAAACGGTGAAGGAAAACATGGTGAGGAAACCTGGGCTTATAATTTCATATTATAAGTTTGTAATCGCCAACCACCATTGAGCAAAAGTGGTGATTAATGCTCAAACCTACTCCGTGTGAGAAGAGGCTTTTTCTCGTGGCATAATTGGGATGATGACAGGGTATGAAAATTTAAAATCTAATTAGTCCGTCAGTTAAGTAATGAAAAAATATTAGACACGTATTTTTTTATTTTGTCGTACTTAGATAAAACGAAACAAAGTTTAGCAGTGGGGGCTAAAACGTCATTTCTACGTATAAAATGTACGTATAGAAGTGACGTCACGCGACATTTCAAATCAATATATCGTCGAAAGTATTCGTTTCTGTAAGAAAATAAAAAATACGTGTCTAATGATTTAAAATAATCTACCAGACGGACATTAAAATAAAAATTAGGCATCTACCCTATTGTAGGCTAGGCTGTTGATAAAGATGACTCCTGAACCTGTCTTAACCCTTTGAGTACCGTCATTGTAGACAAAATTAAAGAACAATAGGTTGCGGTCACCGGTGTCCTCGCGGTGTTTGACAGTTTATCCCTTAGAGCGTCCTTATGAGCACCCGGTGGATCATAAGAAAAAATGCTCCATGCTGCTTTCTCTTTTATAAAATCTACTAGCATTTACCCGCGGCTTCGCTCGCGTCACAAAAGGATAAAAAGTAGCCTATGTGACATATACTACTACACACAGCGCCATCTATACCAATAATTTCGTTTTCCCTCGAGAATATCAAATTTTTCCGGGATAAAAATTACCCTATTATTTAATCCCGACTTCTAACTTTACGTCTGCAAAAATTCAAAGCAATAGGTTTAGTAGTTACGGCGTGAAAGTTGAACAAACAAACAAACAAAATCACTTTCCGATTTATAATATTAGTAAGGATTATTAATGTTTTGTTTTTATTTTGACTGTATTTGTTTTATTTCTATTGTAATGATCCTTGTTTTTGTGTGCCAATAGCCAAATAAATGCATTTTCTTTCTTTCTTTCTCCAAATGTCACGTGTGCACCCGTTGGATCATAAGGAACGCGGACGCTCGACGGGTTCACTTCGGCGGACGACATGATAGTTACCTTCTCTTTCATAGCAGCGTCAGCTAGCTGTGATCGTCTCCTCTCGAGTTCTGCCTGTCCTCTCGCCATGTTCTCTCTCCGTCTCTCTTCGTATGACTTCGCACTAGTATTCGAAGAGACTGAGTCGCGTCTGTAAATGAAAAAAAAATGTTACATTCTTCTTTTTTTTACATAACATCACGCCTTTTATCCCCGAAGGGGTAGGTAGAGGTTCACATTATGCCACTGGACAATGTAAAATCCACTTTTCACTATTTATGTTATGATTCCCATGTAATAGGGGGTGAGCCTATTGCCATATACCGGGCACAATTCCAGACTCCGTGCTACTACTGAGAATATTTAAAAAAAAACCCAGTAATACTTTGCCCGACCCGGGAATCGAACCCGAGACCCCTTGCCCGACAGTCGCACTTGCGACCACTCGGCCAACGAGGCAGTCTTCTTTTTTTCTTTCTTTCTTTCACAATTTGGGGAATCTTGCTTTTTCTTTTTTAAAGGTAGATTATAAAAGGATTATTCATAGACAGTTTCAATGTCCATCCCAACTCTACAGGTACCCGTATGACCTAATAGAGGTCCCATTCTCAAATCCCTAATTCCCATTTAGACTCCTCTAGTGTTGCTTACCATCAGGTGATCCGTCTTTTTTTTTTTAAGGGGGGAAAATCATCGTATGTCTGCTCCCGCCTGGGTGAGGCGGAAGGGAGTGTCAGACTCTTACTGACTAAAACCACCCCGTTCCTTCTCCTGCACGTCGAGCCGGAGCCCCGGTTACCCGTTAGGTTCTCCGCGACAGGTGATCCGTCTAGGGAGCATTCAAGTATTACGTAACGCAATTTTGGAAGATTTTTGACACCCCCTCCCCTCCTTAACGTTTTTCTGGTCCCCCCTCCCTCTCTAAACGTCAAGTAACACTCAAGTGATCATTTTTACCTTAAAGTCGCAAACTATACCATGACTTATTATAGTTGTTATCTCTATAGCAGTTTTCCAAATTGCAATGGCATTTTTTTGACACAGTTGCGCTGGCAAATCAGCGTGAGAGGTTTTATAGGCCAAGAACAGCTGATGATACAAATCTCCCTCTTATGAGGACATTACTGTATGAACACTATGAACTCAATAACACCGATTACAGCAATGTGATTCTGCATAAACACTAATGAATACTGACGACATTAAATTGACTGTTAGAGAATGCCACCCGGCATTAAGTCCGCCATCGTATGTTTATTATACAGAAGTGTTATCCTTACTATATATAATATTATAAATCGGAAAGTGAGTTTGTTTGTTTGTTTGTTTGTTCCACTTTCACGCCGTAACTACTAAACCGATTGCTTTGAACTTTTGCAGACGTAAAGTTAGAAGTCCGGATTAAATAATAGGGTACTTTTTATCCCAGAAAAATTTGATATTTCCGAGGGAAAACAAAAGTATTGGTATAGATGGCGTTGTGTGTATTGGTATATGTCACATTGGCTTTTTATCCTTTTGTGACGCGAGCGAAGCCGCGGGTAAAAGCTAGTTATAAATAAATAAATAAATGATGTACAATACAATCGAGGGATTCCCCCGTAAAACGTAAACGAAAAGGGTTGCCAATTTGGGAGTATTAATTACTTAATTTTTTATTCAAAGAAAGAAACAATGTTACGTAATGTCTATGTTTGTTCTAATTGTGTGTTCACCTTAAATAGATTTCTGTTTATGGGAATTTATTATTTGTGTTTAATAATTTAATTTTTGTGTTAATTTAATAGTTGTATTTTATGTTTATTAACTCTTCGAGTACCGGTTTTATAGACACAATTAAAGAACAATAGGTCGCGGTCACCGGTGACCGCTTGGTGTTTGACAGTTTAATTTAATTTAATTTTTTAAACTTAGGATAATACCTAACTATTCTCTTGAGCATGATGTGTTAGCCTTTAATTGATTGTTACACTGGCAAATGCATATTGTATCTAAACCGATTCATTGTAATATGATGTGTAAACAGTCGTTGGCTGACCTAAATAAATAAATACGTGTTAAAAAGACCCCCTCCCGCCCCTGTAACGCATCGTAACGTTATACGAGTCCTCCCTCCCCCTAAATTGCGTTACGTAATACTTGAATGCTCCCCTACTTGTTTACCGCCTTATCTCATAAAAATATATAAAAACTTTACCGGAATGTAGGTGGTATGAGTTCCGGAGGTAACTTCGCCGGCACTGGTTCACCTTGAGTCGCCTTCTCGCATAAATACATCGCCAGCACGAATTCTTCACAGCCTAGGAGAAAGATGAGAAATGTGTGTGTTTAGTGTTAATACTTAGCCTTTCAGTATTCGGGCGTTCATTAGAAAGAAAGAAGAAAGAAAAAACATTTATTTAGCACCAGGCACGATGCAGCATAAATAAAATATAAAAAAGACAATCAAGGTGTGACAGTGGAAGTAATAAAAACATTGAGTTGAAAAATTGAAACAGAAGAATTAGAAAAGAGACGCTGACAACATGCCTATGCTAAAAGGGTCACCCACTCAGTGTAAGCCAGGCATTAGAGGTACTTCACATTACTTAAGTGTGGGAGAGCCATGCTTCGGCACGAATGGGTCGGCTCGACCGACGTGAAACAACGTTGTGTTGTGTTTCGTCGTATGACTGAGGTTACCGGAGGCCCAATTACCCCCTCCCCCTTCCCCCCTTTCCCCAATCCCTGAATCCTCAACAATCCTAATCCAGAAGGCCGGTAACGTACTTGTAACGCCTCTGGTGTTCCGTATGTCCATGGGCGACGCCGATTGCTTACCATCAGGTGATCCGTCTGCTCGTTTACGGGCTTATACCATAACTTACCCAATTTGCCGTCAGAGTCCAGGTCAGCTAGCGCCCAGATCTGAGCCAGTGCCTGCTGGGCGAGCCTAGACTGTAGCATTATGGACCGAGCTTGAGCGCCGGATACAGAGCCCGTCTTGGCGCGGTCGGTCGCGTTGAATAGCTGCGTGTATCTGTAAGAGAGGGTAAGAGCTGTGTAGCGCCCGCTCTGCTCGGCTCCTATTGATCGCAGCGTGATGTTATATAGCCTATAGCCTTCCTCGATAAATGGACTATACAATATAAGTATCATAACATAACATCACGATTTTTATTTTCGAAGGAGTAGATAGAGATGCACATTACAGCACGTAATGCCGCTGTACAATGTAACACCCACTTTTCACTATTTATGTTATGAGTCCCATGTAATAGGAGGTGAGCCTATTGCCATATACCGGGCACAATTCCAGACTCCGTACTAGAGATTTTTTAAAATTCAGTAATACTTTGTCTGATCCGGGTATCAAACCACTTGTTGATGACCAAAGTAACGAAACCATAAAATGCAAGTTCATTAATTTAGTTCAATTTTTATAACTAGATGGCGTTGCCGCGATTAAATGCAAGCTATGGTTTCGTTACATCGATTTGCTTAAGATGGTCATTTTTTGTATGTACAACTAGATGTAAGTTCGCACCAAAAAGAATATAATTATAAACCAGCAGTTCAAGCACTAATTACGGAGTTTCAATTTAACCCCTATTAGTAGCTACAGTAGGTCAACTTTACTTCGGTAAAAAACACCACTCCTTGCCCGGCAGTCGCACTTGCGACCACTCGGCCAACGAGGCAGTTCGAATCAGAATATAAGTATCTGGTATTTAGTTTATTGACTGCACGATTGGTGCGGTGGCTTGGCAACTGGCTGCCGCGCAACATGTCGCGGGTTCCATTCCCGCACGGTACAACTCTTTGTGTGATCCACAGATTGTAGTTCCGTGTCTGTGTGTGATGTGTATGTGAACTTGTATGTTTGTAAACGTACACACGACACAGGAGACAATCGTAGTGCAGGGAAAATAGAAAAATACTTTGTTTTTGATTTGTTTTTTAAATGCGTTCCGAATCAGATTGCATATTCTTGTATCGTAAGTGCGTTTACAATCACTTTCAAACACATCACACAGACACGGAACTACAATTTGCGGATCACATTAAGATACGTGCTGGAATCGAACCCACGACACGTCGCTCAGCAGCCAATTTCTCAGCCTTTGTTACCAATTATACGCATATTAAATTCAATATAAGAAATGTTGTAACATGATGACGGAGTACTTACTTAAATTAAATTATAATGACACAGAAAAACTTTTAGATGTACTGACGTAGTTAATTATTCTTTAAGATCAATTACTGTAAGTAGGTTACATACATAGTTTAATTTGTTTTATAATTTCTAAATTTTATATAAGTAGTTGATAATACAAACCTGTATAGATTTAACATGAATAGTAATAAAGTGATGACTTGAAACACAGGTTGCATAAACCTAGTTCAAGCAAATCGCGACAAATATTAAAATTAGCCCTATTATTTTTCTGTCCATAGTTTTAAGCAAAATAATGTATTATTATTATCTAGTTAATAGTCTAGCATAATTTTACTTTAATATAGTAATTAAAAAAAAACATATTGTAAGTGGAGTACATTCAACTAAATTATTCTATTCTATAATAAAAAAAAAACTTACTTCAGCTTCTGTGGTTGAGGAATCCCCCATTCCACCGCCGCTGGGGGACTCATGACACCCATCGGCATCTCAGTAGGACTGGTCACTAAAGAACCTGGAAAATTTAAGGGAATATCAACCTTATTGCTAGGATAGTCAAGGGTGAGAATCGTTTAACATTTTTATTAATATAAGAATATTTATAAATATAATCATTTACTTGGCTCTTGTACATGTGATTTTAAACGGTTAATGTATTTTTAAATAATCCTTTTTGGTATTGTAACTTACTATATATTTAACACTATTAGAAATATAGATTTATAATATTCATTATGATCAATATTTTTGACACTGGAACCAGGAACTATGACACATATATATATATATATATATATTATCTTATTGATTAAATTATTAAATTAATAATATAATCAATTTAAATTGATTTGTCACACTTTAAATTCTTAATTTGATTTCTTAATTTATTAATATATACGTGTCGTGGTGGCCCGGAGGACGTGTCGTGGTGGCCCGGGGGTTTAAGACGCCCACTTCTCATGCATGAGGGTGCGGGTTCGAAACCTACCAACGGCAAGTACCAATGTGACTTTTTCCGAGTTATATGTACTTTCTAATATTATTTAGACACCACTGACAAACGGTGAAGGAAAACATCGTGAGGAAACCTGAACTTATAATTTCTAATTATAAGTTTGAAATCGCCAACCCGCATTGAGCAAGCGTGGTGATTAATGCTCTAACTTTCTCCGTGTGAGAAAAGGCTTTGCTCAGCAGTGGGCATTTATAGGCTGTTGATGATGATGATGAATATTCATTATGATCATATATTTTTTATTAAATTTATAATATGACTTGTTACACTTTTAATTTTTAATTTGATTTATTACATTTATTAATATATATATATTTCTTAATAACTCACCCGGCTTAGACATGCTATCACTTTTCATTGCAGCCAATGGCGTCGAAGTGACAGGTTGAATGACCCCCGCGAGGCTATTGACCCCAGACGGCGGGCTGGTGACTAAAGACCCCACTGTAGTCACCGTAGTCACATTAGACATTAACGGCGACTGACCAGTCACAGGCGCTTCAGGAGGGGAAAAGGCCTTATTTTGAGGCGCAATTGGTTGAATTAAAGGCTGGTTTAAGTTCGAAAATGAGGATTCCATTGGTAGATTTGGAATCAATGGCGGATTTTGACCAATTAAATTGTTTGTCGGTATGATTGGTTGAGGGGGGATCATTGGTTGAGCCAAAGGCGGGTTTATTGGTTGAGGCGGGAGTATAGGTTGAACCAGAGGCGGGTTTACAAGCGGTTGAGTGCTAACTAAAGGTTGCGAGATCAATGGTTGAGCTAACGGTTGACCCGAGATTAAATCTGGTACATTTGGCTTTGGGGGGTTTAATGGTGGGATTAGAGGCGGTTGTTGAGTTAGGGGTGGGCCTACGAGGTCGCCTAATAGGGATTGGTTGGATTGTGGGGCGGTTGGCAAACCGGATATTAAAGGTTGTTGGGGTATGGTTGGCATGGGGGGGATAGGGGGTCTAATGGGGGCGGGGACTGGGGTCGGAGATGCGAACGCCGGTTTTGGGGTAGCTGTAAAAGAAGATTTTTTGTTAGAAATTATTTTATACTACAATTTAATACCTCATATGAAATTCTATACTATATGCAACAGCTGAGTTTTTCATAATTAAAAACTATAACAAAATAACTCGGTTAGAAATCGAACATATGGTCGAAATTGATAACAGTTTTCATTATAAAACTTTCGTTAGATATCCTTACTAATATTATAAATCGGAAAATGAGTTTGTTTGTTTGTTTGTTCTACTTTCACGCCGTAACTACTAAACCGATTGCTTTGAATTTTTGCAGATGTGAAGTTAGAAGCTGGATTAAATAATAGGGTACTTTTTATCCCGGAAAAAATTGATATTCTCAAGGGAAAACGAAATTATTGGTATAGATGGCACCGTGTGTATTGGTGTACGTCACATAGGCTACTTTTTATCCTTTTGTGACGTGAGCGAAGCCGCGGGTAAAAGCTAGTACTAAATAAATTATTATATTTTCGGCTTACTCACGTAACTGGAGTTAATCGAGTTTTAGTTTTTAGTTTTTAGATGGTGAGGGGTCGTGTCCAGAGAGAAGTAAATAAATCGAATACTAATTAATACACTTTTAATTTCTGACTCCAATTAAGGTTATATACAATTTAGTACAGACACAATATTTAGTAGCGTGCATCTGTAGTGCGATATACGGGACAAGTCGAGAGGTGAACACAATGCAAGAACAGTGTGAACAATATTGATGCGTCAACAATGGGGATGATGACAGGGTATGAAAATTAAAAATATAATTAGTCCGTAAGTTAGGTAATGAAAAAATATTAGACACGTATTTTTTTATTTTGTCGTATAATAAAACAATACTTAGATAAAACGAATCAAAGTTTAGGAGTGGGGGCTAAAACGTCATTTCTTAGTATAAAATGTACTGAGAAGTGACGTCACGCGACATTTCAAATCAATATATCTTCGAAACTATTCGTTTCTGTGAGAAAAGAAAAAATACGTGTCTAATGTTTTTAAATAATCTACCAGACGGACATTAAAATAAAAATTAGTCGTCTACCCTATTAAAGTAGGTCCCACTACAAGTTGATCTATCAGCACCGTGGGCTCGAACCTCTGTGCCCGGTCCACGGTATTAAGCTGCCTATTGCACTGCGATGCACTATAGGCTTTTTTGTGTGTTTCTAAATTCTCGTTGTGTGTCGTAGCAAAATAAATGGTTTTTCTTTCTATGTACATCTTTGGATTAAAATCAATTTTTTGTTAAAATTGTATGCTTGTACGGAGTTTCTGTTAAAATTGTGTTAAAACCAGAGATTTTGGGTATGAACTGTTATTAATTACTAGCTTTTTGACTTTGACTTTTGACTTTGTCACAAAAGGATAAAAAGTAGCCTATGTGACATATACCAATACATACAGCGCCATCTATACCAATACTTTAGTTTTCCCTCGGGAATATCAATTTTTTTCGGGATAAAATGTACCCTATTATTTAATCCGGACTTTTAACTTTACGTCTGCAAAACTTCAATGCAATCGGTTTAGTAGTTACGGCATGAAGTCGGAACAAACAAACAAACTTACTTTCCGATTTATAATATTAGTAAGGATTATGTTTTCGGCTACTCACGTAATAGTTTGACGAGGAACTCGACTAGTTTCAAGCCATGCTAGAGGCTCATATTCATGGAAGTGCGCGGGAATCACGACAGAGGGCGCGTTGGGCGTTACACGCTGCTTATGAGGAAGAACCGCTCTGTGGCTCGAAACTACAAGAGCTTTTCTCAGTATATTCACGTGAGTAACCCGCGATTTTTAGTTAAAATTTAGTACGATTTTGTCAATTTCGGCCGTTAGCTGTCTAGAGAGATATTCTGATGTCTTATTAAAAGCATCCTCACCTGCGGACGGGCTAAGGGAGGCGAGTAGAGATGGCGGCAATACTTTTGGTATCTCAATATTGTGGAGCTTCAAGTTGATGATCTGTAATTAAAATTTAATACGTTTAAATGAGAATAGGGATGATGACAGGGTATGAAAATTAAAAATGTAATTAGTCCGTAAGTTAAGCAATGAACAAATATTAGACACGTATTTTTTTATTTTGTCGTATAATAAAACAATACTTAGATAAAACGAATCAAAGTTTCGGAGTGGGGGCTAAAACGTCATCTACGTATAAAATGCACATAGAAGTGACGTCACGCGACATTTCAAGTCAATATATCGTCGAAAGTATTCGTTTCTGTAAGAAAATAAAAATACGTGTCTAATGTTTTTAAATAATCTACCAGACGGACATTAAAATAAAAAATTAGGCATCAACCCTATTCTGTATGTATGTATGTATATATCAACGATGTCTGAAACGGCTTCATCGATTTTATTGATTTTGACGTGACAACGTCTTATAAATTGGTTTGCCGGGTGACACTTCAAGAAACTGCGTTAGGCTCCGCTCACGTTATGCGCTCACAATGAGAGCGAGTGAGAGGCACGCGTCCCTTCCACTCGGGCATGGTTAGCCCGCCTAAGAGCGAGAGAGACAGACATAATATTTTACCACTCAAAGTCGTTGTCACGTAAAACTTTCGCCCGTATACCGACTTTACAGGCAACCAATTTTTTTTTCATAGAGCGGTTTCGGGGGCTATAAATCAATCTAGCTAGGTTTCATTGAATTCAGAAAATATCGTTTTTTTCTGTTTTCATCGAATAAAAATCCTTGTTAGAATACAAAGCTAGATTTCGCCATTAAGTACATGTAAAGTTAAAATATCTTAGCACAGAGGGCGGACGCCTATTTATCAGGTTTCAAATTTGAGATCAAACCTTGGTCCGACAGTTCCTTTAACACACAAAGATGTAAGCAGGGGTTTAAGTGTGGGAGAGCCATGCTTTGGCACGAATGGGCCGGCTCGACCGGAGTGATACCACGGCCTAGTAGAAGACCGACGAGAAACAACGCTTGCGTTGTTTCTCGTCGTGTCTGTGAGGTTACCGGAGGCCTACTTACCCCGAATCCCCAATAATCCTCAAATTCCTAATCCCTAAAAGGTCGATAACGCACTAGTAACATCTTTGGAGTTTCAGGTGTCCATCCAATTGCTTACCATCAGGTGATCAGTCAGCTCGGCTTATCCAATAAAAAAAACTAACTACTAAAATGTGACCAAAGTTATGGTATACCAGCAGAGTCGAATATATTTATTCTACTAGACTAGAGGTCTTCACGTATGTATCAGAAAACCTGACGAACAGAGACTGTGCAGCAGCGCTCTCTGATAAACCTGAACCTTTTATACTGCGGTCTCCAACCCGCCTGCCTGCGGAGACTGTGACAAACCCTCTTATGTAGAGGAGACTCATAGTGCAGCAGTGGACTATCACCTGCTGTAGACGATAAACTCACCTTGCAAGCAATGGAGAACTCCCGTAGATCTAGCTTTCCATCAGCATTGGTGTCTGCTAGCGACCAGATCTGACCCAATATGGGAGGAGGCAGCTGGGACTGTTGACAGAATATTACAATAGTTAGTATTTGATCTAATTCAAGTGTGGGAGAGCTATGCTTCAGCACGCATGGGCCGGCTCGACCGGAGTAATACCACAGCCTCACAGAAAACCGACGTGAAGCAACGCTTGCGTTGTGTTTCGTCGTGTGAGTGAGGTTACTGGAGGCCCAATTACCCTCCCCCTTCCCCAATCTCCCCAATCCCTGAATCCCCAACGATCGTCAAGCTCCTAATCCCCAAAAGGCTGGTAACGCACTTGTAACGCCTCTGGTGTTCCAGGTGTCCATGGATGTCGCCGATTGCTTACCATCAGGTGAACCAACTGCTCGTTTACCGGGTTATCCCATAAATCCCATGATTTCCTTACCTGCAACATGAACCTCTTGGCCTGTTCCCCAGTCAGATGTCCGTTCACAGGCCCGAGGTTACGGAAATGCTCCGCAAACTTTGCATGCTCATGCGGATGTACTATCCACGGATCTGTCGCCATTATGCTGTGGAAATAATTATGGTTTATAAAAGCGAAGTTAAAGAAAAGATATAACATAACATCACGCCTTTTATCCCCGAAGGGGTACGCAGAAGTGTATGTTATGCCACTGTACATGTAACACCCACTTTTCACTATTTATGTTATGAGTCCCATGTAATAGGGGGTGAGCCTATTTCCATATACCGGGCACAATTCCAGACTTGAGAATCCGTGCTACTATTGATTTTTAAAAAAAACCCAGTAATACTTTGCCTGGAAAGCGAGTCCAAATCATAGCAATTGGCGTTCCATAGTCTCTGCCTACCCCCATGGGAGATAGTGGTGAGATTATGTAGCATGTAAAATAATGCATAGTTTCAGTCTTATTTATAGAGTGAATCTTATTGCCATATACCATATATTAAAGTAATCCAGACTGCTTACTAGTACCTACTTAGAAAATTATTCTACATGCTATTTAGGGCTTTTAGCCAAACGCCACTTTAGCGCTTGTCTACAGAGAGAGTAGAAAACTAAATGTATGGAGATGACACTGACAAGTTTCAAAATTTAAGTCAATTCCATATAATTTGTTTTTCTATTCTACATGTAGACAAGCGCGCAAGTTTTTGAAATGTGACATCACAAAGTTTTTAACCCCTCTTTCCCACTCCACTCTCTCCAAATGCTTACCATCAGGTAATCTATTTGCTTGTTGATAGGCTCATCCTATAAAAACCCAAGATCTCTTGGTCAACAGATGCTGTTGAGAACACTTTAAAAATGAGAGAAAAAGCAGTAACTATACAGAAAATATTAACCCCTTGAGCGTCTTTATGAGCACCCAGTGGATCATAAGAAAAAATGCTCCATGCTGCTTTCTCTTTTATAAAATGTATTATTAATGTTTTGTTTTTATTTTGACTGTATTTTTTATTTCTATTGTAATAATCCTTGTTTTCATGTGCCAATGGCCAAATAAATGCGTTTTCTTTCTTTATTTCTTTCTTTCTCCAAATGTCACGTGTGCACCCGTTGGATCATAAGGAACGCGGACGCTCGACGGGTTAATTGAGATGACTCCTGAACTAGTATTTAACTACTCCAAGCTCCTGAACAACTGTACTAATTGGATAAATCCTTTTTAGTTACCTTCCTTATTGTCAGGACAAGTTTGTATATCAATAAAATTTAAAAATATCATAAGGACAGTCGGATAACAGCACCACGAGCGTGAGATTCACTGTTTTACACAAACTCATACTTAAATTAGAAATACTTAACTAAAACAAGCTTTACTTGTATATTATACTTTGAAATAGCATGTTTATGAAGAATACCATGGATACGATATAATTTCAACCTTACATCTCCGCAAGGGATGAAATTACGTCACAATATCACAAACGCCCCTTGATAACACCCCAAAATGATTTCGTAGAAAAAGTAACTAAATATCACATTTTAACCATGTTTATCTGACTTTTATATACGTAGAATCGTTTATCGTCCACTATACCAACAAAATAACTAGTTTAACATGGAATTTTAATCCAAAAACTAACAATTTAAGATGAATCTAGATAACGACACTTTCTAATTAGGAAATTGAGTATTTAAAAGAATTTAGGCGTGTTTTAACTGGATATAAAGTGTAAACTTACGTGTCCTGTGTTCCTCTGTGATTTTGTAGGATATGATACGCCCCACACAATTTTTTTTTATTAAAAACAAGGGTTTAATCGAGTCTTAAGTAAATTATTGATCTTACAATTCTGCTGTCAGAGTTACGTTCCAGATCTTTAACTGCAGTAGGTGAAAGAGACAGCTTAATATATATTGTTTTAGACAAAAAAAGAAAGCGATATTTGTATGTCACAAGTTCTACCAAAGTAACAGATTTATTTGAAACGCCCAGGATGTCAGTTAAGAGTACGTTTAGAAATTGCTGTTTAGTGTTTGTTTCAAAAACGTTATGATGTACCTTTATTTTTTCTTATTCCTGTCTTATTAGTAACATGTTGCATGTTGTTTCATTTCCGGTTCTTTTATGTGCTAAACGCATATAGTACAAATAAATATATTTTTTACAATAGTAAAACCTTGATTTGACTGAATTGAGGCTGCAGCTGTACTAAAATAATTTCTAAACGAACACATCACTATCACAACAACAACTTACGTGTTTTTGACATTGACATTGATTCTGTACCTACTTTTCTTTTCTCTATTTTCTTTTTGCAAAACACTAATTTTGTAAACAAAATGACGAAACTAGCCGACAATGTAAACCCAAACGTCTACGACAAGGGTTCAGAGAGGAAAAGACTTCAGAAGACTACAATGAGGACATTGAAGATTTGTTCGATGAACGCGAAATCTTTGATTTAATTCGCAATATCAACGATCCTGAACACCCTTTGACTCTGGAAGAGCTGAGGGTTGTGGAGGAAAGTAATATTAAGGTGGATAACAAGGATAATACTGTTGTGGTTAGTTTTACGCCGACCATACCGCATTGTAGCATGGCTACCTTGATAGGTAAGATATTTTTTTTTTATATTTGATGGGCCGACGTTTAACCACTATCTCGCCTGGTGATAAGCGATGATGCGGTCTACGATGGAGCACGTCGTCCCATAAGCAACCTATTCACTCGGGCCTTGAAGACACCCAGGTTATACTTACCCTTCAGGAAATACAGACTCTGGCAAAGAATTCCACTGCTTACCAGTACGCATAAGTAAGCTTGATGTGAAGCGCTTATATTTTATGTACTAGCTATTGCCCACAACTACCTCTGCATAAAATATAAATTTTAGGACATACGTTTTTTTATTTCAATTTTCCTAAATAAAGGTAGCCTAGGTGACTCCGTAGTACATCAGCTACCTGCCAATAAAGTCCTGTCAAAATTGGCCCAGCCATTCCAGAGATAAGCTAGTACAAACATACAGACAGACAGACAAAAATTGTAAAAAATGTTATTTTGGTGTGTGTAATATTACAAACAGACACTCCAATTTTATTTATCTGTAAGATAAGTGATGTTTGAGGTTGGTAATAGATGATATGAAGTATTGTTTACCTTCCGCTCTTGTCAGCCAGTAAAAATATCCTATTCTAGCAGTTTTCAAAAATAAGACAATTATCATTTAATTTCTAGCAATTATTATTATTGTTTATAAAAAAAGCATTTTCTCCTGTGTCGTGGATGCGTTTACAAACATACAAACTTACATACACATGACACACAGACCCAGGGCAACAATTTTGTGGAGAACACAAAAAGTTGATTCGAACCCGTGACACATTGCACGGGAGCCAGTTGCCTAGCCACTGTGCCAACCGTACAGCCATCCTTACTAATATTATAAATCGGAAAGTGAGTTTGTTTGTTTGTTCCACTATCAAGCCGTAACTACTAAACCGATTGCTATGAATTTTTGCAGACGTATAGTTAAAAGTCCGGATTAAATAATAGGATACTTTTTATCCCAGAAAAATTTGATATTAAACAAGGGAAAACGAAAATATTGGTATAGATGGCGCTGTATGTATTGGTATATGTCACACGGACTACTTTTTATCCTTTTGTGACGCGAGCGAAGCCGCGGGTAAAAGCTAGTAATAATATATTAATAAATTAAAAATACATAGGTATTTTGTTTTGCCTAAATATAAATCTGCGTTCCAGCAGTACACAATCCAATAGAATCCACATTCATTAGTGATGTTCCAGATTAGGGATACTTTGTGGCCTATTATTAGTATTGTACCACATTTTAACCATAACCTCAAAACATTCCAGGCCTCTCAATCCGAGTCCGTCTCCTCCGAGCCTTACCAAGCCGGTTTAAAGTCACCGTAGAAGTCTCAGAAGGCTCCCATGTATCTGAACATGCGGTGAACAAGCAGCTTGCTGACAAGGAGAGGATAGCGGCCGCGTTAGAGAATAAGAATCTAGTTCAGATAATTAATCAGTGTATTGCTACGGTTTAGTGTGTAATTTTATTTGTTTATCTAGTTAATGAAAGGGTAGTTTCCAGGTTAAGAAAAAACAAAACGTTGGTGCGCTTGCCAAAACTGTTATAAATAAAAGTAAATAAATAAATAAAAAATCTTTATTTTCTCAAAAATACTCTACGGATACGAATTATATAATATGTTATGTGCATTTAGTCAAGTTTTCAGGGGGAGACAATAAACTATTTTTCACACTGAAAGGTTGGTGGACTTAGCAATAAATTAAAAATGCAGTATGATGGCAAATATTATGATAAAAATAACTGATAACATGTACTGTTCATCCCCAATAATTTTATTTTCCATTTTGGTGCACATATCAGATTTATCTTAGAAAACGGTAAAAATTTTAAACTAAAACTGTTGATATTCAATCTGCCAAACTATCTATGTGATGCTGCAACTTCTGACATGTGCGTTTTATGTCACATAACCCGTAACCAATCGAACACATAACCAATTTGTCATGACCAGAAAGTGCACATATAAGATTGGTCTAATCGATTTCTAGAGGGAAATAACACATATTTGTTTTTGTAATCGATGCGCTATCCGATTTAAAGGACATATAGCTAAGAAAAAAAAACTAAATATTTGCACATATATCAGTTTTGGCAGGCGCACCGAAATCTAATTAGTCCGTCAGTTAGATAATGAAAAAATATTAGACACGTATTTTTTTATTTTCTCGTATAAAGTTGCAACACTTGAATAAAATGGCGTTAAGTTTAGGAGTGGGAGGTAGTTACGTCATAACGTGGTACATTTTGTAGCACGCTGTGACGTCACGGGACATTTCAAATCAATATGTCGTCAAAAGTATTTAATTTTGTGAGAAAAGAATAAAAACGTGTCTAATGTTTTAAATTAATCTACCAGACGGACATTGAAATAAAAATTAGGAAACTATCCCTATTATATGTATAGAAACTAAATGTTACTACTACTATGCAAAATAATATTTTTAAAGTCAAATACTTCAATTTCAATAGGGGCTGCCGTTTTTTTTGTATGCTCATGGCTGTCATGTTCTATTGTCCAATAACAGCAGCTGTCAAATATTGAACGACCAATTGGGTTACACTAGCTTATTCCTTATTAGCTTTTACCCGCGGCTTCGCTCGCGTCACAAAAGGATAAAAAGTAGCCTATGTGACATATACCAATACACACAGCGCCATCTATACCAATATTTTTCCCGAGCGTACGGCGCGTCGCGTTCCGCGCGCGCCTCAAAGAGCCATCAGACCACCACAGATGGGGCCCAGTAGGGCCGATGCCGATTCGGAGTCGCGGAGAACCTAACGGGTAACCGGGGCTCCGGCTCGACGTGCAGGAGAAGGAACGGGGTGGTTTTTAGTCAGTAAGAGTCTGACACTCCCTTCCGCCTCACCCAGGCGGGAGCAGTCATTCGATGATTTTCCCCCCTTAAAAAAAAAAAAATACCAATATTTTTGTTTTCCCTCGGGAATATCAAATTTTTCCGGGTTAAAAAGTAAGTACCCTATTATTTAATCCGGATTTCAAAATTTACGTCTGCAAAAATTCAAAGCAATCGGTTTAGTAGTTACGGCTTGAAAAACAATCAAACAAACAAACTCACTTTCCCATTTATAATATTAATATATATATTAGTAAGGATTGGACGAGAAACGAGAGGTCACACTAGCGCCAATTTGTAAGCGAAAATACCATTTGTTTTGTTTGAAACTATAAGCGTTCTTGCATACGGCACCACCACCGCGCTTCTTCTCTCTGTTTGATTCAATCCATCATCGTACGTGGCGATGTACAATTTTTTTGTTGAGGGGGAAAATCATTCAAGTGTGATACTCTCGTTTCTCGTCCAATAGGGAATTAGCCAGTGTAACCCTATTGGTCGTTCAATATTTGACAGTTACTGTAATTGGACAACAGAAAATGACAGCTACAAAAAAAAATTGGTTGCCTGTAAAGTCGGTATACGGGCGAAAGTTTTACGTGACAACGACTTTGAGTGGTAAAATATTATGTCTGTCTCTCTCGCTCTTAGGCGGGTTAACCATGCCCGAGTGGAAGGGACGCGTGCCTCTCACTCGCTCTCATTGTGAGCGCATAACGTGAGCGGAGCGTAACGCAGTTTCTGGAAGTGTCACCCGGCAAACCAATTTATAAGACGTTGTCACGTCAAAAAATAAAGGAGACAATGAAACTCGAAATGTGTATATAAAAAAGTTTTAATGTATATATTATTTTAATAAAAGGATGTATAATAAAATAATGCTTTCTGATTATATTTAGGTATATCCTTACTTAATATTATAAATCGGAAAGTGAGTTTGTTTGTACCGCTTTCACGCCGTAACTACTAAACCGATTGCTTTGAATTTTTACAAACGTCAAGTTAGAAGTCTGGATTAAATAATAGGGTACTTTTTATCCCGGAAAAATTTGATATTCCCGAGGAAAAACTAAACTATTGGTATAGATGGCGCTGTGTGTATTGGTATATGTCACATAGGCTACTTTTTATCTTTTGGAGACGCGAGCGAAGCCGCGGGTAAAAGCTAGTAAAAAATAAAGGAGAAAATGAAACTCGAAATGTGTATATAAAAAAGTTTTAATGTATATATTATTTTAATAAAAGAATGTATAATAAAATAATGCTTTCTGATTATATTTATATCCTTACAATTACATGTAAAAACTCCTTTTTTTAATTAGGGTTAGCTTTTTTATTTCTTCGGGTTGTTTCACTTCGAATTCGCTGCTTTCGTTTCATTCTTGATATCTTCGTAAGACGTTTGGTTCTGTGGAAGAAATAATAATATATTATTAGTTATTATTGTAGCATTTTTTTTTAAGAACTTTGTCCTATGTCTATTTTCTCCTGTGTCGTGGGTGCGTTTACAAACATACAAGTTCACATACACACGACAGGACAATTTTTGGATCACACAAAGAATTTCTCTGTACGAGAATCGAACCCACGACTCGTTGCGCGGTAGCCGGTTACCCAACCACCGTGCAGTAAGTGCAGTTGATGTCGTAAATGTAACGCTTTTTACTACTTACGTTATGAGTCCCATATAAAAGATACCACAATCAGAAATGACAGATCCTTAAATAAATAAACATTTGCCCATCTTATAAAAAAAACACTACTTACGTCCCACATGGCGCTATCCCATTCAGGGAAGAGCTTCCTGAACGCTCCTGGCTCCTCACCCTGCTTCACGTACACCACTAAAGCATTGTCCACTGTACGGTCTAAACCGTCATCTTCTATGTATTCCTGGAGAAGAATAAAAGAGAAGATTAGGGCTGGAAGCTTTAAATAATAATAACGGAACTTCACGCCTTTTCTCCCTGAAGGGGTCGACATAGGTGCACATTACGGCACTTAATGCGGCTGTCCAATGCAATAGGTACCCACTTTTCCATATGAGTTCCATGTAATAGGGGGTGAGTGGTGACTCCGTGCTACTATTGAGTGTTTTTTAAAAACCCAATAATACTTTACCCGACTGACGACATCTCGGCCAATGAGGCAGTCAAGCTATGTGCCAATCATAGCAATTGGCGTTCCATAGTCTCTGCTTACCCCCTCGGGAGACAGTGGTAGGATTATGTAGAGAGTCTTCTAAGATTTTTTTAAAAACCCAGTAATATTTTGCTCTACCCGGGAATCGAACCCGAGACGATGGCAGTCACACTTGCGACTACTCGGCTGAGGTAGGCAAAAAATAATATTAAAAAAAAATGGTTGGCAAGTACTGGGGTTGGTTTAAGAGTCACTGATCGCACGCTGATCGTGGGCGCTGAGAGCCGAAATCTATGAACTTCTATAAAGCGTTTTAGAATAACGCGTGCGTCGGTCAGCGCTATTGGATAAAGCTACGGCTTGGTCGTCGTGTGTCAAACTAAGATCTAAGTTATGAACGGTGACAGTCAGCGTTAGACTAAAATCAGCCTAAAGTTTCTTCGATTTATATATATATATTTAATGGGACAAGCCCGCCACAACCTCCCAAAACCACTGCAACTCCTGTAAGCCAAGATCTACAGTAAATACAACCATGAAAACACCGGAACATTGAAGTCCGGCGCGTCCCAGGGACATGAGTAACTGTCTTGGTTCCCGCAACGAAGTAAATCAGAAGATATTATAATATTATCAAAAGTTTAAGTGTGGGAAAGCCATGCTTCAGCACGAACGGGGCGGCTCGACCGGAGTAATACCACGGCCTCACAGAAAACCGACGTGACACAATCGAAGCGTTGTGTGAGTTAAGTTACCGGAGGCCCTATTCCCTCAAAACCCAAAATACTTGAAACTTCTTTGGTGTTGAGGGTGTCCATAGGCGGCGCTGATTGCTTAACCATCAGGTAATCTGTCTTTTCGTTTGCCACCATACATCTCTTCTTATAATTCTTCTGTGAGTGTGTATGTCACTGAACTCCTATCAAACGACTGGACCGATTTTGATGAAATATTTTGTGTGTGTTCAAAGGGATCTGGGAATGGTTTAGATTCACAAATCAGTCCGGCAGATGGCGCTGCAGTCGTTGTTTAGGTTATTTATCCTAAACAGCTGAACTAATTTGAATAAATATTTGTTTATAAATTCAAGTGGATATGCAGGACAACGTCTGTTGGGTCCGCTAGTATACTATAAAAAAAACGAATTGGCGCCCAAATGGGACTACCAAGAGAATTCAGGGAGGCCCAGTTGGGTGCCAATACACAAATTCGGTTTTTATATAATCAGGTTAATTAGTTTAATAATTGGAATAATAATAAAATATATATATATATAACATCACGCCTTTTTATCCCCGAAGGGGTTGGCAGAGGTGCACATTTCGGCACTTAATGGCACTGTACAATGTAACACCCACTTTTCACCGGGAATCGAACCCGAGACCCCACCCGGCAGTCGTGCTTGCGACTACTCGGCCAATGAGGCAGTCCTTCAGTCCTAACTGGAATAAGTACCTTGATAATATCGTTACGGGCCATCTTGACTCGCTCTGGGATTTTCTTTCCTTGCCACAAGTAAAGCTCCTCACCAGTGTCCAGAACGTATACTCCATCATCAGACAGATCCTGGAAACAAATGGAGTTGTTGAGAAAAAGACCATATCAATCACGACAAGTAGCATCAAAGTCAAAGTCAAAGTCAAAATCAAAATCAAAATCAAAATCAAAATCAAAATCAAAATCAAAATACAAAATCAAAATCAAAATCAAAATCAAAATCAAAATCAAAATCAAAATCAAAATCAAAATCAAAATCAAAATCAAAATCAAAATCAAAATCAAAATCAAAATCAAAATCAAAATCAAAATCAAAATCAAAATCAAAATCAAAATCAAATCATTTATTTCAATTAGACCAGGAAGGCACTTTTGAACGTCAAAACAAAATATTTAAATATTAAATACAAAACATCATAACATCACGCCTTTTATCCCCGAAGGGGTAGGCAGAGGTGCACACAGAAGTGACATCCACTTTTCACTATTTATGTTATAAGTCCCATGTAATAGGGGGTGAGCCTATTGCCATATACCGGGCACATTTCTAGACTCCGTGCTACTACTGACATTTTTTTTTAAATCCAGTAATACTTTGCACGACCCGGGAATCGAACCCGAGACCCTTTGCCCAGCAGTCGATTTATTATATTTAATAATTTAATAATGCGTTTAGGATGCTGATGGGGCTGAGACGATTCTGTAGTGCATCAGGGATGTTTGCTGAACATAGCGTGGACTGCGTCTACGCTACGATGCGTAAGAGATGCGCATCTCTGGTGCGTAGAGTGCGATGCAGCGCCAACAGCGTCCTCAACATGATCGCGGGTCGGCTGGACTGTGTCTACATCAGTCATTGTTCCTCCATTTCTCACGGAATGGCGCAATAGTGATTGTTGGTTATTGATGAATTATTTGTTTTGTTTTTGTTGTATAAAATGTTTACATGCAGGAACAACTAAAACTGCAGACCGCCATTAGCACACTGTTTTTTTTAAAAAAAAATAGCATAGACAATATACAACCATAGACTATTGTCATTACAAGTGGCCAGTAATCTATTTGCACAGATAACAAATACACGACAGTTTTGTAGTGGGTAATTTTAAGTATCACTAACATTATCTACATATAGTCTATAAGAACATTGTTACTAAAAATTTAGACACAGTGGTCTGAAATAAAGTATTAATATTACCTGTTGCGTGAACTCCGTGTCCAGATCTTCGAAGGTTATCTTCTTGGTAATGCTGACGTTCACAGCTGTGAGAGTACGAGGGGCTGTCACTCTTCGGTTGACAGCGTTCCTCCAGCCGGAACCGCTCTTTTCTTCTGGCTCGCCTCCTGTAAACGAGAATATATTTAGGGTCGATTTTTCAATCGTCAGTAAATTTTTAACTTCGTTTTTAATTTCGTCGTCTTAGTAGCCCGGAGGTTAAGACGCCCGCTTCTCACGCATAAGAGTGCGGGTTCGAAACCTACCAACGGCAAGTACCAATGTGACTTTTTCCGAGTTATATGTACTTTCTAAGATTATTTAGACACCACTGACAAACGGTGAAGGAAAACATCGTGAGGAAACCTGGGCTTATAATTTCTGATTTTAGGTTTGGAATCGCCCTGCATTGAGCAAGCGTGGTGATTAATGCTCAAACCTTCTCCGTGTGAGAAGAGGGTTTGCTCAGCATTGGGAATTTATAGGCTGTTGATGACGATGATGAAATTTTTAACTGTAGAATAAAATTTATGCAGTAGGTATAAGTATTTGTTTAATAGTATATATTATATGGTATGTATATGTCTATACAGATTTATAAAATATTGTATTAATATAATTTATTCTATAGGTATTTATGTGTGTACTATACATATTACATAACTTTTTTTATTTTTTCAATTGTGTTCTGGCTTCGCATCAACCACTTCATTTCTCTGCACTTCCCTATGGTTGACTGTCAGAGAATGCCTTAAGGCATTAAGTCCGCCATTCACTGTTGTATTTTGTGAGGAAGAAAATAAATCCTTACTAATATTATAGATCGGAAAGTGAGTTTATTTGTTTGTTCCGCTTTCACGCCGTAACTACTAGACCGATTGCTTTGAAATTTTGCAGACGTAAAGTTAGAAGTCTGGATTAAATACTACTTAGTACTTTTTATCACGGAAAAAATTGATATTTCCTAGGAAAAACAAAAATATTGGTATAGATGGCGCTGTATGTACGTATAGATGGCGTTGTATGTCATTTAAAACCAGTCAACGAAATACCTACTTATTGGAAAAATCTAAATAGCGCGATATAACCGAATTCCACGCGAGCGGAAAGCTATTTGTTTGTTTGCCTGTCTTAAACGGCAGAACGGAAGTACTAATTAACGTGATTTTTTAACTGAAGGTAGTTGAACGGATAGTCACATAGGCGACTTTTTATCCTTTTGTGACGCGAGTAAATAAATAAATAAATAAAATTGTCATTTAATAATAACGTCTCAGTTACTTACCCAAAGTATCCCAGAACTCCGGCGGTTCACTTCCTTGTTCTACAGTAGTGATCTCCTTGTCTTCTCCTACCAGCATCTTCACAAAGGTTTTCACTGCTGCTTTCTCCTTGTCATTCGATTCCTGATGAGAAATCATATTTGTTTCCATAATAACAAAATCAAAATCATGTATTTCAATTATACCAGGGGGCTTACTCTTGAATCTAATTCCGATTGTTGTGTATCTGTGGTATACTCTATGGTCATAGTTATACTATAGTCTATGGTGATAGATTATCTATGTGCGTGGCGGAGCCCGCGAATTTGTAAAACAATTGAATACGAATAAATGTGTGTGTCGATAGCCTTCTCTCTTTTACTGATATTTCGTTTGATTAAATAACATACATAACACCGATCGATCGACATTGGTATTGTGTCGTACTCTTGAGTTGTAACACTAGCGCGCATTGCATCCGTATTGCGTGGATATTGAATGAACTAAATGGTATCGAGTTTGGCTTTATATTCCGTACTCTGAATGCTATTGTAACAGCTACGATTGTAGTTGTATAGTGTTGACATTAAATAATTATTGAGATTTTATTCGATTGAAATTGTATTGACATTGAGATTGGTTTCAAGAGTAAGCGCCTAGGAAGGCACATTTGAACGTCAACAACAAAAATTTAGAAGTGAAGCTAGTTGCTCATTCCAAGGCGTAGATTTCTATGGAGAAGAACGAGCAAGAAACTCCATAGGTTACTCTTTTTTAATCGGGTTTACAATACAATTATCTAGTTCTTCCTCATAAGCAGCGTGCGCGGTCGCGGCGATGTCGCGCAGCTCACTGGCTGGCGTTGGCGCTCGCCTCGGTGTTACTACTAGCGCTGCGAGAATCATGAGGAAGAATCCCTCTGTGGTTCGAAATTAGTAGACCTTTCTCAGCATATTCACATGAGTAACCCGCGATTTTACCTACATACATACATACATAACTTCACGCCTGTGTCCCATGGAGGTAGGCAGAGACTAAGGAATGCCAATTACCACGATTCTTACATACCTCTTTCGCTTCAAATCATCAAATCAAATCAAAAATGTTTATTTGCTAAAATACGGTACAAAAGGTGTTACAGTAATTTTTTTTTTCCAGCGTATCCTGCCGTATATGGCGTGCAAATTTATTATTAAAATTACACTATCAAGATTCTATCGTCTTATCTTCTAAATAGTCCTTAATACTATAGTAACACTTGGATAGCAAAAGTTTAAAAAGCATATTCTTAAATAATGTCAATGGTAATTCTTGTAAACTATTTGGTAATTTATTATAAATGATTATGGACATACAATATACATTTTTCTTAAATAATTTTAATTTTATTCGTGGTAAACGAAGTCTGTCTTTATGCCGTGTTCGGCTATTTGGTCTGTCTTCCAGAGTTTCAAATAGAATGTAATTTCTTTTTACAAAAGTACATATTTCAAAAATGTATAGACATGGTAAAGGTAGGATATTTAATTTTTGAAACAGTGGTTTACAGCTGTCTAAAAAATGAGCTCCACAAAGTCAAAGTCAAAGTCAAAATCATTTATTTCAATTAGACCAGAAAGGCACTTTTGAACGTCAACAATAAAATTAGAAGTGAAGCTATTTGCTCATTCCAAAGTGTAGATTCCTATGGAGAAGAACGAGCAAGAAACTCCATAGGTTACTCTTTTTCAATCAGGTTCACAATACAATTGTCCAGTTACATAGTTTGCTGTTTGGATTGTGCGAGAACAATGTAACACTAAAATCTAGTCAAAGTGATTGAAAAAGAAAATAACCTTAAAGACAATAAATAATACAGTCTGGAGCTGACCAGTCCCAGTTGACGGCGCCCGTTCACGAACATGACACGTACACCAGCACCGCCCAAATCAACCATATTGTAGGGAATCGAGCGATCCACTGCACGCGCCACCGCCAATGAGACCTTTGAGTGAGCATGACAACTCCACGCTGACACAAATGCATTCTACTAGTCTAATTTAATATTAAGTTAATTACAGGGCTCTCACATTCACAATGGTTATCTAAGTTAAATAATATACAATTTAGCAAAATGGCTGTATTATTTACAATTTCATTAAAACATCAGTGTTTTTTGTTATCCTGTGGAGCCGGACTAGCCTGTATCCAAGCATTTTTATCAACTATATAATCATTAAGTTTGTAATACGCTTGTTTACATAAAGTTTTCTTTATACATAATTTAAATTTTGATTCATTTAGGTGTTGTATGTCGCCTGGTATCTTATTATAACATTTAACACAGAATCCCATGAACGACTTACTTACTTTCGCCAATCTCGAAATTGGCTGACTTAATCTATTTCCATGTCTAGTTTGATAGTGGTGTCTGTCCGACACTTTACCAAATAACTGTAGGTTTTTCCTAACATACATGATGTTTTCATAAATAAATTGACATGGAACGGTCATAATGTTGATCTCCCTAAACTTTTCTCTGAGAGATTCGCGACGACCTAGGTTGTAGATAGCTCTGACGGCGCGCTTTTGCAATACAAAGATAGACTCAATGTCAGCAGCGTGTCCCCACAGCAAAATGCCATACGACATAATGCTATGAAAGTAACTGAAATACACTAGTCTTGCCGTTTCTATGTCAGTTAACTGTCGTATCTTCCAGACAGCATACGCTGCAGAGCTCAATCGTCCCGCTAATGATGTAATATGAGGACCCCATTGCAATTTGTCGTCTACAGTAATTCCCAGGAAAGTTGTCTCTTTTACAAACTCTAATTTCTCACCATTCAATAATATTATGTCACATTCGTTGCTTTTAACATTTGACACACAGATTGCTCGAATGCTTTTTTTTTGGGATTTAAAGACTCTATCAACCTCCACTGAGTTCCCCCAAATTATATACCGTAACGAAGTACGGACGATACATAGCCATGATACGCAAGCATTGTCGTCTGATGATTTGTTGTTTGTCGAATCCTTTTTAGTACATATACAAAACGATCAATTTTTGCAACAATTTTATCAATATGTGGTTTCCAGCTGCAATTTTTGTCAACTGTTATACCTAAAAATACACAATTATCCACAGTAGTTAGGTGAGAGTTTTTGTATTGGATGTCTAGATTATTTGTTGTATTTGATTTGTGTGTTTGAAATTGTATTACATTTGTTTTAGCAATATTAATTTGTAAGTTATTTTTCACCAGATAATTAACTGCGTTGTTCAGCGCTAGGGCAGTATCCTTTTCTAAGTCTGTATTATTGTCACTCTTAATGATTAAAGTCATTAACAGTCATCAATCTTTTCATGCATGCTCGTCGGTTAAGGGTACTTTTAATTTGGCCCTTCTTTAATATATCGCCAATCTGGTCATTTTACCTAATTTTACCTAATTCGCTCATTTTATTAAAGAAGTAAAAAATACATAAACATAATTCTTACGTTCCCAATCCATACGTAGACGATGTCAGCTAACTCCAGCACGTAGACATCATCATCTTCCAAGTTGTCAGCTGTTTCCCCGACCTGGATAGCTCGCATGTCACTCAGGTCTGTGCCTTCCACCTGGAGACAAAAATAATTAATACATCTCTAAATCTATACATTTTTTTTATGGCATACATAAGCTGGTAAACGAGCAGACGGATCACCTAATGGTAAGCAATCGGCGTCGCCCATGGACACCTGGAACACCAGAGGCGTTACAAGTGCGTCACCGGCTTTTTGGGGATTAGGAGTTTGAGGATCGTTGGGGATTCGGGAATTGGGGAGATTGGGGAAGGGGAAGGTAATTGGGCCTCCGGAAACCTCACTCACACGACGAAACACAACGTAAGCGTTGCTTCACGTCGGTTTTCTGTGAGGCCGTGGTATCACTCCGGTCGAGCCGGCCCATTCGTGCCGAAGCATGGTATAATAAAATCGTAGAAAATTCAAAATTGTACATTGAATATTCTTTAAAAAGAATATTTGGAGCGTGATCTACAATCGATACTGAAGCCAAACATAATAATATGGTTTTCAGAATTTTTGTCTGTTTGTCTGTATGTATGTCCGGGCTAAACTCAAAAACTACTGCGTGGATTTACTTCAAATTTTGCATGAATATTACTAACAGGTCGAGTCAACATATAGGCTACATAATATCACGCTATCATCTACGGGGGAGAAACTATGAATCATTATTCCACGCGAACGAAGTCGCGGGCAATAGCTAGTTAGAAATAATTGCATATGTTAAACGGTTGTAATGACCACGCTGCGCCACCTTAAATTGTTGGACCAGTCCTACTGTTAGTATCCACGTCTCAGCTCCGTATGTCATTACTGGCAGGACGCACTCGTTGAGACTTTTGTCTTCAGGTTATGCGGTAGAGTTGACGAAAAGACCCGATAGAATTACCTATACGCCGCCAAGCCAAGCTGCATCGTTCTCCGCCTTTCTCTCAAACCTGTTTCTACCTAACTTTAGGGTTTGTCTTGTTTATGGAGAGGGCTATGCTCAGAGTCTCTCTGAAGGATCCGTAACGAGGTGATCCAACAGCGAACTAAAGTTATCGACGTACTCCAAATGGCAAGTTGAAGTGGCAGTGTAGACATCCGCAAGGATTGATTGGATGTGTGGATCTTAAGATCGAGCTCAGTAGCTTACGTCCAGCAAGGCATTATGATGATGTATATTTACACATAAACATATACTTTTATTAGAGCATTTTCATTCCCGAAGGGGTAGACAGACGTGCACATTACGACACTTAATGCCACTGTACAATGTAACAACCACTTTTCACTATTTATGTTAAGATGCCCATGTAATAGGGGGTGAGCCTATTGCCATATACCGAACACAAATCCAGAATCCGTGCTACTACTGAGATTAAAAAAACCCAGTATTACTTTGCCCGACCCGGAAATTGAAAACCAAGACCCCTTGCCTGGCAGTCGCACTTGCGACACTTTGAACAATAAGGCAGTCGAGGCAATTTTATAGGTGTCAAATTATAATAATTCTCACCCTAAATAGACGGATGCTGTCTTCATCGTAGGTTCCTTTAGCGTTTGTTGGTTTGTAGTCCGAGTCCTTGCCTCCGAACACGATAGCTAGGTTACCTGTGAAGAGAAATCAGTGTTAATTATTGTGTGGGAGAGTGAATGGGTCGGCTCGACCGGAGTGATACCACGGCCTCACAGAAAACTGACGTAAAACAACCACAGCGTTGTGTTTCGTCGTGTGAGTGAGGTTATCGGAGGCCTACTTTTCTCAATCTCCCCCAATTCATGAATCTCCAACAATCCTCAAATTCCTAATCCCCAAAAGCCTGGTAACGCACTTGTGACGTCTCTGTTGTTTCGAATGTCCATGGGCAACGCCGATTGCTTACCATCACGTGATCCGTATGCTCGTTTACCAGCTTATTACAAAAAAAATGATACCACGGCCTTACAGAATACCGGCGTGACACCAGTATTGTCTGCAGCCGAGTAGATGAGGTTATCGGAGGCTCTGTCCAGGCAAGAAATACCTACACTTGTAACGCCGCCTCTGGTGTTCCAGGTGTCCGTGGGCGACGACGATTGCTTACCATCAGGTGATCCGTCTTTTAGTTAGCCGACCTACCGCATAGAAAATCCTTTGGATACTTTTGCCTTATCTCCTCCGAGGCTTCTTTTTATTTTTTTTAAGGGGGGAAAATCATCGAATGACTCCTCTCGCCTGGGTGAGGCGGGAGGTAGTGTCAGACTCTTACTGACTAAAAACCACCCCGTTTCTTCTCCTGCACGTCGAGCCGGAGCCCCGGTTACCCGTTATGTTTTCAAGTCGGTTACTGTATAACAATATTGTTTTCAAGTATTAAAATTTTAACCACATTTGGCTGAAAGACTCTTATTTATTACATGTAGCAACTGCTTTCTGCTCTCCACAATACAATATCTAAAATTTGTCTAAATATTCACAACTATACATAGATTAAAAATATAACAATAACAAACAAATCATGAATTCCACCACCTAAACACGTTAAGAAACATGATTTGATAAATAACGTTGTCTCTATGCTCGATAGATGGCGTTGTACAATTATTTAGTATTCCTGAATCGCGCTATGGTTTCGTTACATGCGTTTGGTTAGAGTACGCCGGTGACTTTGTCTTTTATCGTATTTCACGTAAGTCGATCAGATCATCAAATGAGCCTAGCAAGGTAGAAGCATTAACATTTCGAGTTTTTGCAAGAACTCAAGGTTGTGAAACCGTCGAGTTTTATAATACATCGAATAATTCTTTTACTACATTATAGGAACGCTCTTTTTGAAGTCGGTTAATTGTTGTTAATATATTAAAATCTTCTCCTAAGTGTAACAAACAGTCTTCTGAAAACCGTACCAAAATCGGTTAAGCCAATCGCGAGATAATCTTATTTATTTATTTTAACTCTTACAGCTTAAAATCACGCACAAACATACATATATACGGGTCCAACATTATGAACTTACTTATTTTTTAAGTCGGCAAATAATTAAAAATATTGTTTTAGCATACAACCAGTCCCTTTTGGGCGTCAATTCCATTTATGAATGAGTTGGCGCCCAAACGGGCCTGCGTCTCTACCCACAGTTAAACTGTCAAACACCAAGCGGTCACCGGTGACCGCAACCTATTGTTCTATAATGACGGTACTCGACGAGTTAATAAGAAAACTTAGTTCCATTCAAAATGTGGCAAAACCTGTAAACAGATAGTTTTCTGAGAATGCATGAGGAAACATTAAAATACTGATGATTGTTGATGAAACGTAATATTTAAGAAACGTAGTAATTGGCGTTCCATAGTCTCTGCCTACCCCCATGGTGGACAGGTGTGAAGTTATGTATGTATGTTTGTTTGTTGGAGGCGCCATAACTACGAGTTCGAGTTTAAAAATATTTTTGTGTTGTCCCTTTATCGAGGAAGGCTGTAGGCTTCAAAACATTACGCTACGATTAATAGGAACTGAGCAGCGATTAAACCGGTGTGGAAGTAGCGAGTAGGATATACAAGACTTACCTTTGAAAATGCTGAGGAAATGCCTTGGTTCCTTCCCTTGGGGCACCTTTACGACTGCAGCATCGTCTCCAAGCTCATCTTCCAGCTGAGAGACCAGTTCAGCGCCAGCTTGCTTGTCATCAGCTGATGCTTTGGAGCCCTGCAAGAAGCGAGGGGTAGAATATTGAGGGTTTTGATGAGATATTAAGCCGGTTAAACGAGCATGCGGATCACCTGATGGTAAGCAATCGGCGTCACCCATGGACACTCTAAACACTAAAGGCTCTTCAAGGTGAAATATTTATTAAGAACACTTGGTTCGTCAAAAAACGATATTTATTTCCAAACTAGAACAGTTGCTTCAAAAAATTATGATTCTATAATACTAGACCACTATTCAGGATAACGGAAGTAAAAATACCGACTAAAGAATAAAGAATTGCAGCAACAAGAGTCAAAAGACTGGCTCAGGGTGTACTTTTTCTTGGATAAGACATAAGTCATTGTATTTAGAAACTATATGTGTGTGAATGGGCCGGCTCGACCGGAGTGACACCACGGCCTCACAGAAAACCGACGTGAAGCAACGCTGGCGTTGTGTTTCGTCGTGTGATTGAGGTTATCGAAGGCCCAATTACCCTCCCCTTCCCCAATCTCCCCAATCCCTGAATCCCGAACGATACTCAAACTCCTAATCTAATAAAAGCCGATAACGCACTTGTAACGTCTCTGATGTTCCAAGTGTGCATGGGCGACGTCGATTGCTTACCATCAGGTGATCCGTCTGCTCGTTTACGGGCTTATGCCATAAAAAAAAATATGACTGAGAATTCTGATAACTGTTGGATAGGAACCTTGCTGATCACCTGGTATAATTTGATCGTCGACTTCAGGGACACTTTGCATATTAAACAAATACTCTTCTATTCAGTGCAGTAAGGGCCACTGACACCCCGGGCGAAAATATTGTGGCGCCCACTTGAGGGAAGCAATATCAAGTGTCAGTTTTTTACTGATCCCAAGTAAAATTATATTAAGAATTTCAACTTTCCTTTAGCGTTACCCAGAGTTAACGACGCGGACTACAAATCCTCAAAAATCTAACATAACATAACATCCCTCATTTTATCCCTGAAGGGGTAGGCAGAGATGCACACATAAGTAACACCCACTTTTCACTATTTATGTTATGAGTCCCATGTAATAGGGGGTGAGCCTATTGCCATATACCGGGCACACATTTCCAGACTCCGTGCAACTGCTGAGATTTTTTTTTAAAACTCAGTAATACTTTACCCGACCCGGGAATCGAAACCGAGACCCCTTGCCCAGTAGTCGCACTTGCGACCACTCGGCCAACGAGGCAGTCCATCAGCAGGCTTAAAAAATCCATCCAAAAAAACAGAGCAGTACAGAGAGCACAGAGCGTAGAGCACAGTTCTGAGGGTTTGCACCAGGAGAGGCAAGAGACTCCAACTTCAGACCTTGGCGCCCTCTAGAATTTGTCGCCCTGGGTCAACGCCCTCGTCACGCCCCCTAACGCCGGCACTGCTTCTATTCTTTTCTTTCTTTTCTTTCTATCTATCTCTGCGCGAGTATCGTATTCATGGAGTTTCTTGCTCGTTCTTCTCCATTCGAATCTACATTTTGGAATGAGCAACTAGCTTCACCTGGTTTCACTGACGGACTGACTGACAGACTATTATTTATTTTGTATTTGTTGACGTTTCAAAAGTACCAAACTATGGTTTGATTGAAATAAATGCTTTGACTTTGAACAGCAGTACTTACAATCCAGTAGTATACGATGTAAGCATCGTCTCCGTCCTCCTCAGTGTACTGGTACTTGATCACGTAGACCTCGCTCTGGTACAGCATACCGCAGCCGGAGGTAAAGTCTTCTGTCACATCAGCGCCATCTCCAGCCCTGGGGATAAAGAAAACATGTTTATAAATCACAAATTCAGTACTCACATATGTATGTATAGACTGCCTTGTTGGCCGAGTGGTCGCAAGAGCGACTGCCGGGCAAGGGGTCTCGGGTTCGATTCCCGGGTAGGGTAAAGTATTACTGGGTTTTTTAAAAATTCTCAGTAGTAGCACGGAGTCTGGAATTGTGCCCGGTATATGGCAATAGTCTCACCACCTATTACATGGGACTCATAACACACATAGTGAAAAGTAGGTGTTACATTGTACAGTGGCATTAAGTGCCGTAATGTGCACCTTTGCCTACCCATTTAGGGATAAAAAGGCGTGATGCTATGGTATAGTTTTGACTGGTGACCGGCGTGAGCGGAGGACTTGCCTTCAACAGTTTTTTGTCCACGCTCAAAGGATCAGCAGTAGTGGTGTTTTAAAATAGGCCCACTCTATCTATAGTTATATATCTATGTACATATAATAAAATCGTAGAAAAGTAAAAATTGTACAATTAATATTTATATATATGTTATATGTTCAGTGTTGGACTTATCTATCTTTTAAATTTTTTATTTTCTGCGGCGCATCATGGCTTCCTTTTGTGTGTACCTGAGTTCTTGTCTACGTGTGTGTCCTGGCGTAATAAATGGATGACTTTCCCTCCTCGAAAGAAAAAACTAACACTATTGTGCTACCCGCTACAGACGTATTATAATTTTAGCTTTGTTTAAAAAGTAAAACTGGCTTACCTTGTGACAGTAAGAGATCCCTCTCCATTGTCAGGCATGTATTCCCTCGCTGCCGCACTCTTACCGATGTACTGAGCGACCTTCTGAGTCTGCTCTGCATCATCAGAGTCGTAACCAGCATCTGCGAAGAAGAGGTTGTAGTTAGATCGTTCTCGAGTATTTGGTAGACGTACAGCTTGGCAAGAATCTATATCTCATTGACACTTCTACATTATTATAGAGGTATGCACAGAACATATAAAGCTTTAAATGTTCTGTGATTATAATATGTATGTAGGTATAGATAGATATAGATTATAATAACAATCGTGAGACATACTAAATTAACTAAAATCACGGGTTACTCACGTGAATATACTGAGAAAAGCTCTACTAGTTTCGAACCACAGAGGGGTTCTTCCTCTTGAGCAGCGTGCGCGGTCGCGGCGACGTCGCGCAGTTCATTGACCTCTGTGGTTCGAAACTAGTAGAGCTTTTCTCAGTATATTCACGTGAGTAACCCGTGATTTTAGTTAATTTAGTATGTCTCACGATAGTTATTATAATCTATATCTATCTATACATACATGTAATAAAACTGTAGAAGTGTAAATTTTGTATATTGAAAATATTAAAAAAAAATATTAGGGGCTGTTACTAAATAGAGCCCGAACTCATAATTGTGATTAAAAAAATTTTTGTTTATTTGTCTGTATGTTCACGCGTCACGCAAAAACCATATCAGAGGAGACCTTTTAAAGAACGGAAATGGCTTATAGCAACAGCTTTTTATGGCAAATGAGCAGACGGATCATCACTTGATGGTAAGCGATCAGCGCCGCCCCGCACACCCGCAACACCAGAGGAGTCACAGGTGCGTTGCCGGCCTTTTAAAAAGGAATACGCTCTTTTCTTGATGGTTCTGAACACAAGCTTCAGCTCTTCTTAATTAAGGGAAAAGATATTTACCATCGGATACGGGTCCCATACTTCTGGTGATGACAGTGTTCCAGCTGATGAAGTATTGCTTGAAGGTCGAGCATTCGGAGCCTTCTGCCACTTTGGTCACGTTTACCTAGAACGAAAATTATTATTTTTTTGTTTATTTATATAAATAGAACGGTACAAATACCAATACGGTAGTTTCCTAAATTTTATTTTAATGTCCGTCTGGTACATTAATTTAAAACTTTAGACACGTATTTTTTCTTTTTTCACATAATTAAATACTTTCGACGATATATTCGTCGCAGTGTCGCAAGTGTGACTGCCAGGCAAGAAGTATTACTCGATTTTTTCAAAAATCTCTGTAGTAATCTCTATAATCATGTAATAGGGGGTGAGCCTATTGTTGTAGGTATATCGAGCACATTTCCAGACTCTGCGCTACTAGTGAATTTAAAAAAACTCAGTTATACTTTTCCCGACCCGGGAATCGAACCTGAGGCCCCTTGCCCGGCAGTCGCACTTGCGACTACTCGGCTAATGAGGTAGTTCTATAATCTACAATCATATATATATATATATATCAGCGATCTATAAACATATCCTGTTTTTTTGAGATACTGAAGTTACTAGCGAATTCTTTATCCGCAAATCCCCAATCCCCAAGTTCCGAAACCCCCAAAAGACCACAAATAGATTTACAATTCCTCTGGTGCTCCATCAGCAACGCCAATTGCTTACCATCAGGTGATACGTCTGTTCATTTGTCAACCTATTCCATAAAACAGTCGCGGAGAACCTAACGGATAACTGGGGCTCCGACTCGACGTGCAGGAGAAGGAACGGGGTGGTTTTTTAGTCAGTAAGAGTCTGACACTCCCTCCCGCCTCACCCAGGTGTGAGGAGTCATTCGATGATTTTCCCCCCTTAAAAAAAATAAAAAGCCTCGAAGGTGATAAGGCAAAAGTATCCAAAGGATTTTTTATGCGGTAGATCGGCAAACTAAAAGACGGATCACCTGATGGTAAGCAATCGTCGTCGCCCACCCTCACCCAGGCGGGAGCAGTCATTCGATGATTTTCCCCCCTTAAAAAAAAATCCATTAAACAATGTTACCTACCCAAGAAGGGTAATTCTTAGCCTCAAAGTACTGGTTTGCAATATCATGGTATGCCTTCCTGACATCGGAGCTGACTTCAGATCCAATCCAAATGTATACCCCTGAGCATGGAGTGTCCAGGATGAAGACTTCCTGCAAGGAAAGTAGAGCATTAGTAAAGTGGTGAGCAGTAGTGTCTTATTGTGGATAAAATATCTTTGTAAAGGGGGGGGGGGGATAATCCATACAGTGTAGGTAAAACAAACAAAACGGAAGAGAAAACAAATATAGGTATATACATATAACATAACATCACGGCTTTTTATCCCCAAAGGGGTAGGCAGAGGTGCACATTGCGGCACTTAATGCCTCTGTACAATGTAACACCCACTTTTCACTATTTATGTTATGAGTCCCATGTAATAGTGAGTAAGCCTATTGCCATATACCGGACACATTTGCAGATTCCGTGCTACTACTGAGATTTTTAAAAACCCAGTAAACTTTGCCCGACCCGGGAATCGAACCCGAGACACCTTAGCAGTCGCACTTGCGGCTAACGTGGCAGTCGATAAATATACAAACAACCAATACAATTTACAAACTGTATTAAAAGATACTAAATATTTGAAAACATATACAAGGTGTTGTTTTAAAGCCGCGTCATTTTCTAAGAGGTAACTCGGCTATCGATTCTGAGTGCGATTCAATAAAAAAATTGTAGGTAAATATTTTTCCTATGAGTCCTTGCAACGGTGCCAAGTCGATTGGCGATATGTCCAAGTGCTGAGAGATCTATACGATACTGCAACTATGGTCGTCCAAGTACAGAACCAGCAGTCTGAACCTGTCTATTTGCATCGGGGAGTAAGACAAGGCGATGTTATTTCTCCCAAATTATTTACCAATGCTTTGGAGGATATGTTCAAGACGCTGCACTGGAAGGGACGGGGTATAAATATAAACGGCAAGTATCTCTCACACTTGAGATTTGCAGATGACATCGTCATTGTGGCTGAAACCGTGCAAGACCTACAATGTATGCTGAACGGCCTGGCTGATTCTTCTGCTCGCATTGGACTCCGGATGAACCTAGACAAAACGAAGGTGATGTTCAATGAACATGTTCTTCCGGAGCCGATCACCCTGAATGGGTCTACTCTCGAGGTTGTTCAGGAGTATGTCTACCTAGGACAAACCCTACAGTTTGGTAGAAACAGCTTCGAGAGGGAGGCTCGTAGAAGGATACAGCTTGGCTGGGCGGCGTATAGGAAACTCTGTCGGTCTTTCGTCAACTCTACCGCAAAGCCTGAAGACGAAAGTCTTCAACGAGTGCGTCCTACCAGTCATGACATACGGAGCCGAGACGTGGACACTAACAGTGCGACTGGTCCACCAATTTAAGGTGGCGCAGCGAGCTATGGAGAGGGCTATGCTCGGAGTATCTCTGAAGGATAGGATCCGTAACGAGGTGATCCGACAGAGAACTAAAGTTACAGATGTAGCCCAAAGGATTAGCAAGCTGAAATGGCAGTGGGCCGGTCACATTTGTCGAAGAACCGATGACCGCTGGAGTAGACGTGTTCTAGAGTGGAGACCGCGTCTAGGCAAACGTAGTGTAGGGCGCCCTCCAGCTAGGTGGAGTGACGATATACGTAAAGTGGCTGGTAGTGGTTGGATGCGTAGAGCTGAAGATCGAGCTCAGTGGCGTGCCATTGGAGAGGCTTATGTCCAGCAGTGGACGAAAACAGGCTGTTGATGATGATGAGGTAAATATTTTTAATTTATCTGTAAATTACGGAAATCCGTAAGTGCGAACTACACGCCGCCGTCTTGTAACTAGCTTTATAACGCGGCTTAACACACACAAACTCAAACACGTAATTGATATTATTCCTAATTCCATAAAGCTCCAATAAGAAACATTGCTGTCGCTTATTCTGAAATACTGTCGAACTTAAACGATTTACTATAGCCGTATTTTTAAGTATTGGCCCGAAATTTTCTCTTACATTGAACCTTTATGACATGCCCCCGAGTAATGCCACGGTTTCAAAACTACACCTTGTATAATAATAATTTCTCTATGTAATAAATAAATAAATGTTATGTAATAAATATATATACATGTAATACTACATATAATTGTATAGGTTATGATTGTCCATATTGTGTGTGTATGTTTGTCCATATTGCCGATATCTATATTTTCAGTGACGCAAGAACCTGGTCTGATGACGATCGTGATGGCAATACTTACATCGGAAGTCAAATGGCTCTGCTTGTACGGCTTATTCAGAGCCACAACATCAAAACCATCACCAAGCATAACTCTGTACAGGTAGACAGCAGAAATGTCATCACGGTAGTAAGTCTGAAAGAAAAACAAATATGTTATACAAACAGCCACGCTACCATCAGTTGACTGGACAATATCTACACTACATGAGTCACTGTTTACATGTTACCATTAGCTCATGACGATACCTAAGTACGTATCGCCTGGACAGTCCACGCTACCATCAGTTGACTGGACAATCTCTACACTACATGAGTTACTGTTTACATGTTACCATTAGCTCATGACGATACCTAAGTACGTATCGCCTGGACAGTCCACGCTACCATCAGTTGACTGGACAATCTCTACACTACATGAGTCACTGTTTACATGTTACCATTAGCTCATGACGATACCTAAGTACGTATCGCCTGGACAGTCCACGCTACCATCAGTTGACTGGACAATCTCTACACTACATGAGTCACTGTTTACATGTTACCATTAGCTTATGACGATACCTAAGTACGTATCGCCTGGACAGTCCACGCTACCATCAGTTGACTGGACAATCTCTACACTACATGAGTCACTGTTTACATGTTACCATTAGCTTATGACGATATCTAAGTACGTATCGCCTGGACAGTCCACGCTACCATCAGTTGACTGGACAATCTCTATACAACATGAGTTAATGTTTATACTTACTGTGCCAGAATCATCACTGGCGATTTCATCCTTAGATCCTGATCCAAGAGCTTGGAAGAAGAGATCAAAATCCTCGTCGGATGAGAACTCATCTGTAAAAAAATTATTGACATTATAATCTTACTCTTGAATCCAATTCCGATCGATCGACATTGATATTGTGTCGTACTCTTGAGTTGCAACACTAGCGCCCATTGCATCCGTATTGCGTGGATATTGAATGAACTGAATGGTAGTTTGGCTTTATATTCCGTACTCTGAATGCTATTGTAACAGCTACGATTGTGGTTGTATAGTGTTGACATTGAATCATTGTTGAGATTTTATAAGTGTAATAGTGTCAAGAGTAGGCGCCCTGAACTGTTAATATTTTGAATACAAGGAACCATATAAAAATAACATATGATACAAGAGAATTCAACCGTACAAGCAATCTTATTAATATTCTGAACTAGCTACTTCCGCGCGGTTTCACACGCTCTGCTCAGCTCCTATTGGTCGTAAAGTGATGTTTTATAGCTTATGTATATATTATATAACCATCCTCGATAAATGCGCTATCCGACACAAAAAGAATTATTTAAATCAGCCTTGTAGTAACGGAGATTAGCGCGTTCAAACAAACAAACAAAAAAACAAACTCTTCCGCTTTATTATTACCTATATAATAATATAATAAAGTATGAGATGTGAAAGTCTGTACGTCTGTTTATTACTCCACCAGGTCATAACGCCTGAAGGGATCGAAATGACATTTGGTACTACTTTTGAACCAATAGAAACGCGGGCGAAGCCGCTGACAGAAGCTTGTATGAGATAAGTTATTAATGTTTTTTTTCTTTTTTTTTTAATGTTGAATTTTGTTATAATCAATGTTTTTAAAGTTCTTTTAAAAGTCTTTAATTTTATGTTCCTTTAAAATAAGAGTATTGATTTCGTAAGTAGTAATTAGTTTCTTTTTTTTTCAGTTACTAAAATTGTATTGTCCTTGTTTGTGTGTATAGTTTTTATTTATCCCTTGATTGTAAAGTTTGGTTAACCTATAATTGGCGACTGTATAAGCCCAATATCTATTGTTACCTTTATTATCTACTAGCTTTTACCCGCGGTTTCGCTTGCATCACAAAAGGATAAAAAGTAGCCTATGTGACATATCCCAATACATACAGCGCCATCTATACCAATACTTTTGTTTTCCCTCGGGAATATCAAATTTTTTTGGGGATAAAAAGTACCCTATTATTTAATCCGGACTTCTAACTTTACGTCTGCAAAAATTCAAAGCAATCGGTTTAGTAGTTACGGTGTGAAAGTGGAACAAACAAACAAACTCACTTTCCGATTTATAATATAAGTAAGGATAAGGATAGTAAGGATAACGAAAGTAAAAAAAGGGAAACAACAAAAATTATACCCTCAATTTAGGCGTCAAAGTATTCGTCCGCATCACTATCACAGGGGAACGTACCCAAAAATATATAAAATAAATAAATAAGGACAGGAACAACATTCTAAGTTAATCAGCCGGTACTTTATTAATACAAATCTTATCTTTTTATATATCTGTATGCATCAGTCTAGAAATTAATCCTCGAAAGTATAAACATAAAGATAATTTAATCTTTTCCTGTCCTGATATTAGCAAAGATAAATGAATTATTAATATTGAGGAAAACAGTGAGTAACGAAAGGAGGTATCATTTGATTCAATTGATGACTCACTTGTATATTGTTCAAATAGCGCTTGGGAAAGTCCGGTAAATCCTTTTAATTAGATTATATGACGTCATAGTGTATGAGTAATTAGGTCATGGTAGACCGGAGGATTTTTTTTAAGGGGGGAAAATCATCGAATGACTTCTCTCGCCTGGGTGAGGCGGGAGGGAGTGTCAGACTCTTACTGACTAAAAACCACCCCGTTCCTGCTCCTGCACTTCGAGACGGAGCCCCGGTAACCCGTTAGGTTCTCCGAGGCTCCGTATCGGCATCAGCCCTATTGGACCCCATCTGTGGTGGTCTGATGGCTCTTTGAAGCGCGTGCGGAACGCGACGCGCCGTACACTCAACACCGGAGATTTTCGATGCTCACTTCTTTTGCTGGGTGCTTTCTTAATCAACCAATGGTCACCAATGTGACTTATTCCGAGTTATATGTACTTTCTAAGATTATTTAGACACCACTGACGAATGGTGAAGGAAAACATCGTGACTTAGGGTTACCGGGGCTCAGGCTTAAAGTGCAGGAGTAGGAACGGGGTAGTTTTTAGTCAGTAAGAGTCTGACACTCCCTCCCGCCTCACCCAGGCGGGAGCAGTCATTCGATGATTTTACCCCCCTTAATAAATAACGTTTTTTTGAAGCAGGTTAACAATATTCTTACCTATAATTTCAATGGTAGCTCTTCCGTTGTGGTTATCATCTCTCAGCTGGTTGGCCACGCTGATGATCTTCCTCCTCTGGGTAGCCTTGGCACCTTCAGGCATCAGCACAAAGATATCATGGTCTACTTCCAAGATGAAGCAGTGGTCTTTGGTCAGGGATGAGGACTCTGCTGGTACCTGGTGAAGAAGAATTGGGTTATGGTTTTTAGGAATGGGGGCGAGACAAAGTATTCACCGTGATATCTATTTCGTTTTCGTCCCGAAGAAAAATGGGTCTGTCTTAGTGATATAATAATTTTACAAGGAAATAAAATGTAAATAAAATAACAAACAAATTTGCAGTCTATCAGTGGGTGGTCCTATCAGTACTAATTGTCGCGGAGAACCTAACGGGTAACCGGGGCTCCGGCTCGACGTGCAGGAGAAGGAACGGGGTGGTTTTTAGTCAGTAAGAGTCTGACACTTCCTCCCGCCTCACCCAGGCGGGAGCAGCCATTCGATGATTTTCCCCCCTTAAAAAAATTAAATCAGTACTAATTATAGCTATTTATTGCTTTTTAATTTTTGTTTGTTATTAGTTTTAGATTTTTTAAATGCAGATTTTTATTTTTTGTCATTTTTAGTCGAAAAGCTACATAAACCCATTTTGCCATTTATAATCCACATAAGTGCAAAGTTCTAATCAAAACAAATTATACAAGCCCAAACACAAGGTATTTACCGTAAACCGTTGAAGAGTTCCCTTAACCATTACACTTCTTCATCATCAGACACTTATTGACAGCCCCACTCTATGTAGGTGTAAAATTCTCATCAATACAAATGAATCAATCCAAAACACAAGGTAGTTAATATAAACCGCTGAGGAGTCTCGACTGTCTGTCGGCTCCATCATCAAGTCGACTCCAGACCCTTATGAAACTGTAGTATTTAAAAATCCTTTTTGAAAAACGTAATAGACGCATTACTCGCCCCTAGAATTTTCGAAAGTTCCTCTCGGTTTCCCTAGGATTCCATCATAAGATCCTCATGGAAATAGGAGTATAAACTAAACAAGAATTTTGGAAATCGGTTCACAAATGGCGAAGTAATCAGCGAAAATACAAAAAAAAAAGAACTGCAATCATCCGAACATAGTATACCTCCTCCTTTTTAGAAGTCGGTAAAAACGAACTGGTGAACCATTGCAAATAGCAAACTTCGAAAGCACATACGAACTCATAGTACATTATCAAAACATCACGCCATGTGATTGTCGAAGAGGTATTTCTCGTCGGGTGGCACGTGCGATGCGAATAGTGCCTACAAATTTACGTCTTTTTTTATGGTATAAGCCGGTAAACGAGCAGACGGATCACCTGATCCCAGTCAGCGTCGCCTATGGATGGACACCTGGAACACCAGAGGCGTTACAAGTGCGTTACCGGCTTTTTGGGGATTAGGAGTTTGAGGATCGTTGGGGATTCAGGGATTGGGGAGATTGGGGAAGGGGAGGGTAATTGGGCCTCCGGTAACCTCTCTCACATGACGAAACACAACGCAAGCGTTGCTTCCCGTCGGTTTTGTGTGAGGCCGTGGTATCACTCCGGTCGAGCCGGTAACGTCTAGTGTTTCATGTGCGTATTACCATGTATTTTTTTAAACTACAAAACAATTGCATCTCTATTTTTTGTTTAATACTTTATACATCGAAGGTACTCTCTATGGCATGTTGTTTTGCGGCGGGACGAAAGATAGACGAAGGCCGAAGATTCCACTGTGTATAAACTTGCGTTTCCATTATTCCAATATCACGCGATGACTGCATTCGTATCATTACCGGTATTTAGACGTCAATAGCATTGTTGTTAAGTAAATATTTAGTCGTCAAAATAAAAGTCAAGGCTATAATAAATCGATTAGATAATACAAATAAATAATCTTTGATAAACATTCATATATTCATATGAAATCATATTTATTTTGATGACTTCATTTTATTTTATAAACGATATTAGGTACTGCATTCAATAAATTAATAAGTATGTTTAAATAGAATCAATTAAATCAGCACAGATTGTAAAATAATTTTGATAAACAATCGTATTATCCAAACTAATATTACAAATGCGAAAGCAACTCTGTCTGTCTGTCTTTTCTTCCCACCTAGACTACTGAACCAATTGTGTGAAATTTTGGTTCAGATATAGTTTGGAACTTAAGAAAGGACTTAGGATAGTTTTATCCCGAAAATCCCGCGAAAGCGGGAATTTCTCGAAAATCCCGCGAGATCGGGAACTATGTGGGTAAAACCAAAATTCTGCCGGAAGTCCCAAAAACGAAGTAAGTAAGAGCGTATTTTTTTTTTTTTTTTTTTTTTTTTTTAAAGGGGGGAAAATCATCGAATGACTGCTCCCGCCTGGGTGAGGCGGAAGGGAGTGTCAGACTCTTACTGACTAAAAACCACCCCGTTCCTTCTCCTGCACGTCGAGCCGGAGCCCCGGTTACCCGTTAGGTTCTCCGCGACAAGTAAGAGCGTATGGCATCATATTAATTTATTTATTTTGATGACTTCATTTATTTTATAAAAGAAATGACTGCATTCAATAAGTAGGTTTAAATAGAATCAATAAAATCAGCAGAGATTGCAAAATAATTTTGATAAACAATCGTATTATCATAATATATGTGTTAACGATTATATGACTACGGTATCGTATGTTTTTTTTACTTACTACATAGTATAAAACAAAAGCTACGAAACGGATTTTCGTTTTTCGCTTCGCTTCGTTTACAAACATACAAGTTCACATACACATGACACTTAGATCCCGAACAATAATTTTTGAATAACACAAAGAATTGCTCCGTGCGGTTATAGAATCCGCGCCACGATCCATCTTTGATTTCAAAATTCGTTGATTTTGACTTAGTAATCTACTAATGTAATGGCGTCATTATGACTTTCCAATGGTCAACCACTGACACACCATAGAAATTAATGACATGAAATGCTAATCTCGTAGGTAATGACAGATACTCCAGAGTGCATAACACAGGTAAATATTTTGTAAAATCTTTTATATATGTAATAATGAAACGTCATTTTCACGTCGTCCCATTGTCACGCCACAACTTGAGAACCGCTAGACCGATTTGGCTGATTCTTTTTTTGTTGTATTTCTTATTATTTGGAGAAGGTTCTTAAGACAGAAAAAGTCCTGAAAATCCTGGGAAAGGGAACGGGAGAAAACGGAAATGCGCATACGAATTGTCATTCTGCTACAATTCCGTTATGAGACCATTGAATTTAGCGAATTAAGAACTTTTAGCAAAATGACAATGCGATCGTGTTGTATTGACAACAATTATAAAAATAGCAGACTTGAGGCACTGGTCGGAAGATCCCTTAGGAAACTCTACTCACTGTTCCTTAAACCCCCCAAACTCGACAGTGGCGCCGCCAGTCAATCTCCCTTTCCTCACTTACCTCCTCAATCCTCATGTTCTCACATCCTGAAAGTTTCAACAGTCTCTTTTCAGCACCGGCGTTAGTCTCTACTTCAGTGAAACCAGATTCATTGCCGCCTTCCATATATCTGATTGCTGAAATGAAAAACAATACAAGTCAAAGTCAATCATTTATTTCAATTAGACCAGGAAGGCACTTTTGAACGTCAACAAAGAATTTATAGAGAAGCTATTTGCTCAATCCTATTTTGCGTGGGAGAGCCATGCTTCTAGGTAAGCGATGATGGGGTCTACGGCATTAAAATGGAGAGAAATGTAACTTACCAGGTTTAAAATATCCAATGAACTTGCTGGACTCGTGTCCCTGAACCTCTCTATGATGTACTGCCTTGCCGCCCAGCATATCATCCAGGGTCACTGTCCAGATTGCTGCTGATCCCTTCTTATCTTGAGTTGTTTTGCTGCCGAGCCAGAAGTGGGCATCATAGCTTAAAGTGGCGTTACTTTGGCCTGATGTCTGTTAAAAAATTGTTTAAGTAATACATGAATTTTCAAAAACATTTTTCATTCATCACCAACAGCTTATAAGTGGCCACTGCTGACCTTCCCTTTTCTGACATGGAGAAGGTTTGAGCATTAATTAATCACCATGCTTGCTCAATGTGGGTTGGCGAACTCAAACTTATAATTAGAAATTATAAGCTTAGGTTTCCTCACGATGCTTTCCTTCACCGTTTGTTTGTTGTCTGTGGTGTCTGAATAATCTTAGAAAGTACATATAACTCGGAAAATGTCACATTGGTACTTGCCGTTGGTAGGTTTCGGACCTGCACCCTCATGCATGATAAGCGGGCGTCTTAAACCTCCGGGCCACCACGCCACTTAAATGCTTTTGATTGATTACGAGAAAAGCCCTCGCGCCGTACCACTGACACGGGTCCAAGGTACATCGAGAGGCATGTAATATAGCAATAAACATTTATTGATACTAATACTGATATAACAGATACAAAAAATACAAAATTAAAAAGAAAAGAAAAAATAAATACACATATTTATATAGATATAGAGAAAAAACACAAAGAAACGACAACGTATAACAAAACAGTGACAATAGAATACTAACACAATAATTAAAAATTAATAAAAACAAGATATAAATAAATAAATTACATTTAACGGTGCGTGCCCTTGCCAAAAGTGCCTATTAATGTGCATAAACACGCGCGCGTACGCATAAACACACGCATGCGTACGCACACGGATAAAAATATGCGTGTGCATGTATAAGCGCTGCAGCGCAACCGATGGTAGTCTTACGGTGGCAGTGGACTTTTGACCTCTGACCGTACTTACATATTATGTTCAAATAATGTCCATTAACTCGTCGAGTACCGGTTTTATAGACACAATTAAAGAACAATAGGTCGCGGTCACCGGTGACCGCTTGGTGTTTGACAGTTTAATACATACCTTGAGGACTATGTAAGAATCTCCATTGTAGAATTTGCCGTAAGATTTTGATGGTATAGCGACGGGTTCAAATTGCTAAAACAATAAAACAAAATTATTACACGCTACGTTTATGGACCAATTTTACAATCATCAGTTAATTTTTAACCGTAGATTTTTTTTAATCTTTGCCCCACACTAGGATTTTCTCCTGTGTCGTGTGTACGTTTACAAACATACAAGTTCACATACACATCACACCCAGACCCGGAACAACAATTTGTGGATCACATAAAGAGCTGTTCCGTGGGGGAATCGAACCCGCGACACGCTGCGCGGCAGCCAGTAGCCCAGCCACGGCGCCAAACGTGCATTCAAAATTGACATTTGTAAGTTTTTAGTATGGAAGAATAACGTCACGCCTTTTTATCCCCGAAGAGGTAGGCAGAGATGCACATTTCGGCACTTAATGCCACTGTACAATGTAACACACACTTTTCACTATTTATGTTATGAGTCCCATGTAATAGGGGGTGAGTGATATTATGTGAGTATGTTTAAAATCAATTAGGCGTATATTCTTACCTCTATGGTCCAGATTTCGATACCCGGGTTAGCGCCGGCCTCAGCAAATGCTTCGTGAGACATACTTCACTTTTTTATTTGAAAATAAAACCCCAATAAGTTATTGCGCCACTTATACCTGTGAAATAATAAACAATGGTTCATGAATAGTTATGATAAGTCCTGGGTGTTCATCCACTCTATGGGCGGGAGTTTTATTTTTTTTATTTTTTTTAAGGGGTGAAAATCATCAAATGACTGCTCCCGTCTGGGTGAGGCGGGAGGGAGTGTCAGACTCTTACTGACTACATACCACCCCGTTCCTTCTCCTGCACGTCGAGCCGGAGCCTCGTTTACCCGTTAGGTTCTCCGCGATGTATGGGCGGGAGTAGGCGTAAGCGGTGTATGCACGCGCGCCAATTGAGGAAGGAAATCGCAGCCCTCAGGCTGCTACGTGGCTGGATCTGCCACAATTTAGTGGTAGGTCGAGGCCTGCCGGGTGCGGTGAATCCGCAAGGGTGTCCCGGGTCCCGGTTACAGGCAGAGGAGGAACCCCTCTGTGGTTCGAAACAAGTAGAGTTTTTCTCAGTATATTCACGTGAGTAACCCGTGGTTTTAGTTAATAATATATGGTGTTGAAAAAATCGGCCTTAAGTGACTAATGTTTTCAAGCACACAATTTCAAGTTTCCTATACATTTGATAAACCGTTTATTATGATGATCATTCTTATCTGTATATCGTATGACTAATGGTGGTACTTTAAATGAGATAATACGTATGCACTAGCTTTGGCCCGTTGACTCGCAGGGTGTAAGCGAACGCTCCCGAAACGAATGTACCAGCGAATGTACCACGAATGGACCAGCTCGACCGGAGTGATACCAAGGCCGAACAGAAAACTATAGTGAAACAACGCTGGCGTTGTGATTCGTCATGTGAATGAGGTTATCGGAGGCCCAATTACTTGTACCCTCTCCTCAATTTCCCCAATCCCTAAATTCTCAACAATCCTCAAATTCCTGATTCCCAATAAACCGGTAACGCACTTGTAACGCCTCTAGTGTTCCGTGTGTCCATGGGCGACGCCGATTGTTTACCATCAGGTGATCCATCTGCTCGTTTACCGGCTTAACTTATAAAAAAACCATACCTTAGTTATGATTTTGTTCCGAAAGAATTGATAAGCATTGGGTTATTTATTTATTTATTCATCATCATCATCAACAGCCTATTAGTGTCCACTGCTGACCAAAGGCCTCTTCTCACACGGAGAAGGTTTGAGCATTAACCACCACGCTTGCTCGATGCTGGTTGACGATTTCAAACTTATAATTAGAAATTATAAGCCGAGGTTTCCTCGCGATGTTTTCCTTCACCGTTTGTCAATGGTGTCTAAATAAATTAAGTAAAAACGCGGGTTACTCACGTGAATATACTGAGAAAAGCTCTACTAGTTTCGAACCACAGAGGGGTTCTTCCTCATGAGCAGCGTGCGCGGTCGCGGCGACGTATATTCACGTGAGTAACCCGCGTTTTTACTTAATTTAGGTGTCTAAATAATCTTAGAAAGTACATATGGCTCGGAAAAAGTCACATTGGTACTTGCCGTTGGCGGGTTTCGAGCCCGCACCCTCTGCATGAGAAGCGGGCGTCTTAAACTTACGGGCCACCACGACTATTTATTTAGTATTGTTATGTTAACACTTTTTTACACTTGCGTACATAACTTAATCAAAAATAAATTACATCGACTGTTCATTACAATAAAATATTAAAAAGTAATCACACTTTCATTAATTGATTTGATGACCAACTTAATTTATAATTTTTCCAGCAAATTTTTAAGAGATAAGTATGCTATTTGACGCCAAATAAGCGTGACGTCACAATACACAATCTCGTACAAAATTCATAGAAAACTGTCGTTTTTGACAGTTCGAAAAAAGTTATTGGATTTGACTAGTTAGCATGTACACAATTACATTAACACACACACACACAAAAAGAAATAAAAAAGAATCAAACAGTTATAATATCAGAATAAAAATAGAAGAACATGAATGTTTTTTATGGGATAAGCCGGTAAACGAGCAGACGGATCACCTGATGGTAAGCAATCGGCGTCGCCCATGGACACACGGAACACGGTTTCTTTCTTTCTTACAAGTGCGTTACCTGCCTTTTGGGGATTAGGAGTTTGAGGATCGTTGGATATTCATAGATTGGAAAGATTGGGGAAGGGAGTGAATGGAGGGGAATTGGGCACCCGATAACCTCACTCACACGACTCAAACTCAACGCAAGCGTTGCTTCACGTCGGTTTTTTGTGAGACCGTGGTATCACTCCGGTCGAGCCGGCCCAGCAGTGCCGAAGCATGGCTCTCCCACACTTCTTTTCTATTACGTCGCCTAATCTAGACTAGATCGTAAATGCACACGATTTTAATGAAAAATTGTTTAAAGTAATTACCTTCTACAATTTCGATGTGTGACGCAAACACTATTCAGTATACAACTGGTTTAATTTCAGCAGTTTTTTGTATGCATTGCTGAAGAGATAAGCGCTATATATCGCGATATATGCTTGATAAGATTAGTTATATGTTGGTAGTTCTATCGATTTTTATTATATCTAAATAACATAACATCACGCCTTTTATCCCCGAAGTGGTAGGCAGAGGTGCACATTCAGGCCCTGTATACCAATATCTAAATCTTATCTTCTTCTTCTTCTATCTTTATATATATAATTCTTTTGTGAGTGTGTATGTCACTGAACTTCTCTCAAACGACTAGACCGATTTTGATGAAATTTTTTGTGTGTTCAAGGGGATCTGAGAATGGTTTAGATTCACAAATCAGCCCGGCAGATGGCGCTGCAGTCGTTGTCTAGGTTATTTATCCTAAACAGCTGAACTGATTTGAATGAATTTGTGTTTATACATTCAAGTGGATATGCAGGACAACGTCTGTCGGGTCCGCTAGTAGGTTTATAAAAATGAAACCCGTTTCCCGTTGTCACGCCATAACTTAAGAAAGACCAATTTGCTTGATTTTTTTTGTTGTGTTTGTTATTGTCAGGAGAAGTTTCTTTTAGAGTTCTTATGATAGAAAAAAAAAATCCGGGTGTCGGAGACCGCGAGACGATCTCCGGCTACCCTAAGCACGATACGGAGCCGCGGAGGACTTAACGGGTTACCGGGGCTCCGGTTTCAAGTGCAGGAGTAGGAACGAAGTGTTTATTAGTCAGTAAGAGTCTGACACTCCCTTGCTCCTCACCCAAGGCCGAAGAAGTAATACGATGATTATCCCACCCAAAAAAAAAAATAGCACGGAAACCCGCTCTATATTATACCTAGTTTTTTATATTTGATGGGCCGACGTCTGGCTCCATATCTCATCTGGTCGTTAGCTATGATGCGGTCTACGATGGAGCACGTCGTCCCATAAGCAGCCTATTCACTCGGTCCTTGAATACCCTTCAGGAAATAGAGATTGTGACAATTCTAATTCGACGAGAAGTTGTAGAATAATTAAGACAGATAGTGAACCAAAAACATTTATTATTTAGAACAATAAATTTGATAAATACAGGTACGATGATATATTTTACACAGAAATTATGCAAAAATAAGAATTACATATGAAGAAACAAAACTAAATAGGGATGGCGACATTTTTTTAAATATCTGTCTTGTAGATTATTTTAAAAAATTAGACACGTATTTTTTTATTTTCTCGGAAGGCTATACACTTTCGACGACATATCGATTTAAAGTACGGCGAGACGTCACTCTTTATACTTGAATGACGTAATTAGTCTGACGTCACTTCTAGGCATGACTGAGTTTCCACTCGTAAACTTTAAATCATTTTATCTAAGTATTGCAACTTAATACGAGAAAAGAAAAAAAATACATGTGTAATATTTTTTCATTACCTAACTGACGGACTAATTAGATTTTTATTTCCAATCATATCGAATTAACATAAGAAATTAAAATTATAGGTCCCAGTATGATACCCTGGGGAACGCCACGATTTTATCAAGGAACTAACAAATGAATTATATAGCTAAATGACTTAATGTGTTTAGTGGGTACTAATTAACGTTTTTATGATTAAATATATACGAAAAATATGCCTAAAATAGCTGCAATTAGTGGCAGTTGACTGGCCATGGTGTAGAACGCCTTAGAACTGACATCAGAACCAGGAATGGTCCTGGGATATATAGACTGAAAATAGAAAAACATCGTTAGTATATTACAGTTTGGTTGCAGGGACAATGGCTGGACTGGCTGACCTGTCATATGTAGAGCAAAACTAATACTGTATCAGCACAGCATCGGTATACCGTGACAACCAGCACTATTCGGGATTTCTTGGGGAAATCTACCGCTTCGGTTCGTTAGAGGAAATATTTATTCGAAGGTAGTGTAAATTGTTGATTTATGTCAACCAAAATTAAAAATTGCTAGTCTTAGTTAACTAATCATCAATTCAAAAGATTGAAGTGAACTCGATCACGGTCCGTCATGTCATTGGTTGGAATATCTCGACCAATGACGGGCGAGACAGCGATCGAGCGCACTTCGAGACTTGGAATTAACAGTTACAGAATAGAGTAGCTTATCGGAAACTACATACTAATATATATACTTTTACATTTTTTTTTTAAGGGGGGAATATCATCGAATGACTGCTCCCGCCTGGGTGAGGCGGAAGGGAGTGTCAGACTCTTACTGACTAAAAACCACCCCGTTCCTTCTCCTGCACGTCGAGCCGGAGCCCCGGTTACCCGTTAGGTTCTCCGCGACTCCGAATCGGCATCGGCCCTATTGGGCCCCATCTGTGGTGGTCTGATAGCTCTTTGAGGCGCGCGCGGAACGCGACGCGCCGTACGCTCGGGTCTGTTTCTGGTCGGACGGGGAGCCACCCATGCTCGCCGTCCGCAGGCCCGCGTTTTACATAGGATAAGCCGGTAAACGAGCGGACGGATCACCTGATGGTAAGCAATCGGCGCCGCCTATGGACATCTGGAACACCAGAGGCATTACAATTGCGTTACCGACCTTTATTTCAGTCACATTGCCCGCCGCCAGTCAGATAATCTCGACAAACTGGTTGTTGTTGGTAAGGTGGAAGGACAAAGACCACGTGGCCGATCACCTAGCCGATGGTGTGACCAAGTTACCAACTACACTGGACTCTCTGTTACAAAAGCCCTGAGAGAAGCCGAAAACAGGACAAGATGGAGGGAAATAACACAGAGAGCAATGAAAGCCTTTCAGGGGCACGACCTTCAGAAATGAAGCATCTATCGAGAAGAAGACCGACCTTTAAGAGATTAGGAATTAGACGATTCTTGGAAATTCAGGGATTATCCGTCCCGCTTATACCACAAAAATAATAACTTAAATAATCATTTGACTACGGTAGTTAGGGCTAAATTTCCCCGGGACACCATGGCAGCGCTACCAATTGTGCTTCAGTGTCGCCAGACTGGAGGCTGAGTAAGCGAGACACAATACAGCACTGCAGTTATTAGTGGTGGCGTGATCACCGTGGGTAAGGGACCAATAACATTCTGTGGAGGTGTCCAAACTGGTCGCGATACATAAATGGTTGCGCTACCAAGCAGATACCAGGTGCTTACTATTGAATCCAATTCGTGAAATTTCGTACTCCTGAGTTGCAACATTAAAGCCATACATATTGCATGCATATTGCGTGGATATTGATTGAACTAAATGGTATTGAGTTTGTCTTTATATTCCGTACTCTGAATGCTATTGTAACAGCTACGATTGTGGTTGTATAGTTGACATTGAATAATTATTGAGATTTTATTAGATTACATGGAGTGATTCCACGGCCTCACAGAAAACCAGCATGAAGCAACGCTTGCGTTGTGTTTCGTCGTGTGAGTGAGGTTACCGGAGGCCCAATTACCCTCCCCTTCCCCAATCGAATTCCCAACGATCCTCAAACTCGTAATCCCCCAAAAGTCCGGTAACGCACTTTTAACGCCTCTGGTGTTCCAGGTGTCTATGGGCGACGCCGATTGCTTACCATCAGGTGATCCGCCTGCTCGTTTAAAAGACGATTCCACGCGAAAATTCCCATTTGCAGGAAGAATACATTTAAACTTAATGTTGTGTGTTTCACGATAATGGCATTCACGTGTCTAAAGACAATGCATACATTCTTTCATACTAGTTTTCTGTGAGGCCGTGCCGATTACTTACCACCAGGAGATCCGTTTGCTCGTTTACCGGCTTATGCCATAAAAATAAATTGCATTGACATTGAGATTGGTTTCAAGAGTAAGCAACCAGGTGTGTAAATCTCTATGGACATTTGTTAGCGGCGGCTGGCTGTGCCAACATGGTGTTCCGGTGGATGGCACGGCAAAGAAAGTGGCCCTTTTTTTTTTTTTTTTTTAAGGAGGGAAAATCATCGAATGACTGCTCCCGCCTGGGTGAGGCGGAAGGGAGTGTCAGACTCTTACTGACTAAAAACCACCCCGTTCTTTCTCCTGCACGTCGAGCCGGAGCCCCGGTTACCCGTTAGGTTCTCCTTAGGTACGGCAAAGACATCTCCTGTCCTATGATTTTGAAATCTTACTGTAAATCTGCTTGGATTATCCTGTTCGTCGCGGACTTGATTGAGTAGTTGTTTATTAACATTGCAGTTAATTTCATCAACAGATGTCCTGAACCTCTCTATGTCAGCCTTGCCTGTGGAGTCAGGGTGGAGTTTGAAACTGAAAATGAGAAGATGTATTTTTTTATTTTTATTAATTTGCTTAACTGCCCCTTTGGCCGTGTTTGCAAGTGTGACTGCCGGGCAAGGGGTCTCGGGTTCGTTTCCCGGATCGGGCAAAATTTTCATATCACACATGAACAGCCTGTAAATGCCCACTGCTGAGCAAAGCCTTTTTGGTGAAAAGTGCCTTTTTGGTCTAAATGATTTGACTTTTAAACATAACATCACGCCTTTTATCCCCGAAGGGGTAGGCAGAGGTGCACATTATGCCACTGTACAATGTAACACCCACTTTTCACCATTTATGTTATGAGTCCCATGTAATAGGGGGTGAGCCTATTGCCATATACCGGGCACAATTCCAGACTCCGTGCTACTACTGAGAATTTTTTTTTAAAAACCCCAGTAATACTTTGCCGGACCCGGGAATCGAACCCAAAACCCTTTGCTCGGCAGTCGCACTTGCGACCACTCGGCCAACGAGGTTTGATTTTTATTTATTTATTTATTTTCTTCTTCACAAAATACAACAGTGAATGGCGGACTTAATGCCTTAAGGCATTCTCTAACAGACAACCATTTTTTTTAAGGGGGAAAATCATCGAATGACTGCTCCCGCCCGGGTGAGGCGGAAGGGAGTGTCAGACTCTTACTGACTAAAAACCACCCCGTTCCTTCTCCTGCACGTCGAGCCGGAGCCCCGGTTACCCGTTAGGTTCTCCGCGACTACAGTCAACCATAGGGAAGTGCAGAAAAATGAAGTGGTTGATGCGAATTTTGACTTTAACAGCGACTTAAAACCTTACTTGTTCCGTGATCTTGCGATAGGTCGGTCGGTTTGCTCATCTCCTGCAGCAGTAGGTATAGGTTCTTCTGTAATTTCATCAGGAGTTGTTGAGGTGTCGTCAGTTTCTTCACCGCTGTCATTCTTGTAGTCGCTATCATATTTGGATTTAAATTCTTGGACTGTAGCCTCCTGTGTGTGATCATCTACTGATACTTCTTTAGCTACTTCATCTTCGCCACTTTCGCTTTTATAATCTGTGTCAAAAATTTTAATTTGAATGACTTTTTTTAAATTGATTTTTTATTGACTGCCTCGTTGGCCGAGTGGTCGCAAGTGCGACTGCTGGGCAAGTGGTCTCGGGTTCGATTCCCGGGTCGGGCAAAGTATTACTGGGTTTTAAAAAAAATCTCAGTAGAAGCACGGAGTCTGGAATTGTGCCCGGTATATGGCAATAGGCTCACCCCCTATTACATGGGACTCATAACATAAATAGTGAAAACTGGGTGGTACATTGTACAGTGGCATAATGTGCACCTCTGCCTACCACTTCGGGGATAAAAGGCGTGATGTTATGTTTTTTATTGAATAGGAGGCAAACGAGCAGACGGATCACCTGATGGTAAGCGATCAGCTTAATTAATCTACTTACAATTTTGTTTTAACCTTGCCCCACAGTAGGATTTTCTCCTGTGTCGTGTATGCGTTTACAAACATACAAGTTCACATACACATGACACCCAGACCCGGAACAACAATTTGTGGATCACACAGAGTTGTTCCGTGCGGGAATCGAAACAATAACATCATCTTGTATTATAGTCCAGTAGTGGATTCCCACAATCCCAATATTACTTAATAACATAACATCACGCCTTTTATCACCGAAGTGGTGGGCAGAGGTGCACATTACGGCACTTAATGCCACTGTACAATGTAACACCCTCTTTTCACTATTTATAATATGAGTCCCATGTTATAGAGGGTGAGCCTATTGCCATATACTGGGCACAATTTCAGACTCCGTGCTACTACTGAGACTTTTTTTAAAAACCCAGCAATACTTTGCCCGACTCGGGTATCATACCCCAGACCCCTTGCCTGGCAGTCGCACTTGCGACCACTCGGCCAACGAGGCAGTCAATAGTACTGCATGTAAAATTACTATCAGCTATGAGTCACGCTTGATTTTATATGATAAACTTATTGTATATCTAATCTGTATTTCACTTTTCATAGTATCATATAAAATTAGTATCGTTTCTTAGTAGAAGCCACAAAAAAGATAAACAAAACTTGATTTCCTCGTATTCTTTTATTGAAGAGTGTTGAAGTGGTGGATGTGGTTGAATAATAGATAATGCTTGTTATATTTCGTAGTTTTATTAAAAATCTCACAGAAAGCACATGATGGGCGCCATGCAGACGACAAAAGGGAAGAACACAGATAATATATCGACGTCTATGAGAAACTTGCCAACTTAACACTAGATGGCGCTACTTATATTATTTAACTTAAGATTATAATATTTACCTTATTACAACAAAGAGTCTACATATGGTTCCTTGGATCGCTGGCTTTGGCCAGAGGCTTCGCCCGCGTTTTTAGGATTTTTTTAAGGGGGCAAAATTATCTAATGACTGCTCCCGCCTGGGTGAGGCGGAAGGGAGTGTGAGACTCTTACTGACTAAAAAGTGCTAAAAACCACCCGACCAAAGGCCTCTTCTGACACAGGTTTGAATATCACCACGCTTGCTCAATGCGGATTGGCGAATTCAAACTTATAATATAATGAAATTATAAGCCCAGGTTTCCTTACAATGTTTTCCGTCACCGTTTGTCAGTGGTGTCTAAATAATCTTAGAAAGTATATATAACTCGGAAAATGTCACATTGGTAGTTGCCGTTGGTAGGTTTTGAACCCTCCGAACCACATTAAATCCACTATCCACGCCACTGGTGAACGTATAATGCATTGCGCCAACGCTAGTCAGGAGGCTGCGCGACATCGCCGCGACCGCGCACGCTGCTCATGAGGAAGAACCCCTCTGTGGTTTGAAACTAGTAGAGCTTTTCTCAGTAATTTCATGTGACTAACCCGCGACTTTTAGTTTAGAAAAGACTCAATACTCTACTGACCAGCTGTATCCTTGTATATTTCTGCCAGTTCTTTCTCTATCCTGTCTTCTTCACTTTCCGTGTTTAGTCCATCAATCCTGTCCACGTCTTTCATATTTTCTTTGCCGCTTATCTAAAATATACCAAAAATAAACAGTAACTTATGTAGTGTAGAGATTGTCCATTCAACTGATGGTAGCGTGGTCAGTCCAGGCGATACGTACTTAGGTATCGTCATGAGTTAATGGTAACATGTAAACAGTGACTCATGTAGTGTAGAGATTGTCAAGTGAACTGATGGTAGCGTAAACTGTCCAGGCGATACGTACTTAGGTATCGTCATGAGCTAATGGTAACATGTAAACAGTGACTCATGTAGTGTAGAGATTGTCTAGTCAACTGATGGTAGCGTGGACTGTCCAGGCGATGCGAACTTAGGTATCGTCATGAGCTAATGGTGACATGTAAATAGTGACTCATGTAGTGTAGAGATTGTCCAGTCAACTGATGGACGCGTGGACTGTCCAGGCAATACGTACTTAGGTATCGTCATGAGCTAATGGTAACATGTAAACAATGACTCGTGTAGTGTAGAGATTGTCCAGTCAACTGATGGTAGCGTGGACTGTACAGGCGATACGTACTTAGGTATCGTCATGAGCTAATGGTAACATGTAAACAGTGACTCATGTAGTGTAGAGATTGTCCAGTTAACTGATGGTAGCGAGGACTGTCCAGGCGATACGTACTTAGGTATCGTCATGAGCTAATGGTAACAAGTAAACAGTGACTTATGTAGTGTAGAGATTGTTCAGTCAACTGATGGTAGCGTGGACTGTCCAGGCGATACGTACTTAGGTATCGTCATGAGCTAATAGTAACATGTAAACAGTGACTCATGTAGTGTAGAGACTTACCGTTGACATTCTTTTATACTCTCCTTCCAGCGATTGAGGTTCTTTAGTTTTTGTTTTATCTTCTTTATCTGACGATGGTTCTTCTTCTAAACCCATGGGCAGTTCTGTAAAATGATGAAAAGCATTCATATCATACGGTTTTGTTAGTTTATTCATAACATGTTGAATCGCCTTGTTGTCACCTGTAACTGATGTTTTGCAGATATATATCTTCAAAAGTTTTTGATTGGCAGTTAAATCCTTAAACTACACTAGGATTTTCTCCTGTGTCATGGGTGCGTTTACAAATATACAAGTTCACACAGACAGATATAGAAATAACAATTTGTAGATCACACAAAGAATTTTCTAATTTGTAATTATTTGTTTACTAACATAAAGTCATTTATCGAAGGCAGAGGTGTGCATTACGGCACTTGATGCCACTGTACAATGTAACACCCACTTTTCTCTATTTATGTTATGAGTCCCATGTAATAAGGGGTGGGCCTATTGCCATATACCGGGCACAATTACAGACTGCGTGCTACAGAGAAATTAATAAAAACTGGAGACTCCATATCCGGCAGCCGCATTTGCAACCACTCGGTCAACGAGGCAGTAAAATTATTTATTTGAAACCACTAAATCAAGTCGTGATACCACGACCTCACAGAAAACCGGCGTGATACAACGTTTGCATTGTTTTTCACCATATAAGAGGGACTGATGACATACATAAATAACCTAACGCTGGTCTCCCATGGGGGTAGGCAGAGACTATGGAACGCCAATTGCTACGATTCCTACATACCTCTTTCGCTTCATCAACAGTCATCAATCTTTTAATGCATGCTCGTCGGTTAAGGGTACTTTTAATTTGGCCCTTCTTTAATATATCGCCAATCTGGTCAATATAAAATATGTCCGTCAGGACTGGAGAGGAGAGCCTGTCCAAAAGGCCGGTAATGCACTTGTTCCGTATGTCCATGGGCGACGCCGATTGCTTACCATCAGGTCCGGCTTGTTGGCCTATGCCATAGAGAAAATTATGATTCATTACCTTTTACAGGGCTATTAATCTCAATGACCTCTTGACCCATGGATTCAGTTAGAGCCTTAACGTGGGTTTTACACGTAACTATGTAAATAAAGGAAAATAACACTAAAATTATTAATAAACGCATTTTTTTACCAATCCGTTGAACAAGATTAATTAAATTTTTGTAGCCAACTAGATAGAAAGGAATGCCATCGCGATTTGAATTTTTTTTAAAAGTTTATTGTTTCTTCCTTGAAGATGTTGGCAGCAGAGGTTGACTTCCTCATCATCGTATGATGAGGAAGAGTTAATTGGGGGAGAGGTGTATACCTCTCCCCCAATTAACTCTATGTCACCCAACCAGGACCCACTTAGTTTCAAATCAAATTTACATGTTGAGTGGCAAATGGGCCCAGTTGTGCGCTGACTCTTTTATATCTTTAGGCTTAAATAATTCTGTATCCAGCAGTAATTCACCGAGGGAACTGGAAACTATCGTTTTTCTTCTCCTCTTATAATATCTTCTGATTCACTTCGTTGCGGGAACCAAGACAGTTACTCATGTCCCTGGGACGCGCCGGACTTCAGTGTTCCGGTGTTTGCATGGTTGTATCTACTGTAGATCCTGGTATACAGAAGTTGTAGCGGTTTCGGTAAAACGTATCGGGCTTGAAAATAAAAAGTTTCAAGCCATGCTAGAGGCTCATATTATTGAGCAGCATTTCGCGACAGTAGCCGCGTCGCGGGTTTATGTACGCCTCTAGCATAATAAGCAATAATCTCATCCCTTATCACATCGGCGACGGCGACCTCTTGCGTACAGATCATGGTACGGAGCGAAGGTACCGCGCCTTAACGGTTTGCTGGGGCTCCGGCTCGAAGTGCAGGAGTAAGTACGGGGTGGTTTTTAGTCAGTAAAAGTCTGACACTCACCTCATCCAGGCGGGAGAAATCATTAGATGATTATGCCCCCAAAAAAAACCCCTTATTACATTGGACTCAAAATATAACTGGTAATAGTGAGTGTTACACGATATATGTGTATCTCTTTCTATTTCTTTAGGGGATAAAAGGTGTTATTATCTGACTTCAAAAAGAAATATGGCAATAGGCTCACCCTCTATTACATAGGACTCGTAACATAAATAGTGAAAAGTGGGTGTTACATTGTACAGTGGCATAATGTGCACCTCTGCTTATACCTTCGGGGATAAAAGGCGTGAAGGAGGTCATCGGCTTGACCTGTATATATGCATGTTTGTGCGCGATTATAGCGCAATTGACTGAACCGATTTTGTTGCGGTTTCCATAAAAGCGTTTGTTACACTTAGGAGAAGGTTTTAGTATATTAATTAACAGACCCAATTACTCTCCTCTTCCCCAATCTCCCCAATTCCTGAATTCCCAACGATCCTCAAACTCCTAATCCCCAAAAGGCCGGTAAAGCACTTGTAACGCCTTGGTGTTTCAGGAGTCCATAGGCGACGCCGATTGCTTACCATCAGGTGATCCGTCTGCTCGTTTACCGGCTTATGCTATAAAAAAAATACTGCAAAAAAATAGGGAGTTGATGTCGGTTTCTTTAAACGTATATGTTTTTATAATAACTATCGTGAGATATACTAAATTAACTAAAATCGCGGGTTACCCACGTGACGTCGCGCAGCTCACTCGAGCGAACCGCAACCGCGCACACTGCTCATGAGGAAGAACCCCTCTGTGGTTCGAAACTAGTAGAGCTTTTCTCAGTATATTCACGTGAGTAACTCGTAATTTTAGTTAATTGTTTAAACGTGGTTTGTAAAAGAATCATTTTGCTTCATATATATGTGGCATATATAGAATAATATATATATATATTATTCTAGATCGACTAATGGTCTAAATACAAATTGAAAGTAGGTTCTAACCCAGTTAAGTTAAAGATGTGTGTCAATAGTAACGGGTGCCAAAGATTCAATCAGTTAATTTTTAACTGTGGCGTGCTACACTCGTTTCGGATTAAACTAAAGGTAAATTTCATATGTTTTATGTGGTTTTACACTATATAGGTTACATCCTGCGTCGTGCGTGCGATTATAGACAGATTTACATACAAATACCCTAACTAGACATTGTCTGGGTTGCCGTCTCCTCCTTTTGCGAAGTAATCATGCTAGCTAAGGAAGAGGCGGGGCGCGTGAGGCAGCGAAGCGCTACCTCCTCACAGCCCAGCCGTCGCAAAGGACACTCCGAGCGTCAGGGATCGCGGGACGATCTCCGGCCACCGTAAGCGCGGGCCTGCGGACGGCAAGCATGGGTGGCTCACCAGCCGACCATAACCAGACCCAAGCGTTCGGCGCCAAAGAGCCATCAGACCACCACAGATGTGGCCCAATAGGACTGATGCCGATACGGAGCCGCGGAGAACCTAACGGGTTACCGAGGCTCCGGCTCGAAGTGCAGGAGTAGGAACGGGGTAGTTTTTAGTCAGTAAGAGCCTGACACTCCCTCGAGCCTCATCCAGGCGGGAGAAGTCATTCGATGATTTTTGCCCCTTAATAAAAACTAGAAATTATCATAATGTTGACATGGACTATTCAACACAAAAAGACTTTAATTGAAACCAGTAGTTTTGGAGATTAGTGCCTTCTTATCTGTGGATTGTACTGAGTTATTTCGTGTGGCCATACGGGAATTGAAGCCGTATGTGTGACGGCCTCGTTGGCTGAGTGGTCTCAATAGGTCAGATGCCTAATTTTTATTTTAATATCCGTCTGGTAGATTATTTGAAATCATTAGACACGTATTTTTTCATTTTCTTACAGAAACGAATACTTTCGACTATATTATTGATATGAAATGTTGCGTGACGTCACTTCTATGTACGTCATACGTAGAAATGACGTTTTAGCCCCCACTCCTAAACTTTGATTCGATTTATCTAAGTATTGTTTTATTATACGACAAAATAAAAAAAATACGTGTTTCATATTTTTTCATTACCTTACTTACGGACTAATTATATTTTTGATTTTCATACTCTTTCATCATCCCAATTGCGACTTCCAGGCAAGGGGTCTCGGGTTCGATTCCCGGGTTGGGCAAAGTAATACTGGGTTCTTAAAATTTCTCAGTGGTAGCACGGAGTCTGGAGTTGTGCCCGGTATATGACAATAGGCTCACCCCCTATTACATGGGACTCATAACATACAAAATAGTGAAAAGTGTGTGTTACATTGTACAGTGGTATTAAGTGCCATAAATGTGCACCTCTGCCTACCCCTTCGGGGGTAAAAGACGTGATGTTATGTTATGTTTATATTATTATGTTGTGCAGCAGTCATCATCATTGGAATCAGTACCTATTAGGAAAAGTATCAAAGGAGATTGTACGGTTTTTTGATAAATTTAACCTTTTGTTTATATTTGATGGGTCGACGTTTGCCCACTATCTCGCCTGGTGGTGGTAAGCGATGATGTGGTCTACGGTGGATCACGTCGTCTCATAAGCAAGCTATTCACTCGGGCCTTGAAGACACCCAGGTTATACCCTTCAGGAAATAAAGACTCTGGCAAAGAATTCCACTCTTTAGCAGTACGCACAAGGAAGCTTGAAGCGAAGCGCTTCGTGCGTGTGGGTGGGACATCTACCATGAATCGGTGAATCGGTGTTTACTCTACACACCGATTTTAATGTCTGTACAGTTCGACTGTACAGTTAGAACATAAGATGTTTAGATCATAAACTTTGAAATAATATTGTAAACAAAAAATAATATAATCAACAAACTATAATTCATATACTTTCTAATAGATGGCGTTAGACGTCCGTTTATCTCGTGATGTGGACGAACCATGGGGGTTCCAGATCTTCGGTGGAGCTGATGAAGAGATGCCTTTGACGATACAACAGGTAATGCACATTATTTTTGTTTATGAATAATGGAGTGTCGTGGTAGCCTGGAGGTTAAGACTCCGTTTCTCATGCATACGGGTGCGGGTTCGAAACCTACCTACCTACCAATGTCACTTTTTTCCGAGTAATATGTACTTTCTAAGATTATTCAGACACCACTGACAAACGGTGATAGAAAACATTGTGAGGAAACCTGGGCTTATAATTTCTGAATATAAGTTTGAAATCAGCAACCCGCATTGAGCAACCGTGGTATTTAATACTCAAGCCTTCTCCGTGTGAGAAGAGGCTTTGCTCATCTTTCATCTCGTATGTTATTATAAATACCATCAAGTCATGTAGGTAATAGGAGCCAAGACAATGGCCAATAAGTAGTTTTCAAAAGTATTACTTATTGAGAAGTTTCGATTAGATGGTATTATAATTCGTCAAGCATGTCTTTGCATTGTTCTTACATATGCGTACAGTATTGAAATATGTATCAGAGACATTGTAGAACATACTTTTTTAAAAAGAGTAACGAATGGAGTTTCTTGCTCGTTCTTCTTCATTCGAATCTACTTTTTGGAATGAGCACCTAGCTTCACCTAGTTTCACTGACGGACTGACTGACAGACTATTATTTATTTTGTATTTGTTGACGTTTCAAAAGTACCAAACTATGGTTTAATTGAAATAAATGCTTTGACTTTGACTTTATTGATTAACCACAAGAAATCGCATGACATATTATGTGGGAGAGCAATGCTGCGTACAAATGGGCCGGCTCAACCGGAGTGATACCACGGCCGCGCAGAAAACCGACGTGAAACAACCATACCGTTGTTTCGTCGTGTGAGTGCGTTATCGGAAGCCCAGTTATCCCCTCCCCTATCTATCCCATCCCCGACAGCAATAATAAGAAAGTGTTAAGAAAACCATTAATTGTTGCATTAATAATGTTAAGAAAAAATTTGCAATTACACCTTTTTTTTGAATTGGGAAAATCATCCAATGACTTCTCCCGCCTTGGGTTGGCGGGAGGGAGTGTCTGACTCTTACTGACTAAAAACCACCCCGTTCCTACTCCTACCCTTCGAGCCGGAGCCCCGGTAACCCGTTAGGCTTTCCGCGGCTCCTTATTGCAATTACACCTACTTACATATCTTTATATATATAATTCTGCTGTGCGTGTGTATATCATTGAACTCCTCCTAAACGGTTTGACCGATTTAAATGAATTTTTCTGTACGTGTTTGAATGGCGCCCTGGATGGTTTAGAGTCACAAATCAGCCCGGTAGATGGCGCTGCAGACGATGTCTAGGTTAGTTACCCTAAACGGCTGAACTAATTTGAATGAATTTTCATACATTCAAGTGGATATGCAGGACAACGTCTGTTGGGTCCGCTAGTTATAACATAATTGAATTGTTTGTTTAATGAGCGTCTCTCGCAATGAAACGTTAAAGTTTGGCGAGTTTAGATTAAAACGAGCAGACGGTTCACATAATGATAAGCAATCGGTGTCGCTCATGGACACCTGGAACACCAGAGGCATTACAAGTGCGTTACCGGCTTTTTGAGGATTAGGAATTTGAGGATCGTTGGGGATTCAGGAATTGGGAGATTGGGAAGGTAATTGGGCCTCCGGTAACCTCACTCACTCGACGAAACACAACGCAAGCGTTGCTTCACGTCGGTTTTCTGTGAGGCCGTGGTATCACTGCGGTCGAGACTCTCCCACACTTATTTAATCTTGCTATGCACGTAGGATTTTGGTGTTGCATTGTTTTCATACAATAAAATTGAACCAACAAACCTGTGTAACTAAAAATTGAATCGTGAACCTGATTGGAAAAGATTTTGGCATTAAGTCCGCCATTGTATACGCATTGTGCAAAACTGTAAATAAAAAAATTTAAAGAGTGGGTAACCTATAGAGTTTTTTGCTCGTTCTTCTACATAGGAATCTACAGCTTCACATTTTTGTTGACGTTCAAAATTGCCTTCATGGGGCTTACTATTGAATCCAATTCCGATCAATCGACATTGATATTGTGCCGTACTCTTGAGTTGCAACACTAGCGCCCATTGCATCCGTATTGCGTGGATATTGAATGAACTAAACGGTATTGAGTTTGTCTTTATATTCCGTATTCTGAATGCTATTGTAACAGCTACGATTGTGGTTGTATAGTATTGACATTTAATAATTATTGAGATATAATTATATTGAAATTGCATTGACATTGAGATTGGTTTCAGGAGTAAGCATCCTGGTCTAATTGAAATATTTATTTGACTTTTGAGTTTAAATTACTTTTTTGTAACCACTCTGGTGTTGCGGGTGTCCCTGGGCGGCGCTGATCGCTTACCATCAGGTGATCCGTCTGCTCGTTTGCCTCCTATTCCATAAAAAAAACAAATTAGATTAGTTTGCCGCTCCATAAAAAACCCTTTTTATGAAGTTCCATTAACAGCCAGTGTGTCCATCTGTGAAGCTGGGTGGGCCCACAGCTTCACAGATGGACACACTGGCCCCCTGACAGATTGGACAGGCTGACAGACTATTTATTTAGAGGTATTTATATTTGTTAACGTTTCAAAGTACCAAATTACGGTTTAATTGAAGTCAAAGTCAAAATAATTTATTTCAATTAAACCAGAAGGCACCTTTGAACGTCAACAAATCAAAAAAAAATAAATAGTGAAGTGTAGATTCCTATGTAGAAGAACGAGCAAGAAACTCCATAGGTTACTCTTTTTGAAATTTTTATTTTAATGTCCGTCTGGTAAATTATTTTAAATCATTACACACGTATTTTTTATTTTCTTACAGAAACGAATGCTTTCGACGATATATTGATTTGAAATGTCGCGTGACGTCACTTCTATGTACATTTTATACGTAGAAGTTAATACGTTTTAGCCCCCACTCCTCCTTTGATTCGTTTTATCTAAGCATTGTTTTGTTATACGACAAAGTAAAAAAATACGTGTCTAATATTTTTTCATTACCTAACTTACGGACTAATTAGATTTTTAATTTTCATACCCTGTCATCATCCCTATTCTCTAGTTACATAGTTTTGTTGTTTGGATTGTGCGAGAACAATGTAACAATGAAATCAATGCTTTAACTTTTAATGGCAAAGTCGCGGGGTAAAGCTTACATTTACACAGAAAATATGCGAACTTCTCTTGAAGAGGTTGGCTGATTCATCACACTAATTATTTATAGTATTAGTAATTATGTTCATATTTATATACTATGAGTCTATGTATGTATGTATGTATGTATGTATGTATATTGTATTGTACTCGTGTGTAGGTATATATATTATTATATTTATTTATGTTCATATCTGAAATATGTTAGTATAATCTTCTATTTTCTCAATTAAATCGTTGCTTGCTTCTTGCTCCTACCATTCACTATTCTCTGCATTACCCAAAGGTCAGATTGGGAGAAAATGCCTGCGGCATTTAGTCCGCCTTGTGTACACTTTGTGCATGAAGCGTTAATAAATCTATACTTATAATAAATCTGTAGAGAGGTCAATTCTGTACATAAAATATATTTAAAAAATAACTATCAAGGGGTGGTTAGGGATCGCTACTGATGCCAAAAATGCAATCAGTAAAATTTTTGTCTGTCTGTCTGTCTGTCTGTCTGTCTGTATGTTCGTTATGGAAACAAAAACTACTCGACGGCTTTTAACGAAATTTGGCACAATTATTCTTCATACTCTTGGGCAGGTTATAGTATACTTTTCATTACGCTACAATCAATAGGAGCAGAGCAGTGAAGGAAATATTGGGAAAACGGGAGAAGTTACTCCATTTTTTAAGCTTCCGTCGCGTTTGCAGGCTTATAGGTTAAAGCTACATAGAAATCATGTATGACGGAAATATTCTCCTTAAAATTATATAAAAAATATTCCTGGAGAGCATATGTCTATCTTTTATGGTTGACTCACAATAACACGTTAAACTCCCGATAGCCAAGCAACTCGGTGATTTCTGATTGTATTTGTCTACTCTAACGTTTACAATACTCATTCATAGACTTTACGCTGTAACTGAAAGGCCAATGGTTGATTTTAGCTTGACTTGATGTTGATTTGAGCTTATTATAAATGAAAATATTTGAGTTTATGGTTATGTTTGTTACTCAGTCATATTAAACCGACTGAAGGGACCGGAATGAAATTCGGAACAGAGGTAGATTATGGTCTGAAGTGATACATAGGCATTTTACCCCTGGGATCGCGGGCGAAGCCGCTGGCAGAAGCTAGTAAATAAATAAAGCTAGTATAAGAAGTATTTACTCTCAACACGTCCCATGTCACTCTCAGATTGACATTGGCTGCAAATAATTCGTACCTGCCAATTCACAATAGTTTGGCTGGGTGCCACATGCCCTTGTCCTCTTTCGAAACTAATCATTGGAAGTGATCTAATAGATATCAGTCTGCTATTGATTTGTGTAATTTATATGTAGACTAGCTGTGCACGCGACTTCGTTCGCGTGGAATAGTGATTTCCTGCGCTTACCCTGTAGGTGATTTTTTTTAAGGGAGGAAAATCATCTAATGACTTCTCCCGCCTGGGTGAGGCGGGAGGGAGTGTCTGACTCTTACTGACTAAAAACCACCCCGTTCCTTATCCTGCATTTCGAGCCGGAGCCCCGGTAACCCTTTAGGTTCTCCGCGGCTCCGTATCGGCATCAGCCCTATTGGGTCCCATCCGTGGTAGTCTGATGGCTCTTTGAGGCGCGCGCGGATCGCGACGCGCCTTACGCTTGGGACCCCGTAGGTAATAGAGTGATTATATGTAGCCTATATGTTGACCCGACCTGTTAGTAATAATCTAACAAAATTTTAAGTAAATCCATGCAGTACTTTTTGCGATCATCCCGGACATACAAACAGACAAACAGACTTCCGTATCGACCGTAGACCACACTACAAGTTATTCTTTAAAAAAAATATTCAATGTACATTTTTGACTTTTCTACGATTTATTTATATGTATAACATAATATCACGCCTTTTATCCCCGAAGGGGTAGGCAGAGGTGCACATGATGCCACTGTACAATGTAACACCCACTTTTCACTATTTATGTTATAAGTCCCATGTAATAGGGGGTGAGCCTATTGCCATATACCGGGCACAATTCCAGACTCCGTGCTACTACTGAGATTTAAAAAAAAATCTAGTAATACTTTGTCCGACCCGGGAATCGAACCCGAGACCCGTTGCCCGGCAGTCGCACTTGCGACCACTCGGCAAATGAGACATTGTACTAGAAAAACTGTACAATAATACCCCTGTCTACCCCCTTTACAGATAGAACCTGACTCCCCGGCGAAGCGCGCTGGCTTGCTGAACGGTGACACGATCCTGACGCTGAACGGAGAAGAAGCCATCGACATGTCTCTGCTGACCGCCAGCCGAAGAGTCGAGGAGTCAGGGCATAGCCTCACAGTTGGAGTCCTGCGGTGAGTGTGTCCAAGGCTATAGAAGTGAGTGAAACTGAGTGAGAATGAGTTAGATTGAGTCAGAGTGACTAATCGGTCTCTAAGATTGGTGGTCACCTACAAAAACAACCTCTTTACTAAACTTGGTCTTTAGTGTTAAGGAGTACTTAAATGGACCCCTCATTTGTACTGTGACGTCTCTTATTGTTGGTTAAGTATTTATTTATTAATTTAAATAGGTAAACCAATAGCTTCCTTACACATATCTAGTAGTTATTAAGATATAACAAAGGTAACAATACCCAGGTATTGGGCTTATACAATCGCCTATTGGGTATTTTCTTTAATCAAAAATATATTATTTCGACTGTTCAATACAATAAAATATTAAAAAATAGTCACACTTTCATTAATTGATTTTATGACCGACTTAATTTTAATATTTTACCAGCAAATTTTTAAGAAATAAGTACGCTACTGTTTGACGTTAAAAAAACGTGACGTCACAATACACAATCTCTTACAAAATTCATAGAAAACTGTCGTTTTTGACAGTTCGAAAAAAGTGTTGAATTTGACTAGTTGGCACGTACCCAATTATAGGTTTACCAACTTTACAAATATTTGATAAAAAAACAACTATACAAAACTATACAGGACTAAACGAAATTTTAGTAAACTGAAAAAACAGTATCACCTATCTTAGCTAAAAGGTTCCTTTATATTTTAGAGAGGTTGATGAGAAGGGCATTAAAATGAGTAGCTGGTCGGGCGGCGAGCATGGTTAGCTCGGCGCCCGACCAGAACCAGACCCGAGAGTGCGGCGCGACGCGTTCTGGGCGCCTCTTATAGAGCTATCAGACCACCGCGGATGGGGCCCAACCAATACGGAGCCACGGAGAACCTAACAGGTTACCGGGGCTCCGGCTCAAAGCGCAGGAGGAACATGGTGGTTTTCAGTCAGTAAGAGTCTGACACTCCCTCCCGCCTCACCCAGGCGGGAGAAGCCATTCGATGATTTTCCCCCCTTAAAAAACATTACATAATATACCTCTGCTTACCACCTCTTGTATTAAAACGTTACGGAGTCGTATTTATTTGTAGCGAGACCTAAATACCGAACTGATAACTATTTATAAACGAAGTCTATCATAAAAACTAAATGTTCAAAAAGTCGCCAAGTTATCAAATTAACGAGCACATTGTGAGCTATCAAACATTTTGACGTGACAACGTCTTATAAATTGGTTTGCCGGGTGACACTTCCAGAAACTGCGTTACGCTCCGCTCACGTTATGCGCTCACAATGAGAGCGAGTGAGAGGCACGCGTCCCTTCCACTCGGGCATGGTTAGCCCGCCTAAGAGCGAGAGAGACAGACATAAAAAGTGAAAGGCACGCGAATGAATATTCACATTAAAATTATTTTACCACTCAAAGTCGTTGTCACGTAAAACTTTCGCCCGTATACCGACTTTACAGGCAACCAATTTTTTTCTACATGTTTTTATAATAACTATCGTGAGACATACTGGAGTCGCGGAGAACCTAACGGGTTACAGGGGCTCCGGCTCGACGTGTAGGAGAAGGAACGGGGTGGTTTTTAGTCAGTAAGAGTCTGACACTCCCTCCCGCCTCACCCAGGCGGGAGCAGTCATTCGATGATTTCCCCGCTTAAAAAAAAATCGTGAGACATACTAAATCGCGGCGACGCACGCTGCTCAAACTCAAACTCAAAAGCATTTATTTCAATTAAACCATAATTTGGTACTTTTGAAACGTCAACAAATATGAAAGAAATAATAGTCTGTCAGTCTGTCCGTCAGTGAAGCTAGGCGCTCGTTCCAAAATGTAGATTCGAGTGGAGAAGAACGAGCAAGAACTTCCATTCGTTACTCTTTTTAAAAAAAGTCTGTTTTACATTGCTCTGATACATATTCCAATATTGTACAATCATGTGAGAATAATGTAAAGAGAGAAATCATGAGAAAGAACCCCTTTGTGGTTCGAAACTAGTAGAGATTTTCTCAGTATATACACGTGAGTAGCCCGCGATTTTAGTTAATTTTTCTACATATCCTGGAGTTTCTTAACTCGTTGTGTACCGTATTTATAGACACAATTAAAGAATATTAGGTTGCGGTCACCGGTGACCGCTCGGTGTTTGACAGTTTAAAAGACAATGTAAGTTTAACTTTCCTGGTACTTCTTGTGTCCATGAGCGGTTCTCCGGCCACCGTAGGCACGGGTCTGCGGACGGCGACCACGGGTAAGTCGCCGCCCGACCAGAAGCAGGCCCGAGCGTACGGCGCGTCGCGTTCCGCGCCTGCCTCTAGGGGCCATCAGACCCCCACGGATGGGGCCCAATAGGGCTGATGCCGCTACGGAGCCGCGGAGGACTTTTTCATATTTCAATAATTGTTCAGATCTATGACTAAGTTAATTTTTACGTCACTATCAACCCATAGTCAAATTATAATAAATTTTTAATCAATTGTGTCAACATAACATAACATCCCTTTTATCCCCGAAGGGGTAGGCAGAGGTGCACATAATGCCACTGTACAATGTAACACCCAATCTTCACTATTTATGTTACGAGTCCCATGTAATAGGGGGTGAGCCTATTGCCATAAACCGTGCACAATTTCAGACTCCGTGCTACTACTGAGAATGTTTTAAAAACCTAGTAATACTTTGCCCGACCCGGGAATCGAACCCGAAACCTCTTGCCCGGCAGTCACACTTGCAAACACTCGGCCAACGAGGCAATCACATTGTGATATTAAACTTATAATTTGACTAGCTGTTGCCCGCGACTTCGTCCGCGTAGATTAATGACTTCTGACAGAATTAATCAGAATCAATTCAGTGCCCAAGTAAGATTTACCTATTTTGAAATGATTTATCGTAGTTTCAATAAATAAATAATCCCGCAGGGATCTTACCAGTACAGTGCCCGATCACGTAAGGTTTGAGTAATAAAAACTATTCTATCGACTATTGTTGTACCGAATCTCTCTAAAATAAGTTCAGTGGTTAAGAGTTAGAGAGTCCTGGGGCATTGACGCATAGTTCTCGTTCCCGTGGGACATCTGTGATAGAAACTATCAAACGTTACCTAGGTCCCAAATCATCGTTCACCGAATGTAATTCAAAAAGATTCAATGAATCTAAATTCAATGGCTAAGACGATTTATACAAACTCTCATTCCCTATTTTATCCCCTTAGGGTGGAATTTATCAAAATCCTTTCTAAAGAGATACCTATGTCATAGTAACTTTATGCATGCAAAGTTTCAGCCCGATCAATTTAAAACTGGCAAAGTGTCATACAAACTTTCACCCCCTATTTTACCCACTTTGGGGTGAGAATTTCAAAAACCTTTCTAAAGGACGTTTACGTCATAATATCCATCTGCACGCCGAATTTCAACCCGATCGGTGTAAGAATGACAAAGCTTCATACAAACGTTCATCCCCTACATTACCCCATTGGAGGTGGAAATAATCAAAATCCTTACTTGGGGATGCCTACGTCATAACATCTACCTGCATGCCGAATTTCATCTGCATCGGTGTAAAACTGACAAAGCTTCATATAAACTTTCACCCCCTTTTTTACCCCCTTAGGGTTGGAAAAGATCAAACTCCTTTCTTAGCGGATGCCTATGTGATAACATCTATCTGCATGTCAAATTTCAATCCGATCGATTTAAAACTGACAAAGTCTCATACAAACTTTCATCCCCTATTTTACCCCCTTGGGGGTGGAAATTATCAAAATCCTTTCACAGTGGATGCTTACGTCATAACATCTATCTGTATGCCAATATTCAACCCGATCGGTTTAAAACTGACAAAGTCTCATACAAACTTTCATCCCCTATTTTACCCCCTTGGGGGTGGAAATTATCAAAATCCTTTCACAGTGGATGCTTACGTCATAACATCTATCTGTATGCCAAATTTCAACCCGATCGGTTAAAAACTGACAAAGTTTCATACAAACTTTCATCCCCTTTTTTACCCCCTTGGGGGTGGAAATGATCAAAATCCTTTCTTAGCGGATGCCTACGTCATAACATCTATCTGTATGCCAAATTTTAGCCCAATCTGTCCAGCGGTTTGGGCTGTGCGTTGATAGATCACTATGTCAGTCAGTCAGTCAGTCAATCACCCTTGAATTTTATATATATAGATTTATTTATTTATATTTGATCCATACTTGGTGCATCTCTACCGTGCTTCCGAGACGTCCCTTGCCAGATCTAATTATGCATCTATTGACAATGGCTACGAAATTATCGATGAATGTCAATCAGAAATAGACTACACATTGTCCTTTTTAATTTATCTTTGAATATAAACTAGTTGCTTATCTCTATTTGGTTTTTGTTTTTCGAATTGCGTGTGTGTGAATTTGTGCGTAGTACGAAACGATCGACATATTTTTATTATTCTGTTCGATTTGTGTTTTTTATTACCTATTGATTGGGGTTAACAAAATGAAATTTTATTTGGTTTATAAGAATCAGTAAGTTTTTTTTTGCATTATATACTTTTTTTTTCATTTATTCACCGACTTTAGTTTGTTTTTTTTATGAGATAAGCCGGTAAACGGTCCAGACGGATCACCTGATGGTAAGCAATCGGCGTCGCCATGGACACCTGGAACACCAGAGGCGTTATAAGTGCGTTACCGGCCTTTTGGGAATTAGGAGTTTGAAGATTGTGGGGAATTCGGGGATCGGGGAGACTGGAGAAGGGGGTAATTGGGCCTCCGGTAACCTCACTCACTCGACGAAACATAACGCAAGCGTTGCTTCACGTCGGTTTTCTGCTCGGCCGTGGTATCACTCCGGTCTAGCCGGCCCATTCATGCCGAAGTATGGCTCTCCCACACGTTGATCTAGTTACTCAAACATTTTTATTAGCCGTTGCCTTTAAAATTGTAATATATATTTTATTACGATAAATAAACATTCTATTTGAGTTCTAGTAATATCCGCTTAATCTATTCATCTTACTAAAATCATAAACGCGTAACTACTTATGTCAGTTTGTATATTTATTTCTTACTCAATTACGTTAAAACGGCTGTAGGGATCGAGATGTTTGGAGCAGAAGTTTGAAATAACACATAGCCTACTTTTATCAATAGGGACCTCGGGTGAAGTCGTGTGTGGTGTTACATTATTGTAACACCAAAATCCAGCAACGAGATCGAAAAAGAAAATAATCCTAAGGACAACAAATATACATACTGCCTTCTGATTCACTTCGTTGCGGGAACCAAGACAGTTACTCATGTCCCTGGGACGCGCCGGACTTCAGTGTTCCGGTGTTTTCATGGTTGTATCTACTGTAGATCCTGGTGTACAGGAGTTGTAGCTTTTATGGGAGGTTGTGGCAGGCTTGTCCCAAAAAAAACATACTGCTAATCCAAAATAGTGCTTCTATACAAGAAAAACTAAACTCTTTGTTTCAATATAAAGATAGATAGACTGTAGCCTAAGTGTTTTGAAGGCCCGAGTGAATAGGTTGGTTATGTAGACGTGCTCCATCATATACCACATCATCGTGCACCACTAGGCGAAATATTTAAAAAAGCCAAACTTTATAAGACAATTCAAACTTCAGACCTATAATGACAGTGGTATTTATAACTACTCAACTGTCACAATAGTTTTATCATCATCAACAGCCTATAAATGCCTACTGCTGAGCAAAGCCTCTTCTCACACGGAGAAGGTTTGAGCATTCATCACCACGCTTGCTCAATGCGGTTTGGCGATTACAAACTTATAATCAGAAATAACAAGTCCAGGTTTCCTCACGATGTTTTCCTTCACCGTTTGTCAGTGGTGTCTAAATAATCTTAGAAAGTACATATAACTCGGAAAAAGTCACATTGGTACTTGCCGTTGGTAGGTTTCGAGCCCGCACCCTCATGCATGAGAATCGGGCGTTTTAAACCTCCGGGCCACCACGATAGTTTAACAAGCCAATTTCTAGGTTATTTTTATCTTCGTTCGGAGTAACATTGCCTAATATTTCTAGATTAGAATCTGATGTTGCGTTGACTATTTCAGTTCAGATATTTGATTTTGTAACTGTGTTAATTGCTAATGACGATACAACCATTAGAAGTGTGTGTAATTCAGATTCTTAGATTTTGTTACATAGTTCGTTACACGTCGACGTAATAAAACCGAGTTATAAACTCATTATTGATTTTGATCTGAGTGATATATTATCATTATATTTATTGGATTTCTTAACAGTGATATCTATCTACACCTATCTACTGTTTAAGTTTCCAAAATCATATTTTTGGTTTTAGGTATACATCAAAATTTGAGTGTAATAAGTTTCTGACGTTTAGTTGCTTAATCAAAATTTGAGTGCCAAAATTTGTTGTGTTCAAAGTCAAAGCTAATCAATGCCAATGATTTTTTGATAGTGTTACATATTTCCAAATTATACGTTGACTTTCAAACGTACCTAACAAAAAGTGTGAAAAGTAGTTTAAAATCAAGGCAATTATTTCAATTTCTTTCATAAAGACACTTTTGTGACGTCAAAATAGAAATTGTCAGTCTGTCAGTGAGTGCAAGTGAAGTGAGTTAAAAATGAGTGGCGAGAGTGTGAGTGAGGTCACTTTATTGTCTATAGTCATATCAAGATACTATAGACACAACAATGCTATTGAAAATGTTAGTACATAAGTATACAACCGAGTCCCCAAGCGGTCATCGGTACCGCTTTCCAATTGCATGTTTTTCTTTGAACACTTCAAATTTTTTTCGATGCTATGTCAAAGTCAACCAACACTAAGTGATAATAAAATAAAATAAAATTTATTAAAAACAACATAGAACACATTTAGAATTACAGTTCGCTCAGATTTTATAGTAATAAAAAGTCTTAATAATAACACTCGTAATAGTTTACTTAATCTAGTCTTATACAATATACATGCGAGGAAATAACGTTCTAAGTATATATAGGGATTACCCGAACTAGGTTTATTTAAACCTGTGTTTCAGGCTATCAATGCCAAAAAAATGATTTGATGGATATAATTATAAATAAAAATCGTATTACACAATTATTTAAAGACCAAGCAAGGACAACCTGTCCTAAATTATGAAACAAACAACACTATACTAGTTAATATGTAGATTTATCACTATATATCTATAATAAGTTCCTTTTTCGCTTGTTACAGCGGCCTTTACGATCCGGTCCTAGACGACACGGAGCCGTTGTACTACGAACCGGAAGATTTAGGCCTACAATCAGAACCGACTGAGGTAGTCTTCAAAATACAACAATTTGTAGACCCTTCTGACATCGGTAGCCATGACCTCGATCCAAGATCTGACTTAGAATCCAGATCCTTGACTTCTTCCCCTTTTCTGACCCCTACAAAGCCTTATAGACCGTTTTCTACCGAACCTGTCCCTGAAGTTCCACCTCTAGAAGACCCCATAATCCTAAATCCTGATTATAGAGATAATTTTGGGCGCACTCCTAATGATAATGACCCTGAATACTTGCTTAATTCGTTTGGTAATGTGTTGGGTGAAAGCAGATATAAGTTGCCGATTTCCGAACAGTATGATCCAGATGGGACGAGGTTTAAACAGAATGTTGAAGTCGTTGAAAAGTTACTGAAATATGAGAAACATGTTAAGAGTTTGAGTAAAGATTTAGAAGTTGTTGATGTGACTAAAGAAACCAGAGTATGTGAGGCTAGTATTAAAGATTTGAAAGAAACTAAAGATGTGGTCGTCAAAGAAAGTGCTTCGAAGATGTTAAAAAGAAATCAGTTAAGATTGAAGAAGGTATTTCGGAAAGATCGAGTTAGAATTGACTCTAAACTGTGGAAAAGAAAGAGATGAGTAGAGAAGAAATTGAGGAAGAGTCTTTAAGAGAAGAATTGCAGTATATAGAGAAGATGAGGCAAGAAATAGATGTTGAGAAAATAGAAGAAACTGCCATGTTAGTTGTGGATGATAGCATTGAAAGAGCTGTATCAGTGGCTGAGGAAATCAAGAAAGAAATCGATGAAGAACTCTTGTCTACTGAAAAATCTGAAAAATTAATTTCAGAGACGGAGAAAAACGACATTTCAAAATATGAAATGTCTGAACAATCTTCTGAAATAATTGACAAGACTGAAACATCTGAATATGCCGAAAGAAGATGAGTAAACAAGAAAGGATTATAAACGAAGAAGAAAACAGCAGAAAGATGTCTAGAAAAGACGTTAAAGCAACTGAACAATCAGAAACAATATCTACAGAAGATAGCAAAATGGATGTGCACAGAAAATCTCTTATAACACAGGAATACCAACAAGAGTACACAGAAGAGCCAGCAGACAGGAGTCTTCTGTCAAGAGTCTTCTGAAAGTAAGACCAAATTCAAAAAGATAGCGAAATCAGTTGCTTCTGGTGTGAAATCGAGAAGAGTAGTGCAGAACAGAGAGCTTATACTATAGGTTTGCAAACTATACCCAATATTAGAGGTACTGTACACTCTTCTTACCATTACAATTTACTTTTACAAACGTTCTTTATCCATCTAACTGATGTGATGGTAGCTTTATCCAGGTTCCTTCTATCACAGCCAATATTCAATCAGCTAGACCAATCGTATACTGAAAAACGCAGCTATGAAAGCGCAGATGTTGTTCAAAAGTCTTCTCAAGTACAGAAGGCAGAAAGAGCAGAAGAAGCGAGAGTAGTTGAAAAAAGACAGGACAGAAGGCAATTGGTGACTCCAGTACCAGTTGTGGAGAAGAAAGAAGTCAAATCTGTGACGCAGAAGATCGAAAAAGATGTGAAGATTGAGTCGCAAGAGAAGAAAATTGAAAAGAGAGAGATTATCAAGCCTGTGCCTGTTAAAGAAGTAAAACAAGAAGTCAAAGTAGAGAAAGTAGAACAAAAACAGGAACAGAAGATTGAAAAGATTGCGACAGGAGCCGAAATGGCACAGCGTTCTGAAAAGAAATTAACACCGGAGATGACTCAAAAATGGACGCAGTAATTTCTGAATTCCAAACCATCGCCGTAGAAGAAGATAAAAAAGAAATGTTCCAAAAGAGCAGAAGATCTAGAAGCAGGAGTCAAATCGAAGAAGAAGTTATGAAAGAAAGCGATCCTCTAGAATGGCTGTCTAAAGTAGACAGCAGAAGAACATCTCAAGAACGAACCGAGATATCTAAAAAGGAATTTACGTCTACTGAAGCAAAGAAGAGCGTAATTGAGACGAAAGAAGAAAGAACATTTAGAAAGTCTAAATCTCCTAAACAAACATACATAGCCATTGTAGAATCACACGTATATACTAATAAAGACGCCATATTTGAAGAACATGTGACCGATTTCTCAGAAACTTCATCAGTACAAAGCGCTGAAGAGATTAATACTGCTATCGAAGCTATTGAGACTATCAGTACTGAAAACGTAGCGATAGAAAGCGCTTTACGAGAACTGGAAACCGCTAAAGTCATTGAAGAAACTCATGAACTAGCAACTGTGACCGCTAAAAGCGCTGCGACGGTGCAAAAGATTGAAGAAGTGATCCATGATACTAAAGAACTCGTTCATGAAGAGTTTGAACACAAATCTGCAGTACAAACAACTGATGTGCAAGAAGTAGTGGTCCAAGAAATCAAAGAGATCATTGAACCAGTAGTTGAAATTAAAGAAAGCGTGGAAAAGGTTGAAAAAGTATCTGTAGATATCAATGAATCGCTATCAGTTGCTGAATCAACTGAAATCAGTGTTATGGAAACTAAATCAGAGTTTGTTGCCGCTGAAGTAAAGAAAGAAGATGTCAAAATAGAAGAAGTCAATTTGATGAGAAAGTCGTTACAATAGAGCTTGAAGTACACGAACCGAAGCCTATAGAAACGGTTGAAATAACAGAAACGATTAAACTTACGCCTAAGAAAGAAAAACTGAGCACGACGAATATGCTGCGTTAAAAATAGTTAAAATAGTCCCAGTAGACAGTGTGTTATCACCAGAAATAATCGAAGTTGAAGACATATCAGAATTAATAGCCAAATCCACTGTAAGCGCTGTAGGAGTAGGAAATGCTATAGCTATAGATGCTTCTAAAGAAATTTCCGAAACATCTTCAATAAGCACTCACATTGGCAAAACCGAAAAGAGAGAATCTATAGCAGACATATCGCAAATCAAAGAAGAATCATTAAGCAAAACTGCTATAAAAGAAGAGATAACATCAACACAGGAGGTGTCCCAAGAAGCATCGTTCACAGCCAAATCAACTGACAAAAAGCTTTCTTTGAAAACTGATTTGCAAAGAACATTATCATCATCATCTATACCAACGCCTCCAAGTACTATAGACACTCCAACGCCTTCCACAGTCCCTCCGACTCCTTTAACAGACGAATATGTTTTTAAACTTTCCCTACCATTACCAAAAAGCAGAAGTGCGACCCCTGTTCCAAGAGATAGCACTCTAAGTCCAGAAGAAGAAGATCCACATATAGTTAAGAAGAATTTAGTTCCTCACATAGAAACCACTATAGAAAGGATTGTGTATGACCATCCTTTGCCTACTCCCACTGAAGAGCCAAAATCTCCTGTGTTTTCAAAGCCAGTTTTGAACGGTGGGGGTAAAGTTTGTCCGGTTTATTCGAAGCCAGGGTTGAAGGGGGGTGCTGGGAGGATTAGGTTTCCAGTGTATAGGAAACCAGGGTTGTATGGTGGTGGTGATAATCCAGATTTTCGAAGGTATGTAGCTTTGTTGGACTAAGATTTGGTCATTGGTTTTTGTGTGAATAACATTTTCCATTGTAGGCATTATAGATTATGAATATTAATGTTATGGAAAATAATAATGGTTCCGAAAAACAAATTAATCCAGCGATCTGTGGCCGACTATAAAAATGGATCTTCGAATAACAAAACTAAACTTCCGAATTGAATATTGAACCTCCGACAAAATTACTAAGTTACCGACGTTTTAGGTTAGGTTAGTATTGTAGCAATAAACAGTCATGTAAAGTAGTCGGAAAGTTAGTATTTTAGGCAGTAGATTTAATATTTTCAGTAAGGACAATTCTTCTTTTCTTATTGGAGCTTTTATTACTACCCTAATTTTATTTACACGCCATACAGTTTTTGGTAGATAAGGTATTAATTCGCATAATTACGAAGCGTACAGTTCGTTTTAAGAATTTTAAAAGTGAGTATTGTATCTTTGCACAGGTATTGAACTTGAGCCTTAGACGCTTGATGTTTCTGTACCAGTAACTATTTGCCCAATACGTCAATTATATCGACTCCATCTTGTTTTATTTTCATATTATTCAACACTCATTTGGTTAATAATCGTTAGGCGTAATCGATTTTTGTATTATTTATGGTAATTTTTTTCAGCTGTGATAATGTGTACGTATAAAAACACTGTCAATTTATTTTCCATACAGTAAATTTCATAATAACTTGTGAAGAATACATTTTTATATAACTTAATAATATTCTGCTTAAAATTCTTCTAAAAACTAAATAAATCAATATTTTCACAGGAAGAAATAAGGGAGATCGAGCGCAAATCCTCTCTACTAGCATCAGCGATAGACGAGACCATAAAAAGCATAGAAGAATACAAAGAAGAAGTAGGAATTGAGACGAAAAAAGAAGTAAAAAAGGAGGTTAAAGTCCAAGAATTCAAAGAAGAAAAGATTTCAAAGAGCTATAAAGAATCTTACACATCAGAAGAGATAATTAAAAACGGCTTTGATGAATTAGATACTAAGATAGAAGAAATGCTAGAACAATGCAACCAATGACAATTGGAAACAAAACAGATTCAGATAATCCTGAAAACGAGGGAATTGTTACTGAAATTGAAGAAACCAAAACAAGAAGAATAAGTATTGAAATTGAACCTCAAAACCCAAAAGAGAACAATAAAGAAGATACTATCAAAGTCGACATAGTTGAAATTGAAACTCATGTTCAAGATAATAAAGAAGAAAATGCGAAAACAGACACTGAAGTTGTAGAAACATCTACTGTAATAGTAAAAGAGAAAGAAACTCCTGCGGTTGATATTTTAAAAGAAGATACAAGTGTTGTAGCAGACAAAATAGAGATGAAAGAAGAATTGAAACAAGAGTTTACAGCAGTAGAGTTAAAAACAGAGTCTAGTGAGGTGGTAGAAGAGAAGATAGATCCTCTAACTAGGGTTAGGCCGGTAGTCTTCGATCCAGAAAATATTCAGCGGCGAGGACAAGATTTTGTCCCTATACAGGTAATTTTAAATATAAGTGCATAATAGGTATAGTTTAAGAATTTACATACATAACATAACATCATGCCATTCATCCCCGAAGAAATAGGCAGAGGTGCACATTCTGACACTGTACAATGTAACACCCACTTTTCACTATTTATGTTATGAGTCCCATGTAATAGGGGGTGAGCCTACTGCCATATACCGGGCACAATCCCAAACTCCGTGATACTACTGACAATTTTTTAATGCAATGGGTCTCGGGAATCGAACCCGAGACCCATTGCCCGGCAGTCGCATTTACGACCAACGAGACAGCCTTTGTTGTTATTGTTTTAAGTTGAATTGCTTTGAGCATAAAATCATTAAAAATATTAACTTTTCTCCATAGGAACCTATGGGTACTTCTGAACCAAGGCAGTCTCCATATATAACTGAGAGCGGAGAACTAATAGGCACTATACAAGGAATAGTCGATGGACTAGAGGAACCAGTGATGGATGAAGAGCTCGCTAGTAAGTTCAACTTCTAAATCCATCTTCTTTATACTATACTTTATGACCGAAGGGGTAGGCAAAGGTACACATTACGGCACTTAATGCCACTGTACAATGTAACACCACTTTTCACTATTTATGTTACGAGTCCCATGTAATAGGGGGTGAGCCTATTGCCATATACCGGGAACAATTCCAGACTCCGTGCTACTACTGAGGTTTTTTTAAAAACCTTGTAATACTTTGCACGACTATGAATCGAAACCGTGACCCCTTGCCACTCGGCAAACGAGGCAGTTTATAACATGTTTTAATATTTTGCAGAAGAGCTTGGAAAACCGGGTATTTCTGAAGAAAAGATAGCTACACTAATATCAGGGGAAGCAGAAATGCTTAGGGAAGCACACGTCATGGGGTAAGCTAAGTTTGATTTATTACAAGTCTCATTTATATATCGACTTCAACCATTGGCATTTTCATAGAACATTTTATATTTAAGACTGCACGGTTGGTGCGGTGGCGGGGCAACCGGCCGCCGTGCAACGAGTCGCGGGTTTGATTCCCGCACGGAACAACACTTTGTGTGATCCACAGATTGTTGTTACGGGTCTAGGTGTCATGTGTATGTGAACTTGTATGTTTGTAAACGCACCCACAACACAGGAGAAAATCTTAAAGTGGGGCAACGTTTAAAAAAAAAAGGGAACGCACGAATTGTGTACTTGCCAACTAGTTAGTCAAATTCAATACTTTTTTTCGAACTGTCAAAAACGACAGTTTTCTATGAATTTTGTATGTACGAGATTGTGTATTGTGACGTCACGTTTTTTAGCGTCAAACAATATAGTTATTTCTTAAAAATTTGCTGGAAAAATAGTAAAATTAAGTTGATCATAAAATCAATTAATGAAAGTGTGATAATTTTTTAATATTTTATTGTATTGACCAATGATATTATAAATAATAAAAAGAGGTAGATATCGCACTGGCACGCAAAAATTGTTGCGAACGAATTCAGACAATTGTCGTAATTTTATAATAGCTATCTCTTTCTGTACCATACTTTCCGTATTATCTGTCGCACGTAGTTGAAAATGACATTTAAGTACATTTGTAATAAGAACGCAACAATTTTTGGACGCCGCTTATTATGAACGTAGCGTATCTTCTTTATAATATCATTGTATTGAACAGTCGAAATAATTTATTATTGATTAAGGCAAGTACCCATTTGTGATGAACTATGATGATAATGATAATGCGATAGAAATGTTTGTTTGTTACTTCATCACGGCAAAATAGCTGAAGGATCGAGATAAAATTTGAAACAGGGGTATACAGCAAATAACGCATAGGCTCAAGTTAAGACTTTGACTGCCAATAAAAAACTGTTGAAGGTAAATCCTCCGCTAACGCCGGTCATCGGTGACCCCCATGGCGTTTAACGTGTTAAAAGTCAAAATCATTTATTTCAATTAGACCAGAAAGGCACTTTTGAACGTTAAAAGTAAAATTAAAAGTTAAGCTTGCTCATTCCAAGGTGTAGATTCCTATGGAGAAGGACGAGCAAGAAACTCCATAGGTTACTCTTTTTCAATCAGGTTCACAATACAATTCTCTAGTTACATAGTTTTGGTGTTTGGATTGTGCGAGAACAATGTAACACTAAAATCCAGTCAAAGTAATCGAAAAATTGTGGCTACTTTTTATCCTTCTTGTACGCGGGCGAAGCCGCTATCATAAGCTTTATTTATTAATAAATATCACAAAAACATTAATGGCAAGTTTTCAACCATTTTTTGTAAATAGTCACACATTACATTCTTCATACGTACTTGTTTACATATTTGTCATCATACATACAAACATAGGTATATAGTCTCATCACTGTCCCATCTTCCACTGTTCGTTAAAATACATCATCACATCATTTTCTTTCAAGGATTTTTTTCACTCTTTTTAACATAATGAGCAGTTTTCGACATAATGTTATTTTGAAGTCAAAATCATCTTTGAGTGAACATGACAGCTCCAAGCTGACATAAATGCATTCTACTAGTCCATTTGTTCAGCAGAAGTCTCATTCCATTCCCTCCTATCAGAGTGCCAAGCTTGAATCGAGTTGGTTCACTGGAACTGGCCAATTAGAGCGTCGAAAGCGCTCGACACTATTACGATACGAATGCGATAGTTATCTGTGCGTGGCACTCTGATATTAACTTTTCTTTTAAATTATTCTTCATACGCTTCTTCTGTTTTATCTATTCGATCTTTGAATTCTTCTTTTATAATACCAAACAACAAATCTTCTTATCTTTCTATTTCTAAACTACAGTCTTCTATTTCTTCCATCTAAAATATTTTCTTTTCATGGTCTTTCTATCCATACCAAACCAAAAACACTACAAAACGAACACCAATAATAACACAATATCTCCTAAAATGGTTGAAAACAGGCTGACTCGAGTACTTTCCTCACATATGCATCGTGCGGACGATGACAGCGTCGATTTCCAGAAAATCAAGCCAATGATCAACTCCTTGAAAGACTCAGAAGTATTGAAAGTGTTGAAGATGATTAGACGGCCCGCCCGGCGAATAATATTATTATTTTAAGTTAAATGTCATGTTAGTGAAACATAATGTTTTTTGTTATAGGTAACATAATGTTTATTATAAGTCATTAGTACAGACAGTGTATTGATTTGTGTTTGGATTGATTAAATAGTCTGTGGAGCCTCAGCGCGGCATGTTCAAACGGACCAATCGCGTTCGCGTATTTTATTTCGGCGCATGCCCGCACGGCGGCGCGCGGAGCGGTGGCGTTCCGCCATACTTTTTTTTTGTTCAGTTCACACGTTTGTACCCGACGACCAAGACGCCCACGCGTGATTGCACGCGCAGAGATGCATGCCCGCTGATCGCTCCCAGTTTAAATCAATAACTGTAGTTTCTCATTTCTTTACCTCGCGCGCACCCGCATCGGCCACAAAGTGGTCCTTCGAGCCGGATCTAAGGACAAGATCAAGCGCGCGAACGAGAAAATGTCGTTATTTCGTACACCGACGCGTGGCGTTAGGACACGTGCTCACACTAAGGAAGAATTAACGGCTAACGAAGAAAAGAAGCTAGAAGCGAAATCAGAAGTGCAGTGCACGATCAAAGACGTCGCAGATCGTCCACCACGTGCGAACTCGTGTGGCGAAAATGGCGGCGGCGCACGGCGCGGCGCCCGCGATGGCGCACGTTCTCACACGTCGTCGTCCACAGCGCGACGGCTGCGCCTTCAATATGAGACAGCCAAAGCGGAGATTGAGTTAGAGGAAGCGCAAGCCCAAGCTCAATCCCAAGCTCAATTAGCAAAAGAAAAAGCGCGCATTCAGAAGGAGTTGCTTCAAAAGAAGATGGCCGTGGAAGTAGCAGATCTGCATTCACGTTGTTCACAGTCGTCGGCAAACTCCTATAAATGCAAAGTAGAAAGCTGGTTGGAGAAGTCCATTGCCGAGCCCGACCCGTCGCTCGATGGAGATTACAAAGTGACGGTCGAGGACACAGGCGCGAGCACCGCCATACGGGAGCTAACCTGCGCCATCAAGAGTGCAGTCGAGGCGACCACGGCCACTCAGAATGGCCGTACCCTACTCACGCGGCTCGCCACCTCTAAGGATTTACCCCAGTACTTCGGAGACCCTTTAGAATGGCTCCAATTCCGAGAAGCATTTTACGAGTCGTCGCGCATCTGTAAGTTTAGTGATACCGAAAACGTATGGCGCTTACGTAAGTGTTTACGTGGAGAAGCGAAGGAAGCAGCATCCGCACTGTTGATGGGTAACACCTCACCTCAGGACGTCATGGACACGCTCGAACTTAGATTCGGTAGACCTGAGATCGTAATGCGCCAAGTGGCAGTTCAGCTCCGAAAGTTATCCCCGCTACCAGAAGCTTACCACTCTGAAATAGTCAAGTTCGCAATTAAAGTGAAAAACTATGTTACAGCAGTCACAACACTGAACCAATCAGACTATTTAAGAAGCCCACAATTATCTTCAATCGTCGTCTCAAAGATGCCTACCAATTTAATTAACAAGTGGATAGAATACCTGCACGAAAGATTACAGCAAGATACTCCAAAATTACAATTATTATCAGAATTCCTTTACATCGAAGCTAAAAAGGTAGCAGAGGCCGGAGTGAGCTACATACACTACCAGAACGAATACTCACGTTATAATAAAAACGAAAAAACCGATAAGAAACATCCACATTCCGTATTAACAGCAATGACGGTCAATGACCCCGACACAGCGCAGACTAAATGCCAATTTTGCAAAAGAACTGCCGAGCACTCACTACCCGACTGCGGCAAGTTCAAACGAGCAATGAGAAAAGACCGATGGCGATTTGTTCGAGCGAACAAACTATGTTTCAAATGCCTCGGTTCTCGACATCAAGATCCAGCGACGTGTTCTGCGGAGAGCTGCGACATCGAGGCCTGTGGTGGGCCGCACCATCGCCTGCTACACTGGACGAAGCCGGAGGCAGCGCGCCACGGATCATCCACGCCGCCGCTGCCTCCCAGCGACGCGCCGAAGCCCGATAGCGAACTCGTCGCTCACTCAAACACCCGCGCCGCGCAGTGTTCCGAAGTGTCAGTGCTTAACGTGCCAAATGCATCACAGACATTAACCGGGTCAAAAGTAGTGCTTAAAATAGTGCCGGTAACCGTTCACGGACCTAAAGTGAGTGTCAACACGCATGCGTTGTTAGATGACGGTGCCACGGTAACCCTTATCGCCGCCGACCTTGCTGATAAGGTCGGGCTCCACGGTAAGACGGTGACAATGCGCGCATCTGGCGCATGGGACTCTGAACTGGTATGTCAAACTGAACTTATAAAATGTGCCATCAGCAACAGTAACGGTGATAAGTACGAGCTACGTGCTCGCAAACTTAAGGAATTTAACTTACCCGTACAATTTGTCTCAAGTGTAGAATGTTACGAAAATGTACCTAATATTAATTATCCTTTGTGTTCTGTTAGTACAGTTAAACCTGAATTGTTAATAGGGCAAGATAATTATGATTTAATTGCGCCAATTGTTTGTAAAAGGTATAAGTCGAGCGGGCCGTTTATCACGCAAACATTATTAGGGTGGTGTGTGCATGGAGCTTTACGCCAAACTGATTTTACTGATAAGCGCGCCGAGCACGCCAACAATATCAGCAGCGTCAGCGGGACCCGAGCGGCGGCAGCTCGCCCGCTCGCACTCACCCCGCAAGGTAAGTCAATCGCGCGCGCCCGCCGCGACTCATCGGCAGCTGGCAGCGGCAGCGACACGGGCGCGAGCGAACCTTATAATATTATTGCATGCACAAGTACATCATTGCAGCAAACTAACATGTCTTTATCTATGCAATCTGATAACGATAACGTAAACATTGATTTACATGAGTTAATTCGTCGTTCTTTTTCTTTAGATTCAATCGGTATTAATAGCAAACCGCGTCAGAACTTAGAGACATTAAGGGCCATCAAAATAGTCGACGAGTCTGCCGAGTTAGTCAATGGACAATGGACGGTCAGGCTTCCGTGGAAACATGATGAATTTATCATGCCGGATTCGTATCCTATGGCGTTAAAACGATTAAAATCGGTAGTAGAACGAAAAATGTTAGATTCAGAATATGAAAGTAGGTACCGCGAGCGTATGCAATATCTTTTTAACAATAACTACGCGAGAAAATTGATGAAAACGGATCTAAAGACGAACAAACATCCCACCATATTTGGTATTTACCCCATTTTGGAGTCGATAACCCGAATAAAAAGAAATTACGATTAGTATTCGATGCCGCGGCAAAATGTTGTGATATGTCACTTAATGATTTCCTTCTTCAAGGTCCCGATTTATTGCAATCTTTGTACGGTATTATGTTTAGATTTAGAGAGAATCCTATAGGAATAATAGGCGACATAAAGGATATGTTTTTAAGAATCAAAATTCATAGTGATGACCAAAATGCCTTACGATTTTTATGGAAAGAGAAAGGTAGCGGTAGTGTAGGTAAATATGCTATGACGTCACTAATTTTCGGAGCAAACTGTTCCCCATTTATAGCTCAGTTTATAAATCAAAACAAAAACGCGTCGCGATTTAGTGAACAAATGCCAGACGCGGTAAATGCTATAAAAAACAATCAATACATGGACGATTACATAGATAGTGTTACTGATGTAAATATAGCTAAACAATTGATAAAAGAAATTTCATTTATTCATAGTCAAGGCGGATTCCATATGTGCAACTGGCTTAGTAATGTGCCTACCGTTCTCAGTGACATTCCTAAAGACAGCCTTAATGACATGGCAATAGAGTTCAATTTTGCTAAACAAGCAGAACGAGCGTTAGGCATATTGTGGTTCCCGCGCAGCGATGTATTGGCGTTGGACTTATCTTTTAAGCGTATACCCGAAGATATTTTACTTTTTAAACGTATACCTACAAAACGCGAAATGTTACGTATCGTTATGTCTATTTTTGATATTCACGGTTACTTAGGACCATTTACGATTAAAGGGAGAATATTAATGCGTGAAACTTGGAAAAGTAATATTAATTGGGACGATAAATTAACAGATGATTTATATGATTTATTTTGCAAATGGTTAATTCAAGCTAAAGAAATAAATAACATTAAAATTCCGCGATGGTATTTTTCTAGTGATAGCGCTGGCGATACTTTAGCGAGTTTGGAACTTCACTTGTTTTGCGATGCATCGCCGAACGCGTACGCTGCGGTCGCTTATTGGCGCCGGGAAAGCACCGATGGACGCGTTACCGTATCGTTTATCGCTAGTAAATGTAAAGTTACTCCGTTGAAGCCTGTTACCGTGCCGCGACTTGAGTTGCAGGGCGCTTTATTATCATGCAAGTTAGCTAAGAGTATTAAGACAGAACATCGTTTGCAACCGAATTCAGTATATTATTGGACTGATTCTACTACAGTTTTGCATTGGATTAAAAATAAATGTAGATCATATAAAGTTTTTATTGCAAACAGACTCGGAGAAATAGACGAGTTGAGTAAGACGGACGAGTGGCACTATGTACCCACTGCTTTAAACGTCGCGGACCTGGGGACAAAAAATAATGATTACGTATTGAGTAGTGACTCTGAATGGTTTACTGGACCATCCTTCCTGCGCCAACCGCGTTCCTGCTGGCCGCAGCGACCTGAAACAAAAATAATAATTAGTGACGATACATTAGAAAAAGTAAACATTGTTCAAGATAATGTTAATATAAAATGTGACTTACCTGTTCCCGAACCAAGTCGATTCTCTAGCTGGTTACGATTGTTACGTACTACTGCGACAGTATTATTATTTATTGAAAAATGCAAAAAGAGTTCAACAAGTGTAATTAATGAGAAATTAATGAACAGAGCAGAATTATTATTACTTCGTTATTCACAAGTACATTCTTTTCAAGATGACATAAATTCGCTTAGATTAAATAAACAAGTTAAGACAGATAGTCGTTTACGTTCACTTACCCCAATACTAGATGAAAACAATTTGTTGCGCGTAGGTAGCCGTATTATGAACTCCAAGGATGTGGATCAGTATACCAAATGTCCTGTAATTTTAGATGGAAAAGACCATATCGCTCGGCTCATCGTGACCCATTACCATGTAAACGCAGCTCACTCTAGTAACGAGATGGTAGTCAATGAGTTGCGACAAAAATATTGGCTCATTAGACTAAGACCTACGGTTCGTTCTGTAGCTAGAAAATGCCTAATTTGCCGCTTTAAAAAAGCCTTACCTCAGCCGCCGCGCCTCGGTGACTTACCCGAATGTCGACTCATGCATCATCATAGACCGTTTACCATGTGTGGAGTTGACCTATTCGGGCCGATAGAAGTAGTCGTTGGAAGACAAAGAGTGCGTAGGTACGGTGTGCTGTTTACTTGTCTCACAGTACGCGCTGTGCATATCGAGGTAGTTCCGACTCTTACGACTGACTCATGATAATGGCTTTACGTAGGATGGCCGCTCGCAGAGGTTGGCCACGTACGATGTTTTCTGACAACGGGACCACCTACGAGGGGCAGACACTGAGCTAAAAAAGGCCTATAAAGAGCTGGTTGACAACCAACACACAGCTAATATCGGACACGATCAATAAAGGAGTTGATTGGAAGTTTATTCCACCGGCCAGTCCTCATAGGGGGTGCATGGGAGAGGCTCATTAGGAGTGTAAAAACCGCACTAAAAGTAGTTCTCAAAGAGCGCACCCCTAGAGAAGAAACCCTGATACGTTTCTATGTGAAGTGGAAAATATGATCAATGGACGTCCCTTAACTCATGTTTCTGTGATCCAAGAGACCCAGAAGCACTAACACCTAATCACTTTTTACTAGGATCGTCATCTAACTTACCACAAATCGGCGTTTTGACGACAAAGATTGCACTTGCGGAAGCAATGGCGTATAGCCCAGCGCCTTGCGGATTTATTTTGGTCTAGGTGGATTAAAGAAGTTCTTCCTACCCTGGCGCCTCGCAAGAGGTGGAACCGCGAAGGAGCTCAGTTACAGGTAGGTGACCTAGTTGTAATAACAGATCCCGCTTCGCCCCGAAATATCTGGCCGAAAGGCGTAATACAAGCAGTCTACCCAGGATCCGACGGACGGTAAGAGTCGTAGCTATCAAAACAAAGACCGGAGTCGTAAAGCGTCCGGCCTCTCGTGTTGCTCTCTTACTATGTGATGAGTGTTGCTCAGACAACACTAAGGGGCAGGATGTTGAAGATGATTAGACGGCCCGCCCGGCGAATAATATTATTATTTTAAGAAATGTCATGTTGTTGTGAAACATAATGTTTTTTGTTATAGGTAACATAATGTTTATTATAAGTCATTAGTACAGACAGTGTATTGATTTGTGTTTGGATTGATTAAATAGTCTGTGGAGCCTCAGCGCGGCATGTTCAAACGGACCAATCGCGTTCGCGTATTTTATTTCGGCGCATGCCCGCACGGCGGCGCGCGGAGCGGTGGCGTTCCGCATCCTGCGTCCGCCATACTTTTTTTTTGTTCAGTTCACACGTTTGTACCCGACGACCAAGACGCCCACGCGTGATTGCACGCGCAGAGATGCATGCCCGCTGATCGCTCCCAGTTTAAATCAATAACTGTAGTTTCTCATTTCTTTACCTCGCGCGCACCCGCATCGGCCACAGAAAGCATTAAATGAAGAACTAGAGAGACAGAGACAGGAAGAGAAGAAGAAAGAAGAGAAGAAGTGGACGACGTTTCTGCAGAAGCCGAAGCGACCGGTGCCGAAGGCGAAGTTTGGGTATCCAGGGTGGACGGAGGATACGCAAATTGTCGCGGTGAGTTATAGTGGATATGGTTGCTTTTTGTTTGTGGTTTTTGTTAGTTAATAAACACATACTTCATATTTTCATCAAACGATGCAATTGTGTACTTGCCAACTAGTCAAATTCAATACTTTTTTCGAACTGTCAAAAACAACAGTTTTCTATGAATTTTGTACGAGATTGTGTATTGTGACGTCACGTTTTTTTAGCGTCAAACACCGTACTTATTTCTTAAAAATATGCTGGAACAGTCAAAATCATTTATTTTTGATTATGGAAAGTACCCAATTGTGATTCAAAAAGGTGGTCTATCTGTCAATATTTTATCTCGATACAAAATCTGTGGATAAGGATAAATATTTGACATGCGTTGTGTGGAGTTTCTGTCAAAAAATCGATCTTAATTCATAGATTTTCTAATCAGGATGAAAAGAACAGGGGTAGGTTCTATATATGTATAGTCTATAGCATAACTTGATTCCCCCTAGGCCTTTCCATCACTGTACCACAACATAATCGGCGAAGCGTCATCGATTCATGGTAGATGTCCCACCCACACGCACGAAGCGCTTCGCATCAAGCTTCCTTGTGCGTACTGCTAAGGAGTGGAATTCTTTACCAGAGTCTGTATTTCCTGAAGGGTATAACCTGGGTGGCTTCAAGGCCCGAGTGAATAGGTTGCTTATGGGTCGACGTGCTCCATCGTAGACAGCATCATCGCTTACCATCAGGCGTGATAGTGGGAAAACATCGGCCCTACAAATACAAAAAAAAAATTAACTAAAATCGCGTGTTACTCACGTGAACATACTGAGAAAAGCTCTACTAGTTTCGAACCACAGAGGGGTTCTTCCTCATGAGCAGCGTGCGCGGTCGCAGCGACGTCGCACTGAGGATGAACCCCTCTGTGCTTCGAAACTAGTAGAGCTTTTCACAGTATATTCACGTGAGTAACCCGCGATTTTAGTTAATTTAGTATGTCTCCCGATAGTTATTATAAATACAAAAAAAACCCGAATAACACAGGCCACTTTTTACCCCACGGGAATGAGAGTGAAGACGCTGATAGAAGCTGTATACTTCATAAATAAATGAAGTACACATACTTACATACCCAGTATTTCATTATTGGTCGTCCCACCTTGTCAGTACATCAATAAATAACTCAATATCGTAGCCAAATGTTAAGTAACTAATGTCTATTTTCAATCACTTCCGTGTACTCAAAACACTTCCTATATATTGATATTAAATATAATTATTATTGGCTAACATTCAATGTTATACTTGCATTATCTTCCCAACAATTTAGTCCGGAAAAATCAGTTCTGTTCCGACTCTTGTCGGGGTAACACGCGCCGCGAGTTCCCATAGTGAGTTTCTCCGTTATTTTTTAGTTTAACGATTGATCGTTATGTGTGTATCGCTTATCGTTATAGCTATTATCGTGGTTGCTATATTGATTATATGGGTATAACTTGTTTTCTGTTGATTTATGGTGTTTTAGACTAGTATGTGTCGTTGTTGTTTATGTTTTGAGAGTGGATATAAATAGTTAATGTACTTGATAGAAATGATTTAAAAGCTTCCATTATAGGGATATTTTTATTTATTTAGGGATTTAACTCTACAAAAATGAAAAAAATTGAAAGAGTATTTATAGGAAATAAAAATATTTTATTTTGGTTTACATTTTATATTTAGTTTATATCCTCTCGCGTGTTTCTCGTACAAACGGGTGTACGAGAGAGTTGAGTGCCCATCGCGCAATTGTACACACGGGTGTACGAGAAACGCGCACCGATTGGATATTTTTGTGGGACGTATATTTTCAAGTTAACCCGTGGTCAGTGGGTCGTCTTAGGGGCAAGGAGTTTAGTACTTAGAAAAATTTTCATCAGAAATGAAAATTCTTATAAATGACTAGTTTTTCATTTCCATCGCTTAGTATACCTAATAATAAAGCGAAAATCATCTGGACATCTTTTGTCTAGGACTTCAGGTTTGCCTGTAAATGAGCACTAAATGTCAGTTGGCGGAAACCTTTTCAGCACTCGGCGGCCGCTACCGCGGCACCGCTCGCTACGCTCGCTCTCCTCGCGCCTTGTGAGGGTCACAGTTCTAACCTAACCTAACCAAATGTGTCGGGGTGCCCAAAAAGTGTTTTTACACACTCCCCCAACTCACCTTTAGGGCTCATTTTCAGGCGAACCTGAAGCCCTATATAAAAAGTGCCCAGATAATGTTCACCTTATCTTTAGGTATACTAAAAGATAGAAATGAAAAACCAGCCGCTTATAAAAATTCTCATTTTTGATGAAAAATTTCTAAGTCCTCGCGCCATAGCGCCCCTAAGGCTACACTCTAACCCAACCCGTTCTTTATTTGATTGAACAGAATAGTTAATTCGCTTTTCTATTAAAATATTTACCCGTGTGTACGAGAACGCGCGTTTACCCGTGAGTACCAGTGGCGCGCGAGAGGATATAATAAATTAAAATAAGATCTACCTAGTCTTCGGGGTAATATCAGAAGTTAAAGTAGAGTATAATTATGGACGGTCAGATGGTCATTAAAAATAATTATGAAAACATTTTTAGTACAAAATAAAACGGCCTCGTTGGCCGAGTCGTCGTAAGTGCGACTGCCGGGCAAGGGGTCTCGGGTTCGATTCCCGGGTCGGGCAAAGTATTACTGGGTTTTTAAATATTCTCAGTAGTAGCACGGAGTCTGGAATTGTGCCCGGTATATGGCAATAGGTTCACCCCCTATTACATGGGACTCATAACATAAATAGTGAAAAGTGGGTGTTACATTGTACAGTGGTATAATGTGCACCTCTGCCTACCCCTTCGGGGATAAAAGGCGTGATGTTATGTGTATGTGTGTACAAAATAAAACATAGTTAGATATGATGTAGTGTAAATGAAAGTTGTATTTGTAAAATCATCTACGACATATTCTAGTGAGTCTTAGTATGAGACTACGTTTAGAAAAACCGTTACTATGATATTTGTTATGATAATAATTACTTCTTATTCTTAAATAGTTTTTTATCCCCGACGTGGTAGACAGAAGTGCACATTACGGCATTTAATGCCACTGTACAATGTAGCACCCACTTTTCACTATTTATGTTACGAGTCCCATGTAATAGGGGGCGAGTCTATTGCCATATACCAGGCACAATTTTAGACTCCATGCTACTACTGAGATTTATTTTAAGAACCCATCAATACTTTGCCTGACCTGGAAATAAAACCCGATACCTCTTGCCCGACAGTCGCACTTACAACTCGCCAACGAGGCAGTCAATAAAATACTTAATAAAATAATATTTCTATTTGTTACAGGAACCATATAAAGTGAAAATAGTGAAACAAGCTAAACCTAAAGTAGCTCCCGATTATAAACCAGAGGTATAAATAATAATAATAGGAACCAATATATCTTGACCTCACTGAAGTCTGTAACGAAATATATCTGTCTCTTTTCATCGCATTCGTACGTGCTTAATGGCATCTCGCTTACTCAGTAAAATGCCTAACTTCGGAGAGGTCTCGATATAGTGGTTAGATTTTGTTCATTTATAATTATTTTGGTGTTAGACTTATTTATTTATTTAACCAATACGTATTTATTTTAAATGTTCTATATAATTATATTTAGATTGTTTAATGAATTCCCTTAACGCTTTTAATTATAATATTTATTTAAATATCTATTTTGATATTTGTTAATCGTGATTTTCACTAACTATTTTCTCTCCTTTATTTTTTTCTAATAGATAAGATATATAACACTAATAAATCGTTTGTGAATGTAGTTAAATTTGAACATTTTAACATTTTATTAATTAACTACTTGAAATAAATCGATGTGAGGCTTTTTTTAACAATTACTGAATAACGATCTTGATTAATCGTTGTAAACCTTTTTAATTGGGTAGTTTCCAGGGTATCAAAATTAAAAATCTAATCAGTCCGTCAGTTAGATATTGAAAAAATATTAGACACGTATTATTTTATTTTCTCGTATTAAGTTGCAATACTACGATAAAATGGCGCTAAGTTTAGGAGTGGGAGGCCGTTACGTTATAACGTGCTACAAAATGTGGCACGCTGTGACGTCACACGATGTTTCAAATTAATATATCGTCGAAAGTATTTAATTTTGCGAGAAAAGAAAAAAACGTGTCTAAAGTTTTAAATTAATGTACTAGACACACATTACAATAAAATTTAGGAAACTACCCTATTAAAATTCATGTGGTTTGTATGGGACTGTTTTTAATAATTTATTAATACTTGACTATATATAATTATAAATAAATGAATATTTATGATAAACTCTGTAATTTATTTGTTTTTTTTTTGTATAAACTAAAGGTAGTATATTCAAGGTGTAGTTTTGAAACCGTGGCATTTCTCGGGGGCATGTCACAGAAGTCATAAAGGTTCAATGTAAGAGAAAGTTTCGGTCCAATAGTTAAAAATACAGCTATGATAAATCGTTTAAGTTCGACAGTATTTCAGAATAAACGACAGCAATGTTTCTTATTGGAGTTTTATGGAATTAGGAATAATATCAATTACGTGTTTGAGTTTGTGTGTGTTAAGCTGCGTTATAAAACTAGTTACAAGACTGCGGCGTGTAGTTTGCACTTACGGATTTACAGAAAAATGAAAAATATTTACCTACAATGTTTTTTATTGATTCGGACTCAGTATCGATAGCCGAGTTACCTCCTAGAAAATGCCACGGTTTTAAAACAACACCTTGTATAAGCTGAAACTTTTTATAGTTCTGAACGTCATTTCAGGATTTTCAGCTGATAAAGTAGTTTGTGTGTTTGTTCATCATAAACATACAGTGAATGTTCTATTCTCCTTTGATATTTTTTATTTCAACATTGGTTTTCATTGATCGCAAACATTAATGAATATTCATTTATTTGTTATCAATTGACTTTGACTGCACGGTTGGTGCGGTGGCTGGGCAACCGGCTGCCGTGCAACGTGTCGCGGGTTCGATTCCCGCACGGAACAACACTTGTGTGATCCACAAATTGTTGTTTCGAGCCTGGGTGTCATGTGTATGTGAACTTGTATGTTTGTAAACGCACCCACGACACAGGAGAAAGTCCTAATGTGCGGCAAAATTTTCTAAATAAAATAATTTCTACAATTTTAGACAAATGCCGATCGGTGTCATGATTATATTTTAATCAATTTGATCGCTACACTTATATCGCGTATTGTGTTATATTTCCGTTATATTTAATGTCAATCGTTACTATAATATACGAAATGAATATAGAAAAGCACTTGGCTATCCAAATACATTTGTGTTTGTCATACAAATTAATCATTTATATGTTGATGAATCTACTTATATGTGTCCTGTGTATGTGTTAGTAGATACAGATTTTTTTTTCATAGTAATGATGTTAAGGTTTTACAAATAGTCAGTAATAATTATTTTATAAACTATGTTTTTTTTATATATAATACTATGGAAATCCTCATTAACTTCCCACGCCGTGTGGACGACTGGGTGTGCCGGACTCTTACCGGCTAAAACCCCCGCGGTGTTCCTCCTCTGCCTGTGGCGACGCCCTTGCGGATTCACCGCACCCGGCAAGCCTCGACCTACCACTAAATTGTGGCAGGTCCCACCACGTAGCAGCCCTCAAAAGCTGCGATTTCCTTCCACGAGTGTCGCGCGTGTGAACACACCTATTCTAACGCCTATTCCCCCGCCCATACAGCGGACGACTGACTCTCCTAATCAGTCGCCTGCAGGTCTCTTCTATGGAGATAAACTACATTTGAAACAACTGACTTTAACCCCGTCTTTTTTTGAAGTCAGTTAATTTTTATTTTTCGTATTGAAGTCAGTTTAAATACAAATAATATATATAATAATTATATAGGTTTTAAACGGAATACTATCGAAACGCAGACAAAAAGAAATTGTTCATACAATTTTAAAGCGTTTTTGTTTCCATGTCATTCATGCAACATCAGCCTTGAGCGGTTGACTACAACTCTTATTACATAAAATAATTTATTCCTTACTTTTATGAAAATAAGACTTGTTTTTCACCGTCAACTGTCGGCGTGTTTAAAGAGCTTTCCATCATCGAATCACTTCTCTCGCCTGGGTGAGGCGGGAGGGAGTGTCAGACTCTTATTGATTAAAAACCACCCCGTTTCTACTCCTGCATTTCGAGCCGGAGTCTCCGTAACCTTTTATGTTCTCCACGGCTCCGAATCGGCATCAGCCCTATTGGGCCCCATCTGTAGTAGCCTGATGGCTCTTTGAGGCGCGCGCGGACCGCTCGATGCCGAACGCTCGGGTCTGGTTCTGGTCGAGTGGTGAGCCACCCATGTTTACACCTACATAAGTCTCGAATCAACACATATGTCGACTGTATTATTTTCTACATCGACCAATTTTTCTATCCATACTAATGTTATAAATGCGGAAGGAACTCTGTCTCACAGTCTGTCTGTCTATTTTTCTTCACGCCTAAACTACTGAACCAATTTGTGTGTTTGGTACAGACATAAATAGTTTAGAACTCGAGAAAGGACATAGCATAGTTTTTATCCCGAAAATCCCGCGGAAGCGGGAACTTCTCAAAAATCCCGCGAGATCGGGAACTACATATGTGGGCAAAACCAAAAATCTTTCGAAAGTCACTATTCCACGCAAACAAAGTCGCGGGCAAAAGCTAGTTCAGTATAGTTATTTAATCAAAAAAGTTTCAATATGACTTTTTTGTTTGAATAGATGGCGTTTTTAATAAATTTATCATCAAACTTGTCTTTGTGTATGTGATTGTTACAACTCAATACCTATATAAATATATCTTTCATTGTCATATATCTATGACAAATTTTCCACCCACACAATGTACATACCACCATCATCCCCTCAATTCTTCTCCACAGGACTTTGAAACTGGTCCTCTGCCCTGGGAAGAACGCGCAGCGACTGAGTCCTCTCTCCCTCCTGTAGAGCCGGAGGAACCTATCCTCATTCCAGAGGTACCGGAGTTTCTGGAGGCTGTCGACCCTTTGAAGGAGAGTGAGGTTCCTGATCTTGAAGAGACAGGTGAGGTTTTAGACTTGTCGAAGCGTAAAGCGCTCCCACACAATGTCAAAGTCAAAATAATTTATTTCAATTAGGCACTTTTCAACGTCAACAAAAAATTAAAGCTAAGTGAAGCTGTCTGTTCATTCCAAAGTGTAGATGCCTATGTAGAAGAACGAGCAAGAAACTCCATAGGTTACTTTTTTTCAATCGGGTACACAATACAATTCTACAGCAACTATTAAAGTAACATTTTAAGTGTGGGAGAGCCATGCTTCGGCACGAATGGGCCGGCTCGACCGGAGTGATACCACGGCCTCATAGAAAACCGACGTGAAGCAACGCTTGCGTTGTGTTTCGTCGTGTGAGTGAAGTTACCAGAGGCTCAACTAAACCCCAACCTTCCTTCCCTAATCCTTAAATCCCAAACCATTTATGTTATGAGTCCCATGTAATAGGGGGTGAGCCTATTGCCATATACCGGGCACAATTCCAGCTTGCTACTACTGAATTTTTTTTTAAAACCAACTAATACTTTCCCCGACCCGGGAATCCAACCCAAGACTCTTTGCCCAGTCGCACTTGCGACCACTCAGCCAACGAGGCAGTATTACACCATGCACTCTTATGGTCATTTAAATGTTGCATACTGAACTATCTGAAGAATAAATCTATAATTACAACAGGTATACCCCTTCCACCACCAAAAGAACCAACTCCCCCACCAGTCATAGAAGAGAAGCAACCAGAACCGGAACCGATAGCAGAAGCACAAGAAGAAGAACCAGAAGTTGTCCCAGAAGTTAAAGAAGAGAGAGAAGAGACGAGAGAAGAGATGGAGAATAGAATGGCGCAACAATTAGTGAAAAGCGTACAAGGGATGGTTGGTAAGTAGACAGAAGAAGGTTTATTGATCCTTTTTTACAACACAACATAACATCACGCCTTTTATCCGCGAAGTGGTACGCAGAGGTGCACATTGCAGCACTTAATGCCACTGTACAATGTAACACTCACTTTTTACTATTTATGTTATGAGTCCCATGTAATAGGGGGTGAGTCTATTACCATATACCGGGCACAATTCCAGACTCCGTGCTACCACTGAGAAATTTTCAAAAACCCAGTAACGACTGCATGGTTGGTGCGGTGGCTGGGCAACCGGCTGCCGTGCAACGTGTCGCGGGTTCGATTCCCGCACGGAACAACACTTTGTGTGATCCACAAATTGTTGTTTCGGGTCTGGGTGTCATGTGTATGTGAACTTGTATGTTTGTAAACGTACCCGCGACACAGGAGACAATCCTAGTGTGGGGCAACGTTTTATAAAATAAACAAAAAAAAAACAAACTTTGCCCGACCCGGGAATCGAACCCGAGCCCCTTTGCCTGGCAGTCGCATTTGCTAACACTCGGCCAACGAAGTAGTCTCAGCCACCGTAATTATCATAGGTACGCATTTATCCCATGGTAGAAAAAAAAAAAAACTACTAATAGTATCTTAGAAACTAGTTTCTTGTTCCTTATATATATATAACAATAGCTTTTACGCGCGGCTTCGCTCGCGTCACAAAAGGATTAAAAGTCAATGTGACGTATACCAATACACACAGCGCCATCTATACCAATACTTTTGTTTTCCCTCGGGAATATCAAATTTTTCCGGGATAAAAAGTACCCTATTATTTAATCCGGACTTTTAACTATACATCTGCAAAAATTCTAAGCAATCGGTTTAGTAGTTGTGACGTGAAAGCGGAACAAACAAACAAACAAACTCACTTTCTGATTTATAATATTAGTAAGGATAGCAGACCGTCCCGGCTTTACACGGGGTAGACAATTATTTATTTTTGGAAATTTGAATTGTTGTAGTGTCATAACTACAATAGTTGGACATATGCTACCGCGGAGTTTTTTGTAGCCATTATGATGTTCTTCAATATTGTTGTACATTATTTTGTTCTATCGCTAATAGTTTCGGCAGCGCATTCGACGAAAGACATTTTAAGACTCATTTTTCTACACCTTCGGTTACATTGTTCAAATTTTACCAAGGATCCCTAATTTTTTTCAAAATTAAATGTAGCCTATGTCAAATTGGAAGAATGTAGCATTCTATTGGTACAAGATTTTTTTAAATCGGCCCAGTACTTTTTGAGCCTATTCATTACAAACATACAAAAATAGGTACAAATCTTTCCTCTTTATAATATTAGTATAGATATAGATTCATGCATATTACAAAGGCTGATTTCGTGTTTACAGAATAAATATCATAATATTACCATTTTTCTCCAGATCCAAACGCCAGCCTAGATCAACAACTAGCCCAAATGCGAGCTCAACTTGCAGCGCTTGCCCAGCTTCCGGAGGTGATCCAGCAATCCCTGGAAATGGTCTCCAAACAGCTCACCAAGATTTCCCATCAGGTAAACAAAATACTCATTTTCATACCCTGTCATCATTCCATGCTAATGCATGAGCAACACCTTTTAGCATGCTTTACTTAATGGAGTATGCTCAAAAATGTTCAAAAACCCAACGCCTGTCAATTCGCAAAAAGAGAAAATGAGCAATCGACCATGCTAATTTTGAGCAGCATTCCGAGACACATGCCACTAAGTGACAAGTGCTCAATTAATGCCGGAATACTGAAACATTACTCAATTTTAAGTCATGCTCAAATATCGTGCCATCTCTGTCATTTTACAAAGAATTTGTAGAGATAGAGCTATACTTAAGCACGACTTAAAATTGAGTAGCGTTTCAGTATTCCGACATAAGGCATGAAGATTATGATGAGATGAGAATAAATTAATTAGATTTGTAATATACCGTTGATACCACCGCCTTTACAAGTGCGTTATCGGCCTTTCGGATTTAAGAGGTTTGAGGATTGTTAGGGATTCGGGAAGTTGGCGAAATGGAGCCTCCGGTAACCTCATTTACACGACGAAACACAACGCTGTGGTTGTTTCACAATGGTTTTCTGCACGGCTGTGGTATCACTCCGGTCGAGCCGACCCATTCGTGCCGAAGCATGGCTCTCCCACACTTATTCTATTGTACAAGTGTTATTCTTATTCTACAAATGTCCTAATCCTAATAATTATAATTGGGTAATTTTCAAGGTATAAATTTTAAAAATCTAATTAGTCCGTCAGTTAGATAATGAAATAATATTATACGTATTTTTTTATTTTCTCTAAGTTGCAATACTTAGATAAAATGGCACTAAGTAGTGAGGGAGGTCGTTACGTCATAACGTGCTACAAAATGTGGCACGTTGTGATGTCACACGATATTTCAAATTAATATATCGTCGAAAGTATTTAATTTTGTGAGAAAAGAAAAAATACGTGTCTAAAGTCTTAAATTAACGTACCAGACGGACATTAAAATAAAATTTATGAAACTACCTTATTTAGTCAAAAACGTTGTAAAAATGGCGGATACAGTCTCTTGAAACAACGACTGTGGCACCTGGCTACTATACACTTACACGCAGGACACACACACACTGACACGAAGGACATCTGTCAATTTCTTAAGTCTGATAACGTGGTAACTCATTACACACGCACACATACATAACCCACTGACATTTTGGTGCTTTAAGGATTAAAGCACTTCCTTACTTATATATTATAAATCGGAAAGTGAGTTTGTTTGTTTGTTTGTTCCGCTTTCACGACGTAACTAATGAACCGATTGCTTTGAAATTTTGAAGACGTAAAGTTAGAAGTCTGGATTAAATAATAGGGTACTTTGTATCCCGGAAAAATTTGATATTCCCGAGGGAAAACCAAAATATTGGTATAGATGGCGCTGTGTGTATTGATATATGTCACATATGCTACTTTTTATCCTTTTGTGACGTGAGTGAAGCCGCGGGTAAAAACTAGTCATCTCTAAATTAAATTATGCCCGCCTATTTTCGACGTACTTGAGTTTAGAATATAAAATCAAGTTGCCATATTTACCGATGAGGTTGTCTATAAATTATTTTGTCTCATTATTACAGGAAGTCCATATGGAGGTTTCGCATTCTGAAGAACAAAGCTATCAACAGGTTGAAGGTACATTCTTTCTTTCATCTATCCAACAGCTGTAGCCAAATGCCATTTAGCGCTTGTCTACATGTAGAATAGAAAACCAAATTATATGGAATTGACGTAAACTTTGACACAATTGTCAGTGTCATCCCCATACATTTAGTTTTCTACTATCTCTGTAGACAAGCGCTAAAGTGGCATTTGGCTAAAGGCAATGGTAAATTTAACTATGGTCCTAGATTTATTTATTATTTATTTATATTTAAGAACACCTTAAACTATACAAACCAACACCAACGAAACTAACAATAATAATATATAAAATCAGACATAGGAAAAAGCTATACATCATTCACCAACATAATTAAAAATTACATATCATTATTAAAATTATCAAATCCAATAAAAATACATATTATTTTACTTATAGCACAATATAAATAATAATACCCTCACCATATACCATTTAAAGACGTTTACCATTAATTGGGAATTTATTCTTTCATATATTGAATGAGCGTTTGTATAAGGTTCAAGTCCTGAGTCCGCTCTAAGCGAGAGATCTCAATGAGATTTACTTTGTTTTCCAAATTTACCATCAACAGCTCATAAATGGCCGCTGCTGACCAAAAACCTCTTCTCACACAGGTTTGAGCATGAATCGCCACGCTTACTCAATGCGGGTTGGCGATTTCAAACTTAAAATTTGAAATTATAAGTCCAGGTTTCCTCACGATGTTTTCCTTCACCATTTGTCAGTGGTGTCTGTATAATCTTAGAAAGTACATATAACTCGGGAAAAGTCACATTGGTACTTGCCGTGCATGTGTACCGGGTGTCTTAAACCTCCGTGCCACCACGACCGAACTGTTCAAAATTGTCGGTACTAGAAAAGACAACCTGGTTGTTGTTTGATCCAAATTCTGTTTACTCTTCTAGTGCATTGCAATTTAAACTGTCAAACACCAAGCGGTCACCGGTGACCGCAATCTGTTGTTCTTTAATTGTGTCTATAAATACAGTACTCGACGAGTTAATTTTCAAATATATATTTTTAGTAACCCTTTTAATTCCCAACAGCTACTCAAAACCACGAAATGCAAACCATTCAAGAAGTGAATGAGAACAACGTAGAAGCAGTGCAGAATGAAGCGCAGAAGAACGAAGAAGCGAAGAATGAAGAAGCTGAACAGAAGGTGACGATAGAAGAAGTAGCCAATCAGGAGAATGAACAGAGAATTCAACAAGAACAGCAGAATATTGCAAGAATGACTCCTGTTATGACAGAAGAAGAAATAAGAAATGAAAAGCAGAGGAAGGTAGGTGCTGAACACATTTATTCTTTTAAAGAGGGATTTTCATATAGTAGTGGAAAATTATGATCTTCAGTTAACTGGAAAATGGTCTTTAAGATGAACATTAAGTTGTTTTGATAAAATTTTATTAGCAATTAGCAATTTAAGTGTAATTTTCTTACAATTGCTTATGGATCGACGTGCTCCATCGTAGACCGCATCATCGCTAATCACCAGGCAAGATAGTAGGCAAACGTCGGCCCATCAAATATATATAAAAAAATGCTTACATATACCTATCAGTCAAAAGGATATTGCTTCAATTTATCATTTTATGAAGTCATTGTGTGATTAGATTATGTACTGATTTACCCGTGAATATATATTATTTTTTTACATATTTTCTTACTTGATAACTAAAAATTTTGAAAAATCAAATATTATATACCATTAAACCCGGGAACCGCTGGTTCAAGTCCCCAATAAAATGGTTTTTTGCTTATTATAATGATTTGATCTTAATTTATTATTTAATGTTGTATTTTTATCAAATTACCTTCACCAATTTTAACCGCAAATATAGGAACAAGCAAGAATAGAACATGAATCTCGTCTGGTCAAGCAACATCCTACGCCACGGGCATCAAAGCCGAAACGCGTCTTCGGACCTCTGGACCCAGATCAGACTCTTGCCGTCGTCCTACCTGGTGGTAGACGCTGGAGAAAAACCCAAGATGTGTATGATGAGCAGATGATTAAAGAAATGTTTGAAACTCAATCTGAAGTCATCAAGGGAAATGCGATTGGGTACTTAGTGATTTATGGTTGACTTTTTTTGTTTTTTTTTAGGTTATGTGTATCTGTCATATCGTAAATCAAAATGGCGGTGGAGTGTCAATGAGTTCTTATTGGTGCATGTGCTTGTTTAATGCCGGGTCTACACGCTTTGAAAACAATTGGGTACTTGCCAACTAGTTAAATTCAATACTTTTTTTTGAACTGTCAAAAACGACAGTTTTCTATAAATTTTGTTTTGTACGAGATTGTGTATTGTGACGTCATGTTTTTTAGCGTCAAACAGCATACTTATTAATTAGTAATAAGTTGGTCATAAAATCAATTAATGAGAGTGTGATTATTTTTTTAATATTCTATTGTATTGAACAGTTTGAATAATTTCCGTGCGTTTAGGCGCTTTTGCCTATTATTGGAAGCAAGTATAACAGCTCATACATAGGACCCACTTAGTTTTTTAGTCAAATTTCCGTGGTACGTGGCGACTGGGCTTCACCCAGTTGTACAGTCTCTTCTTTGTGCCTTCAGGCTTAATTCATTCTGTCTCCTGCAGTAATTCACCGAGGGAAGTGGAAACTATCGTTTTTTTCTCCTCTTATAATATCTTCTGATTCACTTCGTTGCGGGAACCAAGACAGTTACTCATGCCCCTGGGACGCGCCGGACTTCAATGTTCCGGTGTTTTCATGGTTGTATCTACTGTAGATCCTGGCTTACAGGAGTTGCAGCGGTTTTGGGAGGTTGAGGCGGGCTTGTCCCATTAAAAAAAAAAAAGTTTGAATAATTTATTTTTGATTAAGCAAAGTACCCAATTGTAGACAACAAATAGCTAACACGAACATGTGAATCTGTGTTTGAAAGTGCCGTTTCTAGTTTGTATTTGCCACTGTTCGGCTTCGGTGGCGAACAGTGGCGACCACAAACATAAACATCAAAGGCTGTTCGGCAAACAGTTTACGATGTTGCCATACACAACACACATTGATGTTTGTGATTTGATTTGTTGTGTTTAGTATTTCTGGCAAATACTACATACATGTAACTTAAATAACGCACATCCTGAAAATAGTTTGTTCAGAATCGTTAACTGAATTGATTTATATAATTTTTAGTATAGGTAATTTTTTATCCCAAATTTATTTTATACTACGGAAATTATTGTCATATTAACCCTGTATTGTTAAAACAAATCGAAATAGACCGTAAGTCAAAGCAATAAGAGTTTTAAAATGGCAGTTTTATTTGTATTCATACAAATTCTATCATTCAATACAAAATAAAGAAAAATAAACCTTATGACCACTAAGGATGCATATACATGTTAAATTAAAAATTTAGTGTATGTATTATGATTATAACATAATATTCTAATTGGGGTGTTTGAGGGTGTGCGTTAATTACGTTACATGTTGTATATCAAGCGTGCTGACGGAGCATAAAATTTAGACAAAATATTTGCACAAATATGTAACTTTTATACCAAGCGATGTGACACTTCACCGTCGACATTCATAATTTTGCATTAGTTACTAAATATATAATATTATGTCAGTTCTATAAGTATGGAGAGTAAAGAGTTTAGTTTTGACCGTGATAATATTTCAATGATTAATATTTTAAACTAATTTCAAGCTGGCAATCTTATTTAGAATGACATAATCACTATGGTGGCGCCATCTCAGTTGTCAAATTTTCAGTGGAAACTTTTTAGAAATTGTGCTAAACTCTTTGCTCTCTCCATAATAAGATATAGTTAATGTTACATTTCGTAGAGATACTCAGGTTCGAATCCTGGATTGAACAAAACAAAATATTATTGACATTGGTATCTGAAATACTAGATACACGATAGGTATCTTCATTTTTATACTTAGTGAGCATTGTCCTTTAAAATAAGGAAATTTGAATTGATCAGGAGTCGTTTTCCTAGAAAAGTATTTTATCTTTAAAAAGTATTTTTTAAATATCAGCTTAGAAGCTGATCACATTTTTTTTTATATATGAACAAAATTCTAAAAGTATCTTATCCGGAAAAGTATTTGTCAAATACTAAGATACAGAACGAATGTAATTAAATACAAGATATAAAATGGAATTTTAAAATTGTATTTCAAATACAATATCGACATACGTATTTTGTATCTTGTATCTGTATTTCAGATACTTGTATCTTAAATAATTCACATCTCTGGATTCTATATAGCTTAGAATTATCATAAATATGTCATTTTTATGTCATTTTTATGTCATTTTCGTATCATTTTAGGTTTGAGAACAAATTTGAAAGCGAACTGCTTCCATTTGACAACAGGTTTGACATTACCATTACGCTAGCTATAGTTAAGGAGATCGGACATAATAGCAAAATGATTGAAACAGAAAATATTTTGTATTTTTTCTACTTTTCAATTCGAGTTGTTGAAAGTGCGACTATAGCAACGGTTAAACAAAAGAATAACTACTTATCACATAACAAACACTATGTGTGGACCACGTATAGATAACAAGCCAAATTATTATTTTAAATTATCATGCTATACGTCCGGTCTACTACTTACAATAAAATGAACTATGCATTTACTAATCAATAAAGTAAATTATTTTATACGACCCCTTCTCATTCATGGGAGTGCGGGTTCCAAACCTCTTTTTCCAGGTTCGAAACCTATAAGGAGGGGTACCAATGTGATATTTTCCGAGTTATTTAAACTTTCTAAGATTATCTAGACACCACTGACAAACGGTGAAGGAAAACATCGCGAGGAAACCTGGGCTTATAATTTCTAATTATAAGTTTGAAATCGACAACCCGCATTGAGCAAGCGTGGTGATTAATGCTCTAACCTTCTCCTTGTGAGAAGAGGCTTTTGGTTTTTCAACAGCAGCATTTCAACGCGATAGAATCTAATATATAAAAATCTCGTGTCACAGTTTTCGTTGCCATACTCGTCCGAAACGGCTTGACCGATTTTGATGACATTTTTTGTACTTATCCGGTATCTATGAGAATCGGCCAACATCTATTTTTCATCCCCCTAAATGTTAGGGGTAGTCCACCCCTAAATATTTTTTTATTTTTTAGACAAAATTTCTAATTTATATTTTTTTATGATACAACATACAAAAATACATACAATCCTCAATTTTCACCCTTCTACGAAATTATTTATATGGCAAAACAACGTGTGCCGGGTCAACTAGTAGTTAAAATAAAATAGTAAATTGTTACTATTTTATTTTAACTACTAGTTGTTAACTACTAGAGATTTTAAAATCTACATTTTGGAAGAATCACCTAGCTTAACTAACGTATATAATAGACTAACAAACAATTAATTAAATTTTGATGTTTTGAAAGTGCTTCTATTTATTTAACATTAGCTTTTACCCGCGGCTTCGCTTGCATCACAAAAGAATAAAAAGTAGCCTATGTGACATATACCAATACACACAGCGCCATCTATACCAATACTTTTGTTTTTCCTCGGGAATATCAATTTTTCCGGGTTAAAAAGTACCCTATTATTTAATCCGGACTTCTAACTTTACGTCTGCAAAAATTCAAAGCAATCGGTTGAGTAGTTACGGCGTGAAAGTGGAACAAACAAACAAACTCACTTTCAGATTTATAATATTAGTAAGGAAGTAAGGATACGCACGGGTCCGGTTCTGGGGGCTTACTCTTGAATCCAATTCCGATCGATCGACATTGATATTGTGTCGTACTCTTGAGTTGCAACACTAGCGTCCATTGCATCCGTATTGCGCGGATATTGAATGAACTAAATGGTATTGAGTTTGTCTTTATATTCCGTACTCTGAATGCTATTGTAACAGCTACGATTGTGGTTGTATAGTATTGACATTGAATCATTATTGAGATTTTCTTGGGTTGAAATTGCGTTGACATTGAGATAGGTTTCAAGAGTAAGCACCCTGGTCGGGCGTCGAGCTACCAATGCTCACCGTCTGCAGGCCCGTGAAATTACGATAGCCTGCATTATACCAAACGTGCAGTTCTATATACTCGGAGTAATTACTAATTACTGCGACTGCCTCGTTGGCCGAGTGGTCGTAAGTGCGACTGCCGTGCAAGAGGTTTTGGGTTCGATTCCCGGGTCGGGCAAAGTAGGGTGAACTCATCTAACTTCGTGACAAAGGCATTTGAGTAATATAATACCAATAAATTATTAATTAATTTAATTCAGTCTCCGCATGAGTTTTAATCAGTCTTTTATGAGGAATACTAGCACAAATAATCAGATTTTTTTCTAGAAACCTAAGAGTTCTACCAAATTTACTAAACTGAATTATTAGGCGAGTCACAGAATTAGATGAGTTCACTATATTACTGGGTTTTTAAAAATCTCAGTAGTAGCACGGAGTCTGGAAATGTGCCCGGTATATGGCAATAGTCTCACCCCCTATTACATGGGACTCATAACATAAATTGTGAAAAGTGGGTGTTACATTGTACAGTGGCATTAAGTGCCGAAATGTGCACCTCTGCATAACCCCTTCGAGGTAAAAAAGGGCGTGATGATGTTATGTTAATTACTAATTATGTGTGTCAGGGATTAATTTCAATATTTAAGTACCTAGATTCTTAGTCATCGATAACTGTGTGGGTTTTTGGCAGGATTTTAAAAATAATTACCAATCAATTAAACTACTGAAATGTTATCACAAATCTTATCAGGCTATCGAGTCGTATGATATCAGATTTTGAGTAGCGAAATGCATTGTCATACGGTACACTCCCGAACCGCTGACAAAAAAAAAATGGTCATACAATTCAATTGTTTTTGTGTTCGTGTCATTTATGCTACACCAGCTTTGAACAGTTGATTATAACTATCCTTACTAATATTATAAAAACGTGAAGATTGTAACTAGGGTTGCCACCTTTTTTTGGTATTTAAGGTACATTGACGATTATAGGTAATAAAAAAAAGTACATAGTACTAAAATAAAGTACAATTTATTCTTATTATATGTATTTAAAAATATATTTTTATTGCTTTTTGCAGTTTCTATTAAATTAGTATATTTTTACTAAACAATTGCATTGAAATACTAAACAATTTTATTGCATCTTTACTATAGTCCATCTGTTTGCTATAAATCGTTGATCATCTGTCTTGTTCATTAGAGTAGTACCGAATAAACCATCATACTGCAAAGACGTGTGTTAATTTCTAAGAAGTCCTACAATCAAATCACAACCTTAATCAAATGAACATATGGTCCAAACGAGCCGGATTACTAGAAAAATAGATAAGGACGACCCGGCGATCGGAGAACAAAAGCCGCTTGCCTGAGCTGGTTTTTTATGTGCATTTTTTTCGCAAGTCATCACAGTAATTTATAGTAAACAAGCGATTGAAGTTAAAAACGTGTGTGTTTTAAAACTATGCTATCAAGAACATATTAGAAGCTACATCTCAATAGACGGACATTAAAATAAACATTAGGCATTAACCTTATTGTGAGCGCTATAAAATATCATCAGAACATTTGAATTGAAAAACATAACAATGAGTGTTACGTTAACCAGTGAACAACAAAAATTAATAAACTCGTTAGAAGATATTTTTTTACTGTTACAAAAGACGCAAGGAAATTTGAAGAAATGTCCAAAGCAAAGATTAACAAGAGGTTATATTGAAACCAAACTACAAACTATTGAAGAATATTGGCGAACGTTTAATAAGACACATCAAGATTTAGTGAAATGTACACCTAAGACCAAACGAAATGAACTTCAATATTTTGAAAACGAAGATTACTTTGTGGTTGAAGATTTATACTCTTGTTTAATAGGCGATTTAAGGGATATGCTTTCGATATCTTCGAAGTCATCAGACACTCAGAGTCAGAGTCAATCTTTTGATGGTTTGACGCCACCACGTGTTAAATTACCACGCATCGAGTTACCTACATTTAACGGAAGCTATGATAATTGGCCTATGTTTCGAGATATGTTCACGTCGCTGGTACATAACAACACGTCTTTATGTAAAGTTGAGAGGTTACATTACCTGAAGTTGAGCCTTGTTGGTGAACCTAAAGAATTATTGAAACATATCACTATCACCGAGGATAATTATGAACAGGCATGGAATGCACTTGTCCAAAGGTATGGAAACAAACGTTTAATAGTTTATACTCTACTCCATAAATTATTTACTCAAAAGAAAATGACCTCTCCATCAGCTGTGCAAATCAAGAATTTGTTAGATACCACCTCTCAGTGCTTAAATAATCTGAAAAATCAAGAAATACCTGTCGAGTACTGGGATCAGATAATAATTTACACACTTGTACAAAAGTTAGATGTTGATACGCACACAGCATGGGAAGAAGATTCTTACAAGGAAAACTCAGACAAACTCTCAACTTGGGAAGAACTTAAAACATTCCTGGAAACAAAATATCGGACACTGGAGATGGTTAACCCTACAACTAAAAAGGAGCAGACAACTATTAAGGCGAAGTCATTCCATTCCACATCACCGGAAGAGAAGACGGATAAATCACCAACAAAGTCATGCAGTATGTGTAACGCGGAGCACCCCTTGTTTCATTGCAAAGAATTTAGTAAGTTACAACCTCAGGAACGCAATGAGTTTGTTAAGAAAAACAGGTTATGCTTCAATTGTTTGACATCAGGACATTCTGTGAAAAAATGCCGGAATCGAATGTCCTGCCGAAGATGCAACCGCCGCCATCATACATTGCTACATCAACCCAACAGCGGTCAGTCAAACAATGTGGAAATGAATCAATGTCAAATAGAGGTCGTACCAAAGAAGAAGGCTGACAGTGACAATCCTGAGGTAGCACTAACTACGCACTTTGTGTCAGAGAGATCGACAGTGTTGCTTGCAACTGCATTAGTGCAAGTGACCGGTGAAGACGGACACAATACGGTGCTGCGAGCGCTAGTAGATCAGGGCTCTCAAGCAAACTTTATAAGTGAGCGAGCTGCACAGTTATTAAAGGCTAAGAGAACTCGAATAAAGGGAACTATTACTGGCGTCGGAGCAGCGCAAACAACTGTCAATCACGTCATAAGGGTCGAGCTTCGTTCGACGTGTCAGAGTAACTTCCAGCTTAGCATCAATGCTTATGTGATGCCGACACGACTGACATCACATTTGCCATCAGAAAGGTTTAATGGTTCAACGAACACCTGGCCGCACTTAAAAGGACTCACCCTGGCAGACCCGAGTTTTCATTCACCAGGGCGAGTAGACATGCTGCTAGGCGTAGAGGTTTGTGCTCAGATTTTAAAAGCTGAAATAATCAAAGGTCCACCTGGCTCTCCATGTGCCCAAAATACAAGCTTAGGTTGGATCTTATTTGGAAGAATACAAGCACAAACATCAGAAAACTCAATACTCGTGATGCATCATAAGCTTGATATCGATGAACTGTTGAAATCTATGTGGGAGGTTGAAACAGATACACAAGGAAGACTTAGCAAAGAAGAAGAAGACTGCGAGAGAATTTATGAAGATACATACACGCGAAATAGTGAAGGGCGTTACATAGTCAAACTGCCATTTAAAACGAATAACCCACAAGCACCACATGGCAATACAAAGGAAGGGGCTCTGAGTAGATTATGTCACTTGGAAAGACGTTTCATGAAAAGTGAGGACCTGAAAAGGGAATATACTAAAGCAATTAATGAATACAAAGAGATGAAACACATGGAAGAAGTGCCGAGTGCTGAAAGTAATAAGCCAGCTGTATATCTACCTCACCATGCAGTGGTGAAAAAAGAAAGCGAGACTACAAAGGTCAGACCTGTATTTGATGCCTCTCACAAAGGCTCAAATAATATAGCACTTAACGATGAGCTACTGGTAGGACCGCAACTACAGGATGATATGAGATCACTCGTCATGAGATGGCGCCTGAAAAGAATAGCATTTGTAGCCGACATTCAGAAAATGTATCGACAGATATTCGTGTCGAGAGAGGATGCCGATTATCAAAGGATTGTCTGGCGCGACAACTCTGATGAACGTATAAAGGAATACCGGTTACTACGACTCACCTTTGGCACGGCATGCGCACCCTACCTTGCTGTCAAGACTCTGCACCAGGTCGCAAAGGATGAAGGCAAGAATCATCCTCAAGCAGCAGCCACTATCAAACAGGACTTTTACATGGACGATCTCATGTCCGGTCAAGATACTGTATCCGAGGCAGTTGCTATAGCTAAGGACGTGAAGGCAATTCTGGGCAGAGGTGGTTTTATCTTACAAAAATGGGCGTCAAACAACTCAGATTTCCTAAGAGAATTTCATCCAGCTGAGCTCAGCTCTCATGTTAATATCGATATCAAGTTAGACGGCTTGATAAAAACACTGGGCTTATCCTGGAATATGGGAGAAGATGTACTTAAATACAACCTCAAGCTACCACCCTTATCAGAAACAGTCACAAAGAGAAAAATATTGGCCGACGTTCAACGTCTTTTTGATCCTCTGGGATGGTTGGCTCCAGCTCTGGTACCTGCAAAAATAATGATTCAGAAATTATGGCTTCTACGGGTCCACTGGGATGAAGAACTGTCACCTGAAACAAAAAATGAATGGTTAAATATTAGACACAGTTTTGAAGATATCAAATCTATCAAATTAGAGAGATGGCTATTTACGACACAAGAAACGATGAAAGATGTTACTATTCATGGTTATTGTGATGCTTCAACTAAAGCGTATGGAGCCGTTGCTTACCTGAGGGTTCAAGGAGTCAACGGAGACTATCAGACCGGAATCATCGCTGCTAAGACTAAGGTGGCTCCTATCAAAGCACTGTCCCTCCCACGGCTGGAACTATGTGGTGCAGTCCTCCTGTCTAAGTTACTAAAACAAATAAGTGAAGCGACACGCATCCCAAAGAGTCAGATATTTTGTTGGACTGATTCTACGATAGTGTTGTCATGGCTACGAGGAGATCCAAATAGATGGCACATATTCGTAAGAAATAGAGTAATAACCATACTAGACAATATTGGAAACAAATGGTACCATATACCGTCACAACAAAATCCAGCTGATGTCGCATCGAGAGGAATGTTGGCCTTTGAATTGAGAAAATACGCACTCTGGTGGCACGGTCCGGAACATCTGAAACAAGAAAAAATACACATGGAAACATTAATTGACGAAGAAACAGACCTAGAAAGTAAAAAAACTATTAATACTTACCTTACAAGAGAAAGCGAAGAAAATTCCGTGTACCAAAAAATGGAATGTTTCAAAAACTTACCTGAATTACTGGAAACTATCACGTACGCTAAAAGATTTCTGAACCTAAGACAAAATCAATCTGTAGATATACCGATCACCACGGAAGAACTCGAAAACTCGCTACAGACCTGCATAAAAATAGTACAAGATGTTAAATTCCACGAAGACATCAGAGACTTGAAAGAGAAGAACAAAGTAAGAAATACAAGTCGTTTGAAGACCCTAAACCCTTACCTGGATACTAAAATGATACTCAGGGTGGGCGGTCGATTACAAAACGCCAACTATTTAGATCTCGACCGTCTGCATCCTATAGTCTTAGATGACAAAAATCCACTTACCTTCTTGCTAGTAGCTGATGCTCACAAAAAGACGCTGCACGGAGGAGTACATTTAATGCTAAATTACCTGAGGTCAAGATACTGGATTCTGAAAGTGAAGGGTTTAGTAAAGACATACATTCATAAATGCTTTGTCTGTGCCAAACTGAATGCAAGATCTCGGACACAACAAATGGGCGAGTTACCCAAGGTGCGAGTGACCCCAGCACGGCCATTTCTCCACAGTGGTGTTGATTTTGCCGGGCCTTATGATGTTCTTATGTCCAAAGGCAGAGGTGCAAAAACCAAGAAGTCCTACATCTCCATCTTCATATGCATGTCGACAAGGGCAGTTCATTTAGAGCTGGTAGGAGATCTGTCTTCGGAAGCCTTCATCGCAGCCTATCGGCGCTTTGTATCACGTCGCGGAAGATGTAGTGATTTATGGAGTGACCAGGGAAGAAATTTCGTAGGAGCGAATAAATTACTTGCTGAGGCGTTCAAGGAGGCAAACTTTGAATTTGGAGATCAGATATCCAGTCTGCTGCCGCTGACGGCACTCAGTGGCATTTCATACCTGCCTATAGCCCAAATTTTGGAGGCCTGTGGGAGGCGGGTGTGAAATCCATGAAATTCCACCTCAAACGCATAATGAATACGAGTTTGACATTCGAAGAGATGACTACCGTTTTATGTCAAGTGGAAGCATGCCTTAATTCCCGTCCTCTTTGCCCAATTATTGAGTCAGATTTGAACAACTTGGATGTACTTACACCTGGCCATTTCCTCATTGGAGAATCTCCAATTACTATACCCTCACCGAGCCTAAAGGATGTCTCCCAATCAAGTTTATCACGGTGGCAACATTGTCAACGGATATTGTAACTTTTGGGATCGCTGGCAGAGCGAGTACCTCTCCAGGCTTCAGCAAAGACCAAAGTGGCAAAAAATACAAGAAGAATTTGACAGAGGCCAGATTGTTCTTATCAAAACAGAAGGATTACCACCTGGCAAGTGGCCGTTAGGACGGATTGTGGACAAACACCCAGGACCGGATGGAATCACTAGGGTCTATAGCGTTAAAACTGGTACGAATACTGTAAGAAGATCAATTTCCAAACTATGTTTTCTACCAATCGATAGTAGTAATTAATTGCATGTGTAGTACATTATAAGTAATCATTTTGTTTAATGTTCACTCAATTCTGTTGTTTTTCTCTTAATTTCGACTCATACGAGTAATAGACAAATTGGTAGGGTCTAATTTTGTTAAAGATAATATTTTATAATTTATTCAATTAGTGTAATACATAATTGTATGTATAATGTTAATCATTTCAATCAAGGTTTTGTTAACTTCACATTATTACTGTAATAGATAAATGCAGGCATAGTTATAGTCGTAAGAAAGACACTCAATTTGTTTTGTGATGTAAAACTTATGTTGTAGTCTATTGTTGAACGGCATATTGTTTATCTGTTAGTTACTTGTTTAATTATTATTTGATGAACATAATGTCTGCATGATTTATTGTTAGTGAATATTGGTTATTATTATATTGTAAAAGGAATTAAATCCCTTTTGGTGGGCGGTATGTTTGCTATAAATCGTTGATCATCTGTCTTGTTCATTAGAGTAGTACCGAATAAACCATCATACTGCAAAGACGTGTGTTAATTTCTAAGAAGTCCTACAATCAAATCACAACCTTAATCAAATGAACACCATCTGTTTAGGTAATTAACTAAAGGTAAACAAAGAAAACCACGTGTCACAGAGATACTTAACCTACTGTTACTTCAAATAGTTCTCGTGTTTTAATTTTAACTAAATTCACTTTAATATCGTTCATTTGTCATACACACACATACAAGTACAAATGCCTAAATTGTACAAGAGCCTAGCCTATGGGTCTATTTCATTATCATGTTTAAATAGAAACTATTCTGAATCTGATGTACGGATTTCTTTCTTGTACGGATATGTGTCTTTGGGCCAAGTTTCTTAAATATATTTGAACACATTAATTACAAACGATGAATAACCTAAACTTAAATAACTTAATAACATAAACAAAACAAAGAAACAAGATAAATTCAACAAAATAGAAACGCGAGCGCAAACGACGAGAGAGCTGTCAATGGCGCCTGATTAACCGACTAAACGTAATACACGCTACTTTCATTGTCGCGCTACATATTAGTTGTACTCTTTAATTTGACAACATTATTTTGCTTCGTTCTTAAAGAAGGGTTTTGGATACCTGGGATTTTAGGCTCTTTATGGTGTCTATTGTAATGAAATATTATATTATTTAATAAATGTTATTAAATTAATATCCTCAAGCAGATATTTATAATATTTACTAAGAAATAAGTGAAAAGGATCAGAAACATAACATTTAATAGAGAAAACTGTCGTAAAAAGGGAAATAATTTTATTTTCTTATGAAGTATTTTGAATCATGGAAATGTCAACTATAAAGAACTCTTTTTATGGTTTGTTTACAAATAGTTAACTACCTAAACAGACGGAGTATAGAAATTGTCTAAGTAGCGCTGGCGAGTGGCGAAATCGATTCAACATAAATCAATAAATATCGATATCGAATCGATAAGTTTACAGAAAAATACTTACGCGACTTTAATAGAAATGAAGTTTTGCAAAAATAAAGTATTTTGGTGTAGGTACATTATCCTTGTTTGTTTATTCCGCTTTCACGCAGTAACTACTAAACCGATTGCTTTGAATTTTTGCAGATGTATAGTTAGAAGTCCGGATTAAATAATAGGGTACTTTTTATCCCGGAAAAATTTGATATCCCCAAGGGAAAACAAAAATATTGGTATAGATGGCGCTGTGTGCATTGGTATATATCACATAGGCTACTTTTTATCCTTTTGTGACGCGAGCGAAGCCGCGGGTAAAAGCTAGTAATTACATAAAAGAATTATATTCACAAGCCTCGTTGGCCGAGTGGTCGCAAGTGCGAAGGACAAAGTAGTTAATTACTGGGTTTTTAAAAAAAATCTCAGTAGTAGCACGGAGTCTGGAATTGTGCCCGGTATATGGCAATAGGCTCACCCTATATTTAAAAAAAAAAAAAACATTGCTCCGCTCTAGGGTTTTCTCCTGTGTCGTGGGTGCGTTTACAAACATACAATATCACATACACATGACACCCAGACCTAGATCAACAATCTGTGGATCACACAAAGAGTTGTTCCGTGCGGGAATCGAACCCGCGACACGTTGAGCGGCAGCCAGTTGCCCAGCCACCGCACCAACCGTGCAGTCATTACATAAATAGTGAAAAGTGGGTATTACATTGTACAGTGGCATTAAGTGCCGTAATGTACACCTCTGCCTACACCTTTGGGGATAAAAGGCGTGATGTTATGTTATGCTATATATTGTCTTTCAACGATTAAAAGAATTGCGTTTTGGCCAGCTTTGCTCATTTTGCAATGATTGGCAACGTCGCGTCGCTTGAATTAAGTATGTTTGGCAACATCGCAAATCTTATCTTCAAAGGGTCGTTGTGCCAATTCGGAGTCGCGGAGAACCTAACGGGTAACCGGGGCTCCGGCTCGACGTGCAGGAGTAGGAACGGGGTGGTTTTTAGTCAGTAAGAGTCTGACACTCCCTCCGCCTCACCCAGGCGGGAGCAGTCATTCGATTATTTACCCCCTTAAAAAAGGGTCGTTGTAAAGTTTTAATCTTACTATCTTATTAATGTAACAAATGAGACTCAATCATGTAAAAATAGCTAAAGAGATTACTCAAAGTCAAAAGTCAAAGCATTTATTTCAATTAAACCATAATTTGGTACTTTTGAAACGTCAACAAATACAAAATAAATAATAGTCTGTCAGTCAGTCCGTCATTGAAACTCCATTCGTTACTCTCAAAGCGGAGGTGATCTCAAACTTGTAATTAAAAATTATAAGTTCAGGTTTCCTCGTGATGTTTTCCTTCACCGTTTGTCAGTGGTGTCTAAATAATCTTAGAAAGTACATATAACTCGGAAAAAGTCAAATTGGTATTTGCCGTTGGTAGGTTTCGAACCCGCACTTTCATGCATGAGAGACGGGCGTCTTAAACCTCCGTGCCACCACGACTGACTTTACTCACCACGCTTGCTCAAAGCGAGTGTGCTAATTCAAACTTATAATTAGAAATTATAAGCCCAGGTTTCCTCACGATGTTTTCCTTCACCGTTTGTCAGTGGAGTCAAAATAATCTTAGAAAGTACATATAACTCTGTAAAAGTAGGTAACTTATGCTTAGTAAATGCTTATTTTTTTGCATGAACACCTATTTACTTATTTATTTTAGGTACCTTTAAAGCTGATATTTACAGTTAGTAATTTTGAATTCAAAATAGTTAAGCTCAAAGTTCAAAATTAGTTTTGTATATGTATTTTTTACTTTCAAGCCAAGGATACAGAAGACATGTGTCCCTCAACATGCATCGTCAAGTAAAACCTGCCGATTTCGCCCGACATACCTATTATACAGCAACAACACGTGCTTTATAGGCTCGTACACAAAACTACGATGCGACGTCACATCGCAAAAATGTGCGAGCTCCCTCTACGCATCGCAAGAACTTGCGAATTGATTCGCATCGCGCATCAAAATCTTATCTTCCCAAAATCTTCTTTGTTCGTTTTTCCTGTATCTTCTAAGCAATAACAGAAGTCGCGGAGAACCTAACGGGTTACCGGGGCTCCGGCTCGACGTGCAGGAACGGGGTGGTTTTTAGACAGTAAGAGTCTGACACTCCCTCCCGCCTCACCTAGGCATTCGATGATTTTCCCCCCTTAAAAAAAAGCAATAACAGAAGTGCACACTTCTATTTACGATCAATATCACGACCTAGTTTTCAATTTAAAATACGTTTAGTACGGTTGACGATCGTCGAAGGAATGGTCACCCTGGGAGACGCATTGTCGCACGAAATCGCATCGCAGCAATTCGCATCGTATTTTTTGCGTTGCTAATTCGCATCGCAGTTTTGTGTACGAGCCCTCAGTCCATAGCGACGTCGATGTTGCCAGATATGTCGACCAAAGTCTGCCAACGTCGCTGACGACATGAGTCACAGGTAGGGTTGCCACCTTTTATTTTGGTATTTAAAGTACATTGACGATTATAGGTAAAAAAAAGTACACAGTACAAAAATAAAGTACAATTAATTCTTATTCAGTATTATATTTAAAAATATACTTTTTATTGCCTTTTGCAGTTTGTATTAAATTAGTATCTTTACTAAACAATTGCATTGAAATACTAAATAGCATCTTTACTAGAAATTGTCTAAGTGGCGCTGGCGAGTGGCGAAATCGATTCAACATAAGTCGATAAATATCGATATCGAGTTTTGCAAAAATAAAGTATTTTCGTGTACTTTATTATTCTTATAAAGTATACAGTACAATTACCTTAAATTGCGTACAATACTTTATAATAAAGTACCCTTTTTTTTTCTATCGCGATGGAAATCCTCATGGACTTCCCGCGTCGTGAGGACGACGAGGGGGCGTGCCGGCTAAAACCACCGCGGTGTTCCTTCACTGCCTGTGACCGTGACCCGGGTTGCCCTTACGGAATGACCACACCCGGCAGGCCTCGACCTACCGCTATGTTTGCGGCAGGTCCCGCCACCTTAGCGGCCCGAGGAGGCTGCTTCCCTTCTTCGAGTAGCGCGCGTGGAACACTACGCTACCGCCTACTCCCGCCTATATAGCGGACGTCATACTCCCCCAGTCAGTCGCCCGCAGGCCTCTCCTCTCATACGGGTGGTAACCCTAGTCACGGGGCATTTTACCCCCTTACTGTATCTTTGTGCTTAGATGTTACTAAATAAGACTAAGACTTTCTAGAAAAGAATTCAAAATTACTTGATTAACTGTATCTAAGGAAAAATATTTTATAGTCATATTATATCGACTGCCTCGTTGGCCGAGTGGTCGTAAGTGCGACTAGGCTAGGGGTCTCGGGTTTCGATTCCCTGGTCGGGCAAAGTATTACTGGGTTTTTTTAAAAATCTCAGTAGTAGCACGGAGTCTGGAATTGTGCCCGGTATATGGCAATAGGCTCACCCCCTATTACATGGGACTCATAACTTAAATAGTGAAAAGTGGGTGTTATATTGTACAGTGGTATAATGTGCACCTCTGCCTACCCCTTAGGGGATAAAAGGCGTGATGTTATGTTTATGTATGTGTTCATATTAATTTTATCTTTTTAAGAGTCGATTTTTCAATCATCAATAAATTAACTGTAGAATAAAATTGACATTTGACAGTATTTAGTATGGACGGGATGGGAAGATCTACTAAGTTTTTAGTCAAATTTCTGTGGCGCTTGGCGACTGGGCTTCACCCAGTTGTACAGTCTCTTCTTTGTGCCTTTAGGCTTAATTCATTCTGTCTCCTGCTGCAGTAATTCACCGAGGGAAGTGGAAACTATAGTTTTTTCTTCTTCTCCTCTTATAATAGCTTCTGATTCATTTCGTTGCGGGAATCAAGACAGTTACTCATGTCTCTGGGACGTTGGACTTCAGTGTTCCAGTGTTTGCATGGTTGTATCTACTGTAGATCCTGGTGCACAGGAGTTGCAGCGGTTTTGGGAGGTTGTGGCGGGCTTGTCCTAAAAAAAGTATTTAGTATGGAACTATTGTCAAATATTCAAACTTATTCCTCGGTTAAAAATTATCTGACGTCGGAAAAATCGGCCCTTAATTTATAACTTACCTATCTTTTAGTTGTGGTCTGCAAAACAATGCCTTAGCTTTACTTAATAATGATATTATTAAGTATTTTTAATATTTTGATCTATTTCGGGAATTTAAAAACGTAACGCTGTATATTACTGACTATAGTACCTATAGTCTAATCTGTGTGGACTTTAAAAGAGACAATGACCTTTGAGTTTGTTTCGGCGCTTCTTCTCAGAGTAGTCAGTTAGGAAATACCGGCCTCGTCTAGTGATTAAAAGATTGACGTGTAAAATATTGACATGTAAAATATTGAATGTTAAAATAGTTATATAACCTATTTGCTTAAATAAATATCATTTCATTTCATTTCATAGGAGGCTTTATTGTCACCCCTTTCTCCAATCCTCAAATTCCTAATCTCCAAAAGGCCGATAACGCACTTGTAACGCCTCTGGTGTTCCAGGTGTCCATGGGCGACGCCGATTGCTTACCATCAGGTGATCCGTTTACTCGTTTACCGAATTATCCCATAATATATGTACATTATTTATACATATATACTACAATTAAGTAGGTATTACTAATATATAGGTATTGTGTTCTCTTTATACAAGGTGTTGTTTTAAAGCCGCGTCATTTTCTAGGAGGTAACTCGGCTACCGATTCTGGGCCCGAATCAATAAGAAAAATTGTAGGTTTTTTTTTGTAAATTACGGAAATCCGTAAGTGCGAACTATACGCCGCCGTCTTATAACTAGCTTTATAACGCGGCTTAACGCACACAAACTCAAACACGTAATTGATATTATTCCTAATTCCATAAAACTCCAATAAGAAACATTGCTATCGCTTATTCAGAAATGCTGTCGAACTTAAGCGATTTATTATACCCATATTTTTAACTATTGGCCCGAAACTTTCTCTTACATTGAACCTTTATGACTTCTGTGACATGCCCCCGAGAAATGTCACGGCTTCAAAACTACACCTTGTATATATTGTTGAGTAGAATAGAAGTTTTAAATAGGCAGGTAGGAACTCGTTGCAAAGTTCAGTGATTTTCATAATCTGTGAACTTCGATATAATTTATGTATATTGTATTGTATTGTATATTAGTATTGTATACGTCCGTGTACGTGTATGTATGTTATATATTGTGTTTTATATAGTTTAGTAATGTAAAATACTTTGTTGTACGTCATTTATGTATTATGTGTAACAAGGACATTGCAAAAAGGCGGACACAATCTCTTGAACTGAGGTACCTGGCTACTGTACACTTACACACAGAACACACACACATTGACACGAAGGACATCTGTCATTATCTTTTTTTTTTTCCTTCTTTGGCAACTGAGTCTCCAAAATGGTGTTGTCGACTATACTGCCAGTGTCGAGTGGTGACGGCAAAATTATTGGACCGTCGAACTTAACTTTGCGGTAGTTTTTAGTTGTTAGTAGCTGAAAGCTTAAGTCTGGGCATCAAGTCTGCTATTACGACACTGTCAGAATGATCCGTCATTGATTTCAAAATTGTTGATTTTGACAAGTTCAGTAATCTACTAATGTAATAGCGTCATTATGACTTTCCAATGGTCAACCACTGACACACCATTGAAAGTAATCACATAAAATGCACATAACACTGATAGATATTTTGTAAAATAGAATATAAATAACATCTGGCATGAATAAATGTTCTTTAGTAGTAGTATTTCGAAAACTATTTCTACTACAAAGTTTTATAATAATAGCAGTACGGCAATTTCATTTTATTACATTTCTATAACGAGATCATTGACCGATGAATGATCAACTATTACGAGTTTAATAGATCAAGAACTTTTAGCTAAATGACAATACGATCGTGTTGGAATGACAACAATTATAATTAAAAAACCAACCTCAAAAAACAAAAAAGTAAAAAAAGCAAAAAATAACTATATTAGTACTGATAGGTTACCCACCCACTGATAGGTTAGAAGTCGGCGTCATAAGTTCTATACAAAATTATTCACTAAAACCTTAATAAATACCTCATTTACAATTTTGTGTCCATTAAGTTACATCATTATAAGTATCGATAGTAATTAAATTAAAATGCTGATTGGAAAAGAGTAACCTATGGAGTTTCTTGCTCATTCTTCTCCATAGGAATCAACACCTTGGAATGAGCAAATAGCTTCACTTTTGAATTTCCATTGCTGACGTTCAAAAGTGCCTTCCTGGTGTAATTGAAATAAATGATTTTTGACTTTTAAAGTGAAGTAGGTAAATATAGCAGACTTGAGGCACCGGTAACGTGGTAACCCATTACACACGCACACATAAATACACCACTGACATTTCGGTGCTTCAATCATTTGTAAGTGACATTATGTCCGCCTTTTTTTAAACTTCCTTGATGTATAAATTAGTTATGTCTTAGCGTCGATTCTCCAGTAAGGCAAAAGGTATTATAGACTATTGATTATTAACTCCTTTGAATTAATTAGATTTGTAATATACCGTTGAACTGCAAAACAATTTTGTGTGGGAGAGCCATGCTTTGACATGAATGGGCCGTCTTGACCGGTGTGATACCACGGCTGAGTAGAAAACCGACGTGAAACAATACTTGCGTCGTGTTAATGAGGTTATTGGAGGCCCAATTACCTCCCTCCCCAACCTCGTCAATTCACAAATCCCAAATAATCCTCAAATTCCAAATCTCCAAATAGCCGGTAACGCCTCTAGTGTTTTGGGTGTCCATGGGCCGCGCGGATTGCTTACCATCAAGTGATCCGTCTGCTCGTTTACCGGTTTATTCAATTAAAAAAATACTGTACGAATACTATTTTCCTATGCCTAGCCAATCTGAGAGAATATTACGTGTGTATATTATGCATATAATATAGTGAACGTTATATTGTGTCTGTATATTGTATATGCTGTCTTTTGTTATTTATGTATATTTATTGTATTGTCTGGAGTTGATACAGGTATACAAATATCTGTGTTTATCGACTGCCTCGTTGGCCGACTGGTCGCAAATGCAACTGCCGGGCAAGAAGTCTCCGGTTCGATTCCTGAGTCGGGCAAAGTACTACTCGGTCTTTTTAGAGAAAAACTCAGGAGTAGCATGACGTCTGGAATTGTGCCCGGTATATGGCAATAGCATAGTATAAAGAACAAAGTAGGTTATCTTCATACAAATGCTCCGCGCGCGGCTTATATGTGTGCGCCGTAGTATCTATGCGTCGACGCACGCACACTTTAACAAAATCTCGACCCGTTTCTCAGTGCGCCAGGCAGGGCTAACACTGCACGAGGTTCGCGCGCGCATCACTTTTCGGCACTGTTAAATGAAATAAAAAATGTCTGATAACCGTAGAAGAACGTATTACTGTGTGTTTGGGTGTCTTAATAATTAATCGATTCCAGAACTGTCTCTGTTCAGATTACCTATTAAACAGGAAAAGTAAGCTAGTCACTTTTTCTAGCATAATATAATTTGTAGGTACTTGATGATGAGATACCTACTTACTTATTCTTACTCTTATCATTCTTCATAGTTCCTACTTAACCAGAAATGTAATTACCTACTATACTTAAATATTATAAGAAAATGTGGTATTGTATTGTTTATTTCACAGTTTATCTGATTAGTTAATAGCGTGGCCGTGTCGCATTTTTCCATATAAATGTATTCCCAAATTTACTTTCTGAATACTATGTATAGAACTAAAGTTTATTTTAAGAAGTTAATAATCTTTTTATAAGCTTTTTATTTTTACTAAATTTATAAATTGATAAAATATTCAATCATAATATGCTTTTCATTTCATAAATTTAGATCAAGTGCTGCTTGTTCGAAAATATTAACTAAAAGTAAAAGTGACAACCCTGGGGATCAACGCAAGAGTAGGCTAATAACTCGGCGGGCGGCCTTAGATAGCCTACTGTGTTCTTTATACTATGGCAATAGCCCCTATTACATGGGACTCATAGCATAAATAGTGAAAAGTGGGTGTTACATTATACAGTGGCATTAAGTGCCGTAATGTACACCGCTTCGGGGATAAAATGCGTGATGTCATGTTATGTTATTTAGGTACTAGAATGTTAGATATATTTTCATTGACATTAGTGTATAAATATCATACTCGTATGTATATATAAAACATGTTTGTCTGTCTGTCCGTTGATGTGTCTGTTTCTATTTTGTTTGCATGTTCTGGTGGCAGATTGACAATTGGAACAAAATCTGGCCATGGGGAGATACCAAGTCGTATTGTAGGAAGTATAGGTATGTAGATGTTGTATAATATATTAGTGTTATATAATAATTATAGAGGTATATATTATAATAAAAGTTATAATAAAAATAATCTATACTTATAATAAATCTGAATCTGAATGGTACCTATGCACAATATGTATATTGCAAACCTTTTTTTAAATTAATTTATCTACGCTTAGAAAGCCAATTAGGCTTCACTACATAGAATAAAACAAAGTCGCTATCCGCCGTCTGTCTGTCCCTATGTATGCTTACATCTTTAAAACGGATTTTGAAGCGGTCTTTTTTTTATATAGATAAAGTGATGCATAAGGAATGTTTACATGTATAATACATGCACATTGCACCGGTGCGAAGCCGGGGCGGGTCGCTAGTTATTAATATAATAAGTAGTACAAATTTTATTAAAATAAATAGGTAATAGGTAAATAGGTAACAAAGTAAAATATCTTCTAATTTTATTTTCTATTATTTCCTAATTCAAAATGTCAAATTTCCAGAGAGTCAAACTGCCACTTGGTAGATTTTCATAGACTACGTGGAACCATGATAGATACGTATGAAAAATTGGTTGAAGTGAGTCCAATAAATATGTCTATACATCTATACAGATAAATAGAATTGGAGTGTCTGTTTGTAATATCAAAATAACTGGTTTTTACTATGTACATGCATATAAATATACATTCGATACACATACTAAAATAACATTTTTTAAATATTTTGTCCGTTTGTACTGGCTTATCTCTGGAATGGCTGGACCGATTTTGACGGGACTTTTATTGGCAGGTAGCTAATGTATTAAAGAATAATATAGTTCACTTTTGTTTTAGAAAATTGAATCATAAATAAAAGTTATGTCCTAAAATTCCTATTCTAAGCGAACGAAGTCGCAGGCAACGATAAATCAGCTCAACACAAAAAAAAGGCATGGGTATTATGAAAAAACCACATTCTTATCATTATTTCATTACTTACTCTCGAAAATTACACACATTCGCATATTTTTTGTATTTTATATAGACGTTGCCTCACACTAGGATCGTCTCCTGTGTCGTGGGTGCGTTTACAAACATACAAGTTCACATACACATTACATACAGTCGTGGAACTATTATTTTGTAAATCACATAGAGTGCTTCATGCAAGCATTTAACATCATAACACGTTGTGTAGCAACGATTACCCAAAGCATCAATCATGCAGTCTCTCATTCTTGAATGAATTGCTTTCAATTTTGCAGTGTTTTTTTTTTGATAGATGTGTTCATTACGCAAATAAATGTCTTTATCTTTATCTTTAATCATTACACATCAACAGCTTATAAATATAAATGGCCACGGGCTCGTACTAGAATGCGATGCGATGCGAATTCGCAACGCAGAAAATTACGATACGAATTGCTGCGATGCGATTTCGTGCGACAAGGCGTCTCCCAGGGTGACCATTCCTTCGACGACCGTCAACCGTACTAAACGTATTTTAAATTGAATACTAGGTCGTGATATGGATCGTGTGTGTAGTGTGTAGAAGAAGCGCGATGGTCGCGCGGTCGTGAGTTTTATACCGTCGTCCCGCGCGCTACCGCTTCTGTGCCTTTAGCCAAACGCCACTTTAGCGCTTGTCTACATGTAGAATAGAAAACCAAATTATATGGAATTGACGTACATTTTGACACATGTCAGTGTCATCCCCATACATTTAGTTTTCTACTCTCTCGGTAGAAAAGCGCTAAAGTGGCGTTTGGCTAAAGGCACTGTAATAATATAATCGATGGCCATAGTAAAGGGCCGATACTCAATCTTAATTTGTACCTAACTTTAGGAAAAATAATAAATATTGTATTGCAGACCACAATTATCTACAAAATATAATAAAATCATCCCAATCTATCCAACATTTGTATTAAACACACAATAGTTCCCAAACTACTAATTTGCCGTTTTACCAAACTGCCGTTTCTCAACGGCACATTGGTAACCGAAACGGCACTTTCGTAGAAAAAACTACAAAAACTGATACTAAAGCATATTCTTTCACAATTCAGGATAAACTTCATGAAATACGAAAAGCCGCCTGTATCTCTGGACCATCTGAAGCATTCGGAGGTTTACAAACTGGTCCACGATATGGACCAGACGCCGTTGAAGAGAGTTGAAATGAGGACGCCTGTCATCTGCGAAGCTGATTATAGAGAGGTAGGTATCTTATAATGTATTATATTATAACTTTCGTGGGACTTCATACTAAATTAATGATTATGGTTTTCGGCTTACTCCCGTAACTGTTTGACGAGGAACTCGACTAGTTTCAAGCCATGCTAGAGGCTCACTGCTACTGGCAGTACTCAATAGAAGTACAACCTTCTTTATTATATCTGTGAGTACGATAGTCACCCCGTCACAGGTCGGGAAATGCTACTCATAAATAATTATGAGCATCTAGCATGGCTTGAAAGTAGTCTAATTCCTCGTCAAATAATTACGTAAGTCAGCTGAAAAAACACAATAATTAATTTAGGTACCCTTAATGATTCTAAACTCCTGCTCCGTCATCATCATCATCAACAGCCTATAAGTGTCTACTGCTGACCAAAGGCCTCTTCTCACGCGGAGAATGTTTGAGCTTGAATCACTACGCTTGCTCAACACGGGTTGGCGATTTCAAACTTATAATGAGATGTTATAAGCCCAGGTTTCCTCACGTTGTTTTCCTTCACCGTTTGTCAGTGGTGTCTAAATAATCTTAGAAAGTACGTATAACTCGGAAGTCGCATTGATACTTGCTTTTAGTGTGTTTCGAAGCCGCACTCTCATGCATGAGAAGCGGGCGTCTTAAACCTCCGGCCCACCACGGCTTGCTACGTGCCTCTACTAAAAATGGCACAACTCTGAAAAATTTTGAAAGAACTTTATCTATTACAGCGTTGCCGTTCAATGACACCGTCAGCTGAAAAGAAACACCTGCAAATACCCCAGCAATTTCATCCTTAAGTACATCGATATAGAGTTCTAAATAAGAAACAAGTTATTGAGCTTTATCATCACATCATCTATTATACATTGTCCGCGGCCTCTCATCTTCTTTAGGGAGTCTAGGATTCGATTTCTGGTCAAAATATACTGGTTTTAATAAGTATTTAGCTCGATAATTTGTAACTTTAATATTTTAAAAAAAAATTGTCAATTTGTGAGTTGAAGAAAGCAATTCCTCAGTCAAATTTTAATTATTATTTTGAGTACAGATAATTATCCCTTGATCGTTCATTATCAAATTGCTTTTCTGCAATTTTTTCTGAATTAATAAGAACTTTTGCTAGTTGCATTACTAAAAATGTAACGTTACAAAATAATTAATCAAAATTATAACACAACTCAATAAATCATAATATTTTTGACATTTCGAATTTGACATCTGTCAAACGAATCCACATATGTAGGTATATTTTATTATCTGTGACTTTCGCATGTGTAATGGTTATCTTTATTAAAATTATTTTTATTCCTTTTTGTACTATAAAAAAAGTAAATATGTAAGATTGTTGTGTTTTTATGAAATAAATGTTTTGTCTTTATTTTTCTTTTGTTTCATTTGTCTCACTATTTTGTCACTCGTAATTTGGGGCAACGTTTTATAAAAAAAAACAAATTCAAGAATCGAACTCGAATTATGTCTAAAAAATGGTGTAAGGTTCAAAACAGCCCATTAAACTAACATAAGTACGGTTAAAGGTCAAAAGTCTACTGCCACCTTAAGACTACAATAGGTTGCGCCGCAGCGCTTATACCCACATGCACACGCATATTTTTATCCGTGTACGTACGCGTGCGTGTGTGTATGCGTACCTACGCACGCGTTTTTATGCACATTAATATGAAATTACTTACGCATAGCCGCAGTGTGAACATCACTCATGGCAGTGGACTTTTGACCATTGACTGTACATAATAACTTATATTTTTATAGCAACTTCTACACTTGGCGAAGAAACGGTGCCATTGGCGTTTTTAGCATTTTATCGAACCCTGTATAACATAACCTGACGCCTTTTATCCCCGAAAGGGTAAGCAGAGGTGTACATTACGGCACTTAATACCACTGTACAATGTAACACCCACTTTTCATTATCTATGTTATTAGTCCCATGTAATAGGGGGTGAGCCTATTGCCATATACCGGGCACAATTCCAGACTCCGTGCTACAACTGAGATTTTTTGAAAAAAAGCCCAGTAATACTTTGCCCGTCCCGGAAATCGAATCCGAGACCCCTTGCCCGGCAATCGTAATTGCGACCATTCGGCCAACAAGGCAGTAAATCATTACATAGTATAGGTAAAACGTAGTCGCTATCCCCCGTCTGTCTGTCCCTATGTAGGCTTAGATCTTTAAAACTACGCAACGGATTTTGATGAGGTTTTTTTAAATAGATAGTGATTCAAGGAAGGTTTATATGTATAATACATGCATATTGCACTCGTGCGAAGCCGGGGCGGGTCGCTAGTAAAAAAATAAAACAGCAAAAATATTCAACAATCATTATATTTGTTTCTAAACATAGATTCTACAGTGAAATATAACGGTAAAGCCTTAACTACTTATATATTAAATTATTAATATACCACCGATTTATATATTGACTTTTCATTATATAAAGTACTACTGAATAGTTTAAACGCGCTCAACTCAGGAACGACTGGTCCGATTTGAATAATTCTTTTTGTGTCGGATAGCCCATTTATCGAGGAAGACTGTGAGCTATAAATCATCACGCAACTATTAATAGGAGCCGAGCAGATGTAGCTTCGCTAGCAGAGATGAAAATGCAATTTTGTAAGTTATTTGCTGTCCTAGTAAAAATTATTGATATTTTTTTATACAAGACATCGGTGGTATAACAATAATTTCAGCTTACATAATTCAAATTGCAAAGACAAGCTTATTTTTTACGTATCAGTGTTTACCAAAATTAGTCGCTAGATGGCGCTCTCGTTTTATCAAGTTTAAGGTGATTTTTGAGCCAGAAATCTTCTTTTTCTTCTTGAAATAGCTCTGAATATCATGTTGGGTATAAAACCGTGATTTTTTAAACATACTAACATACATGTTGTATCGGAAACTCCTTGGTTACGTATCCTTTCGACTAACTATAAAAAAACGTACATACATACATATTTTTTTTTGTATTTTTAAGCACCATTATCCACATCGATAAAGACTACATATAAATGCTTAATTAAGCCAAGTCCAGAACATTTTAGGCCGATGAAAGTAAGTGCATAATAAGACAAGATTGTAAAAAAATCAACTTTGTTTAGCGATAACTACAATAGGGTAGTTTCCAGGGTAAGTAAAGTAAAAATCTAATTAGTCCGTCAGTTAGATAATGAAAAAATATTAGACACGTATTTTTTATTTTCTCGTATAAAGTTACAATACTTAAATAAAATGGCGTTAAGTTTAGGAGTGGGAGGTAGTTACGTCATAGCGTGGTATATTTTGTAGCACGCTGTGACGTCACGTGACATTTCAAATCAATATATCGACAAAAGCATTTAATTTTGTGACAAAATAAAAAATACGTGTCTAATGTTTTAAAATAATCTACCAGACGGACATTAAAATAAAATTTAGGTAACTACCCTATTGATTTTAGAGCGATCAGATGTTCTTTCATATTTTCTATATTGAAATATGACACGAATATAAATGAAGAATTGTATTTTTTATCAAAACTTGGCTTTGAATTGACAACACTAAGAGAATACTCAAACATTAACAATAGTAGTCTACACTACATGAGTCACTGTTTACATGTCACCATTAGCTCATGACGATACCTAAGTACGTATCGCCTGGACAGTCCACGCTACCATCAGTTGACTGGACAATCTCTACACTACATGAGTCACTGTTTACATGTCACCATTAGCTCATGACGATACTAAACATGTACGTCACTCCTTGTTACATTTTTAAATTGTTTGAGTATTCCTATACATATAATAACATTCAAATTCGTTATTTTTACTTCTAATATAGCACAACACACAATAATGGGACAATAAGTGTGGAATATATAGGATTCAGAGGTATAACTTTATACAGAATAGTTTGTAAAAAATTGAATCTTAAAGCAATTTATATTAATAAGAGATAGGCCTTTTATCCTCAGACGCCTTTTATCTTTATATATATAATTCTGCTGTAGGTGTGTATGTCATTGAACTCCTCCTAAACGGCTTGACCGAATTAGATCAATTTTTCTGTACGTGTTTGAGTGGCGCCCTGGATGGTTTAGATTCACAAATCAGCCCGGCAGATGGCACTGCAGTCGGTGTCTAGGTTATTTATCCTAAACGGCTGAACTAATTTGAATGATTTTTTGTTTATACAATACATTCAAGTGGATATGCAGGACAACGTCTCCTATTAACCTCTTATCTGCCGGCATATGAAACAATAGAAAACACATTGTGTCTTGCGTTTATCCACGCTCCCGGCATACCATGGGTTAAGTCTCTGACTTCAAATCGCTACTGTTGGCCAGCGGTGACCCTCACGGGTCGAACGTGTTAAGAATTTAAAACATATTTGCCAGCGTATATTAATATAATACCCCATTTACTACTGCAGCGCCACCGTGAGGGGATTGGGAACTATCATTATTAGTGGTTAAACACATTTTTCTGTTAAACCTCAATATCTAAGTGTTGCTTGCTCTTTAACACTTATTAAGAGAGAAAGGGACAAATATACATAGACAAATATACACAGTTCCGCCGTCGCGCTGTTTGAGGTAACATCTCGTTCGTTCGCCTCCGCAGTTTACTTGTTTTAAAAGTGGTTAAAAGTCAGTGATAACGCTCTTAACTTATCAACTTGTGTAACGCATACCGTACTCTGTTGAACTTAAGTGTTTTGACTTTAATTTACGCACTATTAGTGAAGTTATAAGCAAATTAGTTTTAAAATTGTTTGTAACCGCCATAAGACAGACGCCTACGCGAGCTGCTTGCGCCGCTCGCTGTTGCTGTCCCTTTCGCACAGATGCTCGCTCGCTCTCGCACCGCTCGCTGCTGCTGTCCCTCTCGCACGGATACTCGCTCGTTCTCGCACAACTGCTAGCGAGCAACATTTTATAAACATTCCGCTTGCTGTTATCGCCTACTGATAAACGCTTATTCCTTCCTTGCTTGCAAATTGATCTGCTTACACCAAATATGCATTGCTCTGCATGCTATAATGTTATTATTAATGATGACGAGGGAGTTCTCCGTTGCTCACGTGAGAACTGTGGTAAACTATATCACCCAATGTGCACAGGCATTAGAAACTTAATGAATGTTGATATTGATACGTGGATCTGCCCAGAGTGTCGTTGCGCTATAAAAAAAGGTGGAGACAATTCTTTTACACCGGTGGGCGTAAAACAAGATCCTAACGTAACACTTCGGAAGAATGTCTCAACTAACTCCACGAGTAACTATGTTGACAACATTGCATTAATATCGGAGATACATGATCTACGCTCGGAGATGTCTACTCTTAAAGAATTGCTCACAAAGGCATTGACCTTAATCGGCGGCCACGAAGATAAGTTAGAAAGGTATGCTTTGCAAGTAAAACAATTAAATAACAAGCTTGAAAAGTATGAGAAGCAAGATATCCAGACTACGCCTCTGCGAGCTGTGCACGAACCTCGCGCGAATTCGCTGAGCAACACGGATGTAGCTATCAAACCAACTGCAGTAAAACAGCAGCCTAAACAACAGGTGATAGGAAATTCTCAAAGCTACCACCAGGCTTCCCGACATCTCCATACTGATCACATAATACCACCAACTCAAGAACTGCATCAGTCCGTTATTGCTGTCGTTAGTCAAGAACACAATACTCAAAATGACGGGGAATGGATTGAGGTAAAAAAGCGCAACTATAGGCAACGTCAAAAACCATTACATGGAACTGCTGATCCTCTGTCAATCAATTTAAAGGCTATGGAAATACGCAAACACTTCCACCTGTGGAATATGGCTTCCGACATCGATGAAGTTCGTCAATACCTTTCTCAGCTATATCCTACTGCTGGCTGCTCCGTTGAAGAGTTAAGTGCTCGTGGGGATTACAAATCATACAAAATTGGAGTTCCCGCTGAATTTTACGATAGGATTTACTCTGCCGACATCTGGCCACTGAATGCTAGGATAAAACCCTGGATTAACTATAGAAAGAGCACTTCCAAAATAAATGAACTACAGAATCTGTCACCTGGTCAGCCCTTTCGTAAGCCAACTTCGACAAAACCACAATAGTAAAACTGTTAAACAAAATAAATATATATTACATACGTGCTACCAAAACGTCCGAGGTCTGAAAACGAAGCTAGCAATGTGGCGCAACAACCTATCCATGTTAGAGCAAAACATCGTCGCTGCTACTGAAACCTTCCTGGACTCTTCAGTCTTAGATTCGGAGCTCGAAAGTGGTGACTGGCGCGTTCTGCGCCGAGACAGAGATACGCCTTGTGGAGGCGTCCTCCTAGCGGCGCGAACTCCTCTCGTACTTCGCAGGAGGTGCGAGTATGAAACTGAAAGCGGCGAAGATTTGTGGGCGTCCTTTGTGTGGCATGGTCTCTCATTCCTAGTGTGTGTAGTGTATATCAAACCAAGTGCTAGTGATGAAGACTATATGAACTGGTTTTGCAAAACCGAAAGTTTCGTCAATAATTTTAAGGGTTTCGTTATTATAATGGGTGATCTCAATTTGAATAGCGCATCAAATATATAGTTAATTACTACTGCTACTTTTTGTCGTTTTGTTGTTTAGTTGATAAAAATGATATCTTAAATGTCCATGGTGGCAAATTGGATGTTGTACTAGTCGGGGAAGGTTTTCACGAGGTGTCCGTATCTGATGTTGATGGTATTGTTCAGCCGGATGCTTATCACCCTCCGCTGGACGTTGAGGTAAGAATTGAATCAGTTCATTGTTCTAATGTAATGGATCCAAGCAACATTAACCCCGCGAAAGATTGGAATTTTTATAAATGTAATCACGACCAGCTTTATTCGCTATTGTCAGAGACATCTTGGGATCCTGTATTCCAGGCCATACCGTTGCGGGTGCGGTGAATGCCTTTTATCAGATTGTCTATGACACTTTCGATACCTGCATGCCCAAGAAGCATCGTTCTGGGAAAATAACTAGGCGATACCCCGTATGGTTTACGTCGGAAATAACTAAAGATATCAAACGAAAGCACACACTGCACGCTATTTGGAAGCGCTCTAAACGCCAGGAAGACTATAGGACTTTTTCGGATCTTAGAACTTGCCTTAAACATCGCGTTGCTTCTGCATATCAATCATATATTAGAACGGTCGAAAGTAACATAAGAGTCAATCCGCGTGAATTTTGGCGACATATATGCAGTTTAAGATCTAAGGGTGGTTTCGAGCCTTCGGTGAGCTATTGTGGTGACAGTTACAGTGGTACTGCAGCCGCGCAGGCTTTCGCCAGGTTTTTTGCCAGCGTGTTTCTGCCAGATATACCACTATTAGACGCCACCAATACCAACAACGCCGACGTTACAAAAAACAGTAATTATATCAACATTCTTCGGTTTTCTCGTAAGGATGTGTTAGATGGGTTGAATAAACTAAAAGTCGGTAATTCTGTAGGTCCGGATGGTATACCAGCCACGATTCTTAAAAATCTTAAGGACTCATTTGTCTCTCCACTTTGCCATATATTTAACTTATCACTAAAAACTGGTTGTTATCCTCTTCAATGGAAAGTGTCACGTGTAACCCCAATACCTAAAACGTCTAACAAAACAGCTGTAGAGGAATACCGGCCAATTGCTATTCTATCATCATCCGCTAAAGTTTTCGAAAATGTGCTCCATAAACTTATATACGCACAAGTTGAGAAATACTTAAGTAATGCTCAACATGGTTTTAGACGTAGGAGATCTGTCGAATCTAACTTATTAACTTTAACGGAGTATATTTCATCACAACTTGACAGAGGGCAGCAGGTGGACGTCCTATTTTGACTTTCGGAAGGCATTTGACCGCATCAACAATGATATCTTGCTCGCGAAACTTAACTCCATAGGTGTATGCCCTAACCTTCTGCGTCTATTGGCCGATTACCTTCGTGACCGCCAGCAGTACGTGAGGTTGGGCATTTACGAGTCCAACACGTACCACACTCGTTCAGGCGTAAGTCAGGGCTCAATTCTCGGTCCTTTGCTGTTTCTTTTAATGATCAATGATCTCCCGGAGGTTCCTCAACATGCAGAATGTCTTTTGTATGCTGATGACCTAAAACTCTACGCTTGTGTCAACAGCATATCGGATTGTGAGGCTATTCAAAGGGACATCGACCTGGTGAATGATGGGAAATGCAAATAAAATGGAATTCAATCCCTCTAAGTGCTATGTCATGACTTTTGGTCGAAAGCGACACCCCATTACCTTCGACTATAAAATAAACGGCTCTTCTATATCTAGATCGTCAACTATGAGAGACCTGGGCGTCGTATTTGACCAGAAGCTGACATTTCACGATCATATTGCAACGGTTGCTAAGGAATCGTTTAAGAGACTTGGTTTCGTTCTGAGAAACTCACGAGATTTCAAGAATACGCACGTCATAAGACTCCTTTACAGCACGCTGGTCAGGAGCAAGTTGGAGGCGAGCTCCTGCATTTGGAATCCACACGAGGCCTCCTATTCTCTACTGCTTGAAAAAGTTCAGAAGAAATTCTTAAGATTCCTTTACAAATCCTCTCTAGGCTACTATCCATACATGTACCCAACAAAATACTTGTGTGGATGTCTGGGATACAATATGCTGGAGACCAGAAGAGCGTTTGGACAACTGTACATTATGCTTAAAATCTGCAGAGGTATCATAGATGCTCCTGACCTTCATAATGAACTGATGCGATTACATGCTCCGACTAACTACCTCCGTGCTCGTCGGCACCGCCCACTGTCTGTGCCCGCATGCCGCACAGTGGCCCGTGCATCGTCCCCTATTCCCCGCGTCTTGTCCGCGCTCAATGGCCTCTTGGAAACCTACCCTGACTGTGAGCTATTTATTAATGACTTTAAAACTGTTCAGCGTTTATGTTTAAGTTTTTGTGAAAATGTTTAATACTGTTACCTCTATTACTTTTATTGTTTTTTAATTTATATTTTATTATTGTGATATGCTATTTTTTCTTTTATATCTTTATTTTGTCATGTGATTTGTAGCTACATACGATGTTTGTTTTGATATCTGTACATGTTAATGTAACTGGTGTAAACCGTATTAACATAAAATAAAAAAAAAAAAAAAAATACATATGTAGAAATGAATTTGAATACTCAAAAATCACTATAATAGTTATACCTCTAAAACATTTTGCTACCTCTTTCTAATATGTAGAGCGAAAGCGAGAAAGATAATCAAGTACCTAAGAAGAATAGTAAATTATTTTCAGAGAAAGTTTTATTAGTAAGATCTATTGCATATGGCGAATCTATAGCAATAAAGGGCGCATTCGTTGCTATAAAGGCAATTTTGTTGCTGAAAGAAACAAGTCTATTGCTGAAAGGGGCAAGGGACGGAACTTTATTGCTAAAAATAAAAAGTGTATTGCAACAGGAAAGGATCTAATTCTATAAGTGGCGAGTCCATTGCGATTAGGGATAAGGTCATTGCTATAAGTGGCTAGTCTATCGCAATAAGTAATGAATATATTGCAAAGAGGATTGATACCAGATCTGTATAGGAAATATATGTTGCCATAAGGTCAAATCTATTGCCATAAAGAGCAAATCTATCGCCAAAGTTTTATTTCTACTGAAATAAAGGTCAAGACTAATGCTACAAAGAGCAAAGCTATGGCCAAAGTTGCGTTGCCATTGCAAAAAAGGGCAAGTACATTGCGACAAAAAGCAAATCTATTGTGATAGTTGCATTAATATTGCAAAGGTCAAGTCTATTGCTACATAGAGTCAATCTATTGCCAAAGTTACGTTTCTATTGCAATAAAAGTTAAGTCTATTGCTACAAAGAGCAAATCTATGGTCAAAGTTGCATTACCATTGCAAAAAAGGACAAGTCTATTGCTACAACTAGCAAATCTGTTGCCAAAGTTACATTTATGTTGCAATAAAGATCAAGACTATTGTTACAATTAGCAAATCTATTGCTAAAGTTGCATTTCTATTGCAAAGGTCAAGTCTATTGCTACAAAGAGCAAATCTATGGTCAAAGTTGCAAACCCATTGCAAAAAGGTCAACTATATTGCTAAAGTTGCATTTCTATTGCAATAAAGGGTCAAATCTATAGCCAATATAAAGAAAACCATTTAAAACTTCGCTCTACATACATTATATGCTAATTTCGGGTCGGGTAAGGCCACATTGTATCACAAATCGACGACACACAAACATCTAAACATTAAAAATGAATTTATTACACAAGCGAGTTTATATATATCTATTTAATTTATACATTTAGAGAACACACTGTTAGGTATAGTAATGGTAATTATCAGTATATAATATTATAAAGCTGAAGAGTTTTTTTTGTTTGTTTGTTTGAACGCGCTAATCTCCGAAATTACTGGTCCGATTTGAAAAATTCTTTCTGTGTTGGATAGCCCATTTATCGAGGAAGGCTATAGGCTATATATATTTTGCAGCCTATTTACTGAAATAAATATAATATTTACTTAAGTACATAAATTATATTTTAATATTTTTGATAAAAACCATTACTATAAAACTCTCACATTGTATTTACAATACTAATACGTAACCCTTAATTATACATATATTTAAACATTAATACATACATATTTAATCAATAATAAATTCTACAATTGTATAATATGGCCAAAAAAAAATTAGTAAAATTCTTCGAAACATAATCACGATCATTTAAAACATATTTGCTCTAAATTCAAAATTATATCATAATAATGAATTTTAAAAGTTGCTATTAATATTTTTCTAGCGAAAATAAAGTGTCAAAATAAAATTAACTATAGATTTGTAAGTCAAAATATTTGTTATTCAAAATAATTGCATTTAACCCCTCGAGCGTCCTTATGAGCACCAGGTGGATCATAAGCAAAATGCTCCATGCTGCTTTCTCTTTTATAAAATCTATTATTAATGTTTTATTTTTTTTACTGTATTTGTTTTATTTCTATTGTAATGATCATTGTTTTCGTGTGCCAATGGCCAAATAAATGCATATTCTTTCTTTATTTCTTTCTTTCTCCAAATGTCACGTGTGCACCCATTGGATCATAAGGAACGCGGACGCTCGACGGGTTCAGTTTCGATCTAATACAAGGTGTAGTTTTGAAACCGTGACATTTCTCGGGGGCATGTCACAGAAGTCATAAAGGTTCAATGTAAGAGAAAGTTTCGGGCCAATAGTTAAAATAGGTCAACCTCGTCAAACATTTACGTGAGTAAGCCGAAAACATAGTAATTAATTTACTATGTCTATGTTTTAATACAATTTTGAAGGTAACAAACCCAATACTTCAATGTACCGGAGGTTGTCGATAACAGATTTTTAATTTGCGCCTTGTTTAAATGCTGAGTTTATACATACATAAGTTTTTACTTACAATAATAATGTATTCAAGGTGTAAAAATATTACAGGACTTTTACAGCGATCACCGGAGACCGCTCTCCACTTCAGTGGTTTTTTTATATAAATTATATGCTGTTTTAAACCAAATTACATTATATACAACATGTAACGTAATTAACGCACACCCTCAAACACCCCAATTAGAATATTATGTCATAATCATAATACATACACTCAATTTTTAATTTAACATGTATATGCATCCTTACTGGTCTTGTCATAAGGTTTATTTTTCTTTATTTTGTATTGAATGATATAATTTGTATGAATACAAATAAAACTGCGATTTTCAAAGTCTTATTGCTTTGACTTACGGTCCATTTCGATTTGTTTTAACAATACAGGGTCAATATGACAATAATTTCCGTAGTTTTAATTACTTTTGGGATAAAAAATTACCTATACTAAAAATTCTATAAATCGATTCAGTTAACGATTCTGAACAAACTATTTTCAGGATGTGAGTTATTTAAGTTACATGTTGTATATATTTTTTCAGAAAAATCTTGTAATTTTTTCCACCCTGCACCTACATAAAAAAAATAATGAAGACATTAGATTTCAATAAAAAATCTACATTTAAATGAACATTAAAATAATGATTTAATAGAAAAAAAAAACATTCAACTAGACTAAAAAATATATTTAAAACTATTGGTAGGACATATCTTTAAATTTTTAAAAAAATTACTGTATCAAGATGAAGGCACTAACCAAATTGTATTTTAAACATACTGATATTTAAAATCTCGATTTACTAACGAAATAGAATTTAAGAGATGACGCTGGCAGAGTAGAGTACATGTGTAACCACCACTACTCTTCCCGTGGGTATTGTATACCCGACTAAGGGCCTGGTAAAAATAGGGATTTAGAAAGAAAAGAAGAAAAATTTTACTTAATATAACGTCATTTATTGGATTTACAGAATTTATATAATTTAAAGGATTGAAAAGGTAATGTTACGCTGGTTTGGACATGTAGAAAGGATGGATGAAAGTAGAGTAACGAAGGAAGTATACAGAGCGGATATGAATGGGGCCGTCGGTAGAGGGCGCCCTAGACGGACATATAGTGACCAGATTTGGGATATATTAAAGACGGGCCAAATTAGAAGTATCCCTTAAAATCTCTTTCGCTAAAACAATTGAATTCAAAATAATAATAAAAACATATTTATTTAAAAAATTCATAAAACCCCACATTTTCTATTTCCTATGGCACATTTGAAAAAGAAAATTATAGAAAAAAATATCATTATCAATTACTATAATATTTTCGTATAATATAATTATATATTTAAGCAAATTGACTCATCTATAATCTATATTTACTTAAAACTAAAAAAAAGGTAAAATTTTTCCGCGTTTCAACATTTGTCATCTGGAAAATAAAAACAAAGAAAGAATATAGATATAGATAGAAAAAGTAATAATTTACGCATTTTTTATTAAATATTTTTTTTGGGACAAGCCCGCCACACCCTCCCAAAACCGCTGCAACTCCTGTGCACCAGGATCTACAGTAGATACAACCATGAAAACACCGGAACATTGAAGTCCGGCGCGTCACAGGGACAATAATAACTGTCTTGGTTCCCGCAACGAAGAATCAGAAGATATTATAGGAGAAGAAGAAAAAAAAGATAGTTTCCACTTCCCTCGGTGAAGTCCGGCGCGTCCCAGGGACATGAATAACTATTTCTCATCAATCCAACTAAATATGTTTTTAAAATAACTATCGTAAGATACTAAATTAACTAAACATCGGAGGTTACTCATGTAAATATACTGAGAAAAGATCTAGTTTCGAACCACAGAGGGGTTCTTCCTCATGAGCAGCGTGCGCGGTCGCGGCGATGTCGCGCAGCTCACACGAAACTAGTAGAGCTTTTCTCAGTACATTCACGTGAGTAACCCGCGATTTTTAGTTAATGAACAAATCATTTGTTATTATAATGTTATAATTAATTGTTGCTTTGAAAACAAAACTAAAATTTAAGACTCAAACACAAAAAATCTCAAAATAAATTACGCAATCAGGGAATCGAACCCAAAAACCACATGACACAATAATGGTTGACAGAATATTTTTTTATGGAATAAGAGGCAAACGAGCAGACTGATGGTAAGCGATCAGACCCGCCTATGGACACCCAGTTGCAGCAGTTTTTTTTTCCAACTTTTAAGTGTGGGAGAGCCATGCTTCGGCACGAATGGGCCGGCTCGACCGGAGTGATACCACGGCCGAGCAGAAAACCGACGTGAAGCAACGCTTGCGTTGTGTTTCGTCGTGTGAGTGAGGTTACCGGAGGCCCAATTACCCTCCCCTTCCCCAATCTTCCCAATCCCTGAATCCCCAACGATCCTCAAACTCCTAATCCCCAAAAAGCCGGTAACGCACTTGTAACGCCTCTGGTGTTCCAGGTGTCCATGGGCGACGCCGATTGCTTGCCATCAGGTGATCCGTCTGCTCGTTTACCGGCTTATGCCATAAAAAAGTGGGGATTATATTAATAAATGATTATTTTAAAGGACTTACCTTACTTCATGCTCATGTTACTATAGATGTCAAATTCATCCATTCCGTCAGGTTCAAAGGCTCGAATCTGCTCGAACAGTTCGCTGTCCATGAAACTATCAGTTTGGGCCGGTGTAGCCGCACTGAAGTAGCTGTGTGGTGATCATTGTCCATTTTGTGGAGTGGTGATTATTTTGTGAAGTGGTGATTAAGTTTTTTTTTGTTGTCAAGTGTCGTGTTTTTTTTTAAAAAAGAGTCGTATTTGTCGGATTTCGAAGACCAGCGGATGCACCAATCAGGGTAATCGGGAAAGAAAAGAAAATGCAACACGTTAATGAAAACAGAAGACGGTCGTTGTAAAAAAATAATAAAAAAAAACCTACAACCGTCGCCAAAAAGGCAGCACAGACAAGACGCAGCTGTAGTGTATGATACACGAAAATAAAAAAAATTGAAACTTGATTTAAAAAAAATAACAAAAAATTAAAAAAGTTTGTATAACAAAAACACGACCGTCTGTGTTGCATTTTCGCGATGGGTTTTGCGTTTAGAAAAAGTCATTTGAAAAGTATTTTTATAATTCAAAAAACATGTAAGTAGAAAAATAATACAAATCAATGTACAACTATTGGCAAAAATGGACGCTCAAAGACTTTCTCCAAACAAAAAATGAAAACTCATAATTTAATATTTCATCACATATAATAATACAAATACATCGATTCAAAACATACATACAGGGCGATCAACATCGTAAATTGTCATGTGTAGATAAAAATTGATTAGGTATGGTATAGCAAAACTTCTACCCTCGAAAACTGAGCGAGTGCCGTCAAAAACTAATTCAGCACAAACTTTCGTTATTCCGAAAACACATTTAAAATTTTGACTAGTTCTCCACAAGTTTCAAGTTCGAAAAGGCTTTTTTTTAAAGGAATTTGAGCCAATTCCTTTTCGAGTTTTCGAAGTTTTGAAAGACCAATAAGTTTATTGTCTAACCCCACACATAATTATTTCTTAAAAATGCTTTTTTATCCATTTTTAGCGAACATTTAGTTTACATACATGATCAGAGATCGTTTGCATACATAATACAATTATGGTACATAATACATATGAGTAAAACTTGCCCACTTAAACCAAATATCGAAGGGAAAACCCGATTTTATTTTATACTTGATTAATGAGAAAATTTGGATAGTATTGTCATATTACGTGTGGAGTCGACAAAGAGATTTTTTTTATAGATTTTTCCTATCAAATTACGCCTACCTAGAAATAATAGTCACATCCATTTAAGATAATATTACAATAATAATATAATAATATAATAATAATAATTCACATAAATTCGTTAATTTTATTAACTATTCAACCAACCAATCGGAAACGCAACACCGACGCGTGTATCCGAAGGACTTTTCAAAAATTAATCCCCACAAAATAAAAACACTAATCACCATCACAAAAAATTTTGGCCAATTTTTTTTACAACAAAAAATATCATTAAAAATTCCTTCGGACGCGACGGTGGAAATTTTTTATTTAATTTTTTTTACAATTAATTGACCGATTCAATTTTCTTATACATACAACATTCAATATTTTCCTAGCCTAGAAATTTATTTGGTTATTTCCATATTTTCAAAAAAACAACGTTTCATATAGTAACACCTCTTAACAATCAGATGAATACATAATTCAGACACAGTCCCTTGAAACAACGACTGCGGCACCTGGCTACTATACACTTACACGCAGGACACACACACATTGACACGAAGGACATCTGTCAATTTCTTTAAGTCCAGTAACGTGGTAACCCATTACACACGCACACATAAATACACCACTGACATTTTGGTGCTTCAAATATTTGTAAGCGACATTATGTCCGCCTTTTTTTAAACGTCCTTGATCTAGAGATGTTATGACATTACTGTTGTGTGAAACTGTTTGGTTATTTATTAAACCTAAAGAGGTTTTACTATATGAAGTAAAAAATAGCACGCCATCTTAAATTTCGTACATCGTCCCTTTATTACAGACATAGCCTAAACACATTATAGTATGCAAAACTCCATAGTTAGCAGTAGAAAATTGAAATCACTTTATTGACAATGAAGGCAACCGATATTGAACTGTATTGCGATGTGATAAGTTCCGTAATTAATAGTGAAACAAGTGATTTGACAGAGACCGTGCAGCAGCACTCTCTGATAAACCTGAACCTTTTATACTGCGACCTCCAACCCGCCTGCCTGCGGAGATTATGACAAACCCTCTTATGTATAGGAGGCTCATAGTGCAGCAGTGTACTGTCACCCGCTGTAGACGATACGAGTAGTAAAGTGCGCGCCAAGTAATTACATGCACATCGGTCGCCATCATAGTAAACATAGCGTGTCAAGTCTAACATTACATACGGAGTATATTACCTACGTTTTGAGCATAATTTTTGTGCAAAATTCAACTCTATTGAGCTTTTTATACGTCATGTTATAGTTTCAACTTTGATCATGGTTTGCCTTTGGTAATTTAGACGATTATTTTATTCGTATGTAGTGGAGGACACGTATACACACAACTAGACATCAAGTTAAGCAAAGCCAGTATTGACTGATAGTTCGTAGGGCGCGTCGCGTTCTGCGCGCGCCTCAAGGAGCCATCAGACCACCAGATACGGAGCCGCGGAAGACTTAATGGGTTGCCGGGGCTCCGACTCGAAGTGCAGTAGTAGGAACGGGGTGGTTTTTTAGTCAGTAAGAGTCTGACACTCCCTCTTGCCTCACCCGGGCGGGAGACGCCATAGGATGATTTTCTCCTCTCAAAAAAAATAATTAACTGACAGTTGACTGAGATCATACGACGCTTGACCATGATGTACTGGTCTCGGTAGACAGTATAATCGGACCGTCGAAGGTGCGGATATTCATACAAAAGATTTAAGAGTGGGAGAGCCATGCTTCGGCACGAATGGGCCGGCTCGACCGGAGTGATACCACGGCCTCATAGAAAAAAGACGTGAAACAACGGTTGCGTTGTGTTTCGTCGTGTGAGGTTACCCGAGGCCTAATTATCCCCCTCTCTAGTGTATGTGATCCGTCTGCTCGTTTATCGGCTTATCCCATAATAAAAAACAAAGCGAAGCCACGATATACTGGTTAATTATTAATTATACTTCGATATTTTGCGTTTTTTTAGATTATTTAGACACCACTGACAAACAATGAAGAAAAACATCGTGAGGCAACCTAGGCTTACAATTTCCAATTGTAAGTTTGAAATTGCATCGCATTGAGCAAGCGTGGTGATTAATGCTCAAACCTTCTCCGTGTGAGAAGAGGCACGGTCAACAGTGGACATTTATAAGCTGATGATGAGTAGCTGTGTGTACAATACCGATATACAGTACTTAGGTGACACTTAGTGTCAGCCACGCGATATTTTTTCAGTTAATTACTAATCACATTACCGGTTTTAAAGAACGACAGAGATTAATTTTAAAAGCAGTTACAGCTATAACGAATTTTCAATATTACGGTAAAAATTATATTAAAAAAAACATAGCATAAACGCCCCGTTTTCTGCCTATATCTCTAAACTTAGAATATAACTTAAAACAATGTCATGTTTAAAAACTGTACTTAGTTTAAAAACTAAAACTAAAATAAAAATAAAAGTTTTTTTAGTAAACATAAATTTAAATTAGCACCGAATTTATACAAAGAAAAATACTATGAAGAAAAGTTAATCACAATTTTGTTATGTTTAGTTTTAATTTCTTATTTTTTTTGTTTTACTTTTACGTGTATCATGAGCAGTATTTTGAACCAATCAAAATAAGTATGATAAAGTAAAATTGTTAAAAATACAAAAAAAAATTAAGAAAAGTAATAAAAAAGAAAAAAAATATTTATTTTTATTACTTTTTTTTATAATTACCTAAGCCTTAACTTATTTTAATTTAAAAGAAGGAAAGTTTTGTAAAATGCAATATAATGGACCCCATAGAATTAGTTTTTTAGTTTTTTTTTATTAATTTTTATAATTACATATTTTCTCAATTTTAATCTCAAATATTAAACAATTTTGTTAACTAAAAATCGCGGGTTACTCACGTGAATATACTGAGAAAAGCTTTACTACTCTGCGCCGCGACCGCGCACGCTGCTCATGAGAAAAAACCCCTCTGTGGTTCGAAACTAGTAGAGCTTTTCCCAGTATATTCACGTAAGTAACCCGCCATTTTTAGTTAATTCAGTATGTCTCACGATAGTTATTATAAAAAATATATATAATTTCATCGAAATATAACTCCAAACGTATAAGAAAAATAATTCTAAATCATATTCAAAGATATATTTTTGTTAGATAAAATTGCTTAATTAATTTTACGGCTTTGACTGCCAATAAAGATCTGTTGAAGGCAAATCCTCCGTTAACATCGGTCACCGGTGATCCCCGTGGCATTTAATGTGTACATATGAAAATTATTTTTTCTTTAAATTCCATCACAAAACGATTTTAATATTTGAGATTAACATTAAAAAAATAAGGAATCAAGAATAATCAGTCATTTAATTCTTATTTTTTTCGAGAATATATGAAAAAATATAATTAGAAATAGATTTTAAAAAATAAAAATAATACGAAGCGAAGGACGGCCTGATATTGACAAGATATTTCTTATTCATAAATATAAAATTAAAAATAGATTTTTAGAAAATTCACTACTTTTTTTTAATTGGATTTTTATTTTTTAACTTAGATATGGTTTTTTAATATGTAAAGATTTTAGAGTTTTTGTATATAGATAACATAATTTATTATTAATTGAAATTCGATTCCTATTCAATAAAATTCGTATAAACTTGATCAACAGTCATTCTCAGAATATAATAGATACACAATTTGAAATTGCACAATTTTTAGTTAATATAATTTTAAACGTATATATAATGTTATATTATATAATATATACAAATATATATTTTATTTATAATATAAACGACCAATTTAACATAACATCACGTTTTTTATCCCCGAAGGGGTAGGCAGAGGTTGTACATTATGCCACTGTACAATGTAACACCCACTTTTCACTATTTATGTTATGAGTCCCATGTAATAGGGGGTGAGCCTATTGCCATATACCGGGCACAAATCCAGACTAAGTTCTACTACTGTGATTTTTTTTTGAAAATCCCAGTAATATTTTGCCCGACCCGGAAATCGAACCCGAGACCCCTTGTCAGCAGTAGCACTTGTGACCACTCGGCCAATGAGGCAGTGACGACCAATTTATATCAATGAATGAATATATACATATATAAATTCGTATAAACTTTAACAAGAAAATGTAACTATAACCATATAATATATATAATATATATTTTAATAAACAATTCATGTTAACAAGCATTTTTTATGTTAACTAAAAATCGCGGGTTACTCACGTGAATATACTGAGAAAGGCTCTACTAGTTTCGAACCACAGAGGGGTTCTTCCTCATGGGGACGTCGCGCAGCCTACTATTACAGCCTACATCGTCGCGGCCGCGACCGCTGCTCATGAGGAATAACCCCTCTGTGGTTCGAAACTAGATCTTTTCTGAGTATATTCACGTGAGTAACCCGCGATTTTTAGTTAATAATAGTATGTCTCACGATAGTTATTATAAAAACATTTTTTTACGTTCGTGCAATTTTTAAGCAACAGCATTTTTTGTACGGAAAAAAAAATACTTTTTTGAAAACCCATTTTCGTAAATTCGTTGTAACCCTGGAACTCCCCCTTTACTTTAAATATTGGTCGAAAAACCTGCTGTTGATATGTCGATTTTTTTTTTATAAATGTCAAAATGTAATAGTTCATAGTCCATATATGTTTTTTTTTATTCGCCAATATGTAGGCACGCAATGAACCAAATTATTTAGTATACCGTTTGAATTAGTACAGATACAGTAACCATTAATGTGTATGCCTATCTCTCTCACTCTCTCTCTCTCGCTCTGTCTCTCTCGCTCTTAGGCGGGCTAACTGAGCTCGAGTGGAAGGGACGCGTGCCTTTCACTTTTTATGTCTGTCTCTCTCGCTCTTAGGCGAGCTAACCATGCCCGGGTGGAAGGGACGCGTGCCTCTCACTCGCTCTCATTGTGAGCGCATAACGTGAGCGGAGCGTAACGCAGTTTCTTGAAGTGTCACCCGGCAAACCAATTTATAAGACGTTGTCACGTCAAAATCGCGGGTTACTCACGTGAATATACTGAGAAAAGTTCTACTAGTCTCGAACCACAGAGTGAGCAGTGGGTCAGTGAGCTGCGCGACGTCGCCGCGACCGCGCACGCTGCTCATGAGGAAGAACCCCTCTGTGATTTGAAACTAGTAGAGCTTTTCTCAGTATATTCACGTGAGTAACCCGCGATTTTAATTAATACAGTAACCATTGGTTGTCTAGAGCCGACTGACTTACAAAACGATAACATTAAATCACGCCTTTTATTTACCACACACCTTTTACCCCACCCCGAAGGGGTAAGTAGATGCACATAGCGGCATTTAATGCCACTATATAATGTAACACTTATTTTCACTATTTATGTTATGAGTCCCATGTGGTGGTGAGCCTAATGCTATATACCGGGCAAAATACCGGACTCCATATTATTACTGAGTTATTTTAAAAAAGCTCAGTAATTCTGTACCCGATCGGGGAATCGAACTCGAGACCCCTTGCCCGACAGTCGCATTTGCGACCACTCAGCCAACGAGGCAGTTACAAAGGACATGGCATCGTTACAAATCATACAATTTAGTACATATAACAACAGCTACTGTCTCTATACTGAATCAATCTTAGTTTTCTTACCAGCAGCTGTAGCCAAATGCCATTCAGCGCTTGTCTACATGTATAATAGAAAACTAAATTATATGGAATTGACGTACATTTTGACACTTGTCAGTGTCATCCCCATACATTTTGATTTCTACTCTCTCTGTAGACAAGCGCTAAAGTGGCGTTTGGCTAAAGGCATTGTATACTAAATAAGTTAGTTGATCCATCCAGAACCCTATGAATTTTAAACTACTGAAAAAAAAAACTTAAATAGTATAATAATTTTTAAAAAAGAATACTGATATAGGACATAGCGTTAGCTTAGAATTAATGATTATAATTAAAAAATTAAAAATAAATGCCGATATACGAAGACTATTATATTCCTTATTATAATACTGCTGTAAATTTTGTGTTGCTTATGTAATTTTTTTTTATTTACGTTTTGAGATATTAATCTGAAGATTAAAGAGATGACGACCAACGACAATAATGTCTAATCTGAAAACTGAAACTCGGATATTTTTAACATCACAACATCTCGCCTTTTATCCCCGAAGGTGTACATTACGGCATTTAATGCCACTGTAAAATGTAAGTCAAACTCTTTATAGGATAAAAATCCATTTAGGAAAACAAGCTGACGGATCACAAAGTGATAGTAAGCAATCGTCGCCCATGGACACCCGAAACACCAGAGGCGTTACAAGTGCTGTACCGGTGTTAACTCGTCGAGTACCGTATTTATAGACACAATTAAAGAACAATAGGTTGCGGTCACCGGTGACCGCTTGGTGTTTGACAGTTTAAGGAGTTTGAGGATTGTTGGGGATTCAGATCATTGAAGATCGGGGACGGGGGTAATTACGCCTCCGGTAACCTCAATCATACTATGAAACACAACGCAAGCGTTGTTTCACTATGGTTTTCTGTGAGGCCGTGGTATCACTCCGATCGAGCCGGCCCATTCGTGCCGAAGCATGGCTCTCCCACAATTGAAAGATACAAAGGCGTTGCCTGTCATTTATAAAAGCATTATTTAAGGTCTGAAGGTCGTTTCAGTTCCCGCTTCTCTCATCAGCAGCTGTAGCCAAACGCCATTTAGCGCTTGTCTACATGTAGAATAGAAAACCAAATTATATGGAATTGACGTAAATTTTGACACTTGACAGTGTCACCTCCATACATTTCGATTTCTACTCTTTCTGTAGACAAGCGCTAAAGTGGCGTTTGGCTAAAGGCCCTGTTTTACAAAAACCGTCTCTTTAGTCTAGATTTTAGACATTACACTCTTTCGCCGTTTCATTTAGACTGACTAAATGATTCTCAATAAAACTTCAGATTACAATCCCAAAACGCAATAAAATATTTATACTCATATCCAGTTCCACCCAATAATTACAATAGTTAATTAATCAATTATCTAATTTAACAAACATTCATACATACAAACAGACATACATAATTTACAATAGAGAAATCGTTTCGCCTGACCGACACTACTAGACTAGCGGCAGGTCAATCAAGTCATTTTCGACTTTATATGCACAAGAAATAAAGTTGACAATTGGGATGACGATAGGGTATGAAAATTAAAAATCTAATTAGTCCGTAAGTTAGGTAATGAAAAAATATTAGACACACATATTTTCGCATCGTATAATAAAACAACACTTAGATAAAACGAATCCAAGTTTAGGAGTGGGGGCTACAACGTCATTTCTATGTATAAAATGTACATAGAAGTGACGTCACGCGACATTTCAAATCAATATATCGTCGAAAGTATTTGTCTCCGTAAGAAAATAAAAATACGCGTTGATATTATAACTTTCGCGGGACATACTAAATTCATTCTCCGTTCTGTATATAATATCGCGTGACGTCACTTCTATGTACATTTTAAACGTAGAAATGACGTTTTAGTCCCGACTCCTAAACTTCGATTCGTTTTATCCAAGTATTGTTTTCTTATACGACAAAATAAAAAAAAATACGAGTCTAATATTTTTTCATTACCTAACTGACGGACTAATTAGATTTTTAATTTTCTCAATTCTAAATGAGACGTTTCAAAGCCGCAGTATATTAGTATCGGTCAAACTATATTAAATACAACTTATACAAGCGATTTCAGCCCTTATAGACAACACGTATTTGTTTTATAACGTCATTTCGATTCTATATAGTATAAGGATCAAAATCGCCTTAACAAATTGCGAGATTTTTTATTTTTAACACATCGATTTTTAAAATCCTCTCTATAGTTGAAGAATGGTCGTGCCGCAGCTAAAAAAAGAGTTTTTATATAATTAATATAGTATATAATCTGGTATATTAGGAGGCTAAGAAGTTTTGAGCCTTAGATGAAAAACCATGAATAAATGTCTATGTATGTTAGCACCAGCTAACCTCCGTAATTACATAACATTACATCACGCCTTTTATCCCCGAAGGGGTAGGCAGAGGTGCACATTACGACACTTAATGCCATATACAATGTAACACCCACTCTTCACTATTTATGTTATGAGTCCCATGTAATAGGGGGTGAGCCGAGTACCATCCTCCTTCGGAATTAATGGACATGAAATCCAAAGCAATAAATGTACAGGGTGCAACTTTTACAGATTTTAGTCGGTTCGATTACCGTGTACGACAAGCTAATTTTTAAAATCATTAAATGCAGTTTTGTTTCTTTTCAAAAATAAAGGAATGTTTTCTTTGAGTATAATTTTCTATCTAAAGTATTAAGAGTACTTCCCCTTCAGGTGGCAATACAAATTTCCACCCTGTATATATGGTACAATTTGTTTTGGATTTCGTTAAATGCCATCTATTACAGGAGTGCCTTAAATAGGGTAATGAAAATATCGCGGTGGCCCGTAGTTTAAGACGCCCGCTTCTCATGCATGAGAGTGCGGGCTCGAAACCTACCAACGGCAAGTACCAATGTGACTTGTTCCGAGTTATATGTACATACTAAGATTATTCAGACACCACTGACAAACGGTGAAGGAAAACATCGTGAGGAAACCTGCACCTGTCGCCAAATGCCACTTAGCGCTTGTCTACATGTAGAATAGAAAACCAATTTATATGGAATTGACGTACATTTTGACACTTGTCAGTGTCATCCCCATACATTTTGATTTCTACTCTCTCTGTAGACAAGCGCTAAAGTGGCGTTTGGTTAAAGGCACTGGGCTTATAATTTGTAATTATAAGTTTGAAATCGCCAACCCGCATTGAGCAAGCGTTGTGGTTAATGCTCAAACCTTCTCCGTGTGAGAGGAGGCTTTTGGTCAGCAGTGGGCATTTATAGGCTGTTGATGTTGATGATGATGATGATAATGATGAAATCGAGCATTAGTTAGGCTCAAAACTCTACAACGAACCAAGACAAAGTACCTAATGAAAACAATACCTAATCTATAGTCAGAATTTTTATTGGATTCCAGATTTGACATTAGCTACTGTCATTTTGTGAAATAATGATACCACATATAATAGTGTAGTGATGAACACAAAAATCGATAAACAATCAGTGTGTTGTGTTTTATAATAAATGTTGCAGAAAGTGACAGGATAGCGATAACGATGACGGCGACAATTTATAAAATAACTTATTACCAAAATACATCTATGTGTTTTATTTGTCATGTTTCTTCATGGTTACATTTTTTTATTTATTTAACACACAATTATAAAATAAAAGTCTCAGATCATTAACTAATCATCAAAACTAAATTATCGGATTAGAAATATTTAATTTCCTGATATACTTAGTTTGCGAGAGTAAAATTATAAACGAGAAGTATCGATCCAGAAATATTTCATTTCCATATCGAATAATTTCGCAACGTCACTATTTAGTACTTGTCATAACGTTGCAACACTGAAATTGTCAAATGTGGAATCGAATTAAAATTCCGAGTATAATATTTGATAGATGTTTGTTTTGTTCAAAGTATATTATCAGAGCCTGTCTCGAATTCAGCTATTTTACTTTACAACATTGTATATAAAGTCTTTAAGTCGGAATAGCGTTTAATTACTGTATTAGTTTATGATAGGGCTGGCGTGGTCGTATTGGACCAAAAGCCCCTAAATATATAAGCAGATATTAAAAAAAACCTAATCTAATAAAAAAATACTGATTTAAAGACTCGTCCGATTTGATCCCGGGAAAGACAGGGCTAACACCCATTTTTCGCTATTCCTGTTATGAGTCCCATGTAATAGGGAGTGAGATTATAAAATAATATTGAAAAAGATTTCGAAGTTATTCAGTCTACATAGAAATACTTTATATTTTAAGGCTATTTCATCGGGACACCATGGCGTCGCCACCACTCGCCACGACAAACAAAATCTATACTATAAGGGCTTGTTTACGGAGACGCGGCGCGATGAGCGACGCGTGGCGCGTTCGTTGTACATTGCAGCAGCGGGCCGAGTCATCGCACGCGCAATTACAATCATATGGCAATGTACGACGAACGCTCCACGCGTCGCACATCGCGCCGCGTCTCCGTAAACAAGGCCTAAGAATCATTACCCTGGTTGCTTACTCTTAAAATAAATATCAATGTCAATGCAATTTCAATACAATAAAATCTCAATAATTATTCAATATCAACACTATACAACCACAATCGTAGCTGTTACAATAGCATTCAGAGTACGGAATATAAAGACAAACTCAATACCATTTAGTTCATTCAATATCCACGTAATACGGATGCAATGGGCGCTAGTGTTGCAAGTCAAGAGTACGACACAATATCAATGTCGATCGATGAGAATAAGATTTAAGAGTAAGCACCCTGGTTTCCACGTGGTTGCGCAACCAATATGGCTGCGCGACTAACATGCATTAGAAGTCTTTTTTGATACTGTACAGTGTGTGGACTATGGTGTCTAGTTTGGTAACTTACAGACACCACTGTGGCGCGTGTGGTTGCGACACCATGGCGTCCCGGTGAAATATAACCCATTTATGCCGGAATACTGAAACGTTACCCAATTTTAAGTCGTGCTCAAATATCGTGCCATCTCTGTCATTTTACAAAGAATTTGTGGAGACAGAACTATACTTAAGCACGACTTAAAATTGAGTAGCGTTTGAGGATTCCGACATTATTTTATTAATTTCGGCAAAGAACTAGCATATAATAATATATATTTAAGTATATTTAGGCCAAGATCAATGCGAACAGTTTATAAACACATAACATAACATCACGCCATTTATCGCCGAAGGGGTAGGCAGAGGTGCACATTACGTGATCTTGGCCTAAGTATGAGGAGAGCATTTGCTAAACTGGTTTTAAGTCGAATTAAAATAATATCAGTGTATTAATTATTATGTTTTCGGCTTAGGTCCCTTTTCACCAACGAAACTGATCACGATTACACCTAACAAAACTGATTTAAAGCGTCTAATCGAATTTAAAGCGTTTAAACGAAGTTACAGCTTCATTTTACATTTCACCGCTACAAACAGAAACTAGTTTACACGGAACTCAGTACAGAAAACACAGAACACAGAACTTAGGTTACTTTAAACTTAGGTTACGTGTAACTGAGTTTTTACAGAGCTTGGTGAAAAGGGACCTTACTCGCGTAATTGTTTGACGAGGAACTCGACTAGTATCAAGCCATGCTAAAGGCTTATATTCATGAGCAGCATTTTGCGACCCGCAACGTGGCGACTGTCGCGCTGCTACTGACTACTCGAGTCTGCGGCTTTGCGGACTCAACGCGCCCTCTGCCGTGATTCGACCGCATCGCGGTTCGCGAAATGCTGCTCATGAATATGAGCCTCTAGCATGTCTTGAAACTAGTCGGGTTCCTCGTGTTCCTTTGTGTATTTTGGTATTATTTGTACTTATTTTTGACATAATAATTTGGACTAAACATGTATTCTTTTTCAATGAATTTAAATTAACTAAGATAATTGTATCAAATGAGAATTATGATTGGCATGGACTTAACTTGTTTAAAATTTACATACATACATAACTTCACGCCTGTCTCCCATGGGGGTAGGCAGAGACTAAGGAACGCCAATTACCACGATTCTTACATACCTCTTTCGCTTCATTAACAGTCATCAATCTTTTCATGCATGCTCGTCGGTTAAGGGTACTTTTTAAAACTTGTTTAAAATTTCTACACCAGAAATGGTAGTATATGTGATTCCATATTTAGTTTAAGATCTTAGTCTACCATATACTTAGAAATAAACATATCTTTATCTCGTCAAACAGTTACCTGAGTAAGCCGAATACATAATAATTAATTTAGTATGTCTCAAGAAAGTTTAAATATTAGGTAGTATATATTTTGGATCACACTTAAAATACATTAATTCTAGCTTAAAGTAGGACCATTAAAACAAACGATAAGTCAAAAAGATTTCGAATAAAAAAAACCGCAAACTAAAAATAAAAACTTAACTAAATTAAAACTAAAAATCAGGATGTGACTATTAAGCAAACTAAAATTAGAAAACCGAAAAAATAAACTAGAAATAATAATAATACTAATTTTTTTCATATGTTTTTTTTGTGTCGAAATTTCAGTTCGTCTTCCGAATATTAAAAATAAAAGTAATTCAGAAATCAATCATGTACCTAAGGGAAGGAAAAAGAAAGAAAATTAAAATAAGAAAAAAAACTGAAAATAAATTAAAAATTATAAAAAAAATTTGAACTTTAGAGTGTTATTTGAGTTAAAAATGTCATTTTAATAATACCTTTTCAACCAACATAAGAAAATACTAAATGTCGTTGTAGCCCGGGGTTTAACTCTTTGAGTACCATAACAATACGCCTTTTATCCCCGAAAGGGTAGGCAGAGGTACACATTACGGCACTTAATGCCACTGTACAATGTAACACCCACTTTTTTCACTATTTATGTTATGGGTCCCATGTAATAGGGGGTGAGCCTATTGCCATATACCGAGCACAGTTCCAGACAGTGCTACTACTGAGATTTTTTGAAAAAGTCCAGTAATACTTTGCCCGACCCGGGAATCGAACCCGAGACCCCTTGCCCGGCAGTCGCAATTGCGACCACTCGGCCAACGAGGCAGTCAACGAGGCTCTTTGAATACCGTCATTATAAACACAATTAACCTCTCACGCGCCTCTCGTACACACGGGTAAACGCGCGTCCTCGTACACACGGGTAAATATTTTAATAGAAAAGCGAATTAACTATTCTGTTCAATCAAATAAAGAACGGGTTGCAAACTTGAAAATATACGTCACAGAAAAAATATCCATTCGGTGCGCGTTTCTCGTACACCCGTGTGTACAATTGCGCGATGGGCACTCAACTCTCTCGTACACCCGTGTGTACGAGAAACACGCGAGAGGTTAAAGAACAATAGGTTGCGGTCACCGGTGTCCTCGCGATATTTGACAGTTTAAGACTCGCTTCTCATTCATGAGGGTTCGAAACCTACTAACGGTAAGTACCAATGTGACTTTCTCCGAGTCATAATATATCAAAGTCAAAGTTAAAATCATTTATTTTAATTAGACCAGAAAGGCACTTTTGAACGTCAAAAACCAAATATTTAAATAATAAGAAAAAATGTCAGTCTGTAAGTCAGTCCTCTAGTGAAGTTATTTGCTCATTCCAAAGTGTAGAATCCTATGTAGAAGATTGAGCAAGAAACTCCATAGGTTACTCTTTTTCAATCAGGTTCACAATACAATTTTTTTGTTACATTCTATACGTATTTTCTAAGATTATGTACTTTCTAAGATTATTTAGACACCACTGACAAACGGGAATATTATACTATTATATAAAGCGGAAGAGTTTGTTTTGTTTTTTTGTTTGTTTGAACGCGCTAATCTCCGTAACTACAAGTCTGATTTGAATAATACTTTTTGTGTTGGATAACGCATTTATCGAGGATGGCTATAGGCTATAAAACATCACGCTACGACCAATAGGAGCTGAGCAGAGCGTGTGAAACCGCGCGGAAGTAGCTAGTTTAGTATATAGGCAGGACTGACTTAGGTGATATGATACTTAGATCCCTATTAAATGCTCCCATGGGATAGAACAACAATCATATTCTACGAGGAGGAAGTCGCGAACAACAGCTAGTACCATTAAAAGACATTTTCAACTCAAATAACACTAATCCCCAACCAGCAATGATCCCCAACCAGCCAATAATCCCCACTCAACAATCCCCAATAGACTAACCTGCTCTGTACGCTGGGCGTGTTGCGATGCGAGTCGGGTGAGTGAGCGTACGCCGGCGACGACGACATGTACGGGGGCAACGTCGTCACCAACACAGGTTTCACATACCCGTTCTTTAGCATCTCGTTTTCTGGTGAAAAAGTTGAATGTTAGCATGTTTGGGGTTTTTTTTTAAGGGGGGATAATCATCGAATGACTGCTCCCGTCCGGGTGAGGCGGGAGGGAGTGTCAGACTTTTACTGACTAAAAACCACCCCGTTCCTACTCCTGCACGTCGAGCCGGAGCCCCGGTTACCCGTTAGGTTCTCCGCGATAGCATGTTTGGGGTAGACATGAAAGTGAGTTTGGATGTGGGAGTGAATATACTCATATTCACTAGGTATGAGTGGGTATGAGCAAGCGAGTGAGTGAATATGAGTAAGTATGAGTAAATTAATGAGTGTGTGAGTATGCTTGATTTTGAATAAGTGAGTATGAGTGAGTGAATGAGTGAGTGACTGAGTATGCAACATGTATCAATTACGTTCTAAGATTATTTACACACCACTGACATACGATAAAACAAAACATCGCGTGTGGTATAATTTCTAAGTATAAAAAGCGCCTATCCGCCTTGAGCAAGCGTGGTGATTAATCCTCATTTCTTCATCTCCGTGTGAGAAGAAGCCTTTGCTCAGCTGTGGGTAATTTTAAGCTGTTGATGTGAAATGAAATGAAATGATATTTATTTCTAGTGCGTGTGTGTCTGTGTGTGTGTGTGTGTGTGTGTGTGCGTGTGTGAGGGTGGGTGTGAGGGGGGGTGTGTGTGTGTGTGTATTTGTTACTCACCGGGTTTAGTATAATATTTGGAGAAGACGTCGTCCTTAGCAATGTTGGGGTACAGGAACTGCAGCTGAGTGAGGTCGAGGACGCGGTCGGCCAGGGAGCGGAGCATCAGGTCGCGGGACGTGAACGGCTGGAGGCTGAACACTTCGTTGCCCTCTGTTGGGAGATAAAACTGCAGCTGTAGCCAAATGCCATTTAGCGCTTGTCCACATGTAAAATGCAATTTGTAACATCTACCTACAATGTTAATAATAATGAATGTATACCTACATAACTAAAAATGTTGCAATATCAGTAAGAGACCGCTAAGTATTAAGCACTGTAATAATTTTATAACCATCATCTGTACACTTAGTTGCAATAAACGCTTTGACTTTGACTTTGAGAATAGAAAACCAAATTATATGGAACTAGCTTTTACCCGCGGCTTCGCTCGCGTCACAAAAGGATAAAGAGTAGCCTATGTGACATATTCCAATACACACAGCGCCATCTATACCAATACTTTTGTTTTCCCTCGGGAATATCACATTTTTCCGGGATAAAAAGTACCCTATTATTTAATCAGGACTTCGAACTTTACGTCTGCAAAAATTCAAAGCAATCGGTTTAGTAGTTACTGCGTGAAAGCGGAACAAACAAATAAACAAACAAGCGCACTTTCCGATTTATAATATTAGTAACGATTAGTAAAGATAAAGATTGACGTACATTTAGACACTTGTCAGTGTCATCCCCATACATTTTGATTTCTACTCTCTCTGTAGACAAGCGCTAAAGTGGCGTTTGGCTAAAGGCACTGGTGTTATGTTTTTCAAGTCTTACGGTCGATTTTACCATAAAATGATAATCAAATTGTGTTTGATTGTCTTTCAAATTGCAATCCCTTTAACAATTATCAGAGGTGTTATTTTGTGAACGGAATATATCATTTCTCCCGCCTGGGTGTGGCGGGAGGGAGTGTCAGACTCTTACTGACTAAAAACCACCCCGTTCCTTCTCCTGCACTTCGAGCCGGAGCCCCGGTAACCTTTTACGTTCTTCTTCGTATCTGCATCAGGCCTATTGGGATCCGTGGTGGTCTGATGGCTCTTTGAGGCGCGCGCGGAACGCAACGCGCCGTACGCTCGGGAATTATCAGAGGCCTTTTTTTAAGGGGGGGGGGGGAAATCATCGAATGACTGCTCCCCCCTGGGTGAGGCGGGAGGGAGTGTTAGAATCTTACTGACTAAAAACCACCCCGTTCCTACTCTTGCACTTCGAGCCGGAGCCCCGGTAACTTTTTTCGTTCGTTCTCCGCGGCTCCGTATCGGCATCAGCCCTATTGGGATCCGTGGTGGTCTGATAGCTATTTCTGATCAGAGGTCTAGGACCTCGTCCTTTTTTACAGTCGGTAAAAAATCACAAAACAAAATACAATTTACAAACCAAAGATAAAAATTGCGAAAATTACCATCTACAATAATAGATGACGAACTTACCGCCAACCCATGCGATGGTGATGCCACCTAGCTCGGAGTCCGAGAAGCGAAGTAAGAACGTGCCAGCTGGACACTTGGACAACATCTCCTCGGCTTGCTTCTTTTGGATGAATCCCATGATCAGACTGTGTACGGTAAGAAGGTAGAATTAGAATACTATATATATAAAGCCATGCCCTTAATATAAAAGATGACATGAAAGTCATAGTGAATTGTAGTTTTTAACTTCCAAGAAAAAGTATTGAATTAAACATAACATAACGTGCATAACGTGCATATTACGGCACTTAATGCCACTGTACCGACTTTTCACTTTTTCTGTTATAAGTCCCATGTAATAGGGGGTGAGCCTATTGCCAATATACCGGGCACAATTCCAGACTTCGTGCTACTACTGAGATTATTTATAAAAACCCAGTAATACTTTGTCCGACACGGGAATCGAAACCGAGACACCTTGCCCGGCAGTCGCACTTGCGACCACTAGGCCAATGACACAGTCATATTGAATTGAAATAATTAAAAAAACACCCTTCCTTCAGTCAGCTATAAACTACTTTAAAATACTTACTGATCACACCACAGCGTCCTTAGATAATCCCTGGTCACCTTGACAACCATGTAGAACCACTCCCAGAACGTGAAGTTCCTCTCCGGCAGAGCATCCTTGCAGAACTGCGTCCAGGATACAGGCATAGCATTCAGCTCCATCGTGTTCAGCGGGAGACTGGTCCTGGGGACCGCGCATATACTTTATGTTACATATAGCGTATTGCTCAAATAGGGTATCGATCTTTGTACTATAATAGAAGTTAAGATACGAAACGTTGCTGTAAGGGGCGCAAAAGTTGCTTAAATTGGCGCAAAAGTTGCTTAAATTGGCGCAAAAGTTGCTGAAATGCTAATAGGCACAAAAGTAGCGCAAAAGGGGCGCAGAAGTTGCTTATTTGAGTGCAAAATTCACTTATGAGCGCTTAAGTTACTCATGGGCGCAAAAGTTGCTTAACGGAGCGCTAAGGTTGCTGAAATGCTAATAGGCACAAAAGTAGCTTAAAGGGGCGCAGAAGTTGATTTTATGGGCGCAAAATTCACTTATGAGCGCTTAAGTTACTCATGGGCGCTAAAGTTATTTAAATAGGCGCAAAAGTCACCTGTTAGACACCAAACTTAGTTAAAGGGGCGCAAAAGTTGCTTATATAGGCGCTAAAGTTACTTATGGGGACGTACGGACCCCGAGTGCCCTTATAGAGAAGACGGTACTGGTGACGGTGTATAGGTAAAACGTTTTAAACAAAAATTCCCACACATTTTGAAGAAGAAAATATCCTTATAAACGTCACTGTATACTAAGTTTACCTAAAAATCTTCTCCGCGAGGAACCTGAGGTTATCTTCTGATAGGTCCCCGCCGGTCGCCGAGCAGAATTTGATGCGAAGAGTCTCTGCAAGCTGTCCCCAGGTCACCTGAAAAGAAAATAGACAATTAACTATAAGAATAAGTCATTGAGACAAGCTGTTTTAATATTTGCAATGGATAGCCGATTGTCCACTATCTCGTCTGGTGGTAAGCGATGATGCGGTCTACGATGGTACAATAAAATATTAAAAAATAATCACACTTTCATTCATTGATTTTATGACCGACTTAAACTGTCAAACAACGCAGCCTATTGTTCTTTAATTGTGCCTATAATGCCGGTACTCAAAGAGTTAATTTTAGTAATTTTCTAGCATTTTTTTAAGAAATTATTGTGCTGTTATGGATCTTGTACCATCATAAGCAACCTATTCACTCGGGCCTTGAAGACACCCTTCAAGCAATGAAGATGTGTGGGTGAGATTATACCGGAGACCCAATTACCCCTCCCCAATCTACCCATTGAAAGATTGGTAGTTCGGGGAAATCCTCAATCCTCAAAAATCTGAACAGGTTGCTTATAGGTAGGCGTGCTCCATCTTCGGCCACATAATCGCGCACCACCAGGCTAGATGATTTTTTTTAAGGGGGGAAAATCATCGAATGACTTCTCCCGCCTGGGTAAGACGAGAGGGAGTGTCAGACTCTTACTGACTAATAACCACCCCGTTCCTACTCCTGCACTTCGAGCCGGACCCCGGTAACCCGTTAAGTTCTCCGCGGCTCCGTAGGCAAGATTGTGGGCAAACGTTGACCTATCACGCATAAAAAATCCCCTCTAGTTCTTTGAGTGTCCATGGGCGACGCCTATTGCTTACCATCAGGTGATCCATCGTCCATTAGCCGTGGTATTCCATAAAAATAATGATAAGTCCTTAAAATTATTCCTTTTTCTGCATATCGATGTTACATTGTCCTCAATCACTGAACCAGCTTAATAATATCTTATGTCGTAAGAGCAACTAAAGAACTACACATTAGACAGAGACCGGGCAGCAGCGCTCTCTGATAACCCTGAACCTTTTATACTGTGGTCTCCAACCCGCCTGCCTGCGGATATTATGACAAACCCTCTTATGTAGAGGAGACTCATAGTGCAGTGGACTGTCATGTATGTATGATACATAATGTAACCGAGAATTTTATTATGACAAAATTAAACAATAACCTATGGAGTGCTTGCTCGTTCTTCTACATAGAAATCTATACTTTGGAACTAGGGGACTGACCGACGGACTGATATACATATTTAAATATATTATTTTATTATAGTGACTGCCTCGTTGGCCGAGTGGTCGCAGATGCGGGCCAGGCAAGAGTATCTGGGTTTTAAAAAAATCTCAGTAGTAGCACGGAGTCTGGAATTGTGCTTGGTATATGGCAATAGGCTCACCCCCTATTACATGGGACTCATAACATAAATAGTGATAAGTGGGGATTACATTGTACAGTGGCATTAAGTTCCGTAATGTGCACCTCTGCCTCCCCTCGGGGATAAAATACGTGATGTTATGTGTGTATTTTAAATTAATGGTTATAATGTAAACTAGTGCATGCATATAAATAACTAAAAGGGTACTTGATTACGTATTAATAATTATTATTATAAAAATCTACTAATCCTAAAACCAAATATAATTCAAAACTTATCAGAAATTGCTTTAATCTCTGCCTATCCCCTTGGAGAAGAAAAGACGCTATAATTTCAATTCCAAGAATCGAACCCACTACTTACTAATAAAAAAATCAAAATCTAATACCAAACTAACCTACCCCACTAATAAAAACAATAACCATGCTTGCTTGTAACATTCCCTACATTTCGGACGAACCCGAACACTTTCGGGCCCAACCGGAGCCGTTAACCATTTTCGGGCTCGCCCGAAAGAAGCCGCAAATATTAAAATAAAACGCAAAATAATTTTCATCTTGTATATAGATGTATAGAAATAAATAAAAACCGGTAATTTATATATATTATATCGGTTTTCGCCCTAATGGCTCACTGCTACGACTCACCCGGATTAAATGCACTGGGGTCTGCTCCGGTAATGTACAGAACAGAATATTATCATATTATAATTAAAATTTATAATTATTACAAGCATAGATTATCATTAATCCCATCTATAATAATGTCCAAGAATCAACGTCATGACTATATAATAGACTGCCTCGTTGGCCGAGTGGTCGCAAGTGCGACTGCCGGGCAAGGGGTCTCAGGTTCGATTCCCGGATCAGGCAAAGTATTACTGGGTTTTTCAGTACGGAGTCTGGAAATGGGCCCGTATATGGCAATAGGCTCACCCTCTATTACATGGGACTCGTAACATTAGTGAAAAGTTGGTGTTACATTGTGCAGTGGCATTAAGTGACGTAATATGCCTGTCTTTTATGGGGGCTAAAATGCTATATTGTAGAAAATACATTGTCTCGCATCGATCTACGTTCCCGGCATACCACGGGTTAATGCATTTTACATTTGAGGGAGGAAAATCATCCAATGACTTCTTCCTCCTTGGGTTAGGCGGGAGGGAGTGTCAGACTCTTACTGACTAAAAACCACCCCGTTCCTACTTCTGCTTTTCGAGCCGGAGCCCCGGCACCCCCATACGTGGTGGTCTGATGGCTCCCTGAGCGCGCGCGGAACGCGACGCGCCGTACATACAGTACACAGGGTCTGACATTTTACACCCTACGCCCATCATTCATCATCTACTTTACTACCACTATTTATCTAGTTTAGACTAAAAAACTACGATTATTATAATTAATGTATCATGTCGTGGTGGCCCGGAGGTTTAAGACTTATCATGCATAAGAATGCGGGTTCGAAACCTACCAACGGCAAGTACCAATGTGACTTTTTCCGAGTTATATGTACATTCTAAGATTATCTAGACACCACTGACAAACGGTGAAGGAAAACATCGTGAGCTTATGATTTCTAGGTATAAGATTGAAATCGCCAAACCGCATTCAGCAAGCGTGGTGGTTAATGCTCAAGCCTTCTCCGTGTGAGAAGAGGCTTTTGGTCAGCAGTGGACACTTATAGGCTGTTGATGATGACGATTATACATAAGGCTTAAGAATCTGATTTACACCCTAAAAACCGCTGTCGCTGATTTTGTGGCGACATGAAATTCATTACAATTGAAAAAAATTACTACAGACTATAGTTAGTTTATTATTAGTATACTACAAACTATGTTTATTTCTTAAACAATTATTTTAATCCTAACAATGACATTTTAATCTATGTTTAAAGGTCTTTTGTAAAATTAAGTCAACGAGGATCAACATTTAAACTGTCAAACACCGCGAGGACACCGGTGACCGCAACCTATTGTTCTTTAATTGTGTCTATAATGACGGTACTCAAAGGGTTAAACAGATAAACTAAGACATAGGGGAATGGCACCCGAAAGCGGCGATCATTTTAATATATTTTACCACTAGCAACCCGCCCTGGCTTCGCACGGGTACAATATGCATGTATTATACATATAAACCTTCCTTAAGAATCACTGTATCCATTAAAAAAACCGCATCAAAATCCGTTGCGTAGTTTTAAAGATCTAAGCATACATAGGGACAGACAGACGGCTGATAGCGACTTTGTTTTATACTATGTAGTGATTAATACCAATTCACTGCATGCAATCAGATTTTGGAATATCTACGCGAATGAATGCATGCATACTGGACAACACATTAGCGAATGACAAATGGGTTTTTTAAGGGACAAGCTCGCCACAACCTCCCAAAACCGCTGCAACGCTGTAAGCCAGGATCTACCGTAGATACAACCATGAAAACACCGGAACACTGAAGTCCGGCGCGTCCCAGGGACATGAATAACTGTCTTGGTTCCCGCATGAAGTGAATCAGAAGATATTATAAGAGGAGAAGAAGAAAAACGATAGTTTCCACTTCCCTCGGTGAATTACTGCAGGAGACAGAGTGAATTAAGCCTAAAGGCACAAAGAAAAGAGACTGTACAACTGGGTGAAGTCCAGTCGCCAAGCACCACGGAAATTTGACTAAAATCTAAGTGGGTCCTATGTGTGAGCTGTTATACTTGCTTCCAATAATAGGTATAGCAAAAGCGCATAAACGCACGGAAATTTGTTATAGATTCCACAAGGTCAGTATAATAAGCTGTACCTGACGAAAGAATTAAATTATTTAACATAGTGTTACGTTCATACTGCCAGAGATCACACTCCCAGTGTATGTGATGGGCGGACTGCTCGTATTGCAACTCCGCTATCGAACATTGGCACCATGGTGAATCAATAAGTTTAAATGAGAACAATTTGCTTTTAAACTTGCCGTGGCCAGTAAGAAATTGGGGACAAATCCTTACTAATATTATAAATCGGAAAGTGAGTTTGTTTGTTTGTTCCGACTTCACGCCGTAACTACTAAACAGATTGCATTGAATTTTTGCAGACGTAAAGTTAGTAGTCTGGATTAAATAGGGTACTTTTTATCCCGAAAAAAATTGATATTCCCGAGGGAAAACAAAAGTATTGGTATAGATGGATCTGTGTGTATTGGTATATGTCACATAGGCTACTTTTTATCCTTTTATGACGCGAGCGAAGCTGTGGGTAAAAGCTAGTGGATTTATAAACCACGGTTTATAACATAAATAGTGAAGTCTCAACGTGTTCTAGAGTGGAGACCGCGTCTAGGCAAACGCAGTGTAGGGCGCCCTCCAGCTAGGTGGAGGGACGACATCTGCAAAGTGGCTGGCAGTGGTTGGATGAGAAGAGCTGAAGACCGAGCTCAGTGGCGTGCCATAGGAGAGGCCTATGTCCAGCAGAGGACGAATACGGGCTGATGATGATGATGAGTGTAAAGTGGGTGTTACATTGTACAGTGGCATTGAGTGCTGTAATGTGCACCTCTGCCTACCCCTTCGGGGTTAACCTCTCGCGTGTTTTTTTAACTTCAACTCTCTCGTACACCCGTGTGTACGAGACAGTTGATTGCCCATCGCGCAATTGTACACACGGGTGTACGAGAAACGCGCACCGATTGGATATTTTTTCTGTGACGTATATTTTCAAGTTTGCAACCCGTTCTTTATTTGATTGAACAGAATAGTTAATTCGCTTTTCTATTAAAATATTTACCCGTGGTACGAGAGGCGCGCGAGAGGTTAAAACGCGGGGTTAAATTACCCACGGCTTTGCCAGCGTATTCCTGTTTTATCTCATGGGAGGATTTAATGGGGATAAAAAGTCTCCTATCACCTAAGTCAGCACATACCCTGCCTGTATACCAAATTTCATCAACATCCGTTCAGAAGTTTCAGCGTGGACTGCCTCGTTGGCCGAGTGGTCGCAAGTGCGACTGCCGGGCAAGAGGTCTCGGATACGATTGCAGGGTCGGGCAAAGTATTATTGAACTTTTTTGAAATATCTCAGTAGTAGCACGGAGTCTGGTATTGTGCCCGGTATATGGCAATAGGCTCACCCCCTATTACATGGGATTCATAACATAAATAGTGAAAATAAGTGTTACATTATACAGTGGCATTAAGTGCCGTTACCGTGCATCTCTACCTACCTCTTCGGGGGTCTTAAAATTCTCAGTAGTAGATATCTACTATATAAAAATAAGTCGGGTTTTCCTTCCTGACGCTATAACTCCAGAACGCACGAACCGATTTCCACGGTTTTGCATTCGTTGGAAAGGTCTCGGACTTCGTGAGGTTTATAAAATATAAAAAAAAAGGTTTCTTCATCTTTTAATCACCAAACGAAATGTTACATAAAACGAAGCCATCTGGTGGCGAAACGGAGTTCGCCGGGTTTGCTAGTACTTCATATTATAAAACTGAACAGTTCGTTTAAACACGCTAATCTCCAAAACTACAGCTTCGAATTAAATAATTATTTTTGTGTTGAATTATCCATTTATAGAGGAAAGCTAAAGGCCTTATACATCACGCTACGACCAAAGAAATAGGTAGTATTTCACAAAAAATAAATAACTTGCCTTATCCGGTACAGCGAAAGGCACCCGTCCTGGTGGGCTGAAGGCATTGTCCCATGTGACAGTAGCCCAGCCGTGCGGCTCCTGGTTGCCGTGGACAATCACCACCACTGGCAAAGATAGCGTCCAGACCTGGGGATTGACAAAATTAGGATTAGATGGGTTGGGTAGTCGTTTCCTGAAGTTAGGTTCAAAGGCCTCTTCTCACACGGAGAAGGTTTGGCATTAATCACCACGCTTGCTCAACGCAGGTTGGCAATTTCAAACTTATAATTAGAATTTATAAGCCCAGGTTTCCTCACGATGTTTTCCTTCACCGTTTGTCAGTGGTGTCTAAAAACCTTAGAAAGTACATGTAACTCGGAAAAAGTCACATTGGTACTTGCCGTTGGTAGGTTTCGAGCCCGCACCCTCGTGCATGAGAAGCAGGCGTCTTCAACCTCCGGGCCACCACGACATTACCAAAGTATGGTTTAATTAAACTGTCAAACACCGCGAGGACACCGGTGACCGCAACCTATTGTTCTTTAATTGTGTCTATAATGACGGTACTCAACGAGTTAATTAAAATCCTTACTAATATTATAAATCTGAAAGTGAGTTTGTTTGTTTGTTTGTTTGTTCCACCTTCACGCCGTAACTACTCAACCGATTGCTTTGAATTTTTGCAGACGTAAAGTTAGAAGTCCGGATTAAATAATAGGGTACTTTTTAACCCGGAAAAAATTGATATTCTCCAGGAAAAACAAAAGTATTGGTATAGATGGCGCTGTATGTATTGGTATATGTCACATAGGCTACTTTTTATTCTTTAGTGACGCGAGCGAAGCCGCGGGTAAAAGTTAGTACAAAATAATTCGCCACTGACCTGGAACACCAGCTCTCCTCCACCAACGTTGAACTGAGATTGGAACAGCAAAGTCAGCTTCTCATCCATCACGCTTTCCGTACCTTTCTTCTCAGCACGCTTGATTTTACGGAGTTGCATGTTGCTGGTGATTAATAGAGAAATTTTTGTTAATCACCATGAAAAAAAATTTTGTTTTTAAGCTTGTAAACTGTTAGTAGATCTGTTAATACTACTCATTATCACTAATCACCACATCACAAAATGGTATAATATTGATTTGTAACTTGAATTCTTAAATATATCGTCCACAGACGGGTTCAAAAGACAACATTAATTAATCACCACCACAAAAAATCGACAAAAATCAGAGTAACTCGCGATAAACTTCAACATAAACATCCCAAAACACATAAAATCCAAAAATTCACTAATCCTCACTAATCCCCAAAATCACCACTTCAAAAAATCTTACCGGAAGCTGACGCTAAGCTGCCTGCTGGTTGGCTGGTACTCCATAGAGCCGGTATTGTTCAATATATCACCACACTCCACCGGCTGCTTGCCTTTACCGGCTTGGGTCTCGCTCTTTAGAAGCAATTGAGCTTGTTGTTCGGATATTATTACGACCTGATGACAAATATACGTTTTTAATAATTTAAGTGTGAGAGAGCCATGTTTCGGCACGAATGGGCCGGCTCGACCGGAGTGATACCACGGTCTTACAGTACACTGGCGTGAAGCAACGCTTGCGTTGTATTTCGTCGTGCGAATGAGGTTACCGGAGGTCCAATTACCCCCCTCACAAATTTCCCCAATCCCCGAATCCCCAACAATCCTCAAATTCCTAATCCCCAAAAGGCCGGTAACGCACTTGTAACGCCTCTGGTGTTCCGTGTGTCCATGGGCGACGCCGATTGCTTACCATCAGGTGATCCGTCTGCTCGTTTACCGGCTTATGCCATAGAAAAGTAAGTTTGGGAGCACTTTTAGCATGATAATGTTAAATGAGTATAACTTTTATCCGCGAAGTGGTAGGCAGAGGTGCATATTACGCCATTTAAGCCACTGTACAATATAACACCCACTTTTCACTATTAATGTTATGAGTCCCATGTAATAGGGGGTGAGCCTATTGCCATATACCGGACACAACACAATTCCAAACCCCGTGCTACTACTGAGATTAAAAAAAACCCAGTAATTCTTTGTCGGACCCGGGAATCGAACCCGAGACCCTTTGCCAGGCAGTCGCACTTGCGACCACTCGGCCAACGAGGCAGTCTCAGTCGAGGCAAGCGAGTCAATCAGTATTAAATTGTAATAAAAACACAAATACTCACGCTGACTCGGGGCGGCGTCATGTACACGTTGAGTTGACCTCCGACCAGTAAACGTACTGTAGCCGTGAAGCTGAGGACAATATACAACAAATTAATATCTACATAAAGAAATAAGGTTTCTTTATTTATTTTCTACGGACCTATGGACCACCAAAAATTTACACACAACATAAACATTGAAAAACAAAAAAAAAAAGAAAACAATATAAAAACATAAAATAACAAATTAAAAAAAAACAACAATAAAGCAAAAAAAAACATAAAAAAAAGCAAAATAAAAGAGACAGGGACTCAGTATAAGCTGGGCACAGTAAGTACCCAACACTGGTTTTCAGTTGGCACCCCTGCAGTGACGCACGGACGGAAGCAACAAAAATTATTTAAAGGAAAATAATAGGAATACATAAGACACATGTTAAAACAATAAAAGAAAAGGGAGATATTTAAACACAGACCTCTGTGTGTGGACTCAGTGATCAACTGGGTGGCAATAAACTGGGCCACGTGGACCAGTTGTACATAATTAATTATGCCTACTATTAATTTCAAATAGGAAAGCGCACTCTAATTTCGTAACGGCTGTAGATACTGTATTTAAGTAAAAACAAAATGGTACCTACAAGGTAAATATTTATTCTATTTGAAGTTACTGAAACAATCTGTATCTGACTGTACTGTATACTTTCGGCCCACTTAACCACAGCAAATTAAATAATAAAATCACGTCCGCAAAATCAAAGCGCGTTCGGCCCAGTTGGCCACAAAAATAGTAGTAGGCATAATTAATTATGTACAACTGGTCCACGTGGCCCAGTTTATTGCCGCCCAGTTGATCACTGAGTCTGTGTGTGCACATTGTGCGATAAATTAATAAATAAATAAAAAATAAGTATACATACATAAACTAGAATACTGAAACGTTACTTAATTTTAAGTCATGCTTAAATATCGTGCCATCTCTGTCATTTTACAAAGAATTTTTGGAGACAGAACTATACTTAAGCACGACTTAAAATTAAGTAGCGTTTGTGTATTTCGACATCTGTCGGTAAAGTAGAAGTTTATTTAGAAGGATGATAGATGGAGCTACCGGGGCTCCGGATCGACGTGCAGGAGAAGGAACGGGGTGGTTTTTAGTCAGTAAGAGTCTGACACTCCTTCCCGCCTCACCCAGGCGGGAAAAGGCATTGGATGATTCTCCCACCTCAAAAAAAAGGAACTACACATTTGACAGAGACCGTGCCGTGCCGTAAGGTTACCGGAGGACCGTATTGGACCTCCGGTAACCTCACTCACACGACGAAACACAACGAAAGAGTTGTTTCTTTACTTTCACTATGGTTTACCTATATAGTGTGGCGACACATGCCACATGTCAACGGATGACGTCACAAGAATCCTACATCGCACATGCAAAGTTTACAAGCGAATAAACACGGATAGAAAATCCCAACGAACAACTGTTGGGCAGAAAGCCCGCCAGGCACGATCACCTCGCTTGGTCGGAGGATCCTCCTTTTCCGATCTTAGGGAACTATACTCTCTGTTCCCTAAAATAGTATACCTCACCCAGGCGGGAGAAGTCATTCGATGATTTTCCCCCTTAAAAAAAAAAAATAAGTCCCCCTCACTCCGTACCATGATCTAAACCACGCGAAAGGTCGCCATCGCCATGTGTAGTTCCTTAGTCGGGTATACGACGCTCGCGTAAAGAGATAAGGTAAGGTTAGTTTGTAAACTCACCGGGTGTTGGTCTTCATAACCTGCGGCGGTTGTTTCTCGATCACGAACGTCGATGTCACCAGAGTGGACAACAGTCCTGTCACCTGTTACAAAAAAAACATACATTTTATATTTATTATTTTATTTATAACTAGCTTTTGTTTTTCTCCCGTTCCCGTAGGATTTTCAGGATTTTTTCTGTCTTAAGAACCTTCTCCTAATAATAACAAATACAAAAAAAAAATCACCCAAATCGGTCAAGCCGTTTTCCTGCTATGTCGTGACAACGAAAAACGGGTTTCATTTTTCTATATATATATAGACTAGCGACCCGCCCCGGCTTTGGAAAGATGCAATATGCATGTATTATACATGTATAAACCTTCCTTAAGAACCACTGTATTAAAAAAAACCGCATCAAAATCCGTTGCGTAGTTTTAAAGATCTAAGCATACATAAGGACAGACAAACTGCAGATAGTGACTTTGTTTTATACTACGTAGTGAAATAAAAATAATATATACTAATAATTTGTAGTTTATTCACCTTTTTTACTGGCATCAAAAAGAAAATAAAGTCCTGTATGTATGTGTGGGAGAGCCATGCTTCGGCACTGCTGGGCCGGCTCGACCGGAGTGATACCACGGCCTCACAGAAAACCGACGTGAAGCAACGCTTGCGTTGTTTTTCGTCGTGTGAGGACCGGAGGCCCAATTACCCCTTCCCCCCTTTCCCAATCCCCCAACAATCCTCAATTTCCTAACGCCCAAAAGGCCGGTAACGCACTTGTAACGCCTCTGGTGTTCCGTGTGTCCATGGGCGACGCCGATTGCTTACCATCAGGTGATCCGCATTCTCGCTTTTTTTTTATATATTTGATGGGTCGACATTTGCCCACTATCTCGCGTTGTGGTAAGCGATGATGCGGTCTACGATGGAGCACGTCGTCCCATTGTTTACCGGCTTATCCCATAATAAAGAAGTTTCATACCTGTTTGCTCATCTCATCCAACATTTCAGTTAGATTTACCAGAGACCCAATTACCCCTCCCCCTTTTCCCAATCCCTGAATCCCCAACAAACCTCAATTTCTTAATGCCCAAAAGGCTGGTAACGCACTCGTATTGCCTTTGGTGTTCCAGGTGTCAATGGGAGACGCCGATTGCTTACCACCAGAGGGCCAAGCACGAAAAACTATCGCGTTCGTACCGTAACAGTATCGAGCGAGTTAAGCGTTCTGGGTGCTTACTCTTGAAACCAATCTCAATGTCAATGCAATTTCAATCCAATAAAATCTCAATACTTATTCAATGTCAAAACTATACAACCACAATCGTAGCTGTTAATATAGCATTCAGAGTACGGAATATAAAGACAAACTCAATACCATTTAGTTCATTCAATATCCACGCAATACGGATGCAATGGACGCCAATGTTGCAACTCAAGAGTACGAAATTTCGCAATACCAATGTCGAGCGATCGGAATTGGATTCAAGAGTAAGCCCACTGATTGGTTGGTTCACTTGAGCCGGCCAATCAGAGCGCCGAACGCGCTCGATACTGTTACGTTACTAATACGATAGTTATTCGTGCTTGGCACTCAGGTAATCGTCTGCCCGTTTACCGGGTTATCCTATAAAAAAAAAGTTTCATACCTGTTTGCTCATTTCATCCAGCATCTCAGCTAGATGCGGCTGCCGCAGCTCGACGATGGTCTTGGTGTTGATGCGGGCGACATTGTTGACTTGTTGCCGGGTCGTCCAGATCAGGTCGGCCAGGAGTTCACACCACTCTTGTATGGTATTCAGGTTGGATTGCATTGGAACGCCGTTACCGCTTAGTTGCTGTTCGCGTTTCCATCTGGGGAAGAAATTGGTAATATTTACTTTTTTTTTTACGTAGCTTCACCTAGTTTCACTGACGGACTGACTGACAGACTATTATTTATTTTGTATTTGTTGACGTTTTTTTTTTTTTTTTATAATTTATGGGGCGACGTTTGACCACTATCTCACCTGTTGGTAAGCGATGATGCGGTCTACGTTGGAGCACGTCGTCCCATAAGCAACCTATTCACTCGGGCCTTGAAGACTCCCAGGTTATACCCTTCAGGAAATACAGACTCTGGCAAAGAATTCCACTCTTTAGCAGTACGCACAAGGAAGCTTGAAGCGAAGCGCTTCGTGCGTGTGGGCGGAACATCTACCATGAATCGGTGACGCTTCGCGGATTGTCTTGTGGTACGATGATGGAAAGGACTAGGGGGAATCAAGTTGTGCAATTCCCCCGCACACTCCCCGAAATGTATCCGGTAGAAAACCGAAAGGCTTGCAACCAACAATAATAATGTCGATCGATCGGAATTGGTTTCAAGAGTAAGAAAAGATAATAGCTTCATAAACCACAAACTAACAAGAAAAAGGTGAAAAAAAACATTCTAGGTCCCCCCTCCCCTCCTACTTACTTGATAAGTTCCTCATCCAGCACCTGGCTCTGCAGCTGTCGAAGGTTGGCGATATTCTCCTTCATATGATCCACCAGCTCCATTTGAGACTGGCTTATTTGTGCAACCTGGAATTAAGGTGATAATAGAAGTTTCGGGTAGGTTCGATCGGTTTCGGAGTTAAACGGGAGTCCATGACCATTTTCGAGGATACAAAAAGTATGACATTTCGGGTCCTGTAATTTGTGAACGGCAATTCCGTGTTTTCTTTGCTGTCTTTTCTAAAAACCATTTCAAGTTCGAAGCCGAAGTTTAAAAGTATTTTAACATAACATAACATAACATCACGCCTTTTTATCCCCGAAGGGGTAGGCAGAGGTGCACATTATACCACTGTACAATGTAACACCCACTTTTCACTATTTATGTTATGAGTCCCATGTAATAGGGGGTGAGCCTATTGCCATATACCGGGCACAATTCCAGACTCCGTGCTACTACTGAGAATATTTAAAAACCCAGTAATACTTTGCCCGACCCGGGAATCGAACCCGAGACCCCTTGCCCGGCAGTCGCACTTACGACCACTCGGCCAACGAGGCAGTTTAAAAGTATTTTCAGTTTTGAAATTCTCAATAACAAAAGATTTTTCTTCTATCAGAATAAATAATCTTTAATTACATAGCCAATGTTAAAATTATAGTGTTACTAGCGACCCGCCCCGGCTTCGCACGGGTGCAATAGTCATGTATCATACATACAAACCTTCCTTAAGAATCACTCTATCTATTAAAAAAAACCGCGTCAAAATCCGTTGCGTAGTTTTAAAGATCTAAGCATACATACGGACATACAGCGGAAGCGACTTTGTTTTATACTATGTATTGATATTGATATGACATGGTTTTTTTTTTAAGGGGGGAAAATCATCGAATGGCTGCTCCCGCCTGGGTGAGGCGGAAGGGAGTGTCAGACTCTTACTGACTAAAAACCACCCCGTTCCTTCTCCTGCACGTCGAGCCGGAGCCCCGGTTACCCGTTAGGTTCTCCGCGACATATGACATGGTTTAAATATAATAATAATTTTTAACTATAAGTTTGAAATCGCCAACCCGCTATGAGCAAGTGCTGTGATTAATGCTCAAACTGAAAAGAGGCTTTGCTCAGTGGGCACTTATAGGCTGTTTATGTTGAATAGACTCTCTGTGAGTAAGAAACCAATTTTTATGCACGGATAAATTATTCTTTGTTTCTTTCTTTTCTTTAAAAACGTTGTCCCACACTAGGATTTTCTACTATGTCTTGGGCGCGTTTTACAAACATACAAGTTCACATACACATAATACCCAGACCCGGAACAACAATTTGTGGATCACACAAAGACTTATTCCGTGCGAGAATCGAACATGCGACACGTTGCGCGGCAGCCAGTTGCCCAGCCACCGTGCCAATCGTGCAATCGCTATACTAATTACTACACATAGACATATTTCACACACACTATTCATGGACGAGCTTAAAGCTATTAAAAAGATTTGTCTCAGTTTTTGTGAAAGTCTCTGAAGTCTGTGTTGAATTGTATAATTAAATGTTTTGTTTTCATTTTACTGTTATATTTCTTTTTTGTCTAATTGTCTGATTTTTCTTTATGTTTTTTAATTGAATTTTAATTGTATTTTTTTTAATGTGATGTTTATTTACGTGTTTCATTTTTTTTCGTTTGCTGTTATTGTAACCGTTTGATTCTCTTTGATTTCTCTTTGTATGTGTGTTAATGTAATTGGTGTAAAGCCGTGTTAACATCACAATAATAAATAAATAAATAGACACATTTAGATTAATAATAAAAACATTATAACGTACAAGAGCGTTGAGCTTTCTCTCCGTCTCTTCAATCTGGACGCGCAGGCAGGCCACTAGGTCACGGCGCTCATTCGTCATCGATTGTTGAAGGTAGTTCATATGTCCTGCGGGATAAGGGTCATTTTGATATGGAAGCTGTATATATTAGAAGTGGGCGTAGGAGAATTAGATGTTATGACATAACATCACGCCTTTTATCCCCGAAGGGGTAGGCAGAGGTGCACATTATGCCACTGTATACAATGTAACACCCACTTTTCACTATTTATGTTATGAGTCCCATGTAATAGGGGGTGTTATGATTTTGAGAATAAGGCTTATTCAGCTACATATTTGAAGCGTTATATTTGGAAGTCGTTCAGTTCATACGTCCTATGGAATAAGGGTCATACATAACATCACGCCTTTTATCCCCGCAGTAATAGGGGGTGAGCCTATTGCCATATACCGGGCACAGTTCCAGACTCCGTGCTACTACTGACATTTTTTTTGTAAAACCCAGTATTACTTTGCGCGACCCGGGAATCGAACCCAAGACTCCTTGCCCAGCAATCGCACTTGCGACCACTAGGCCAACGAGGCTGTCAACACATGTTACTCTCTATGCTCACGGACTTATGCACTCTATCTATTAAAAAAACCGCATCAAAATCCGTTGCGTAGTTTTAAAGATCTAAGCATACATGGGGCAGACAGACGGCGGATAGCGACTTTGTTTTCATTATAAATGATTAAAACAATTTCTGTTATCGAGCACACCGCTTTATATCTCACTAGTTTTTGGCAAAGTGAAAGAGATAATAAAAAACACATAGACAATACAAAACTACAATAGAGGGATAGTCATAGACTACAAAGTGGGATTAAATTCTATTACAAAGAATAAACTATTATTTCGATATAAATAAACAACAGTTTTATACTATGTAGTGATATTATCACCATAATTATATATATAGATTATTAATAATATTAAGAAAGTCGTGTTAGTTACACTATTTATAACTCAAGAATGGCTAAATCGATTTGGATGAAAATTGGTGGGGAGGTAGCTTAGAACCAGGAAACGGACATAGGATACTTTTTACCCAATTCTTTTTTTTACTTGTTACCGAAAATCAAGAACGGGAACGGGAATTACCGGGATTGCGCGTACGAAGTCGCGGGCAGAAGCTAGTTTCAAGTAAAACTAATCTGAGTATAATTCAATAATCGACCAACAAAACACTGACCTTTGTTCTTCAAGCACTCGTGGTACTGAAGCGAGAAGGATTCAATGTTAGCTTGGAGACTGCGGATCTCCTCACCGACCATGCTGACCTTCTGGCGGACTGTTTGCAGACCGGTTATGAGCTGTGGACAAAAAATTATATATTACTAGCGGACCCAACAGACGTTGTCCTGCATATCCACTTGAATGTATAAACAAAAATTCATTCAAATTAGTTCAGCTGTTTAGGATAAGTAACCTAAACACGACTGCAGCGCCATCTGCCGGGCTGATTTGTGAATCTAAACCATTCCCAGATCCCCTTGGACACACACAAAAAAATTCATCAAAATCGCTTCAATCGTTTGAGAGAAGTTCAGTGACATACGCACTCACAGAAGAATTATATAATTATATAATGAACTAGCTTTTACCCGCGGCTTCGTTCGCGTCACAAAAGAATAAAAAGTAGCCTATGCGACATATACCAATACACACAGCGCCATCTATACCAATTCTTTTGTTTTCCCTCAGGAATACCAAAATTTTCCGGAATAAAAAGTACCCTATTATTTAATCCAGACTTCTCATTTTACGTCTGCAAAAATTCAAAGCAATCGGTTTAGAAGTTACGGCGTGAAAGCGGAACAAACAAACAAACAAATCGATCGGAATTGGATTCAAGAGTAAGGCCCCAGGTGATAATTTATCACCGATCCGATGACACCGAATTTCGATCGATCGACATTGGTATTGTGAAATTTCGTATTTATTTGAATAATTATTGAGGTTTTATAGGATTGCAATTGCATTGACATTGAGATTGGTTTCAAGAGAATATACACTCTCACCTATAGACACTCAGCACTATCATAACATGTCCACCTCTGCCTACCCCCTCAGAGAACAAACATAATACAAACAAAAAACAAACGAATAACATCACGCCTTTTATCCCCGAAGGGTTACGGCACTTAATGCCACTGTACAATGTAGCACCCACATTTCACTATTTATGTTATGAGTCCCATGTAATAGGGGGTGAGCCTATTGCCATATACCGGGCACAGTTCCAAACTCCGTGCTACTACTGAGATTTAAAAAAATATCCCAGTAATACTTTGCTCGACCCGGGAATCGAAACCGAGACCCCTTGCCCGGCAGTCGCAATTGCGACCACTCGGCCAACGAGGCAGTCAGAAAACAAAATGGCGTAATAAAAGGAGGGCGTAAACATCACAGACAGTTTATATGTAATATAAATATTAAAATTATCAAAATACAAACAGTAGTTCACCGATATTGTTATCTATCTATATCGGAAACGATATCAGTATTTTGGTTATCAACAAATATACTGTATAAAATGTGTATTTAGGAACGATCGCATTACGTACCTATAATATTATTATAGTGCATAGATAATCTTTATATATATAGTTCTTCTGTGAGTGTGTATGTCACTGAACTTCTCTCAAACGACTGGACCGATTTTGATGAAATTTTTTGTGTGTGTTCAAGGGGATCTGGGAATGGTTTAGATTCACAAATCAGCCCGGCAGATGGCCTGCAGTCGATGTTTAGGTTATTTATCCTAAACAGCTGAACTAATTTGAATGAATTTTTGTTTATACATTCAAGTGGATATATACTGACATACACTGGCCAGATTGGTGATATATTAAAGAAGGGCAAAATTAAAAGTACCCTTAACCGACGAGCATGCATGAAAACATTGATGACTGTTGATAAAGCGAAAGAGATGTGTGGGAATCGTAGTAATTGGCGTTCCATATTCTCTGCCTACCCCCATGGGAGACAGGCGTATGGATAATCCCAACCAGTAATATAAATGCGAAAATATATTTTTTTTTAATGGGACAAGCCCGCCCCAACCTCCCCAAGAGCTGAGCCCCGGCCTATTGCGCTGCGACGCTCCATAATATTCTTTTTATGTTTATTGTAGAGGTATTGTTCTCTACATATGTATCGTAGCGTAATAAACGGTTTTTCTTTCTTTTCTTTCATCCTTAATCCTTAATCCTTAACTAATATTATAAATCTGAAAGTGAGTTTGTTTGTTTGTTCCACTTTCACGCCGTAACTACTAAACCGATTGCTTTGAATTTTTGCAGACGTAAAGTTAGAAGTCTGGATTAAATAATAGGATACTTTTTAACCCGGAAAAATTTGATATTCCCGAGGAAAAACAAAAGTATTGGTATAGATGGCGTTGTGTGTATTGGTATATGTCGCATAGGCTACTTTTTATCCTTTTGTGACGCGAGCGAAGCCGCGGGTAAAAGCTTGTTCTTTCATATAAGGCACTCACCTCGCTGTACTTTCTCTCCGTCTGAGGCTGGGCTACGTATGGAGTACCCATAGCATTCTGAATGACGTCCATCTCCAGCGCCAGCGAGCGGCGCATGTACGCATACAGCTCGTGCGGAGCGTGGCTGTTGACAATCAAAATCAAACGTTGAAGATCAAAGTCAAAGTCATGATCAAAATCAAAATGGAAAGAGACCAAATTTAAAATCGAAGATGGACATCAAAATTTAAGACAAGATCAAACGCTACATCAATTTAAAGGTCAAGATCAAAATCAAAAGCTATTTCAATGTCAAAGTCACGGTTAAAATAAATACAAGATCAAAATTTTAGTCAAAAATTACATCAAAATCAAATTTAATGCACAGCTTCATAGTTCAAACTCAATCCTCAAATAATAGACATAAAATTCGAAGCAAACTTTGACTATCAAAATAAAATACCACTATACTACTGAAAAAAATCAAAAAGGGAGATCAAAGTCAAAATCAACTTTGATTTTCAAATAAAATTAAATCAAATATCTTTTCGTTTGCCTAAGAAGAAAACAAAATCAAATACCACTTTCCATGTATTTCAGTAAACAAATAACAACTTAATAAGAAATAAAATTTTGAATTCAGCAAAACGGATAAAGCTCAATTTTCAATGTATAATTATAAATTTCAACAGAAATTAAGATTCACAGAATTATTCTATAAACCACATCAAAATATATTTCCTGTGAATTCTATAAATCATATTTCTGCATAAAACTATACCAGCTTTCCACTAACGGCTTTGCTTATAAAGAATTTAAAATATTACCTTCTAATAATTCCCAATTCTGTACAAATATTGAGCTAACAAAATCATTACTAAATAAAAACTAAAAAAAAAAACAGTTTTAAATTTTAATCATAACAAAACATAACATTACTCTTTTTAACCCCGAAGGAGTAGGCAGAGGTGCACATTACGGCACTTAATGCCACTGTACAATGTAACACCCACTTTTCACTATTTATATTGAGTCCCATGTAATAGGGGGTGAGCCTATTGTCATATACCGGGCCATTTCCAGACTCCTCCTCATGCTGAGATTTAACCCATATATCCCCAAGCGGTCACCGGTGACCGCTCTCCACTAACTACATTATAAACCTTATTACCAATGTTTAGAGACTACTTTTATATAAACAAATTTAGGGGATGATTTTCAACAATTTCAATGGTTAAAAAGAACCAGTAATACTTTCCCAACCCGGGAATCCACTCGGCTAATGAGTTTTAATCATATTCCTCATTATTAATGAGCCTGACCTCGATATGTTTACTAGTAGGCAGTACAAAGTTCCATCATCGGACCAGCTCGATGGCACCATAATATTGTATTGTACATAATACTACACAATTGCCAAGTTTCACGATGATACAACAATTACAATTATCAGATTCTTAGATTTTCTTACATAGTTTTTTATCCTTCAACCTAATAAAAGCATGCTAAAGTGTATCCTATGTTAGTTCGGGTAAACATGACTTTCTGATGGTAAGAGAATTACAGCAGGACCTATTTAATCCGAACCCCTCTGTAATCCCAACGCCCCCGCGCGTTTTGAAATTACGAGACAAAGCATTTTATTTGTCATTAAACACCACACGACAACCCAAAATACTGGATTAAACTACTGAACTGACCAAAATACTGAAAACGTTGAATAAAATATGTAACGTTTATAGATGTATTTGTTTATTTATGTACCTATTAAGTAATTTTATTCACAAAAATACCCTTATCATCTATACCCCTACAATCCGAACGCTCCAGTAATCCGAGCGGAGCTAAAATTTTCAGAGTTCGGATTAAAGAGGTCCTGCTGTAATCATATTGGTTCAGTAGTTCGATGCCTATTCAATATTTTCCCTTTATAATTCTTAGGTATAAAATACACATAAGATTACAATTATGAACAATTTCATGTCAGTTTTACCTTATTATGTTTTCATGTAAACACAGCTACACATCAAAGTATACAAAACCAGTTTATCCTGGTGTCGCATCGCATCATCTTACCGAACATTTAACGTTTAGTTTATACTGGTTATGTAAAGCTTGATGTGTAGCCGTGTGTTAATTTACTGCCTATGAGTGGCCACTGCTGAGCAAAGGGCTCTTTTCTCACACGAGAAGGCTTAAGCGTTAATCACCACGCTTGCTCAATGCAGGTTGGTGATTTCAAACTTATAATTAGAAATTATAAGCTCAGGTTTCTCACGATGTTATCCTTCACCGTTTGTCAGTGGTGTCTAAATAATCTTAGAAATGCATGAGAAGCCAGTCTTAACACCTCCGGGCCACCACGATTTTCATGTATACAAAAACAAATTTATTTTATTTTCATGGATAAAATAATTTAATTTCATGATAAATAAAAGTAAGGCAGATAATGCTAGGTAGGTGTCACACCAGTCTCTAAAATGTATTGTAACAGGTGTTGCACCGTGGAGCTCCGGAGCAGGTCTCTTATAGAGGACCCGGTGCCTTCATAAACGTGTTGAGTGCGGCCACCGGAGTGGTTTTAGTGAGGTAAAAATACCACGCTGCCTAATCTTTTATCCCCAAAAAACTAAGTGCCTTTTAAAGGTTTCACCCCATCATCAAAAAAGAGTCCAATCCTGTGAGGACGTAGTCTGACTCTGGTCGAGCAAGCCCATTCATAACGAAGCATGACTCAACCACAATATTTAACACTGATTTCTCTTTACAGATAACCTAGCCGTCATGTTCAGAGGCAAGGACTCGGATTACAAACCAACTAATGTTAAGATAACATCCGGCTGTATATATATATATATTTTATGCCTATAAAATTGTCTCTAACATCCTGTGACAGTCCAGCAAGCTGAACTATGAGTCTCTCTACATAAGAGGGTTTGTCACAATCTCCGCAGGCAGGCAGGTTGGAGATCACAGTATAAAAGGTTCAGGTTTATCAGAGAGTGCTACTATCTGGACTATCAATAGTTTAGTTAGATTTGTATTCCACAATACATATTCTAAATACAGTTGATGTTTGTCAATACATTTTTGATTTTGACTTCAACTCGGTGTATTGGGTTCGGAAGTTCTTTTGTGGTATTTTATATTTGTTAGGTTATGTAATTGTTTACTATTACTGTTATATTAATTACAAACAGCAACTGGTACATAATGCCTACAAACAGATTTTGAGAGAATTAACATGAATAAAAGAAAAAGTAATTTAGATGTGAATTTGTGAAAAGAAGAATTAGAATTCATCAACATGGTGAACAGCCTGACATTCCACTGCTGCACTATGAGCCTCCTCTACATAAGAGGGTTTGCCATAATCTCCACAGGCAGGCGGGTTGGAGATCGCAGTATAAAAGGTTCAGGTTTATCAGAGAGCGCTGCTGCATGGTCTCTGTTAGTGTAGACTCTAGCTGGCTCTTACACCAGCAGAAATTAAAGCCTTAATCCAAGCACAAGTTCCTTAAGAAATATGTAAAAATAAATATAATTACCACGTATGGACGTCCTCCATTGCAAGATAACACCAAGCAGGAACTTATCGATTCAATTTATCAACAAATAGTATAACACAATTAAGAAATTCGCTAAAATAATCACACGGTCCAAAATAATAACAATAGCTATGGCGCCGATGGCTGACATTTTGAAAGAATTGAAATGAAATGAAACGAACAGAACAGACTGAACTGAAATGTGATTTTCTTCAAGTATCAATAAAAGAATGTTGCCATAAGTCAAGTGCGTTTGTTTGTGCCAGTACTGCCAGTCTATTCAGTGATGCTCCCTAATTTCAGGGAGTTTCTCCCTGTTTAGAGGCAAAAATCTGTGCATGTTATTTTCTAGGGTCCTGCTTGGCGCTTCAATCCAAACTAAAGTTGATTGTTAAAACACTACACACATTCGAATTGAGAACCTCCTTTATCTCACATGGAGTACGAATTAAGCAAAAATCACTACGCTTGATCAAGGCAGATTGGGTACTTGCCAATTCAATACTTTTTTCGAACTGTTAAAAACGACAGTTTTCTATGAATTTTGTACGAGATTGTGTATTGTGACGCCACGTTTTTTTAGCGTCAAACAGCGTACTTATTTCTTAAAAATTTGCTGGAAAAATACTAAAATTAAGTTGGTCATAAAATCAATTAATGAAAGTGTGATTATTTTTTTAATATTTTATTGTATTGAACAGTCGAAATATTTATTTTGATTAAGGAAAGTACTCAATTTGCAATTTCAAAACTATAATAGTTACTATTTAATTTTATTTTAGGAGTAATTTAAATTTTATGTGGGACTATACTTTTGAGAGCTGGTAACACTTTCAAATCAAAATCACACTATGGTAACACTGCACTGCTTCACATGTCGAAATAAAACCTTATTTGTGAAACCTTTAATTGTGATACATATTATAGGTACATTTGGTATGTGAAATATTTTTAAAGTTTATGCACCTATTTATAACTCATTCACATAGAAACAGCAAAACAAATCTTGCAAGGGGGCCGTTTAAATATTACGTAAACAGATTTTTTACAATTATTTACCCCCCATCCCACTTGTCAGTAGAAGTAAGCAAATATCTTACCCCCTCCCCCTTTGCTTACGTAAACATTTTAAATTATATCTTTTTTAAATTGTAATTTTAATATTCTCTTATGTACCATAATGTCTAGTTCTTTGTCTTTGCTTGTAATTAATAATTTCAATATGAGGGTTGCCATTCGTGTAAAAAAGTAAATAACTACCGATGACGTAATCATCATCTAGACTCCCCTACACCCCATATCATCCAAAATAAACAAAACAGAGACCCCCGGGTTTCCATGGTGCTTACATTATACTTGAACGGCCCAAGACGACAGATTTCAGTCCGTAATTTTTGTCTCTGGGACGCGGGTGAAGCCATAGACAAAAAGTAGCAAAAAATGAAGTCTGTCAAAAAGGCCACTATTCGTGAAAAAAACAACTCATTTGACTATTCCTACTGAGCAAATAAATAATTATTCTATTCCTTTTTTTATGGATTCCTAGGCAAACGAGCAGACGGATCACCTGATGGTAAGCAATCAGCGCCGCCCATATGGTTGTCCATAAGAGTCACAGGAGTCCACCAGAAGAGTCACAGGTGCGTTGCCAGCCTTTTAAAAAAGAGTACGCTCTTTTCTTGAAGGTTTGAAGGTCGTATCGGTTCGAAAATACCATCGACGACAGATCATTCCACAGTTTTGCTGTGCGAGGCAGAAAACTATTATATTCTATTATTTCAGCAGGTTTTTCTAGAGCCATCTAAAGGACCACACAATTGACAGAGACCATGCAGCAGCACTCTCTGATAAACCTGAACCTTTTACACTGTGATTTCCACCCTGCTTGCCTGTGGAAATTATGGCAAACCCTGCTATGGAGCCTGTAGTCCAGGGTAGACTATGTTGATCGGTGATGAATTGATGACTATCTATATTATGTCCTGTACTTATCCCTTTTATACTACAATCCCTACCCCGCTTGCCTGTGAAAATTAGTGCAAGGGTAGACTATGTTGATCGGTGATGAATTGTTGATTATCCATATCATGTCCTGTACTTATCCGTCTGTTGCAATCTCCAATGACTAAAATCAGGCTGATATTGCTAAATTAGGTGATTTAAACTCACCTGTACTGCATATGGAAGTTCTTGGCAGCGTCCAGCAGCTTCATCTTTGTAACAAACATGTCCGGAGACAGCATCAGGTCCGCATGAGCTTGGATTTCTTGCACTAACTCGTCCACAAAGAAGCGTTGCTGGTCTTCGGGTTCCGCAGTCCTGGAGGAGAAAGTGGTAACTTCAGTATGTCGGTTGAGTGGTTAGGAAAGTAGCATTGGTGTTATATTGTTCTCAAATAATTGAACTCAACGAAAGAATGTAACCAAAAATTGTATTGTGACCTGATTGAAAAAGAGTAACCTATGGAGTTACTTGCTCGTTCTTCTTTATAGGAATCTACACTTTGGAACGAGCAAATAGCTTCACTAGAGGACTGACCTTCAGATTGACATTTTTTCTTATTATTTAATATATTTTTTCTTATATTTTGTTTTTGACATTCAAAAGTGCGTTCCTGGTCGAGTTGAAATAAATGATTTTGACTTTGACTTTGACTATGTCAGCAGTAGAGTACTGTGTTTTGGGTTTGATGGCTAGGTTGAACAAAGTATTTATCGTCATCAGTCCATAGAGATATACTATCTAATGTAAAAAATTTTCATGTCACAGTTTTCGTTGACATACTCCTCCGAAACGGCTTGACCGATTTTAATGAAATTTTTTGTGCTTATCCGGTATCTATGAGAATCGGCCAACATCTATTTTCCATCCCCCTAAATGTTAGGGGTAGTCCACCCCTAAATTTTTTTAAATTTTTTAGACAAAATTTTTAATTTCTATTTTTTTTATGATACAACATACAAAAATACATACAATCCCCAATTTTCACCCTTCTGTGAAATTATTTATATGGCAAAACAACGTTTGCCGGGTTTGTTAGTAGTTTTATATCTTATACCAAACCCAATAGTAATTTAAATTATCAAATCTCTCAGTAAAAGTACAGTTTGAAATTGTGTTTAGCTAATTATATTACATGGGCCTAATAACATAACTGATGAATTTTTTTAGGAATATATTCAGAAATAAATAAGCGAAAAGCTAGCTACAATACAATACTAGGTTTTACAATGGAACTGGTTAATATTTTATTATATAGCTGCAATGGATCTCTGCCTGCCTGTTTAAACAAAATAATAATGTTTTGGTGGCCCGGAGGTTTAAAACTTACCAACGGCAAGTACCAATGTGACTTTTTCTGAGTTATATGTACTTTCTAAGATTATCTAGACACCACTGACAAACGGTGAAGGAAAACATTGTGAGGAAACCTGGGCTTATAATTTCTAATTATAAATCTGAAATAGTCAACGCGCATTGAGCAAGTTGGTGTGATGAATGCTCAAACCTTCTCCGAGTGTGAAGAGGCTTTGCTCAGCAGTGGGCATTTATAGGTTTTATATTCAATTCATATTACTTACCAAATCCTGCTCTCGATCCATGGTGCCAAACAATGCCGTACCTCAATCGGGAAGTGATCCCCATAGATAGTACGGACCTAAGGACAAAATAATGTTTTAAATCCATCCAACAAAGTGTTATTAACCTGTGAACTGTCGGAACGCATATCTATTAATTAACATACATACATACATAACTTCACGCCTGTCTCCCATGGGGATAGGCAGAGACTAAGGAACGCCAATTACTACGATTCTTACATACCTCTTTCGCTTCATCTATTAATTAATTTGTTTATTATTACTTTTTTTAAAGTGTAAATATTTTAGTTTATAGTTATTTATATTTTAAGTTGTATATATTTTCATTCAGTAACAGTTAATATTAATTTTATTTAAGTTTTTATTGAAATGTCATGTAAGGAATTATTATTTCTTTTATATATTTATAGTTTCAACTATATATTATGATTATAATCAACCACTTAAGGCTGGTTTTGCATTTATTTCTTTATTTAGAGGATCACTGACATAATTTTTTTTTTGTGGGTAGACATAGTAGTGTAAATACATGTTTTTGTTGCACTGACAGCTTTAAATAATTTTAATTATATTCATTACAATAATTTATGTTCTAATACAGTAATTGTGTTCTTGACCCCCCCTTTGCTTGCCAATAATCGTTACCCCGCTCGGCTTACACTACCGGAGGCCCAATTAGTCTCCACAGTATCCCCATCCACTCCCATCACCCCATTCCTCAATAATAGCATAGAACTATGCATGGTATGGCAATACACTAACCTTCTGAAGGCTCTCCGGAGGAAGCTGCTGAGCTCTGGCCCAGAGAGACATCTTCAATCTGAAACAAAAAGAGATAATATGGTAAAATTTGTGTACAAGTGTAGATGCACCACATCTTAAGGTAGACCTTCTGTCGCGGAGAACCTAATGGGTAACCGGGGCTCCGGCTCGACGTGCAGGAGAAGGATCGGGGTGGTTTTTAGTCAGTAAGAGTCTGACACTCCCTCCCGCCTCACCTAGGCGGGAGCAGTCATTCCTAGGGGGATTTCTCCCCCTTAAAAAAAAAAGTAGACCTCAGTCTATACCAGACCCCTCACTTTTTCACATCAACAGCAGGTGACAGTCAACTGAACTATGAGCCTCCTCTACAAAAGAGGCCCAATTACCCCTCTCCCTAGTCTCTCGAATCCCCGAATCCCCCACAATCCTCAAACTCCTAATTCCCAAAAGGTCGGTAACGCACTTCTAACGCCTCTGGTGTTCCGTGTGTCCATGGGCGACGCCGATTGCTTACCATCAGGTGATCCGTCTGCTGGTTTCGGTAAGCCGGTGCTTATGTTATAAAAAAGGAGGTTTGCCATTAACTCGCTTTCTTGGCATGGGAGACAGAGATTGCACTGTACAAGATTCACATTTTTTATGAGCGGTGATTCCAGTAATACCTTGCCCGACCCGGCAGTCGCACTTGTGACCACTCGGCCAACGAGGCAGTCTTATTATCAATACTTAGGTATTTGTAGATACTTACTATTTTTTTAAACTCAGCACTGATAAGAAACGACGCCTCCTACAATGTTATCTGTAAAAAAAAGTAAAGAGGTTAAGTTCATATCTTCCAAACTGTAAAAGTGGAGTTCAACATTAAAAATATTAATTATATTCATAGTAGGACTAGTTTCAAGCCGTGCTAGAGGCTCATATTCATGAGCGTACCGCGACCGGCGACGCGAATATGAGCCTCTCAACATGGCTTGAAACTAGTCGAGTTTCTCATCAAACAGTTACGTGAGTAAGCCGAAAACATAATCATGACAGGGTATAAAAATTCAAAATCTGGGTATCATTGTGTATGTGAACTTGTGTTTGTAAACGCACCCACGACACAGGAGACAATGATAATGTGGGGCAATGTTTAAAAAAAAAGCCGTTCGAGAGAAAAGCATACTTCGAGATTAACCTGTCGTGTATCTAAATGCGGATCCACTCCAGACACAATGTATTTTCTATTGCGTCTTATATCGGTGCATTCAAGCGATAAAGGATTGATGTCTAGTCTAGATGAATGTAGTCATATATATTATGCTTCGGGATCGGCATTGATTCCGAAAAATTACACGAGATCTCACTAGATCGGAGTAGTATTCCCTGTTCATAATTCAAGTAGTTAAAAGTGCGTGTTACATTGTATATTGCTTACTACCAGGCGATATTGACTGAGATTTCGTCATAATATATTATCCTTCGGGATTGATTCCGAAAAATTACACGAAATCTTGAGAGATCGGGATTGCATTCCCTGCAGCTGTAGCCAAATGCCACTTAGCGCTTGTCTACATGTAGAATAGAAAACCAAATTATATGGGGATGACGTCACACTTGTCAGTGTCATCCCCATACATTTAGTTTTCTACTCTCTCTGTAGACTAGTATGTATTTACTATGTATATGTGAACCTCTGTCTACCCCATACGGGATTAATACCCACAATACAAATTAATAAAACATGTTTGCAACAATGAATAATGCTAAATAATTAAATAGCCAGTTAGAATGCAATAAATGTCAAAGACTGAATTCATTAATTAAACAACAATTAGCTGTTGTGTTGTTATCCTTCATTGAACTTGTTTAAATATCACGCTTAAACAATTGAAAGGATAGGCAGAAAAAGAATATTGTAGAATGTTATTTACATCGACATATACTAAACTAATGGGCATGCCTTAGAGATGAGAATTGTGGCACTCCGAAAGAAAGAGAGGAAACAAAGTTTCGGTCTATCTTTATCTCTCTCAAAATAGTACCGTAGTTAAGACGTTATGAGCGAGAAAGAGATAGCGCTAGACCGAAAGCATAGGCCATCTCTCTCACTCTTTTCAAACCAAAAAATTACTGCAGATTATACGCGTACGGCATGTCCATTAGTATATTATGTCGATGGTTATGTAGTTATGGTATAGTCTATGGTCATAGTATAATCTATGGTGATCATTTATCTATGGCGTGTGGTTGAGCCCGCCAATTTGTAAAAAAAACAGAAGACGCAATAAAACAGTGTGTCAATAGGTTTCACTCGTTTTATTTGTACATATTTCGTTCTTGTATAGCAAAACTACTTATATACGGAGCCGCAGAGCCCCGGCTCGAAGTGCATCAGTAGGAACGGGGTGGTTTTTAGTCAGTAAGAATCTGACACTACCTCCCGCCTCACCCAGGCATGATTTTGCCCCCTTAAAAAACAAATATAACTACTTAACATAGAGATAATTAATAATATAATTTGGTATACAGGTAAGAAAATAGATTATTTAGTAGAGACAGTAGTCAAATCGTTTATATTATAACTTCCGTGAGACATACTATATTAATTATTATGTTTTCGGCTTACGTTAGCTTGGCTTAGTGAGTACGTGAGTAACTGTTAGACGAGGAACTCGACTAGTTTCAAGCCAGGCTTGAGTCTCGTATTCGCTATATTCTCCGCGTCGCGTGTCGCGGAATACTGCTCAATTGCTCATGAATGCATGGCTTCAAGTTTCGAACGAAGGCTGCTACATGTTGCACGGCAGCAAGTTGCCCAGGAGCCGTGGAGGAGTTAACGGGTTGCCGGGGCTCCGGCTCGAATTACAGGAGTAGGAACGGGGTGGTTTTTAGTTAGTAAGAGTCTGACACTCCATCTCGCCTAACCCAAGGCGGGAGAAGCCGTTAGATGAATTTCCGCCATTAAAAAAAAACCAGTTGGCCAGCTACCACCGCACAAAACGTGCAGTCTGTGATCATCGGTTATCGCAATCTGTGTTTCACATTCGTGCAAAAGAATCCAAGAAACTAAAGCAAATCCTAACATCGGCTCCCAACCTTCAAGTTAGACAATACTTTCACCATTTAAAATTCTCCAAAACGGGTCAGACACTGCGTTTATTGCCGAAATTTGACCATAGCCCTGTTACTATAAAACCTAATTACAAAAGTAGGAGTGTCGATTACACTACTGTATACCCCTTGGGGAATACCGGGCGTAAACTTGACACGAAAATGTGGTATTACTCTAAACTTTATTAAGACAAGCCCACCACAAACTCCCAAAACCGCTGCAACTCCTGTGCACCAGGATCTACAGTAGATACAATCATAAAAGCACCGGAACACTGAAGTCCGGCGCGTCCCAGGGACATGAATAACCGTCTTGGTTCCCGCAACGAAATGAATCAGAAGATATACGAAAGATTTTATAATTTTTAAAAAGGAATACGCTCTTTTCTTGAAGGTTTGAAGGTCGTATCGGTTCGGCAATACCGCCGATGACAAATCATTCCACAGTAAAGTGTTGTATGTTTGTAATGGCACCCACAACACAGAAGAAAACGTTACTATGGCAACATTTAAAAAATCTATGGTCCAGTCCTACATCACACAAGTGAAGTTTGGCATGAATTAACGCAGATAGAACGAGGATTAATAGGGCCTGCTCGCCTGGCTCCCCCCGGCTCGAGCGCGGCCCCTAGCGGCGCCCCCACTGGACACGACCATACCCCACCAACAGCTTGCTGCTCGCTGGGCTTGCGCGGCTAGAGCGCGGCTCATGGCGGGGCAAACCACCGGACTCAACACCGCATCGGGCCCCGCAAGGAGCCCGACTAATCCAACCCCTCGCCTGCTGTAGCAGGCAGCGAGCGTATCCGCTGAAACAGGCATCGGCCTGGATCGCGCGACCTCGCGCCCCCAGCCGGGGACGCAGAGAAGACCCGACGACGATAAATAGGGCTTGGGATCCAATACATTTTTGTAAAATAGAAGACATCCTGTTACCGAAATTTACTAACTCATAGACCTAAAAAACTACAGAACATTTATCTGATCACCAAGTAAAATAGCCGAGACTCCGCATCTGGTCTTTATCCACGATATTTTCAATTTGGTCAGCATGTGTTATCCCAAAGCAGCCCATATAAACAAACTGATGTTTGTTTATCACACACAAACTTGAAAACGACTGAACAGATTTTGAAAAATCTTTAACCAATTGTAAGCTTCATTATCATGGAGTAATACTTTTTAAAGTCGTGGTTTAAGACGCCCGCTTCTCATACATGAGAGTGTGGGCTTGAAACCTACCAACAACAAGAGCCAATATGACTTTTTCCGAGTTATATGTACTCTCTAAGATTATTTAGACACCACTGACAAACGTGAAGGAAAACATCGTGAAGAAATCTGGGCTTATAATTTCTAATTATAAGTTTGAAATTGCCTACCCGTGTTGGGCAAGCAAGGTGAGTAATGCTCAAACCTTCTCCGTGGGAGAAGAGGCCTTTGGTCAGCAGTGGCCACTTACAGGATTATTTTATATTTAAATAACACTTTTATCTTAATGTTCTTACAGAATCGGGAATACAGGATATATTTAAGTGAGCAAAACAATGAATTGGGATGATGACAGGGTATGAAAATTAAAAATCTAATTAGTCCGTAAGTTAGGTAATGAAAAAATATTAGACACGTATTTTTTTATTTTATCGCATAATAAAACAATACTTAGATAAAACGAATCAAAGTTTAGGAGTGGGGGCTAAAACGTCATTTCTACGTATAAAATGTACATAGAAGTGACGTCACGCAACATTTCAAATCAATTTATTATAGAAAGTATTTGTTTCTGTAAGAAAATAAAAAATACGTGTCTAATGATTTAAAATAATCTACCTGACGGACATTAAAATAAAAATTACGCATCTACCCTATTCAGTTTAATCAGATACATATGTATACAAATAACTATTGTTCTCAATCGTTCTCTACTCTACTATCTCCACCTTTTTCGTTACTAAAAGTTACTAAAACCTTCTCAAACTTAAACTTTGTCCACTGGTGGAATCCCATCAAAATATATTTAGTAGTTTTTGAGTTAATGCAAACAGGTGCTATAGAGTTGCGGAGCCGCGGATGACTTAAAGATTGCATTGCATGATTGCATTAATTATGATTTTTTTGTATAATGGATGATGGGCGAGGGTGTAAAATGTCAGGCTCGCGGGTACGGCGCGTCGCGTTCCGTGCGCGCCCCAAACAGCCATCAGATCACCACGGATGGGGCCCAGTAGGACTGATGCCGATACGGAACGGCGGAAGGCGTAAAGGGTTACCAGGGCTCCGGCTCGAAATACAGGAGTAGGAACAGGGTGGTTTTAGTCAGTAAGAGTCTGACACTCCCTCCCGCCTCACCCGTGCTGGAGAAGCCATTGGATGATTTATCTTACTCAAAAAAAAAGCGGCTTAAGAGTTCGTTTGTAAGCACAATATGGAAATACCTAGATTAAAAAATAATTTTGTGAAAGTTAGAAGACTGACATCTCATAAATAACTATTTATATAACTAAGCATGGCAGGATTATTAAATATTGATGTTTTGTTAGACATATAATAGCTCTGAATGTTTGTTCAAGATTTCTATTATGCAAACGTACATATAACATCAATCTATGTGTTTACATAGGACAAGCACAGAACCATACTATCTATATCTTTAAATTACTAACTATTTAAGCATATATATCACCACACTGCCTCGCTGGGTCGCAAGGGGGCTCTAGTTCGATTATCAAGTCAGGCAAAGTATTACTGGGTTTTTTAAATAAAATTCTTAGAAGTAGCATGGAGTCTGTGTCTGGTATATGGCAATAGGCTAACCCCGTATTCCATGGTACTCATGGCATTAAATGCTGTAATGTGCAACTCTACCTACACCTTCGGGAACAAAAGGCGTGATGTTATGTTATGTATCATCACACCATTTGATTTCCAAAGCAGTAGATAGATATACAATGTAACAACCACTATTCACCAGTTATGCTATAAGTCCCATGTACCTAATAGGGGGTGAGTCTGTAGCTATACCCTTCTTTTTTAGGTGGGGAAAATCATTAATTGACTTCTCCCGTTTTGGGTGAACCGAGAGGGAGTGTCAGGCTCTAATTGACTGGATTTTAGAGTTACATTGTTCTTGCACAATCCAAACAGCAAAACTATGTAACTAGAGAATTGTATTGTAAACCTGATTGAAAAAGAGTAACCTATGGAGTTTCTTGCTCGTTCTTCTCCATAGGAATCTACAACTTGGAATGAGCAAATAGCTTCACTTTTATTTATTTTTTTGTTGACGTTCAAAAGTGGCTTTGTGTTCTAATTGAAATAAGTGATTTTGACTTTGAATTCGACTAAAAACCACCCTGTTCCTGCTCCTGTTTTTTGAGCCGGAGTCTTTCGCAGCTCTATACCCAAAGCACAAGCCCTAAATACTAAGGTATTAATCAGAATTTTCTATGAAATTACACATCGGTTAGTTCGAAGCAACCTGCATTCTGGTGAATGCTATCACATGAATACTACTTTTACTTCAGGACATAGCTAGCTAGTTCTAGAAAAATCTATCTATATGCCTAAGGCATTTGACAGCGACCAGGCAACAACACGCTGTGGTTTTTTATATTTGATGGGCTGATGTCTGTCCTCTATCTCATCTGGTGATAAGCAATGATGTGGCTTATGATGGAGCACATCTGCCTATAAGAAGCACTCTGTGGGTTTTTTTATATTTGATGGGCTGATGTTTGGCCTCTATCTCGTCTGATGGTAAGCAATGATGTGGCTTATGGAAACCTAATCTCTCGGGCCTTGAAGACACCCAGGTTAGATAAACTTGAACCTTTTATACTGTGATCTCTAACCCGCCTGCCTGTAGAGATTATGACAGACCCTCTAAAGTAGAGGAGACTCATAGTCTGGCAGTGGACTGTCACTCGCTGTTGATGATGACTAAGGTTAAGTCTACTATGGCGCATATTACTCATGATTGGTGAGCTTGTTTGTCTACATCTTTTATGCTTTATTTGCACTAGGCTAGTGTTTTAGTCGAGCAGCGAGTGTTTAGTAAAACCTTCTCACTTCTGTCCCAAAATCGATGCGAGGGAGTTACTAAATACTCACTATTTGACTAAAATACTAGCATAGTGAGAACAAGGCATTAGATCTATAAATATATGTAAGTAATTCCTATCTACTATGAGACAAAGACAGGAGTTTATCTATGTATGTATTATGAATATTTTAAATGACACTAGTATAAGCAGCCCGGAGTTCAACTTGAGGTGTAGAATATGAGACAAAGGATTTAATACTATAAATCGAATATTATCATGCAAATTCTGATAAGAACAGTGAAAGGTAGATTTTTGGAACTCATACTAGTATGTAGGAGACAGGAATAGGAAGAAACAGTGACCAAACTCGACTTTCTAACTTAACATATTGCCACCACTTTTAAAACAGAATTTCACACAAAAATGCATGGTCAGCATGTTCAAAGTATGCCTAGATAATCTAGGACACTCGACACAAGAATTATAATAAGTTAAACAATAAGAATTTACCTCTTTAGCAGCACATTTTAACACGAAAAACGTATTTTTAAAAGTTTTCAAACGCTAACTGCGCCACAAACTACAACTTCCACTTTTATGACACTATGACAAAAACTAGGCAAAGGTAACCTTTCCAAAATGCCAATAGTACTAACAACTTTTTCACATTTATGCAATTCCAGGGGTGAGTTGACCCGACAGTTTACCTGTATCGAACGCCCTGAGCCAATTCCAAGAAATTTTGACGCACACACTCAACACCAATACGAACACACAGCGCAACAACGCACACGTACATAGCAGTTTTAATTTTAGTACACGTATTTACTTACATTTCTCGTATCAAAATATCTCGATATTAATCACTTTTTACTAATTCTGTCATCACATTAAGCTTTAGTGGTTGTTTAACATTATTTTTGCGTTAATTTACACACCGGTACAGTATGAGAGAGACAAAAAACTGATGACAAAAAAATGAACTTCAAGGAAACTCATGCAAAAACATACCTCCCCGCGACCCGCGCAGCGTTGATTGACATTTTAAATGATACCAGACGTAATTTTATAAATTACCGCTTAAATTCTCCCTATTAGGTCACCTTATCCTACTTTGATAATGATTTTGACCTTTTATTTACCTTATCTAATAAGATTTGTTTCAGCAATGAGAGATTAACAAACAAGATTAGTATGACAGACAGTCACAGACCTTTACCCGTGAAATGAAGTTATCACAAGATGTTGAAAAGATTTTGTTCTTTCATCATTATACCTGTGAAACTAAAATTGAATGATGATTTAGTGAGGTATCACTTTATGATGATTTAGTGAAGTAGCATTTTATTAACAATTCTTTGCTATGTCAAATATAATATTGCCCAGATACGTGGAATTTTTATAAGTTAACCACACTCAGAGGCATTTCCTGGAATTCGTCTGGCTGTCTCGGTTGTCTTTATTTATTCAACGTTCGGAAACGATAAAATAATTTTAAACAATGACATTACATTTCGATACCAATCTAATTTATTACCAATAATAATAAAAATAATTAAAGATTAAAAAACAATCAATGAACAACAAATCTTGTAAGCTAAATATAAAAATGGTTTTATAGTTCTACGTTCGAGAAGTAATTTAAGAACGAAACGTCAATATTAAAATATGGCGCGGGAATTTTAAAAGTCAAAGGATGACGTAATAAATGAAATAGGGTAAGACACCCATTTATTGGCACTTTAAGTGGCTTTCTCATGAAAACTATGAATATTCCTCATGTAATATAAATTTAAGCAATGAAAAAGGATTTAAACGCTTTTAATACCACTAGAGATCGTTTTCCAATACTCTTTATTTTAGATTAAGCAATATGATTGAACATTTTTTTAAATTAAATGCTGTTGAGTATAAAGACCAGTCTTTGGCACAAAAAATCCCTTTATTGGCAGTAATCATAACCCATTATTGGCACGTCTTGTATTTTACTTAATTAAGACATTCAGGAACAAAAACACACTGAAATAATAATGAAAAATATAATATATTTCTATCAAAGAACAGGAACTTACATTAGGAACTTTTTTCTCATTAAAATATTAAAAAACATCAACGAAACAAACATTTCTAGCTACCTTACATTGTAATCAACTGAAAGTTTTATTTATAATGTGCTTAATAATCATCTAAATAAATCAACATTTTGAGATCGTTATGTACCTATCTACGACTAGGTATGTATTAATCATCATCATCTAATTCAGTCAACATTTTTTCTATTTCGTCCGTGGTGTAAGCTTTATTATGACTTCTTCCTTGCATTCTATTATATCAATTAATTCCCGATCATTTTCTTTATTTTCGACAATGACTTCAGTATCAAATTTATAAAATTTCTCAGAAAATAGTATTTTCGATATTTCGTCTTTAGGCTTCTTTTTGTTTTTGTTTTGTTTCTTAGGCGCCGGTTGTTTCTCTTTTTCTAATTTCTTTCTCTCCCTTTCTTCTTTTCTTTTCTTGATACCTTCTGCTTTCTCTGTTTTAATTCTGATTTTTTCACTTTCTTGTGCTTTCCACTTATCTGAGGTTAGTACAAATGAGGTTTTTACAGAGTTCTTAACTCCTTTTCTTGTCGGTGTTTTAGGTAATACCAAAATTTCATTTAACTTCACGGGAGTAAGATTTTTCATGGGTATTGATGTAATTGCGAGAGATGGATTACATTGATCTGAAATAATTTGAATTGTCTGAGCTTTTGGTAAATCAACATTCTGGTCTTCAGGAGTATTATGTATTTGAACACTGTGGTTTACTAATTCAAAATGAGGTTCTTGTGATAAATCTTCAATTGACACATTCCCTTCATCTGGGCACTCAATGATTTCTTCAAAAATAATTTCTTCTGAGATAGATTGTAACTTACAGTCTTCTGGTTCAACAATATTATTTGGACAATCGTTAATAAATATTTGCATGTTTTCAATGTCTAAATTATTAAAGTCTTCAACATTTTTCATAACTTCAGGTTCAATGTCTAGATTTGGTTGTTGAATATTTGATGAAGTACCGAAGAAATGCCAGATTTTTCTAATCAATTCAATGGACTCTTCTAATGTGAACTCCCCTTTTTCTATGCAATTAATGTTATTCTTGCTAATAATTTAACAAAGTCTTCTTTTGAGAGTAATTTTCTTTATCTCGAATGGTGTCAGAAGACTTGGTTGTTTTTGTGTCTTTAGTTCCGAGGCATTTACTATAGTCTACAGCATCTTCATTCCATGGATAAATCCCTGTTGCTCTAAATCCGTTGATAATAGTTTGCGGCTTTATACTTTTTTCAATTGTAGTTTTAAGCAATGGCACAAATTGAATCTTAGTTAATGCTTGAGATGGATTAGTTCTACGCCATTCTAAGACAGTCTTTTGCCATTCTGTTTTTAGAGGCTTAAATGCGGCAACATCGGCTGGTTGTAAAAGTCTTGTACAATTTGGGTATAATGCGATTAGAACTATCTGTAAAGTCGAACACAGTTCACTCACGGTGTAAGTTAAATGTGACTTGTGACCGTCTACAAAAAGTATGACTGGAAATTTTGTGCCTATTTTGACCAGATGGGGATGTAAAACGTTCTTAATATATTCATAAAAAATATCAGTATTCATCCACCCATTCTCACTAAGACCCACGCCCCAATCTCCTGGAATTTTAGAAGTTATTTCTGCAGGTAATCTTTTATTTGGAAAAATTACCATTGGCGGAGTAAGATTCCCATCTGCACTAAAAGTAAACATCACAGTCAACGAAGTTTTTGCCTGGGCGTGATCAACTTCATAAACGTTTTTTTCTCCTTTTAAACTCAAAACTAGACCTGTTTTTGGGCACAACACAAAATTTGTTTCATCTCCATTTAATACACGCGCTGGCTCAGAAAGTATGTGAAGCAAATTTTTTTCAACAAAGTAGTCATTGATTTGCCGAAACCATCCCCTAACATCATTTTCTGACACTGTCGAGCTGGCAGCTGTAACTGCTTCTGGTGTACGGAAAGTAAGGGTAGTAAATTCCGAAACGCTTTTGATCACATCCTCTTTTCTCTTTGGGAAACCTTTTCTACTACTGACTTTGATCCAAGTAACTAAAGCCTCTTCTTCCTCGTTATTTAAAATTGTGGGTGGACCTGGTTTACAGCCATGATCTGGATTTTTCAACCGGAATTGTATGGTAGAACGCGGCACTTGAAAGGTTTTGGCAGCAAGCTTTTTACTCATGCCTTTAGAAATTTCTGCAAGGGCTTTTTGTAAATTTTCATCTGAATAGGCCTTCCGCTTTATTTTATCAATCTTCACTTTATTATTGTTTTTTGTACGAGGCTTCATTTTGAAGATAACTGAAAATATTTTTTTCAATTATTATTGGCCCCAAATACTAATTATTGACACTGCTGCTAATAAATGGTTTTTCATACTATTGGCAGTGGGCCAAAATTTGGAAGAATATGTTCTTAACTTGTGACATGCATTTATTAGAAATCTGAATCGGACAATAATAAATATAAAGTATATTTTGCAATAAAAGGTATTTTTTATTATTTACCTAATATTGGCACGTGTGCCAATAAAAAGGTTTTGCTCATATTATGTGTACCAAATGTTGGCACCGTAAAAAAATATGCAAAATGAGTCTCGACATTAAAAATCATGATTGAAAATGCTAGAAAAACATTTAAATAATCCAATTTAACAGTATCTGTAACCAACACTCAAAAGACTTGCGAAAATTATTGAGATTAGTGAACCTCTTACCTTAGAAAAAGCACAAAGTTTTGTTAGTTTTTTTTATTCATCTCCGAGGTCGACCAACAGGTGTTCACTGCGACGCCATATTTTAAAAAGGAACGATTTCTGTGTTGCCAGTATTATAAAACGTTAAACCTACTATTTATTACACGAAAAAAAATCTGTATTTGGAAACAGGTAACCTTATTATTGATAAATTACTACAACGTGCCAATAAATTGGTGGAGTGCCAACAATAGGTGGTCTTACCCTATGTCATTTTTGATGTTATACAGCCATGATACGACACTAAAGTAAAATAAATATATAATTTTATAAGAAAAATAATATAATAATTAAAAAAAGAACCAGCAAAAATAATATGGAAATACCTAAATTTAGGAATACAAAAACTATGTAAGTTTTTACTGTTGTTATTGACGGTAGAATGCCGTAAATGTATCGTCACCAATTATCATTATCATAGCATTTTATAACGATTTAATGCTTAGTCTGATATCATAGCCAAAAATTAATTTAAATGTGGGAGAGCCATGCTTCAGCACGATAGGGCCGGTTCAACCGGAGTGATACCACGGCCTCGCAGAAAACCGACATGAAACAACGCTGTATTTCGTCGTGTGAGTGAGGTTACCGGAGGCCCAATTACCCTCCCTTCCTTCCCCAATCTCCCTAATCCCTGAATCCCAACAATCCTCACATTCCTAATCCCCAAAAGGCCGATTACGCACTTGTGTAACGCCTCTGCTGTTCCGTGTGTCCATGGGCAACGCCGATTGCTTACCATCAGGAGCCAGGAGGATTTTTACACAATTTTTATATCTCTAGTCCAGCAATCTTACATGTTGTTGACTACTGCGGCGCGGTTCTACCCATTTTTTTTAACGGTGGAAAATCATTGATTGACTTCTCCCGCCTGGGTGAGGCGGGAAGGAGTGTCAGACTCTTACTAACTAAAAAACCGATGCCGATACGGAGCCGCAGAGAACCTAACGGGTAACCGGGGCCCCGGCTCGACGTGCAGGAGAAGGAACGGGGTGGTTTTTAGTCAGTAAGAGTCTGACACTCCCTCCCACCTCACCCAGGCGAGAGCATTCATTCGATGATTTTCCTCCCTTAAAAAAAAGTGGCTTATATTCATGAGCAGCATTCCGCGACACGCGATGCGGCTTGAATTATTATTTGTACTTAAATATCGTGCTATCTCTGTCATTTTACAAAGAATTAAAAAAATAATGGCAATAAATTATACAGTCTGGAGCTGACCAGTCCCAGTTGAGGGCCCGTTCACGAACATGACACGTACTATTGTAGGGAATCGAGCGATCCACGTCCGCACCCGTGCCATCTGCATCTAAAATTGTACCTAATTACTGGACTAAAGGGCATTTTTATTTTAAATTTATTTATTTACTAGCTTTTACCTGCGGCTTCGCTCGCGTCACTGTCACATAAACCAATACACACAGCGCCATCTATACCAATAATTTCGTTTTCCCTCGAGAATATCAAATTTTTCCGGGATACAAAGTACCCTATTATTTAATCCAGAATTCTAATTTCACGTCTGTAAAAATTCAAAGCAATCGGTTTAGTAGTTACGGCGTGAAAGTAGAACAAACATGTGGTGTAGTAGTCGTAAGATATATATTAAGCATCCTATATTCAATATATTCAGTGTATTCTCGGAGCTCGTTGGTTTCATTACACTCATCCAAACACCCAACCTTACATGGCGACCCTGCCAGGATCATAGCACGGCACGGGGCCGAGCGCGTGTGCTCCATATACGGGCAAATTATTCTAAACAATAAGTGGAAAGTTACAGGCGTCTTTAAAATGAATAGAATAACATCGGAGCTCACGGCGTATACAACACGTCTTATTGTTACGCATCTTTGTTCGTCGTTGTTGGTGAAAAATGGGCGGTTCTAGTTCCAAAGAAGTCAAAGAACAAGTGGTGATTGCCCAGACAGGAGGGTCGGTAGCAATACGGCTCGTGCGCAGCAACTTCATGAGACCACTAATGCAATTCTGGTGGTTATTTGCACCGTTTTAGTGATTGGATTGCTGCTGGTAACATACAAGCTGTATAACCATTGCCACAAGAGAAGATACAGCGTTGTGTGAATGAAATGACGTTAAAACGATACACCAGTATCCTACGCAGACAACAGGCACACTTGACTGCTATGCCACAAACTGACAAGTCCAAGGAATTTGATGTATAGCTGGGAAGGTGACAATACGCAGATGGTATCTTCACGACAGAGCCTTCTCAACGTCGTAAGCTGTAGTGTAGTGTCGGTGTCGTCCGGAATCATTAAAAAAAAGATGTGTAGAGTGTAGTGTAGTGATGTGATCGGTTCAATATCAGTGGCGTACTATTAAGTAAATAGAGACAGTAACGTTTTATGTTAAGAGCTACAACATGTTAGTACAGGTTTGTTTATTATAAGAGTATAATGTTAAGTAAAATTATTATTATGTGTATCCTCGCTGAGTTTACATTAGTCGCAGTTTGCGTTAAATGTTTTGTTAACCTGTTATGGCTGAAGAATTAAGTCTGATACTAAATGAGTTAAAATCTGTAAGAAACTATTTAATAAAAATTGGTCCCAGCCGTCGACAAGGAAAAATATTAGAGACGAAAAGAAAAGAGGCAGATATTTTAATAAAGTACAATAAGTTTTTAGAACTATATAAAGAAAAGTTAAAATCTATTGCAAGTTCTGAGATTAATTTAATTACAAGGATTTGTAGAGAGTTTGATAGCCTATTTTTAGAAGTAATTTCCTTTTGTACTACAGCGGGCGAGGGCACTCCCTCGATAGAAATCATGACTACGGATTCATTTGATCTTAAAACTGCGTTGCATTTATTGTCTGTCATGGATGACAGCATTGATAACACAAAACAGCTGATCGAAAGTATCGAGTACTATAATTCTGTGCTAGAAAAACCAACATGTAAAACTAAGTTAATTCAGTTTGTGTTGAAAAGCAGGTTATCCCAGCGTGCAAAATTGTTATTATCATCAAAATACGAGACAGTTACTGAGCTTATAAAGGATATGCGAAAATTGTTACTACCACAAAAAAGTTTTGTCGCTATACAAACAAAACTGCAATACTGTAAGCAAAATAATAGAACAGTAACCGATTATGGGAAAGAAATATCAGATCTTTTTGTAAATTTGACATTATCTCAAGCCGACAGTGAGTCAGAGAAATATGATTTACTAAAACCCATAAACGAGAAGTTAGCAATCAAACGGTTTGCTGATGGTTTGAGGGACCGTCGTCTGAGTACCGTAATTGCCGCGCGTAATTTTACTTCTTTGACAGAGGCAATCCAGGCGGCCCAAGATGAAGAGGCACCTATTCCTAGTGGTTCATCAGAAATCATGGGTACGTATAGACAGCAATACCAGGTTCAGAGACCTCACAGAGGGTTTCGCGGTCAACGTAGATTTGCAGCACACCATTCACGTGGGCATCGAGGTCTACAGCAGCAGGTACCGTATGGCTATAATAATAATAACTACCGTAGTAATTATGGCAATCGTTATCGCGGAGCGAACAAATCATCGCGTAGTAACTGCGGCAGAGTCAGGGGTATCAGATCGCAAAGGAATGTCAACATTATAACAGAGAATAGCCAGATAGCAACAACAGGCACTTCGAATAATGAGTCACTTAATCATTTTTTTCGTGACTAATCATATAATCCTTTCTTGTAACAATTTAAATAAAGTGTCTTTTAACATTTGTAATTATAAACATAGCTTGCTAATAGACACCGGCGCATCTATATCGGGAATAAGTTTGGAATGTTTAGAGCGGTTACACATTCCTTACCATAAAGAAAGAGTTGGCGTGAAAGGTATAGGTGGATCTTTGTACTCTGAGGGTTATGTGCATTTAATACTTAATTATAACGAGTATGATTTTCCTCATAAGTTCATAGTATTTAAAAAATTACCGTGTAAGACAGATGGCATTGTTGGTCAAGACTTTTTGTCACAATATAAAGCTATTTTAAACTTTGAAAATGACACTTTACAATTATTTGTTAACAACAATGAACTATTAACAATATCATTTGAGAATAATCAGCCAAATTACAATAGGAACTATTTAATTATACCAAGGCGTAGCGAATCCACACATTATATTGATACAGAATTAAAAGATGCGTGTGTCGTGAAAAATCAGCAATTAAGTGATGGAGTTTATTTAGCGAGCAGTATAAGCAAACCAGCAAATGGAAAAATGCCTATTCGTATTTTAAATACTCGTGACACAGACGTTAAATTGAATTGGTTTCCAGTTAGAGCTAATTATTTAAGTGAATATTATATTTGTCAATTTAGTAAATCTGCAGTTCATTCGGAAAGGGTGAAAACTTTATTTTCCTTATTAAATTTAAAACAATTAAATACTGAGGAACAAATATCAATAGAGCAAATTTGTGCTAAATTCCCTGATATTTTTCATTTACCAGGGGACAAATTATCCACTACCCCCGTATACGAGCAAACAATTGACATGAAACCGCATACTAGTCCCATTTATACAAAACCTTACAGGTTGCCGTACGCTCAAAAACCTGAACTGCAAAAACAAATTAAAAGTATGTTAAACGACGGTATAATTGAGCCATCTCGAAGTGCATGGTCAAGCCCATTGCTGCTAGTACCCAAAAAGTGCGATGCATCCGGTAATAAAAAGTGGCGTGTCGTAATTGATTATCGTAAGCTAAATGATAACATACAAGACGATAAATTCCCTTTGCCCAACATCACCGAGATACTAGACTCTTTGTCAGGAGCAATGTACTTTACTCATTTAGATTTATATCAAGGATTTTTTCAAATTTCATTAAAGGAAAATTGCAGACCATATACGGCATTTACCACTGGTAATAATCAGTACCAAATGACCCGAATGCCAATGGGACTTAAGTCTAGTCCCAGTAGTTTTAGCAGAATGATGACTATTGCAATGTCTGGACTTAATTACGATAAATGTTTAATTTATCAAGACGATCTGGTAGTAATGGGTAGAAATTTGAATAGTCATAATCAAAATTTAATGGATGTTTTCTCTAGATTACGTAAAGTAAATTTAAAATTGAATCCTTCTAAGTGTTCATTTTTGCAAAAGGAAGTTCTTTATTTAGGTCATATAGTGTCTGCAGGAGGTATTTTACCAGACCCAGATAAGATAAAAGTGGTCGAAAATTATCCAAGACCACAGAATATTGATGAACTGCAGCGGTTCGTAGCATTTGCCAATTATTATAGAAGGTTTATTAGGAATTTCGCGGAGTTTGCGTTTCCGTTAAATAAATTGTGTCGCAAAAATGTTAAGTTTGAGTGGTCAAAAGAATGTGAGCAATCCTTCAAAACGTTAAAATCAGCCCTAACGACCCCGCCTGTTCTGCAGTACCCAGATTTTTCAGATAGCAATACATTTATATTACAAACCGATGCATCAGGTAAAGCTATAGGATCGGTTTTATGCAACGGAGATGGTCGGCCAGTAGCTTATGCAAGTCGTGGTTTAAATAAAGCTGAAATTAATTACCCTACTATTGAGAAGGAGCTCTTAGCAATAGTTTGGAGTGTTAAATATTTTCGACCTTATTTATACGGAAAGCGGTTTAAGATACAGACCGACCATCGACCTTTAGTTTATTTATTTTCAATGAGGGATCCATCAAGTAGATTATTAAAATTTAGACTACAAATAGAAGAATTCAATTTTACAATTGAATATTTAAAAGGTAAATCAAATTCTGTGGCGGATGCGCTATCGCGAATAATAATTACATCTGAAGATTTAAAATCAATGAATGAACAAGTAGTTAGTGTAATGACTAGAAGGCAATTGCGTCAGTTGAATACAAATGATAACAAGAGCGATAATGTACCATCGGTGGATAATATGGACACACACTCGAGGCCTGTACAACCGAGAGTGGTGGAAATAATTAAAAAGCCCAGGAATATTATCGAACTATGTTTGATAAACTCTAGACAAGCAAATGATTTAGTAAAAAAAGGTGTTATAGTGGAAAAGTTTAAACATTTGATGTATGTGCCCAGTAAGTCCTCAATTTATTTACAGACAATATCTCGATCTCCAATTACGCGAGTCGAATTGGTGAGAGACTTGTTATGTTTATGCAAGAAGTTTTTTATTAATGAGATATGCATCTTAAGAAATGATTATAATGAAGATTTTATTAATGGACTTATAAATGAAATAAAAAAGTACGAAATGTGGTCCGGACCACGTATTTGTGTAGTTGGTAACGTTCAAAGGATAGATAATTTAGATAATAGGCGCGTGATCTTAAACGACTTCCACCTATTACCCACAAGTGGCCACGCGGGTATTAGGCGGATGACGAATAACATAAAGAAGTATTACTTCTGGCCAAGTATGGAAAAAGATGTCGCTGATTATGTCTCTAAGTGTCAGCAGTGTAAGAAACAAAAGTATTCTACACATGTTAAGCAACCTATGCAAGTCACAACGACTGCAAATTCAGCATTAGAAAAGGTATATTTAGACATTGTAGGACCGTTGCCACCTGACATAAATGGTTACAAATACATTTTGACCTTACAATGCGAATTATCGAAATTCACAGAGGCGTACCCTTTACGCAACAAAGATACGGTAAGTGTAGCTCGCGCATTTGTAGAGAATTTTATTTTAAGATATGGCATACCGAGAGAAATAGCAACCGATCGTGGGTCAGAATTTATATCAAGTACCATGAAAGAGATATGCCAAATCTTAAAAATCAATCAAATTTCTTCTACAGCTTACCATCACCAAAGCATTGGGGCATTGGAAAACAACCATAAAACAATGGGTGCGTATCTAAGAATTAATTGTGAAAATCAACCAAATGCGTGGAGTGCTTGGTTACCGTATTGGTGTTTTTGTTATAATAATGCAGTACATACGGAAACCAAGTACACACCGCACGAGTTAGTTTTTGGTAAACGCTGTATATTACCTACAAATTTAGAAGGTCATATCGTAGATCCTTTATATGCTCATGATAATTATGCTCTTGAGTTAAAATATAGACTCCAATTAGCGCAAAAGGATGGACATAATAATTTAATTAAGTCTAAGCTTAAGAGAAAGCACTATTATGATTCTACCAAAAACCCAGTATATTATAAAAGGGGTGATTTATTATTACTAAGGAATACATCCGATAGTAAAATGGATCCTATATATTTGGGACCTTACGAAGTACTTGAAGATTTGGATTGTAATGTGAATATCTTAAAAGACGGAAAGGAATATGTAGTGCATAAAAACAGAACTAAACCTTATAAAATTGACTAATTTTTTTCCTTAAATATTATTTTTTGTAGAATTTAAGTTTTACTATTTCAAAAATGTAATCGTATTGTTATTTTAATCATGTCTATGCTTATATTGCACTTATTCTATACATAATATTGTATGCGTGCATTATGTAATTAAATATACCCTGCGCAGGTATATAAGGTATATAGAGGTAAGGTATATAAGGTATATAGAGGTAAGGTATATAAGGTATATTAGTATACAAATGAACAGTTATATTCAAAAATTATGTTATTTTCAAAAATAATAATAATCATGTATTTTATTATTATTTTTTAATAAAGGGGAAGGTGTGGTGTAGTAGTCGTAAGATATATATTAAGCATCCTATATTCAATATATTCAGTGTATTCTCGGAGCTCGTTGGTTTCATTACACTCATCCAAACACCCAACCTTACAAACAAACACACTTTCCGATTTATAATATTAGTAAGGAAGTAAGGATAAATAAACCCTCTGAACTCTAACTTTTGATTACAGACAGATAACATACCCTGCCCCCTATTTGCAATCTTGGAACTCTGATGTGGCACCAATTTTGAAGAAACACAACCCTATAAAGACCTGCAGGTTAGTAGCAAGCTATTTCATTTCTTGTTTTTTTCAATTTTAAATATAATTAAATTATGTATTATGTTTTCGGCTTACTCACGTAATAATTTGACGAGGAACTCGACTAGTTTCAAGCCATGTTAGAGGCTCATATTCATGAGCAGCATTTCGCGACCCGCGACGTCTACTATCGCGCTGGTATATAACTAATATAACTGGCTTCTGCCCGCGACTTCGTACGCGTAGTCCCATTTTTTTCCGTCCCGGTTCGTGATTTTCGGTAAAAAGTAAAAAAAAAAATTTGTCAAAAAGTATCCTATGTCGGTCTCCAGGCTCTAAGCTACCTCCTTACCAATTTTCAGCCAAATCTATTCTGCCGTTCTTGAGTTATAAGTGGTGTAACTAACACGACTTTCTTTTATATATATAGATTGTGCCCTAGTCATATTTTTTTTACAATAAGTCTAATCTACATTTATAACTAGCTACTTCCGCGCGGTTTCACTCGCTCTGCTCGGCGCCTATTAATCGTAGCGTGATGTTTTATAGCCTATAGCCTTCCTCGATAAATGGGCTATCCAACGCAGAAAGAATTTTTCAAATCGGACCCGTAGTTTCGGAAATTAGCGCGTTCAAACAAACAAACAAACTCTCCCGCTTTATATAATATAGTATAAGATTATCTGTCTCGTTTCCGAGTTTGGGCCTGAAGTACCGTCTTTTTATTTCATTGTTTAGCACGTAACATTATATTACTGCGTTTTTAATTAAAAATCGCAGTGAATACACTGAGAAAAGCTCTACTAGTTTCGAACGACAGAGGGATCAGTAGGCTGCGCGACATCGCCGCGACCGCGCACGCTGCTCATGAGGAAGAACCCCTAGAACTTTTCTCAGTATATTCACGTGAGTAACCCGCGATTTTTAGTTAACTCGTTGAGTACCGTCATTATAGACACAATTAAAGAACAATAGGTTGCGGTCACCGGTGTCCTCGCGGTGTTTGACAGTTTAATTTAGTATGTCTCACGATAGTTATTATAAAAACATTACTGCTTTTTGTCTAGTACCTAATTAAAAGTTCCAGTTGCCAAATAGCTGTGCGGTTGCGCTATTACATCCAACTAATGAAGGCATCACATACCCGCAACGCCAGAACTGATAGAAGTCAGTTGTCGGCCTTTTAGAGCGAAAGGGGTTACTGGGTTGGATTTTTTTTTATGGCATAAGCCGGTAAACGAGCAGACGGATCATCTGATGGTAAGCAATTGGCGTCGCCCATGGACACCTGGAACACCAAAGGCATTACAAGTGCGTTACCGGCCTTTTGGGGATTAGGAGTTTGAGGATCGTTGAGGATTCAGGAATTAGGGAGATTGGGGAAGGGGAGGGTAATTGGGCCTCCGGTAACCCCACTCACACGAAACACAACGCAAGCGTTGCTTCACGTCGGTTTTCTGTGAGGCCGTGGTATCACTCCGGTGGAGCCGGCCCCTTCGTGCCGAAGCATGGCTCTCCCACATTTAAAAATAATATGTCGTATAAGACGGTTTTAAAAGAAAAATTCCCAGGGTATAATACTTTTTGGTTACAGGCTCTTCCACGGTCCAAGAAGACCCGTTAGTACTCCAAAAATAAAAAGCCAATCCTATTCAGCTGTAAGAGGGCCAGATCCAACGGCACCACATTTAAAATATGGCGTTTTTAGTAACAAACGGATAATTGCTAACAGGTTAGTTGACTTCCTTATTTTTTGTTTTATAACTGTCATGAGACACCAATTTAATTATTACTACCCTGGCTTCGCACGGGTGCAATATGCATGTATTAGGTATACATATGTATAAAACTTCCTCTTGAATCACTCTATCTATTAAAAAAACGCATCAAAATCCGTTGCGTAGTTTCAAAGATTTAAGCATACAAAGGGACATAGGGACAGAGAAAGCGACTTTGTTTTATACTATGTAGTGATGTTTAACACCTTATTTACGAGTTAACTCGACTAGTTACAAGCCCCGCTGGGGGCTCGTATTCATGGAGGGAATTGCGCGACATATGAAGCGAGAACTTTCGCGGAGCCAACTCAGCTTCATTGTGGTTTTTTTATGGAATAGTGCAGAAGTAGGAACGGGGTGGTTTTTAGTCAGTAAGAGTCTGACACTCCCTCCCACCTCACCCAGGCGGGAGCAGTCATTCGATGATTTTCCCCCCTTAAAAGAAAAGGCCGATAAACGATGAGACGTATCACCTGATGGTAAACAATTGGCACCGCCCATGGACACCACTAGGATTTTCTGCTGTGTCGTGTGTATGTTTACAAACATACAAGTTCACAAACACACGACACACAGACACGGAACAACAATACAATCTGTGGATCACACAAATAGATGTTCCGTGCGGGAACCGCGACACGTTGCCCGGCCACCGCGCCAACCGTGCAGGATTGGAGATTTAAGGATAAGAAATAGGGCAAGGGGTAGCAATCGGGCCTCACGTTACCCCACACAGCAGCTAGGTCATTGTATATCTTTGAGGGCTCTTACACAAAACTGCGATGCGACGTCGCATTGCAAAAATGTGCGAGCTCCCTCTACGCATCGCAAGAACTTGCGAATTGATTCGCATCGCGCATTAAAATCTTATCTTCCCAAAATCTTCTTTGTTTCTTTTTCCTGTATCTTCTAAGCAATAACAGAAGTGCACACTTGTTTTTACGATCCATGTCACGACATTTTCAATTTAAAATATGTTTAGTACGGTTGACGGTCGTCGAAGGAATGGTCACCCTGGGAGACGCATTGTCGCACAAAATCGCATCGCAGCAATTCGTATCGTAATTTTTTGCGTTGCGAATTCGCATCGCAGTTTTGTGTACGAGCGCCAATCCGAAAGATTGAAGTGAACTCGATCGCGGTTTGCCATTTGGTTCTTGATGGGTTGTAAATAGAATCTCGACCAATGATGGGCGAGAATACGATCGAGCTCACTTTGAATAGCCTAAATTTTTTCTGCTTGGCGGTGGTATTGCTCCGGTCGAGTTGGCCAATAGGGTAGCATCCTAAATTTTATTACAATGTCCGTCTGGTAGATAATTTTAAAACATTACACACGTAGTTTTCTTTTCTTACAAAATTAAAAACTTTCGACGATATATTGATTTGAAATATCGTGTGACGTCACGATTTATAACATTTTATAGGGTTTTTTTTTAAGGGGGGAAAATCATCGAATGACTGCTCCCGCCTGGGTGAGGCAGAATAGAGTGTCAGACTCTTACTGACTAAAAACCACCCCGTTCCTTCTCCTGCACGTCGAGCCGGAGCCCCGGTTACCTGTTAGGTTCTCCGCGACAACATTTTATAGGGTAGCGTGAGGTGACGACTCCTAAACTCAACTTCGTTTTATCCTAATATTGTTTTCTTATACGACAAAATAAAAAAGTACGTGTTTAATATTTTTTCATTATCTAACTGACGGACTAACTACATTTTTAATTTTCATACACTGTCTACTGCCCTATTTGTACTGAAGCATGGGTATCTTATACTTTAGCTATTTAATTACTTTCTACCCACGACTTCGTACGCGCAATCCTGTTTTCTCTCGTTCCCGTAGGATTTTCAGGATATTTATCATAAGAACCTTCTCCTGACGATAACAAACACAACAAAAAAAAGATCAGCCAAATCGGTCTAGCCGTTCTCAAGTTATGGCGTGACAACGGGAAACGGGTTTCATTTTTATATATCACTAGCTACTTCTGCGTGGTTTCACACGCTCTTCTCAGCTCCTATTGGTCGTAGCGTGATGTTTTATAGCCTATAGCCATCCTCGATAAATGCGCTATCCAACACAAAAAGAATTATTGAAATCAGACTTGTAGTTACGGAGATTAGCGCGTTCAAACAAACAAACAAAATCTTCCGCTTTATATAATAGTATAAGATGTTTAATTTATATGTTTGTCATGTTATTCAGAGCCGTGATCCTACCAAAAATTAAGCAACCAATGCTTAACTCCAAACGCAATAATGCTCTAAAGAACAGGATTTCCGAGTGTCTGATCAGCCGCCATAGCTTGTCCCCAACCATGAAATCCCCAGGGCATAAAAGTAGGCAGCTACAACGTAAGTACCTTTTTTATTATAATATTATATATAAATAACTATATACATCACAATAGCAGATACAATCAAAAATCTTTGCATCGATAATTTTGCCATTGGTCTACAACCATTGGCAAAATTGTGATGGTCTGGTGTTTCTAATTGATAGCTTATTCACACTGATTAATAGTCTCATGAATGTCAACAGTCTCACATATCTCAACAGTCTCACGACCACCAACAGTTTCATGAACGTCTACAGTATCACTATCATCAACAGTCTCCCGAACGTCAACAATATCACTATTATCAACAGTCTCTCGAACGTCATAAGTCTCACGACCATCAACAGTATCACGATCAACAACTTTATTTATTTAAAAAAAACGTTGCCCCACATTAATATTTTCTCCTGTGTCGTGGGTGCGTTTAAAAACATACAAGTTCACATACACTTGACACCCAGACCCGAAACAACAATTTGTGGATCACACAAAGTGTTGTTCCGTGCGGGAATCGAACCCGCGACACGTTGCACGACAGCCGGTTGCCCAGCCACCGCATCAACCGTGCAGTTTTGCAGCATTGCAGCAGCATTGGTTTTAGTTTTGGTGTTTCTAAGAAAAATCAAGATCAATTGAGCAAATCTATCCATTGATAGCTTATTCGCACTGATTAATAGTCTCATGAACGTCAATAGTCTCACATACCTCAACAGTCTCACGACCACGGTCTCTCGAATGTCTACAGTATCACTATCATCAACAGTCTCTCGAACGTCAAAACTCTCATGAACGTCTACAGTATCACTATCATCAACAGTCTCTCAAACGTCAAAAGTCTCACGACCATCAACAGTCTCACGACCATCAATAGTCTCATGAACGTCTACAGTATCACTATCATCAACAGTCTCACGACCATCAACAGTCTCATGAACGTCTACAGTATCACTTTTATCAACAGTCTCACGACCATCAACAGTCTCACGACCATCAACAGTATCACAATCAACAACTTTATTTATTTAAAAAAAAACGTTGCCCCACATTAATATTTTTTCCTGTGTCGTGGGTGCGTTTACAAACATACAAGTTCACATACACATGACACCCAGACCCGAAACAACAATTTGTGGATCACACAAAGTGTTGTTCCGTGCGGGAATCGAACCCGCGACACGTTGCACGACAGCCGGTTGCCCAGCCACCGCATCAACCGTGCAGTTTTACAGCATTGCAGCAGCATTGGTTGTAGTTTTGGTGTTTCTAAGAAAAATCAAGATCAATTGAGCAAATCTATCTATTGATAGCTTATTCACACTGATTAGTAGTCTCATGAACGTCAATAGTCTCTCGAACGTCAAAAGTCTCACGACCATCAACAGTATCACAATAAACAACTAAACATTAAAACCTTCCTTCCAGCCCGAATAAGAGAATCTCCAGTCTTCGTCTTCCGTACAATTGACAAATCTTTCACTAGACAACTGTCATTATCAAAAATGATGCATGTCGATATTAAACCTAAGAAAAATATGTCAGCGCCATCTAGTTTCTTCCAAGCACCCAATCAGAGGTTGGGTCCAAGAGCTAAATCTCCTAGTCGCAAAGCTGTTATATAAAATTCGTAGTTCAATGCGAAGTGGCTATGCTGTTTAAGAAATCATTTCGAACTCTTTGAAGTACTAGCTTCGAAGCTCCATCGTTATTCGACCGAGATTATTCTCAATGGCATGGCCGCGATATCCATAAAGTATCGGAAAGCCATGCTTCGGCACAAATGGGCCGGCTCTACCGAAGAGATACAACGGCGTTACAGAAAACCGACGTGAAACAACGCTTGCGTTGTGGTTCGTCGCGTAAGTGATGTTACCGGAGACCCAATTACCTCCCCCCCCCCTTCTTCAATCTCCCCAATCGCGGAGTCGCTAACAACCCTCAAATTCCTAATCCGTTAACGCACTTGGAACGCCTCTGGTGTTCCGTGTGTCTATGCGCGACGCCGATTGCTTACCATCAGGTGATCCGTCTCCTCGTTTACCGGCTTATCCCATAAAAACAATCCAGGTCACTTCGAGAGTTTGAACTGATATCTTTCAGCATAGCTGAAGTTAATTGCAAATTGGAAAGGTTTTTTGCAAATTAAATGTGATTGTTGAGCCAGTCCCCAAGCGGTGACGGTGACAGCTCTCCACTTACTTCATTATAGATCTTATTTCCAATATTTAGAGACTTGTTACTTTGAATGAACAAATGTTGTGGATTTTTCATAATCGACTCAATTTTTTTTTTAAGTGGAATAGTAGAGCGATTCTGTAAGGCTTTACACAGACGGACCGCATTTATTTCAACTGCAATCCAACCGCAAACTTCAATTCGGATTTAGTTTGAATGCAGTCATGTCACGACTGCAATTGCACTGCAAACCAAATGTGCACGCCGATTGCAATTCTATTGCAGTCATAACCAAACAGTTGCAAAATAAATAAGCAGTCCGATTGCAGTTCTATTGCAGTCATGACCAAACGGTTGCAAACCAAAGGTGCAGTCTGATTGCAGTTCTATTGCAGTCATGAACAAATGGTTCCAAAGCAAACGTTCACTCATATTGCAGTTCTATTGTAGTCAAGACCAAACGGTTGCAAACCAAACGTACAGTCTGATTGCAGTTATATTGTAGTCATGACCAAACTCTTCCAAACCAAACGAGGAGACCGATTGCAGTTCTATTGCAGTCATGACCAAACTGTTGCAAACCAAACAAGCAGTCTGATTGCAGTTCTATTGCAGTCAAGACCAAACGGTTGCAAACCAAACAAGCATTCTGATTGCAGTTCTATTGCAGTCATAACCAAACGGTTGCAAACCAAACGAGCAGTCCGATTGCAGTTCTATTGCAGTCATGACCAAACGGTTGCAAACCAAACGAGCAGTCTGATTGCAGTCTTATTGCAGTCAAGACCAAACGGTTGCAAACTAAACGTTCGTTCCTATTGCAGTTCTAATGCAGTTATGACCAAACGGTTGCAAATCATACGTGCAGTATGATTGCAGTTCTATTGTAGTCATGACCAAACGGTTGCAAACCAAACGAGCACTCCGATTGCAGTTCTATTATAATTGTAGTTATGACCAAACGGTTGCAAACCACACGTGCAGTCTGATTGCAGTTCTATTGCAGTCATGACCAAACGGTTACAAACCAAACGTGTAGTCTGATTGCAGTTCTATTGCAGTCATGACCAAACGGTTGCAAACCAAACGTTCACTCCTATTGCAGTTCTATTGCAGTCATGACAGAACGGTTGCAAACCAAATGACCAAACGTGTAGTCTGATTGCAGTTCTTTTGCAGTTATGACCAAACGGTTGCAAACCAAACGAGCAGTCTGATTGCAGTTCTATTGCAGTTATGACCAAACGGTTGCAAACCAAACGAGCAGTCCGATTGCAGTTCTATTGTAGTCATGACCAAACGGTTGCAAACCAAACGTGCAGTCTGATTGCAGTTCTATTGCAGTCATGACCAAATGGTTGCAGTGGTTGCAAACGAAACGTTCAGTCCGATTGCAGTTCTATTGCAGTCAAGACCAAACGGTTGTAAACCAAACGTGCAGTCCAATTGCAGTTATGACCAAACGGTTGCTAACCAAACAAGCAGTCTGGTGGCAGTTCTATTGCAGTTATGACCAAACGGTTGCAAACCAAACGAGCAGTCCGATTGCAGTACTATTGCAGTCATGATCAAATGATTCCAAACCATACGTTCACTCATATTGCAGTTCTATTGCAGTCATGACCAAACTGTTGCAAACCAAACGAGCAGTTCGATTGCAGTTCTATTGCAGTCATAACCAAGCGGTTGCAAACCAAACGAGCAGTTCGATTGCAGTTCTATTGCAGTCATAACCAAGCGGTTGCAAACCAAACGAGCAGTCCGATTGCAGTACTATTGCAGTCATGATCAAATGATTCCAAACCAAATGTTCACTCCTATTGCAGTTCTATTGCAGTTATAACCAAACGGATGCAAACCAAAGGTGCAGTCCGATTGCAGTTCTATTGCAGTCATGACAGAACGGTTGCAAACCAAACGACCAAACGAGCAGTCCGATTGCAGTTCTATTGCAGTCATAACCAAACGGTTGCAAACCAAACGAGCAGACCGATTGCAGTTCTATTGTAGTCGTGTCAACTACGTTCAATCTGCATTCGAACTGCAATTTGCAATTGAAATGCAGTTCGTCTGTTTAGAGCCTAATATAGGCTCTAAACAGACGAAGCTTGCATCACCGAAATAAGTAGCTCATTTTGAAATTCACTTGAATTATAGAAACAAAGTAAGATTAGAAACTTCATCCTAATTGCTTAGAGAATACGAAACGGAATTCAAATGTAAACTTTTAAAATGAGTTCTTTCGCTTATACGAGCTTCGTTATTTATCGAATGGGGGTATCGTTGTGTTGCTTACTAGATGGAGCTAGTGTGACCTTCTCTTTTCGTCCAATAGGGAATTAGCTTGTGTCTCACCATTGATTATTCAGTTTTTGATAGCTACAGTGATTAGACAAAAATCCTCATTATACATTCGCGCCATCTAGGCAAAAATACAATAGCTCCCATTGATGTGTTACAGCTTTGCGCTGATGGTACTTACCTCCCTATGTTTTAATTATTGTTAACAGTATTTTTATTAAAGGACTATATTAAAATGGTGTTGAATAATCTCAAGAGTGTATTTTAAAATGTTGTAAAATTTATTACTCATTATGTAGTATGAACTTTTTGTTTCGAATTGTAAAATTATTATAGTGTGTAATATATTTTGTGTTTAGAATTGTGTTTATGTTTTATTTTATTACCTGTTTAAATCCAATCATTTAATTGGGTAGTTTCCAGGGTATTAAAATTAAAAATCTAATTAGTCTATCAGTTAGATAATGAAAAAATATTAGACACGTATTTTTTTTATTTTTCCGTATTAAATTGCAATACTTAGATAAAATGACGCTTAGTTTAGGAGTGGGAGGTCGTTACGTCATAACGTGCTACAAAATGTGGCACGCTGTGACGTCACATGATATTTCAAATTAATATATCGTCGAAAGTATTTAATTTTGTGAGAAAAGGAAAAATACGTGTCTAAATTTTCAAATGAATGTACCAGACGGACATTAAAATAAAATTTAGGAAACTACCCTAGCTATAAACACTGTTTTTTTTATATTTGATGGGCCGACGTTTGACCTTTTCTCGCCTGGTGGTAAGCAACCTATTCACTCGGGCCTTGAAGACACCCGGGTCATACCCTTGTTTTTGGCTTACTCACGTAACTGTTTGACAAGGAACTCGAGTTGCACAGAGTAGCAGCGGGACAATCGCCGCGTAGCGTGTCGCGGAATGCTGCTCATGAATGTAAGCGCAAGCCTACCTAGCAAGGCTTGAAACTAGTCGAGTTCCTCGTCAAAGAGTTACGCTACGAGAGCCTTTACCCGCGGCTTCGCTCGCGTCACAAAAGAATAAAAAGTAGCCTATGTGACATATACCAATACACACAGCGCCATCTATACCAATACTTTTGTTTTTCCTCGGGAATATCAATTTTTTCCGGGTTAGAAAGTACCCTATTATTTAATCTGGACTTCTAACTTTACATCTACAAAATTTCAAAGCAATCGGTTTAGTAGTTACGGCGTGAAAGTGGAACAAACAAACAAACAAACTCACTTTCAGATTTATAATATTAGTAAGGATGGCCCACGAAAGTCATAATATATTGGCTTTTTTTGCTTCAACAAGTCATGGTAATTAATTGCCAGACTTTTTTATGGGATAAGCCTGTAAACGAGCAGACAGATCAGCTGATGGTAAGCAATCGACGCCGCTAATGGACACTCCAAACACGAGAGGCGTTACCGGCCTTTTGGGTGCTCAGCAATTGGGGAAAATTGGGGAGGGGGGTTATTGGGACTCCGATAAATCTCACTCAAACGATTACCACAACGCAAGAGTTGTTTCACGACGGGTTTCTGTGAGGCCGTGGTATCACTTCGATTGAGCTGATCCATTTTTGGAGAGGAAGACGGATACTTTAACCGAGAAATACTATATTCCAAACATTTAATGAAAATCAAGAACAGGAATGGGAAAAAGCGGATTGCGCGTACGAAGTCGCGGGCAGAAGCTAGTCTATACATAACATATATACTAGCGGACCCGACAGACGTTGTCTTGTATATAATATAATAATAGGTATAGATAAATAGCCCCATCTGTCGGGCTGATTTGTAAATCTAAACCATCCAGGGCGTCACTCAAACGCGTACAGAAAAATTCATTTTAAGTCGGTCAAGCCGTTTAGGAGGAGTTCAATGTTATACACACGTACAGCAGAATTATATATATAAAAGAAATAGATATGTAAAGATATATATATATAAAAGAAAGTAGTATTAGTTACACTGTAACTCAAAAACGGCTTCATCGATTTTGTTGAAAATTGGTGTTCGAAATCACGGGTACTATGTAAATAAAACACGAATCGTACACTTAGTTGCTATCAGTTTATTTCATTTTCCCATTAGAATGATAGTGTTAATAAAAACACTTTTAAAAACATATTCTTTGATGGTAAGTTTACATGTATGCAACAATAGATGGCGTTAAACACAATTCTTATAATAGAGACAAAATGTTGACGTTTTATTATAAATATATCTAATTTATTGGCTTATATTTATTTATTAATTTTAAGGACCTTATTGGCAACACATATTTAGAATTAAGATTACAATTTACAATCAAAATTTTGTCTCTAAACATATTTAATGAAAAAAATCACAAACGAAAGTAGAATACATTTTTAAAAGTGATCGTTTTTAAGACAATACAATAGTTTTCTTACAACTAAACACTGCAGTCGTTATGTTAGTTCCACGAGTTACCGCTAAGCCACTATGGCAGCACTTTGCTTTAAAAAAAAACATTTTGATGACAAAATTAAAAACGATATTTTTCTAAAATGACGGTTGCCATAGTAACAAAGCTTATTTAACAGTATAAAGCAGGTGAATTTAAGCATTAGTTTACATAACACGCCATCTCATATAGATTTTTTACCAGTGGTTAATTAAGATAATGTAATATCATTGACGTAAGAAAGAATATTTTTTTATTACGTCACGACACACACGCGAACAACAATACATGAACACAGAGAAAGAAATTCATGGTGCGTCGCAATGCAAAAGGCCGGAGCCCAGCTTAATGCTGTAGCCTGGGGGCTTACTCTTGAATCCAATTCCGATCGATCGACATTGGTATTGTGAAATTTCGTACTCTTGAGTTGCAATACTAGAGCCCATTGCATCCGTATTGCGTAGATATTGAATGAACTAAATGGTATTGAGTTTGTCTTTATATTCCGTACTCTGAATGCTATTGTAACAGCTAAGATTGTGGTTGTATAGTGTTGACATTTAATAATTATTGAGATCATATTGGATTGAAATTGCATTGACATTGAGATTGGTTTCAAGAGTAAGCGCCCTGGTCACAAAGGCTGGAGTCCACAGCACTGATTTTCAGCACCAGACTGTATAATACATAGAATCAATTATTCTCTTAAAGAAGAGGTGATATTCAAGATAACACCCAGTTCTCCCTAGTTATTTTATAAGTCCTATGTAATGGATGACTATTGCCGTACCTCAATTAAATTCCAATCTCCATAACATTACTTCAAATTTCAGACTAAAACTTAATAAGTAATACTTTTTGCACTATCTAGGATTTTGACATAGATTTTTTTTTTGCTTTATAATCACACTTTGAAGCAAGGACTTTGAAATTACAACGTCTTTGCTTTAAACTGACCACAGAGGCAGTACAAGCATAACTGTTATCACTAAGATTGAAAATAAATGAATGTGCTCATTAACTCATTGTAGCTATAGTTAGATATGCGATTAACCACGGTCAAAAACCACTCCATACAATCAAATTCAATCAATCAATTACAACATTTTAAAGACATTTACAATCTATTTCTTTTGAGCTGGGACAGAGAAGTAATAAAAATGTATCAACTCACTCATACAATCGATTTTTTGCTATACAAATTAACTAAAAATCGTGGATTACTCATGTGAAAATATTGAGAAATCTTTACTAGTTTTGCATCACAGAGGTTACACAGGAAGAACCTCTTCCCGCATAACCTACTGCCGTAGCAGGCTGCGCGACATCGCCGCGACCACGCACGGTATTCATGAGGAAGAATCCCTCTGTGGTTCGAAACTAATAAAGGTTTTCTCAATATTTTCACGTGAGTAACCCGTGATTTTTAGTTAATTTACGTCCAGTTTCAATAACCTATCTATCTGTAGATGTGCTTACTAGGGATAGAATTTTGACACATTTTGTATGGAGCTCATGTCAAAATTCTATCTCTAGTAAGTAAATCTAAAGATAGATAGATTATTGAAACTGGACGTTAGTATGTCTCACAACAGTTATTATTTTTACTATATTCCAAAGCAGTTGAGTGCAAAACCGTATCAATGCCTTTTATACAATTTTCCACCATCAATTACAATCACATGCTTCTAAAATGCAAGATTTATCCTTAATTCAGTGGCCATGTATCATTATTTCAGCCACGAAGATATACTTTCTTGCTTAACTAATAACTTAGCCACATTCAAATTACTTAACATTATGAAAACCATCCTATATCTTCAGAGTGGGATTAAACCTAGAGAGCACCCTAGGCAAGCGAGGTACTCGTCTAGGGCACCCATTTTTGCGATGCAATGTCGCATCGCAGATTCGTGTACGAGCTCTGATACGGCTCTGCATAATTGTACTTTCTGCTATCATAACAACATATGTACTTTATAAGATTATTTAGATACCACTGACAAACGGTGAAGGAAAACATCGTGAGGAAACCTGGGCTTATAATTTCTAATTATAAGTTTGTAATCGCCAACCCGCATTGAGCAAACATGGTGATTAATGCTCAAACCTTCTCCGTGTGAGAAGAGGCTTTGCTAAGCAGTGGGCATTTACAGGCTGTTGATGATGAATGACCCCATAAAATAAAATTCTAATGACCCCATAAAGGAGAAGGGAATGGCTCCATAGATTCCTGGGCCCAGGTGTTAACTAAATGAAATTAGTCTTATATGTAAGAGGATATAATATCAAGGCTTAACTGAGAATTTGGTGAAATTTGGCTTCCTAGAAACCAAGTTATCTAAATTATAATAAAAGTTAGGTTATAGTATAATAACATTGTAATTTTTTTGTGTAATTTCTGAAATACTTTTGAAACACTCACTTCGCCACTGACGAATAACTGTTAAGCGCCCTAGGCAAGCGAGGTACTCGCCTATGGCACACATTTTTGCGATGCGACGTCGCATCGCAGATTCGTGTACGAGCTCTGAGGGCCAAGCACGAATAACTATCGCATTAGTATCGTAACAGTATCGAGCCAGTTAAGCGTTCTGATTGGTTGGTTCACTTGAGCCGGCCAATCAGAGCGCCGAACGCGCACGATACTATTACGTTACGATTGCGATAGTTATTCGTGCTTGGTACTCTGATACGGCTCTGCATATTGTACTTTCTGCTATCATAACAACATATTTATTACTTCTTTGCCCTTTAAGAAGAGGATACCTGTAAATGACTGAACACATCAATTAGAATAGTTTACATTTATTTATTTTTATTAAAATAGATCAAAAACTGACTGAAAATGTGTATATTTTGTTTATACCTGATATATTTTGCATGCAACGCCATCTCTTGGCGTTTATAAGTAAACAATAGTTCTGGTATGTGGTCATAGATGGCGGTAGTTAGTAATATTTATGGTTTGGATAGGATTATAGTCATTAAAACAGATGTGTCCTATCATCATACGTTCTCATTGACTTTCTAAACATTTCACAAGCAACAAGAATACATAATATTGTTATTATTACGAATGTATACGCTCCCTTTAAAAAAAAATATTTGTCAATCATAAATCCATATTTCACCCATCACTGCGACGAATTACATATTAAGTCGTATCGAATTCTGAATTAAAAATCATCACATACATTTAACTGCCTTCTCATAGTTGTTTGCGCTCAAAAGATGACGCTAGTGAGTTATAAGATCCTTTTAATTAAAAAGGCTTAGCTGTAGTTAAAATTATATAGGGCAATAAAGTGACACTAGCGCCTCTAGTGGCCCGAACGTAAGCGCAGTTACCGCGGTCTTTATAGTGAAATAAAAATGATGAAACCAATATTTCGCGTCCAACAAATCAATGAACAATTATGATTAAATAATTGCTTTTCTATGCAGCTACAATTTGTACGAATATTAAAATGTGCTTTCGATTAGAAAAGAAAATAATTATGAATGCCATTTTATATTTAAATCAACTAATTCTTTTTGTTAATAGATACAATTCATATATTAACTAAAGTCATACATAAAGCCAGAGATATTCATTTGGTATCTTTTTTTATGGGACCACAACCTCCCAAAACAGCTGCAACTCCTGTAAGCCAGGATCTACAGTAGATACAACCATAAAAACACCGGAACACTGAAGTCCGGCGCGTCCCAGGGACATGAGTAACTGTCTTGGTTCCCGCAACGAAGTGAATCAGATGATATTATAAGAGGAGAAGAAAAAATTTGGTGTCTAGTTAGCCCATAATATACCTACTAATGATTCTTTCATTTCTATCACTTCTTAAAGGTTGATTGGGAGACAATGCCCAAGGCATTTAGTCCACCTGTACACGCTTGTTGTATTAAGTTGATAAATAAAATAAAATTCTAGTGACCCCATAAAATAAAATTCATAATGACCCCAAAGTCGTGGTGGCCCTGAGGTTTAATACGCCCGCTTCTCATGTATAAGAGTGCGGGTCCGAAACCTGCCAACGGCAAGTACCAATGTGACTTTTTCCGAGTAATATGTACTTTCTAAGATTATTTAGACACCACTGACAAACGGTGAAGGAAAACATCGTGAGGAAACCTGGCCTTATAATTTTTAATTATAAGTTTGTAATCGCCAACCCGCATTGAGCAAGCGTCGTGATTAATGCTCAAACCTTCTCCGTGTGTTCATTTATAGGCTGTTTTTGATGAATGACCCCAAAAAATAAAATTCTAATGACCCCACAAATTTAAAGTAGGCAGATAATAAAGTCGTTACCGCTTCAAATAAAAATTACCTCTAATATTCATATTGAACGTAAAGATATGAAATGGGGTCTTAAGAATTTATTTTAATGTAATTGTTTCATTTAAGTATTAATTGTAGAACATACTTTTTTAAAAAGAGCAACGAATGGAGTTTCTTGCTCGTTCTTCTCCATTTGAATCTACACTTTGGAATGAGCACCTAGCTTCACCTAGCTTTACTGACAGACTGACTGACAGACTATTATTATTTATTTTGTATTTGTTAACGTTTCAAAATTACCAAATTATGGTTTAATTGAAATAAATGCTTTGACTTTGACTTTGACTTTATGAAATCTCTGAAAATATGTGACACAGACGCACAGAGCTTTTTTAGATTAATTTATCAAAATGTTTTGACACATTTCGTCTACTAATACATGATGAATTAAAATCAGAAATCAATTTTACAATGAACACTAACGTCTCACTAACAAACATCAATTTTAGAATTTAAATTTATATTTGCTTTTACTTACAATCACATAATTCGCCATGGCACTAAGAGGTACACACTACACATCAAGCTTTACATAACCAGTATAAACTGAACGTTAAATGTGCGGAAAGATGACGCGACGCGACACCAGGATAAACTGGTTTTGTATAGATTGATGTGTGGCTGTGTGTACATTGCATGAAAATTTGAAAACTAGACATTTTATTTTTCTCATTTAAACTATATCAGTTTTACGAAGTGAATAAGTCATTTTGGATTAACACGCTTCGTTTTCGTTTTTTGTGCACATATGCATGTACATACATACATAAATAATTGCTATAATGGCGGACAATTTAAACAACATATGACCTCAAGCACCTACGAAATGTTTTTTCCAAATTATACCTAAGTTTCTTTAACAAAAATATATAACTACTTCTTTGTTTTACTTCTAATTTAAAACTATATAAAGCAAAACGACTAGTTGACATATTGATTGAACCAATAATTTTGTAAATTATGGCCAAAAATATTGAAAAAGGCGAACATAATCTCTTAGAAATTATTGACGCATCGTTTTTCTTATTCATAACATTTTTACATTAACATAACATCACGTCTTTTATCCCCGAAGGGGTAAGCAGAGGTGCTCATTATGCTACTGTACAATGTAACACCCACTTTTCACTATTTATGTTATAAGTCCCATGTAATAGGGAGTGAGCCTATTGCTATATACCGGGCACGATTCCAGACTCCGTGCTACTACTGAGAATTTTGTAAAAACCCAGTAATACACTGCCCGACCCGGGAATCGAACCCGATACCCCTTGCCCGGCAGTCGCACTTGCAACCACTCAGCCAACGAGGCAGTCAAAACAATTTTAAGCGAAACAAACATTTGTAATCACATTACACACAATTTAAGTCATATTCCTTGAATTTTAAATTATAGTCAAACAATTCTCACTTAATTTAATTAATATTCTGTGAATTTTAATTATATTAAACAAATCTCACTTATGAAATCATTATCTGATCACTGAGTGATCCATTTCATCACTATGCATCACAACACACCTCCATTAAGGACTAATAGTTTTTTACTCACCAGATGGCACTAGTGTACACCTCGTTCTTTGTCCAATAGTGAATTAGGTAATAAGGTAGATGCTTAATTTAATTTTAATGTCCGTCTGGTAGATTATTTTAAAACATTAGACACGTATTTTTTATTTTCTTACAGAAACTAATACTTTCGACGATATATTGATTTGAAATGTCGCGTGACGTCACTTCTATGGACATTTTATACGTAGAAATGACGATTTAGCCCCCACTCCTAAACTTTGATTCGTTTTATCTAAGTATTGTTTTATTATAAGACAAAATAAAAAAAAAACGTGTCTAATATTTTTTCATTATCTAACTTACGGACTGATTAGTTTTTAATTTTCATACCCTGTCATCATCCCAATTGTCACACCATTGTACGATTAATATTTAACAGATGCTGTGATTGGACAAAAAAAGATCTTATTACATTGGCGCCATTTTTTTCTATATATTTGATGGGCTGACGTTAGACCACTATCTTTTCTTATGGTTCAAAGAACCATCGGACCACCACGGATGGGGCCCAATAGGGCTGATGCCGCTTCGGAGCCACGGAGAACCTAACAGGTTACCGGGGCTCCGGCTCGAAGCGCAGGCGAAGGAACGGGGTGGTTTTTAGTCAGTAAGACTCTGACACTCCCTCCCGCCTCACCCAGGCGGGAGCAGTCATTCGATGATTTTCCCCCCTTCAAAAAAAAATCTTGTCTTATTAAGCGATGACGTAATCGCGTGACTTGTAAGCGATGACGTGGTCTACGATGGAACACGTCGACCCATAAGCAACCTATTCACTCGGACCTTCTGGTGAGCAATAAACAATAGTTCCCATTTCTCTTAATCACAGACATTATTAATAAATTGTACAATAGATCACTTATTTCATATCTTATTTCTACAGATCGCTTAACAAATGTCACGTCTCATGAGCCTAATAGGCAATGGCATAAGTACAGTTGCCAGCACTTCAACCTACTTCATTTTATCAAATTATGCCATTGGATTTTCGACCTTATATCTAAACACGTTTAGAAACCCTCTAGAATACGTTTACCCCAACGAATCTTCGACAAATGTGACCGGTCCACTGTTACTTCAGCTTACTAATCCTTTGGACTGTGTCGATAACTTTGATTCTCTGTCGGATCACTTCGTTACGGATCTGATCCTTCAAAGAGACTCCAATTGATCAAAACTATCAAAATCCGAAAAAAAAACCACACGTCCTTTACAAACTCTATACTTGAAACCAAGACTTTATTTAAAAAGCATTTCACTGTTCATTGCGTTGCGATCATGCAGCTGTAGCCAAATGCCATTTAGCGCTTGTCTACATGTAGAATAGAAAACCAAATTATATGGAATTGACGTAAATTTTGACACAAGTCAGTGTCAACCCCATACATTTTGATTTCTACTCTCTCTGTAGACAAGCGCTAAAGTGGCATTTGGCTAGAGGTCATGAGGAGATGTAATATATATGGCGATAAAAATCATTATAAAATAAGTGATCTACTGTTAATTTTACTTTCACATCGATACAAATACAACACTCAAAGCGAATCACTAGATTATTACCTTTATAACTTTTCCAATCGATAGATATAAAACGTTAATCCATTATTCAAAGCATATTCTCGTATTATTAATTCATTTCTTAGTTGACAGCACATATCACGATGGACACATAGTACACATACATATTAATACACTCTTTGCGATTACCTATACAAAAAAGTAATTTGAATACAACGAAATTAATCAAGATTTAAAAATGGGGTCTTAACTAGAAGTAGTTCCTATGACCCCTACATATGAAATAAATAAACGTTCCAGTGACCCCACAAATAAAATAAATAAATGGTCCAGTTACCCCACATAAAAATGTCAAATTATCTTTGTAAATAAAGGGGAAACTTATATTAAAAGTCCTAGTATTCTTGACGCCGAAGATATTTCAGTGAAAACAATCAAAGAATCATAATGACCCCAGGTAGAAATATTTAACCTGTATGAAACAAAAAACAATTACAATTTGTAACTAAATAAATATCATGATTTAATGATGCTTTTATGTAACTCAAACATATTTTAAAACGTAAAACATTTACATTTATAATTATTCAACACCAATCTTGCGATCCAGATGTTTAAAATCATTGTAATAAGCTAATATGGGAAAAGATAGATTGATAGATAGTGTATTTAAATTTGCTACATAACATGACTAACACAAGGTTCAATTTCCAAATGATTGTAGCTACCAATAGCTTTGTTTTAATTCACTTTCATATTTACTTCATAGGTTGTAAAATCTATTGATTACCACTTACTGTAAGAACCAGTTTGCAGTAACATCTTTAGTTTCAATACGGCTAATCAATAATCGAGTCTGTCTGTTAACATTTTAGGTATAAAATAACAAATATATGAATCATAAACGACTAAATACCTGCATGCATTTGAAACTACATAATTTTCTTCATTAGCAAATCAGCCGCTAATCTGTAGGCATTTTGTAAAATAGTATTCATGTCTACACTAAGTAGGAATATTCATCGTAAAGATACTAGATACATGTATTATGGTCTCACTTTATTTCTCGAATGGGTTAAAAAAATGCAATATCTGTTCACTTTTAATCAATCTGTTTGCGGCTTACTCACGTAATTGTTTGACGAGGAACTCGACTGGTTTCACGCCATATGCTAGAGGCTCATATTCGTGAGCAGCATTCCGCGACACGCGACGCGGCGACTGTCGCGCTGTTATTATATTATAGTTTTAATGTATAACTGTCATTTTTTTATTAACAATATTGTTTTTATAATATTCACGTTATTATACTGAGAAAAGCTCTACTAGTTTCGAATTACAGTTGGACTCTTCCTCATGAGCAGCGTGCCTCGAGAGCTGCGACGTCGCGGCAAATTGTTAAATCTGTTACCTGTTACTCTTAACATATTGTTAACCTGTGTAACTGTTGTAACATATTGTTAGTAATACCAAGTGAAATTTCAAATGCTGAATACAATCACGGATACCGGTCTAATAGTGACAATATTCCGACTGAAAACCCAGTAATATTTTTAGTAATCTTTATAGAAGATCTCGTTATTTGATAGACCTGACAATATCAATTAATCAACCAAAATAAATATTCAAACCAGTTACGTCATAACATAACATTACATAAAATCACGCCTTTTATCCCCGAAGGGGTAGGCACAGGTGCACATTACGGCACTTAATGCCACTGTACAATGTAACACCCACTTTTCACTATTTATGTTATGAGTCCCATGTTATAGGAGGTGAGGCTATTGCCATATACCGAGCAAAAAACCAGTTATGAATTATGTTTTAATATCGAAGTACTAGTTACCATTGCAAAACACCATTCGGATATAAAGTAAGACCCAACATATATACGTTTTTAAGCAAGGCAAGGTATTAATAACACAATAATTACAATTAAACTAACTACTTGTATTATGATTATGTATGGCGATACCAATATATCAAAACTATGTTAAAGGGTGCTAGTACCTTCCCTATTTTCCATAAACTGCCACAAGTGTCGCACCCTGGACACACAACCTCACTACTATCATTTGACTGAATCATCTCTACACTACCTGAGTCACTGTTTATATGTTACCATTAGCTCACGACGATACCTAAGTACGTATCGCCTGGACAGTCCACGCTACCATCAGTTGACTGCACAATCTCTACACTACATGAGTCACTGTTTACATATTACCATTAGCTCAAGTCGATGCCTAATTACGTATCGCATGGACAGTCCACGCTACCATCAGTTGACTGGACAATCTCTACACTACATGAGCTGTTGACTTGTAAATATTAGCTCATGACAATACCACAAAAATTATTACATTTATCATAGTATTAGACAAAAACGAAAACTCTTAAAATTATTTAAACATTATTATTGCATTTCATTCAATACTAGTTAGAATTTTACTGAAACTCCATATTGATAAATTGAAATATTGTTTCCAATCTTAAATCGTCTAATACTATAATAAATACAATAAACCAAACTAGACTGAAAGGGTTCATCCTAGAGATGACAGGACGACCTATCTCAACCAAATAAACCAGAAATTTGGAAGAAGTACCCAAAATACTCTGGTCCACATACAAATTCAATTCATTAAGTTAATATTAACCTTTCACTTTGTTTTGTCACGTCTAAACCTTTTGTTTCATTCTCAAAACGTTTCTTAAATCAACATTTTAATTACTTTATCCTCAAAACACATTCATATACATAGTTTAATATTAATAAATTACAAACACGCGAACAGTCACATCGAGACACCACAGTAAAGAAATCAGAAATACCATTTTAACCCCAAAAATTATCGCTTCAAATCACATTAATATATTTTATTGACCCCATCTAGAACATTTCCTAAGACCCCATACGGATTTTAAAGTTCTATAGACCCCCGTTTAATTTTTACATTTTATTTAAAAGCGTAAACGCTTTTTATATTGCTTATTATAAATAGTTTTTTGATCTTCAATCCACGGAAGAATCGGAGTCTTCGTTTTTCGTGCTCAAATGGAATGCTATGACGGGAATCGAACCGAGGACCATACAGGAGCCCATGCCGTAGAAACACCAGGAGTAGCCGCCGGTTACGTCACGGAGGAGACCTGTAAAATAATAAATAGATGATTTAAGGCGAGACCCAAGCATTTGACTATCAGAAGGGGTGAAGTGCATACTTGCATAGCGTAGCTTACATTCCGCGAAGACAATTTCTTTTTTTAGGGGGGAAAACATCGAAAGAATGCTCCCGCCTGGGTGAGGCGGGAGGGAGTGTCAGACTCTTACTGACTAAAAACCACCCGTTCCTACTCCTGCACTTCGAGCTGGAGCCCCGGTAACCCGTTAGGTTTTCCGCGGCTCCGAATCGGCATCAGCCCTATTGGGCCCCATCCGTGTTGGTCTGATGTCTCTTTGAGGCGTGCGCGGAACGCTCAGCGCCGTACGCTCGGGTCTGTTTCTGGTCGAGCGGCGAGCCACCCATGCTCGCAGTCCGCAGGCCCGCGCTTACGGTGGCCGGAGTTCGTATTAGAAAGGGTGAAGTGCATACTTGCATAGCGTCGCTTACATTTCATCATAAGCGAAGACAATAAGGTTGCTTTTTGAACGTACAATATTTTATGTTATGACTTGTGCATGACTTGCATAAGTTGGCAATACGTAGACTATCTTTGAAATATGACTGTAAAGTTTTCATAATGGCTGGGTAACATTGTGGACTTTGGACAGGGACTCAAAATGCATTCCTGTGGGTTTTTATGGGATAATTCTCTATACAAGCAGACGTATCACCTGATGGTAAGCAATCGGCGCCGCCCATGGACACACGGAATATTTCGCTAGGGCGAATGTTTCGTGATCAGTAAATACCTCTAAGTATGGGAGAGCCATGCTTCGGCACGAATGGACCGGCTCGACCGGAGTGATACCACGGCCGAGGAGAAAACCGACGTGAAACAACGCTTGCGTTGTGTTTCGTCGTGTGCGTGAGGTTACTGGAGGCCCAATTACCCCCCTCCCTAGTCCCTGTCTCCCAAATCCGCGAATCCTCCACAATCCTCAAATTCCTAATTTCCAAAAGGCCGGTAACGCACTTGTAACGCCTTGGTGTTTCGAGTGTCCATGGGCGACGCCGATTGCTTACCATCAGGTGATCCGTCTGCTCGTTTACCGGCTTATGCTATAAAAAAAGTATACTTAATCAATTTAAAACGTCCAACGATTGTTGCACAATACAAAAATAGCTGAAGACTAAAACTCACCAGCAGTAGGTGGTACAGAAACAGCAGCTAAGCTCTGGAACATCCTCACCAACCCGTACGAGGAGGCTATGCGAGCTGTTCCGAAGGCATCGGCTAGGAGAACAGGTACCAGCAGGAACCAGCAGCCAAGACAGAGACCGTAGGCACCTGGGGAATCATTAACTTGGATAATACTTGGTAGTCTAAAATATAGTCTTTATAATAACTATCGTGAGACATATTAAATTAACTAAAATTGCCTACTCGGCGGCTCAGTAGGCAGCTCTGTGGTTCGAAACTAGTAAAGCTTTTCTCAGTATATTCACGTGAGTAACCCACGATTTTAGTTAAAATACAGTCGGCCACGCACACATATCATCACGCCTTTTATCCCCGAAGGGGTGGGCAGAGGTGCACTTAATGCCACTATACACACACTACAGTACACTGTAAAAGAGGGTATTTACAAACACGCACTTTTTATGTTATGAGTCACATGTAATAGGGGATGATTTTATTGTCATATACCGGGCACAATTCCAGACTCCGTGCTACTACTGAGAATTAAAAAAAAACCAGTAATACTTTACTGACTCGGGAATCGAACCCGAGACCCGGCAGTCGCACTTGCAACCACTCGGCCGACAAGGCAGTAATTATTAATTACTTATTTGTTATAAATTGTGTTTACATATTTTGCACTCACCAGAAGCAATGGCGAGCGCCCACCACGATTTGAGACTTGGCAGGGTCAGAACTGCGATACCAGCCACCAGTATACTGTGAAACATAATAAATTGGGATGATGACAGGGTATGAAAATTAAAAATCTAATTAGTCCGTCAGTTAGGTAATGAAAAAATATTAGACACGTATTTTTTTTTTGTTGTATAATAAAACATTATTTGTATTGTAACTTTCGTGAGACATACTAAATAATTTTTTATGTTTTCGGCTTACTCACGTAATAATTTGACGAGGAACTCGACTAGTAGCAGCGCGACAGTCGTCGCGTCGCAGGTCGCGAAATGCTGCTCATGAATATGAGCCTCTAGCATGGCTTGAAACTAGTCGAGTTCCTCGTCAAATAATTACGTGAGTAAGCCGAAAATATAATAATTTATAAAACAATACTTAGATAAAACGAATCAAAGTTTAGGAGTGGAGGCTAAAACGTCATTTCTACGTATAAAATGTACATAGAAGTGACGTCACGCGACATTTCAAATCAATATAGCATCGAAAGTATTCGTATCTGTAAAAAAAATAAAAAATACGTGTCTAATGATTTAAAATAATCTACCGGACGGACATTAAAATAAAAATTAGTCATCTACCGTATTATACATAAATTACTAGCTGTTGCCCGTGACTTCGTACGCGTAGAATATACATACATATCATCACGCCTTTTATTCCCGAAGGGGTAGGCAGACGTGCACATTACGGCACTTAATGCCACTGTACAATGTAACACCCACTTTCCAATATTATTGCTGTTAAACCCATTGAAGCATTTAATCATATTAAAAAGTATCACCTAAGTCAGCACATACCCTGCCTGTATACCAAGTTTCATCAACATCCGTTCAGTAGTTTCAGCGTTGGTGGACAAACATCCAAACAAAGAAACTATCACATTTATAATATTAATTAGTGTGATGATTTAAAAAACAATATCACCATCCTTATTATGTATTTGTAAGAAGCCTATGTTCGATATAGATCTCTTAAACGAATATGATCTAAGGAGGTGGCGGGACGCGTTTTGCAACCCTGCCATCGCGAAGTACACTTCGGGCTTATGATGGCCGGAGATCCTCTCGCGATCCCCGACACCCGGAGTGTCTCTCGCGAAGTACCGAAGCATGACTTATATGAGTATAAAATCAATCAAACATGATTAAACCTCACCTGACGATATAAGCCTTTCTTCTGCAAAATAGATGAAGATCACATAGCCAGCCGAGTCCCAGCCGTCCACAAAGGTCTAAAACAGCGCTGATAGCCACCAGATGACCTAAAACAATGATACATACATACATACATACATAACTTCACGCCTGTCTCCCATGGGGGTAGGCAGAGACTAAGGAACGCCAATTACTACGATTCTTACATACCTCTTTCGCTTCATTAACAGTCATCAATCTTTTCATGCATGCTCGTCGGTTAAGGGTACTTTTAATTTGTCCCTTCTTTAATATATCGCCAATCTGGTCACTATATGTCCGTCTAGGGCGCCCTCTACCGACGGCTCCATTCATATCCGCTCTGTATACTTCTTTCGTTACTCTACTTTCATCCATCCTTTCTACATGTCCAAACCAGCGTAACATTCCCTTTTCAATCCTTGTCACTACATCGTCTTTCAATCCACACCTCTCTCTAATAACACTATTTTTCACTCGATCACTCAATTTTAGTCCACACATACTTCTCAGGGCTCTCATTTCCACCGCATTAATCCTGCTTTACAATGATACATTTATTAAGATTACTGTAGTAATTTAAACAATACGTTTAATTTTGACTTTAACCTTTACATTGACCTCAACTTTGATATTAACTTACCGGCGGCAGATTTACTGTGTCCAGCAGCGACAGTGTATGCAGGGAGATAGTACAGCGCGTATGGAGACCCACATGACATGAGAGCCACAGACGCACAGAGCAGACCAAACCGCCATGATTTAAGTAGAGATACGTCTAAATACCTGTGAAAAAATTAAATTTTTTTAGGCTAACCTCTCACCGGGTTCGATCACATTCCTGTGGGATAAAAAGTAGACTATATGAAGGATTAACAAATAAAAAACTCACAATCTTTCGAATATATACCCACACAGTAAACTCTATTTAGTAGCACGGAGCCTGGGATTGTGCCCGGTAAATGGCAATAGGCTCACCCCCTATTACAGGGGACTCATAACATAAATAGTGAAAAGTGGGTGTTATATTATACAATGGCATTAAGTGCCGTAATGTGCACCTCTGCCTACCCCTTCAGGGATAAAAGGCGTGATGTTATGTAAATAATTTTACCTAGATGTACAGTATCTTCTCTGTGCCTTTAGGCTTAATTCGTTCTGTCTCCTGCAGTAATTCACCAAGGGAAGTGGAAACTATAGTTTTTTCTTCTTCTCCTCTTATAATATCTTCTGATTCACTTCGTTGCGGGAACCAAGACAGTTACTCATGTCCCTGGGACGCGCCGGACTTCAATGTTCCGGTGTTTTCATGGTTGTATCTACTGTAGATCCTGGCTTACAGGAGTTGCAGCGGTTTTGGGAGGTTGTGGCGGGCTTGTCCCATAAAAAAAAATCTTACCTAGATATTTTGTCGACACATCCAGCCTGTTTCTTTTCAATCTGAACTTCTTCCTTCTGCACCTCCTCCTGCTTGATGGTGATTGGCTCTGTCAGCTTGCACGGTATCAGGCGACTTGGAGGGGGGCGAATGTATAGAGATTTACTGTGGAAAAGAAAATATATTAACCCTTTGAGTACCGTCATTATAGACACAATTAAAGAACAATAGGTTACGGTCACTGGTGTCCTCGCGGTGTTTGACAGTTTAATCCTTTGAGTACCGTCATTATAGACACAATTAAACTGTCAAACACCAAGCGGTCACCGGTGACCGCCACCTATTGTTCTTTAATTGTGTCTATAAAACCGGTACTCGACGAGTTAAAGAACAATAAGTTACGGTCATCGGTGTCCTCGCGAAGTTTGACAGTTTAATGATTTTTTTTTTTAAACATTGCCCTACACTAGGATTTTCCGCTGTATCGTGGGTGCATTTACAAACATACAAGTTCACATACACATGACACCCAGAGCCGAAACAACTTTCTAATTATTATTATGAGTTTCGCTACCCCGCATTGAGCAAGCGTGGTAGTTAATGCTTAAACCTACTCCGTGTGAGAAGAGGGTTTTGGTCAGCAGTAGACACTTATAGGCTGTTGATGATGATGATGATACAGTACAATCCAAGCGTTGAAAGCGAGAACAAAAGACTTGGAACGGAAAGCGAATGGCTGTGGAGACGTAATTATATTTTTTTATTGATATCCTTTTTTTTTAAAACGTTGACCCACACTATCATTTCTCCTGTGTCGTGTGTACGTTTACAAACATACAAGTTCACATACACAATACACATGACACCCAGACACGGAACAACAATATGTGGATCACACAAAGAGTTGCTCCGTGCGGGAATCGAACCCGCGACACGTTGTGTGGCAACCGGTTGTTCAACCACCGGATTAACCGTGTTGTCTATATACGATATTAGCTACTTCGGCGCGGTTTCACACGCTCTGCTCATCTCCTATCGGTCGTAGCGTGATGTTTTGTAGCCTTTAGCCATCCTCGATAAATACGCTAACCAACACAAAAAGAATTATTCAAATCAGTCTTGTAGTTACGGAGATTAGCGCGTTCAAACAAAAAAAAACAAACTCTTCCGCTTTATATAATAGTACTAGCAGCCCGTCCCGGCTTCGCACGGGGTAGACAATTATTTATTTTTGGAAATTTGGATTGTTGTAGTGACATAACTACAATAGTTGGACATATGCTACCGCGGAGTTTTTTGTATACACTATAATGTTCTTCAATATTGTTGTACATTATTTTGTTCTATCGCTAATAGTTTCGGCAGCGCATTCGACGAAAGACATTTTAAGACTCATTTTTCTACACCTTCGGTTACATTGTTCAAATTTTACCAAGGATCCCTCATTTTTTTCAAAATGAAATGTAGCCTATGTCAAATTGGAAGAATTCTATTGGTGAAAGATTTTTTTAAATCGGCCCAGTACTTTTTGAGCTTATTCATTACAAACATACAAACATACAAAAATAGGTACAAATCTTTCCTCTTTATAATATTATAATAGTATAAGATACCTTCTCCATGTGAGAAGAGGCCTTTGGTCAGCAGTGGGCACTTATAGGCTGTTGAAGATGATGAACAGGAATCACAACTCACCTGCTAAGATTCCTTCTGGCTTTATACACACAAGTGCTGTCAGTGGACAGGTCCTCTACGGAGTGGAGTATAGAAGATGATCTCGTGGGTCGCAGACGTAGACGGACGACTTCTTTCGGTAGACCTGCGGACAGTTCAAATTTAAGGTCAAATTCATAACATAATATCACATAACATCACGTCTTTTATCCCTGAAGAGGTAGGCAGAGGTGCACATTACAGCGTGGCACTTAATGCCACTATACAATGTAACACCCACTTTTCACTATTTATGTTATGAGTCCCATGTAATAGGGGGTGAGCCTATTGCCATTCCAAACTCTGTGCTACTACTGAGATTTCTAAAGACCCAGTAATACTTTGCCCGACCCGGGAATCGAACCCGAGACTCCTTTCCGGCAGTCGCACTTGCAATATCATTTATTTCAATTAGACCAGTATTTTAAGTGTGTGAGAGGTACACTTCTGCACGGACGAGCCAGCTCGACCGGAGTCATACCACGGCCGAGGAGAAAATCGACGTGAAGCAACACTTGCGTTGTGTGAACAAGTGAGTCTCCAACAATCCTCAAATTCTTAATCCCCAAAAGGCCGGTAACGCACTAGTAACGCCTCTGGTGTTCCAGATGTCCATGGACGACGCCAATTGCTTACCATCAGGTGGTCGTCTACCTGCTTATATCCCATAAAGAAGGAGGTACTTTTGAACGTCAATAAAAAAAAATTAAAGTGTCAGTCTGTTGGTCAATCCTCTAGTTGCTGGGGGCATGATGGGGCTGGCCAGTATTTAAAAAAATCCACCTTAATCTTGATGTAAATAAAGCAGATAATACATAAGTAGTACCTTTGCCTACCACCGCAAAAGAAAGCAGTGACGATACTTACCAACAACACCTAAAACGTCTAGTCCTTCTGAATCTTCTGAGTCTGAATGTTGCGACTGCATTTGTTGACGGGCGACCTGTAAACAAACGAATATATTATATATATTATATATTATACCACGATTAAACTCAAACTCAAAAGCATTTATTTCAATTAAACCTTAATTTGGTGCTTTTGAAACGTCAACAAATATGAAATAAATAATAGTCTGTCAGTCTGTCCGTCAGTGAAGCTAGGCGCTCGTTCCAAAATGTCGATTCGAGTGGAGAAGAACGAGCAAGAAACTCCATTCGTTACTCTTTTAAACTGTCAAACACCAAGCGGTCACCGGTGACCGCGACCTATTGTTCTTTAATTGTGTCTATAAAACCGGTACTCGACGAGTTAAAAAAAGTCTGTTTTACATTGCTCTAATACATATTCCAATATTGTACACACATGTGAGAATAATGTAAAGACATACTTGACGCAGCATACAAATAACAGAATGTACTAAAATAATAAAAAAAAAACAAACAAAACCAATAGAAAACAAATATCTTAAGTCTGACATGGTCCTCACATATGTATACTGATAATCCATATAAAATAGTGCTTCTATACATGAAAAAAGAAAATAAATAAACTCTTGTTTAAATAAAGAAAGAAATGCTCGATGCCACAAGAAAAATAGATTGCCTTCATCGGAATCAAAGTATTAAATTACCTATCATCGTAATCTGAACTATGTACTGAGTATGTAAAGTGACTTCTAGACGACAAAATAACAAACTCCTTCACTATCTTTATATATATAACTAGTTTCTGCCCGCGACTTCGTACGCGTAATCCTATTTTTTCCCGTCCCCGTTCGTGATTTTTGGTAAAAAGTAAAAAAAAATTGGTTAAAAAGTATCCTATGTCGGTCTCCTGGCTCTAAGCTACCTCCCTACCAATTTTCAGCCAAATCTATTCTGCCGTTCTTGAATTATAAGTGGTGTAACTAACACGACTTTCTTTTATATATATATTCTTCTGTAAGTGTGTATGTCACTGAACTTCTCTCAAACGACTGGACCGATTTTGATGAAATTGTTTGTGTGTGTTCAAGGGGATCTGGGAATGGTTTAGATTCACAAATCAGCCCGGCAGATGGCGCTGCAGTCGATGTTTAGGTTATTTATCCTAAACAGCTGAATTAATTTGAATGAATTTTTGTTTATACATTCAAGTGGATATGCAGGACAACGTCTGTTGGGTCCGCTAGTTTTTTATACTAACTATCGTGAGACATTCAGCGCCGAGCCCGCCCATCGGCGGGCAATCTTTTAAACTGTCATGCCGAGACCGGCCATGGGCGGTTTGATTTTAAATTGCAATAACTTTACATTGACTGCCTCGTTAACCGAGTGGTTGTAATTGCGACTTCCGAGCAAGGGGTTTCGGGTTCGATTCCCGGGTCGGGCAAAGTATTACTGGGTTTTAAAAAAATTCTCAGTAGTCGCACGGAGGCTGGAAATGTGCCCGGTATATAGCAATAGGCTCACCCCCTATTACATGGGACTCGTAACATAAATAGTGAAAAGTGGGTGTTACATTGTAGAGTGGCATAATGTGTACCTCTGCCTACCCCTTCGGGGATAAAAGGCGTGATGTTATTTTATATAAAGTTACTGTTCTTTATACCGTCGGTGCGCCTGCCAAAACTGATATCTGTGCAAATTGAACCTATTTCTTGCTCGTTCTTCTTTATAGCAATCTACACCTAGGAATGAGCAAACAGCTTCACTTTCAAAATTTTGTTGTTGACGTTCAAAAGTGCCTTCCTGGTCTAATTGAAATAAATGATTTTGACTTTGAAAACCAACAAACTCTTCAACTTTATTATATTACTAGCTTCTGTCGCGACTTCGTACGCGCAATCCCGTTTTCTCACGTTTTGATTTCTGTCGTAAGAACCTTCTCCTGACAATAACAATGACAACAAAAAAAAACTCAGCCAAATCGGTCTAGCCGTTCTCAAGTTATGGCGTGACAACGGGAAACGGGTTTCATTTTATATGTATAGATAGACTATAGATTACCTCAATTAAGCTAGGATGCATGATCTCCGTAATAAGGTTGCTTCTTTTCAGATCCTCGCTGAGGAGGAGGTTCTTCTGGTTCAACGTCAGCTCTGCATCTGGTTGGAATAGGCTCTGCAACCGGTTGTCTTTTGAAGAGTCTGATTTGAACATTATGCCTTGGTCTGTGAAAAAAGAATTATAACTTTTTATTTATTTATTTATTTATTAACACTTCTGTATAATAAACATACAATGGCGGACTTAATGCCGGGTGACATTCTCTAACAGTCAACCATGGGGTGATGCAGAGATGTGCAACAGTAGGTGTAATAGGTATAGTCAGAATTTTAATTCGATTCCAGATTTGACATTGGCTACTGTCATTTTGTGAAATAATGATACCACATATAAAAGTGTAGTGATGAACACAAAAATCGATAAACAATCAGTGTGTGTGTTTTATAATAAATGTTACAGAAAGTGACAGCGATAGCGATAGCGATGACGCCGACAATTTATAAAATAAATTATCACCATAATAGATCTATTTGTTTTATTTGTCATGTTCCTTCATGGTTACATTTTTTATTTATTTCACACACAATTATAAAAGAAAAGTCTCAAATCGTTAATTAATCGTCAAAACTAAATTATCGGTTCAGAAATATTTAATTTCCTGATAAACTTAGTTTACGAGAGTAAAATTATAAACGAGAAGAATCGATCCCGAAATATTCCATTTCCATATCGAATAATTTCGCAACGTCACTATTTAGTACTTGTCATAACGTTCCAACACTGAAATTGTCAAATCTGGAATCGAATTAAAATTCCGAGTATAGATATAATGGTATATGTGACACAGAAAAATCTATATAAATAAATTTATGATTATGCATAACTGTAAATACATACATATATCCGTATATATAGGTATAACATAAATTACATAAAATACATTATCAATATTACTAAATAACAATACTATAAAATTAATAAATAAATTGGGGATAAAACTATAAATTAAGTACGTGATGCGTCTGTCTGTTCCCTCTGCAATAGTTCACGAACCTTAACTTTAAAACTAAGCCGGCTGGTTGCCGTCCTGACATCCGTGGGCAGCGCATTCCACAGCAGAATGGTTTTATTCAAACGTCCTGGACAATACACTGCTGCACTATGGGTCTATCTACATCAGACAGGTTTGTTATAATCTCCGCTGGCAAGGCTTAGGAGAGAGTAGCTTATAAGGGGCCAGATTTGTGTAGTACCTAATATTAGTGACTTGTATACATGTTTTTTACGAGACAAGCCGGTAAACAAGCAGACGGACTACCTGATGGTAAGCATTCGGCGTCGCCCATCGGCTCCCGGAAACATCAGAGGCGTTACAAGTGCTTTACCGGCCTTTTGGGATTAGGAATTTGAGGAATGTTGGGGTTTAAAGATATTAGGGAGGGGGGAGTATTCGGGCCTTAGGTAACCTCACTCACACGACGAAACATAACACAAGCGTTGGTTAACGTCGGTCTTCTGTGAGGCCGTGGTATCAAAAAGGATCATGTTTTCTTTTTGTTTCTTTCTAACCTTGCCCTACAGTAGGAACCGTTGCTCAACACTACCTCACTCACACGACGAAATATAACACAAGCGTTGGTTCACATCGGACTTCTGTGAGGCTGTGGTATCACTCTGGTCGAGCCGGCCCATTCGTGTCGAAGTATGACTCTCCCACACTTAAATTTATTTTGGATTAGATGGAGTATATTTTTTTACCTTCTTGTATATCATGTAAGAGCGTGGTATGTTCAGTAGTGGTGGTGGTAGCTGGTGTCCTGTCAGCCAGCGCTGAGGTGTTGAAGCTGACCGGCGCTGGGCGGTAGAGGGTAGCTGACACGCAGACGTGTAGCATGCCACCTCCTGTAGAATTGTAACAATAACATCTTATATTCTTTATAAGTTATTTATTTATTAAGTACTAGCTTTTACCCGCGGCTTCGCTCGCGTCACAAAATGATAAAAGTAGCCTATGTGACATATACCAATACACACAGCGCCATTTATACCAATTCTTTTGTTTTCCCTCGGGAGTATCAAAATTTTCCGGGATAAAAAGTACCCTATTATTTAATCCAGACTTCTAACTTTACGTCTACAAAAATTCAAAGCAATCGGTTTAGAAGTAATGGCCTGAAAGCGAAACAAACAAACAAACTCACTTTCCCATTTATAATAGTAAGGATAAGAATTTTCAGAAACATAATCTTGGCCTTTTAACCTGGTTGCTTACTCTTGAAACCAATCTCAATGTCAATGTTATTTCAATCCAATAAAACCTAAATAATTATTCAATGTCAACACTATACAACCACAATCGTAGCTGTTACAATAGCATACAGAGTACGGAATATAAAGACAAACTCAATACCATTTAGTTCATTCAATATCCACGCAATACGGATGCAATGGGCGCTAGTGTTGCAACTCACGACGCAATATTAATGTCGATCGATCGGAATTGGATACAAGAGTAAGCCCCCTGATCTGTTATAAAAGCCGTTATAAAAGACATAATGAGAAAATATGTATTATAAATAGGAGTAGCATGCTTATGTTATTCCTACATGAAACGAGCTGACGGATCACCTGATGGTAAGCGATCAGCGCCGCCCATGGACACTCGCAACATCAGAGGAGTCACAGGTGCGTTGCCGACCTTTTAAAAAGGAATACGGTCTTTTCTTGAAGGTTTGAAGGTCGTATCGGTTCGGAAATACCACCGACGACAGATCATTCCACAGTTTTTTTTTCCTTATTACCTAATTTACTTTTATTTTTGCAAATTGTCTTAAAACTCGTATTCTACATAGACAAAGTCGCGGGTAACAGTTAGTTTTATAATATTACGCTTACCCAATAAAAGAACAGTCCCATGTAGTCCGTACATATCCACAAGTTTTTCAATGAGCATCGGGAACACGAAGCTTCCAGCTGCCGTCCCGCTCACACATATGCCGTTAGCCAACGCCCTGGAAAGAGATAGGAATATTATTGTCATCGTCATCCACTGCTTCATTATGTCAGGAAAAGCTGTTGGGAGTTTAAAAGGCATTTAGGCAGATAAACGAGCAGACGGATCACCTGATGGTAAGCAATCGATGTCCTACATGGACATAAATAGTTACAAGTGTGTTGCCGGCGATGAGGGAATGATAGTTTAGGGATTGGGGATTTGGAGATTTGGAGTTTTGGGGATCTGGAGATTTGGAGATTAAGGGTTGGTGATAGGGGATTGGGTATTGGTAATGAGGATTGTGATTGGGGATTAGAGATTGGGTATTGGGTTGGAGGTTGGAGGTTGGAGATTGAAGACTGAAGATTGGAGATTGGAAATCGCAAATTATCGATTGCCTATTGCAGACTGGAAATTGGGATTGGGGATTAGGCGTTGTTGATTGGGGATGGGGAATGGAAGTGTGAGTTTGTGTCTCAAGTAACATCACTCACACGGCCGGACACAGTGCAAGCGTTGTTTCACGTCGGTTTTCATTAAAACCTTCGAACATATGAAATCAAATACATAAAGTGCAACTCACCTGTGTTTATCAAAATATTGAGAGACGATTACAATGCCAGGTGTAGTTGACAAGCCACCACCAATTCCTGTAGAAAAATAATTGTTTTATTAATTTACATAATTATGAACAACTGTCATTTAAATCGACCATAAACTTTGACAATAGACTAATAAATAGTAATTAATAGACGTATCTATAACAATATACTCTTCGCTAATCTTAACAGAAGTCTCATGAGACCAGTAGACCACTGGTCTTTTCAGTAGACCGATGGTCTTTCTAGTAGACCAATAGACCAAATTACAATCATCAGTTTGCAAGTGCACACTGCTGAGCAAATGTCTCGTAAGGAAAAGATAAGAGCATTAACTACCGCGTTTGCTTAGGCGGATTGGTGATTTAAAACTTATAATTTGTACTTATTATTAGTAGAACAAACGGTCTTTTAGTTTCCTTACCGGTCATGACTCCAAAACTCAACAATAGATGCAGTAGACCACGACTGAAGTAGGACAGTGCTAGGCCAGTAGCACAGAATAGACCCCCAATGAAGACCACAAGACGACAGGAGTACTTCTCACACAGAGCTGATGAAAGAGGAGCTGTAAGAAGAAAACTGGTTTTAATTACTGGAGATGTTGGTAGAGGAGTGCTCGCTGTTTATGAAATAATAAACGAGCAGACGGATCACCTGATGGTAAGCAATCGGCGTCATGGACACCGAAAATACCAGAGGTGTTACAAGTGCGTTACCGGCCTTTTGAAGATTAGGTTTTTAAGGATTGTTAAGGATTGAGATTGCTCTTCTGTGAGGCCGTGTCGTGCCGAAGCGTGGCTGTCCCACACTTAAACTACATATTTCAGTGATGTTTGACTTTTATATTGGTTTATGTTTTGTTATGTGTAATTAATGTGTAATTGCCTGCTGCCTCGTTGGCCGAGTGGTCGCAAGTGCGACTGACGGGCAAGGGGTCTCGGGTTCGATACCCGGGTCGGGCAAAGTATTACTTTTTTAAAAATTCTCAGTAGTGGCACGGAGTCTGGAATTGTGGCCGGTATATGGCAATAGGCTCACCCCCTATTACATGGGACTCATAACATAAATAGTGAAAAGTGGGTGTTACATTGTACAGTGGCATAATGTGCACCTCTGCCTACCCCTTCAGGGATAAAAGGCGTGATGTTGTGTTATGTTAATGTGTAATTAATCATCTATGTGATTGTTTTAAATGTATGGTAATAAATAATAACCAAAAAAACAAAAACTGAACTTACCCAGTGCCAAACACAAGGTAGACAGCGCAGCAGGTATCCACGACGCTACAGACTCGGATGAATCTGGAAACGTCTCCATGATCTCCACGTACAACACTCCGTAAGACTTGAAGAGGCCAGCCACCCAGAACTGCACCATGAATGCTCCGAACACAACCACCCAGCCGTAACCACCATCTGGCGGGGCTGTACTTCTGGAAACAAGAAATTCCAAAATTCACTGTTATTGTATCACTACATAGGTAGTTTTTTTTATGGCATAAGCCGGTAAACGAGCAGACGGATCACCTGATAGTAAGCAATCGGCGTCGCCCATGGCCACCTAGAACACCAGAGGCGTTACAAGTGCGTTACCGGCCTTTTAGGGATTAGGATGATGAATTAACGATATAAAATATGTTATGACTGCCTCGTTGGCCGAGTGATCGCAAGTGCGACTGCCGTCAAGGGGTCTCGGATTCAATTCCCGGGTCGGGCAAAGTATTACAGGGTTTTATTTTAATTCTCAGTAGTAGCACGGAGTCTGGAATTGTGTCCGGTAAATGGCAATAGTCTCACCCCCTATTACATGGGACTCATAACATAAATAGTGAAAAGTGGGTGTTACATTGTACAGTGGCATTAATTGTCGTAATGTGCCTACCTTTCCAGGGATAAAACGCGTGATGTTATGTTATTTATTCGAAATTCCCATCATCGTTAGTTAATTTCTATCCACCGAGGGCGTCGCGGAGAACTTAACGGGTAACCGGGGCTCCGGCTCGACGTGCAGGAGAAGGAACGGGATGGTTTTTAGTCAGTAAGAGTCTGACACTCCCTCCCGCCTCACCCAGGCGGGAGCAGTCATTCAATGATTTTCCCCCTTAAAAAAAAAAAAAAAAATCCACCGAGGGCCTCCGCCTCCACCTCTGCAAGCTCTTCGCATCCACTAACGACATTGAGGATCTGATTATCTAATATCACATTTTGTAACAAAACAGAGACTCACTCAGCGGACGAATCGGGAGGCGGCCGCAGTTTCCTGGACGCTGCCAGCAGGGGGCGCGCAGTCACCGACGACAGAGTAAGCAAGGAGTCCTCCTCCTGCTCAGTCGGCGACATGGCCGAGAGGTAGGCTCCTACTTGCTGTAAAAAAAGAACATTATCATCATGCAATCAGCCACGTACTTTCCACTGCCTCACACAGTTCTCCTTGGAGCCGTCTTAGGCTACGCTGGGGGCCTTTGGCACATTTTTTTGGTATAAACGACCAGATGAATCACCTGATGGTAAATAACGCACCGCCCTTCTTGGAAACAAATGTTTTGTTATATAAATGAGCTGATGAATCATAACATAACATAACATAACATCACGCCTTTTATCCCCGAAGGGGGTAGGCAGAGGTGCACATTACGGCACTTAATGCCACTGTACAATGTAACACCCACTTTTCACTATTTATGTTATGAGTCCCATGTAATAGGGGGTGAGCCTATTGCCATATACCGGGCACATTTCCAGACTCCGTGCTACTACTGAGGTTTTTACAAACCTAGTAATACTTTGCCCGACCCGGGAATCGAACCCGAGACCCCTTGCCCGGCAGTCGCACTTGCGACCACTCGGCCAACGAGGCAGTCTGATGAATCATTTGATGGTAAATATCCCACCACCCGTGAACAACCGTATTTTTTTCTATAGCATAAGCCGGTAAACGAGCATACGGATCACCTGATGGTAAGCAATCGGCGTCGCCCATGGACACACGGAACACCAGAGGAGTTACAAGTGCGTTATCAGCCTTTTGGGGATTAGGAGTTTGAGGATTGTTGGTGATTCGGGGTTGGGAGATTGGAGAAGGAGGGGAATTGGGCCTCCGGTAACCTCACTCACACGACGAAACACAACGCAAGCGTTGCTTCACATCGGTTTCTAGTGAGGCCGTGGTATCACTCTGGTCAAGCGGACCCATTCGCTGAAGAATGGCTCTCTCACACTTAAAAACATTAACTTAACATTACCGTGACACGACTGCATTCCAATTACATCCGAACTGCGATTTTCGGTTGCATTGCATTTGAAATGTGGTCCGTCTGTCTAAATCCTTAGGTGTCATTAATAAAACTCTACAATGTCATTAAAATAATGTCACACTAACTTAGGGCTTGATGAAGACATACATAACATACATAACATTACGCCTTTTATCCCCGAAGCGGTAGGCAGAGGTGTACATTACGGCACTTAATGCCACTGTACAATGTAACACCCACTTTTCACTATTCATATTATGAGTCCCATGTAATAGGCGGTGAGCCTATTGCCATATACCGGGCACAATTTCAGACTCCGTGCTACTACTGAGATTTTTTGAAAAAACCTAGTAATTTTTTTGCCTGACTCGGGAATCGAACCCGAGACCCCTTGCTGAGTCGCAATTGCGACCACGCGGCCAACGAGGCAGTTATTGATGAATACGTTATGATTTAACTCACCGTCGCTAATGGTAATTCGAGCAGCAGGCTGGCAGGTCTCTCCCTCTGCTCCGGTGGCGCCGACTGCACAGACAGCAAGGAGCCTGCCTTATCCGGAGATAAGATTGCCTGGAAATACAGGATTTGGTTAAAGACTGGCTCGTTTCGTACCTGGACGAAATGAATAGTTTAAATTAATAATTAAAGCTTCTTAAAGAGCCATCAGACTACAACGAATGGGGCCTAATATGGCTGATACCGATACGGAGCCGCGGAGGACTTAACGGGTTACCGGGGCTCCGGCTCGAAGTGCAGGAGTAGGAACGGGGTGGTTTTTAGTCAGTAAGAGTCTGATTCTCTCTCCCGCCTCACCCAGGCGGGAAAAGTCATTGGATGATTTTTCTCCACTTAAAAAAAATATACACTCCTCCATACAAGCTTCAAGTTAAATATATGCATACATAAACGTCATGTCTTTAATCGAAAAAGATTCGGAACGGAATTGAAACCGATACCAATAACTGAAGACCCCAAGCTGGAAAATCCTAATGGACCCCTCGCCTGAGATTGACAAAGGGTACTGTTGAAGCTGAACAATCTTACTAATTAAAAACCACCCTAGTGTAGTGTCCCGTCTATCACCAAGGGGCTTACTCTTGAATCCAATTCCGATCGATCGACATTGGTATTGTGAAATTTCGTACTCTCGAGATGCAACACTAGCGCCCATTGCATCCGTATTGCGTGGATATTGAATAAACTAAATGGTATTGAGTTTAGCTTTATATTCCGTACTCTGAATGCTATTGTAACAGCTACGATTGTGGTTGTATAGTGTTGACATTGAATAATTATTGAGATTTGATTAGATTGAAATTACATTGACATTGAGATTGGTTTAAAGAGTAAGCGCCTTGGGTACGAGGGTGCGAGAGCTTCTACCATTTTCTATGTAAAGAGGCAACATTTTCAACCACTGAGAAACATAGGCCTCTCCCAAAGGAGAAGATTTCAGCATTAACGTATTGACTACAATAATCCATTAATTACCTACTTATTGACATCAATTTATTATAATTTATGAAGCATTAAGTAGTCTTCCTCATCTGACTTTTTGACGAACACTATTGACATGTAATTTATTAAAACACGACAAATTCATATTTGCTTATCTAACTAATTAATGGACTTACTGATTTAAACTCTTATACGAGTATTTGTATGCCTAAAATAGGCTGATCATAGCGCACTTTAATCTAAAAATGACCAACCAAATGTACCTATGTATCACAAATAAAGGTTTCATTTCAACCTGATGTCAATCTTTAGGTGTACGCTTCTAACCACTGCCAGTCACCATGTGGATTAGCTGGAGAGCACTCTGTACTACAAATAAACACGAATATTTCTTTACCTCTGAGATGACATCTGTTGGTAGATCGATAGAACAGGACAGAGCTGTTGATGTCGGTGGCGCTGAGGACCCGAGCTGACTCTCAAGCTTCGACAGCTCCTGGTGACAAAAAGACATAGTATTATTAGCACAGACTCATCATCAATAGCAAAGTCAAAGTCAAAGCATTTATTTCAATTAAACCATAGTTTGGTACTTTTGAAAGGTCAACAAATACAAAATAAATAATAGTCTGTCAGTCAATCCGTCAGTGAAACTAGGTGAAGCTAGGTGCTCATTCCAAAATGTAGATCTGCCTCTAAATGCCCACTGCTGAGCAAAGCCTTTTCTAACACGGAGAAGGTTTGAGCATCATCACGCTTGTTCAATGCGGGTTGGCGATTTCAAACTTATAATCAGAAATTGTAAGCCAAGGATTCCTTACGATGTTTTCCTTCACCGTTTGTCAGTGGTATCTAGATACTCTTAGAAAGTACATATAACTCGGAAAAAGTCACATTGGTACTTGCCGTTGGTAGGTTTCGAGCCCGCACTCTCATGCATGATAAGCGGGCATCTTAAACCTCCGGGCCACTACCATTAGCATAGAATACCCGAATCCCCACAATACTCAAATTCCCAAAAGGCCGGTAACGCACTTGTAATTTGTATTACTATATATGTCTCTTTGTTATATAGATCTTGAATCGAAGAAAGAAAGAAAGGAAGAAAAAGCATTTATTCAACATATAAGCACACAAATACAAAGTAGATTAAAATTAAAAACAAAATACAATGAAAATACAGATATCTATATAGTATAAGAGAAAATAGTAATAAAGATAATAAATAGTAATAAAAAAAGTGTTTTTCCTGCGGGTCGCGGGACGCGGTGCCCATTTTCACCGGTTCAACCCCGAGAAGGAGAAACCTCCAAAACAACACTGTAATAAAAAAAAAGAATACGCTTGCTTCTTGCAATCGACCATTGTTTTTGTCTCTGCATCACCCAAAGGTCTGGCTGGAGGAGAATGCCCATGGCATTAAGCCCACCTTGTACAATTAGAGTGTGCATGAAGCCTTTAAAAAAATTGTCTAGAATAACATAGGCAACTTTTTACCCCATGGGAACGCGTCGCGGAGAACCTAACGGGTTACCGGGGCTCCGGCTCGACGTGTAGGAGAAGGAACAGGGTGGTTTTTAGTCAGTAAGAGTCTGACACTCCCGCCTCACCCAGGCGGGAGCAGTCATTCGATGATTTTCTCCGCTTAAAAAACCCCTGGAAACTCGAGCCAAGCCGCTAGCTAAAGCTAGTTTTCCATAAACAGACAGAATTGACCTTGGACTCCACTTCAATATATTTCAATCACATAGGTGTGTGCCCCCTAACTCTGTCCATTCAATTATAGTCCCTAATTTGTGAACATTAAGGTACTATTTCAGTCACAGCTGAGGTCACGGCCTCTTCTGTAAAATGTCAAAAGATAAGTACGTCAGATATTGACCTCTCTATACATAGATATACTAGCTTTACATGCGGCTTCGTACGTTTAATTCGGGAAGGTTTTGATGCTTTCGCTGTAAAAAAAACTACTTTTCTCTCATAAATCCGTCCATTTCACCATCGCAATACTTACAATAATTGGGTACTTTTCTTAATAGAAAACAAATTATTTCGACTGTTCAATACAATAAAATATTAAAAAACAATCACTCTTTCATTAATTGATTTTATGACCAACTTAATTTTAGTATTTTTTTAGCAACATTTTAAGAAATAAGTACGCTGTTTGACGTAAAGAGACGTGACGTCACAATACATAATCTCGTACGAAATTCATAGAAAACTGTCGTTTTTGACAGTTTGATAAAAGTATTGAATTTGACTAGTTGGCAAGTACCCGATTATATCATCACTACATAGTATAAAACAAAGTCGCTATCCTCCGTCTATCTGTCCCTATGTATGCTTAGATCTTTAACCGCTCGATGGCGCAAAGAGAGTTGAGTACCTTTTTTTAAAACTACACAACGGATTTTTATGTGTTTTTTTTTAATAGATAGAGTGATTCTAGAGGAAGGTTTATGTGTACCTATAATTAATACATACATATTGCACCCGTGCGAAGCCGGGGCGGTTCGCTAGTTACTAATTTAATCTTATCTTGTATCCGACGGAAAGGGCAGAAATAAGTGAGATATAAATAATCACTTTAAGTGTGGGAGAGCCATGCTTCGGCACGAATGAGCCGACCGGAGTGATACCACGACCGAGCAGAAAACCATAGTGAAACAAAACTTGCGTTGTATTTCGTCGTGTGAGTGAGGTTACCGGAGGCCCAATTATCCTCCCCCCTTCCCGAATCTCCCCAATCCCTGAATCCCCAACAATCGTCAAATTTCTATTCCCAAAAAGGCCAGTAACGCACTTGTAACGCCTCTAGTGTTCCAGGTGTCCATGGGCGATGCCGATTGCTTACCATCAGGTGATCCGTCTGCTCGTTTACCGGCTTATCCCATAAAAAATTATATACTAGTCAAAAGTCGCTAATAAAATTACGTGCACCTCTGTCTATACCATCAAACAATAGCAAGCGCGATACTACGATGTGTCATACCGCAATATAACCTTAATTACTAAACTGACAATGCCGTATCGATTTGTGTGAGCGCTCCGTTCAGTATTCAGCAGGAATCGATTCAGTTTTCTATTTTAAACGCTCAAGTGAATCTTTTATCAAATTCAGAACAATATGGGATGGTATAAAGGAGCTTAACAATATTACACCCTTTATTTGGTAGGGGGGTTGGTTGGCAGAAGTGATTGAAGAGATATTATGTAGGTAATCCGTAAATTGATTGGTTACGGAAGATTTTTTTTTTAATAGGTACAAGCCCGCCACAACCTCCCAAAACCGCTGCAATTTCTGTAAGCCAGGACCTACAGTAGATACAACCATGAAAACGGCGCGTCCCAGGGACATGAGTAACTGTCTTGGTTCTCGCAACGAAATGAATCAGAAGATATTATAAGAGGAGAAGAAAAAACTATAGTTTCCACTTCCCTCGGTGAATTACTGCAGGAGACAGAATGAATTAAGCCTAAAGGCAAAAAGAAGAGACTGTACAACTGGGTGAAGCCCAGTCGCCAAGCACCACGGAAATTTGACTAAAAAAACTAAGTGGGTCCTATGTGTGAGCTGGTTACGGAAGATGTGGAATTTATACCATGTAACACCCACTCTTCACCAGTTATGAGTCTCATGTAATAGGGGGTGAGCTTAAATCCATTGCCTTGTTGGCTGAGTAGTCGCAAGTGCGACTGCCGGGCAAGGGGTGTCGGGTTCGATTCCCGGGTCGGGCAAAGTATCACTGGGATTTAAAAAAATTGTCAGTAGTAGCACAGAGTCTGGAATTGTACCCGGTATATGGCTCACCCCTGTTTAATTGTACCCTATTACATGGGACTCGTAATATAAATAGTGAAAAGTGGGTGTTACATTGTAGTGGCATAATGTGCACCTCTGCCTACCCCTTCGGGGATAAAAGGCGTGATGTTATGTTATGCTCCTCGTGTCCACAGCTCGATAAAAGATTAATAATTTCTAAGTATAGCGAAGAGTATTGTGAATCAATAACAGGTAGATGTCAGACCATTAATAATATATAGAGCTGGCCTTGTTACGTCCAGTGCAGTCTAAGTAAAGAGCATGGTGGATATTCCATCCACCCGAGAGGCGTTTTTTTTATTGATATATTTTACATAGGTATCCACCAAATAGATCATCATACATCCACCATATAGAGAGGGTTGGCAGGCCACAACTGTGCGGTTCTCACGTAGCTGTCTGCCTCGCACAGCAAAACTGTGGAATGATCTGTCGTCAGCGGTATTTCTGAACTGATACGACCTTCAAACCTTCAAGAAAAGAGCGTACTCCTTTTTAAAAGGCCGGCAACGCACCTGTGAATTCAATACTTTGCACGCCGGGTTCTTGTCTACATACACACACATTTTTATGCACCTCTGCTTACCCCTTCGGAGATAAAAGGCGTGATGTTATGATGATGATATTTATTTAGATGTATGAATGTGGAAGAAGCTACAGAAGTATGTAAGGAGCGTAGTACGTGGCGCTCTGTAGTTTCTGTATACCATCAGATGTATGAATGTGATGGAAGCTGAAGAAGTATGTAAGAAGCGTAGTAGGTAGCGCTCTGTAGTTTCTGTATACCATCAGATGTATGAATGTGGTGGAAGCTAAAGAAGTATGTAAGGAGCGTAGTAGGTGGCGCTCTGTAGTTTCTGTATACCATCAGATGTATGAATGTGATGGAAGCTTAAGAAGTGTGTAAGGATCGTAGTAGGTGGCGCTCTGTAGTTTCTGTATACCATCAGATGTATGAATGTGGTGGAAGCTAAAGAAGTATGTAAGGAGCGTAGTAGGTGACGCTCTGTAGTTTCTGTATACGATGGAATCTGTGAAGGGGAGCTCTGAGAGAGGATTTCATCACAGATTACTACATCACAGATACTCATATGAAGCCGCATGTAAAGTTAGTATACCTATGTATAGAGAGGACAATATCTGACGTACTTATCTTTGACATTTTACAGAGGAGGCCGTGACATCAGCTGTGACTGAAATAGTACCTTAATGTTTACTAATTAGGGACTATAATTGAATGGCAAACCAATGAATGGTAAACACAGAAAACCGGTGTGAAACAGCGCTTGCGCTGTGTTTGACCGAGTGAGTGAGGGTACCGGAGGCCCAACCCCCCCCCCCCCTTCATAATGGCGCAGTTGATACAAGAGTTTCTACCCCAGGAGGGTACCAACTGCGTTGGAGAATCCCTCTCTGGACGTCCATTTTCAGAACTCAACTACCCTGAGCGTGGACGTCCAGGCCGCCCCACATCGTACTCTGGGGGGGGCAAAACTGCGCATCATAAAGCTGGAGGCAAGAGCAGAATAACCATGGCACCCCTTGCCGCGCTGAATGTGGACTTCTGCAACATCAGGGGATTACACACCAACCTCAATGCTGTCCATCACCACCTTGAGACAGCAAAGCCGGCCTTGCTCTTTTTGACTGAGACGCAGATATCGTCTCCGTTGGACACATCCTACCTCACCTATCCTGGGTATGGACTGGAACATTCCTTCCTGCCTAGGGCCGGGGTGTGCGTGTACATCAGGGACGATATCAGCTCACGTCGCCTCAGTAATCTTGAAGGTAGGGACCTGTCCACCTTATGGCTGCGTGTAGATAACGACGACCCCCCCGTGTCTATGCGTGCCTATATAGGTCCCATAGCGGTGATAGCGAGACTGACCGACTCATGGACCACATCCAGGCGGCTGTAGATCTTGTGCAGGGCAGATATCCTCAGCGGAAGTGGTCTTGCTTGGCGATTTCAACGCCATCACGCCGACTGGCTCTGCTCCAGTAAGACTGACCACGCGGGGAGATCTGTCCACGGCTTGGCTCTTGCTTCTGGCCTAACACAACTGGTGACCGTGCCCACGCGAATTCCAGATGTGGAGGGCCAGAAGTCTTCACTGTTGGACCTTCTGCTGACCTCTCACCCGGACGGCTACAGCGTATCCGTCGAAGCCCCTCTTGGCTCATCGGACCATTGCCTTGTCCGGAGCACTGTATCTTGGACGTGCATACCGCGACTACAAGAGGTACGCGGTCGCCGTGTATGGCACTATAGGTCGGCAGACTGGGATGGGATGCGGTCCTTTTTTGCATCCTACCCTTGGGGGCGGGTTTGCTTCTTGCAGGATGATCCCAATGCCGCTGCCAATTCTGTTGCTGATGTGGTGCTGCAGGGATGGAGCTTTTCGTCCCATCTTCTCTGGTCCCGTCGGTGGCAGATATCGGCCCTGGTTTGATGCTTCTACCAGAAAGGCCTCACGCAGAAAGGGGGGCCTACCAAGCCTGGGTCGATGCGGCGGTGGCACGGGATGTAAATACCAGTGCACTAAAAAAGGAGTATAACTTTGCCTCCAAGTCCTACAAAAGAGCTATTGCGGGTGCCAAGTCGCAGCACATCGGTAGAATTGGTGAGAGGCTGGAGCGCCTTCCTTCAGGAACTCGTTCATTCTGGTCGCTCGCCAAAGCTATCGAGGGCAATTTCTGCAGGCCGTCATTTCCACCTCTGCACATGGGTGAGGATTCGTTGGCTCATAACGCAAGGGATAGGGCTCAACTTTTGGCAAAAATCTTTGCGTCCAACTCGACACTGGATGACGGTGGGCACGAGCCTCCTGTTGTCCCTTGGTGCGGAAGGTATATGCCGGATGTGCGGTTCCACCAGCGCACGGTACGTTTGGCGCTTTTGTCCCTTGACGTCCATAAGTCGAGTGGGCCTGATGGGATCCCACCCATTGTTTTGAAGATGTGCGCCCCCGAGTTGGCCCCAGTTCTAACACGTCTTTTTCGGCTCTCTTACTCCTCAGGCGTAGTTCCGACGTCCTGGAAGACAGCTTTAGTCCACCCAATCCCTAAAAAAGGTGACCGATCTAACCCGTCTAACTACAGACCGATAGCCATAACTTCCCTCTTCTCGAAAATAATGGAGTCCATTATTAACTGCCAGCTCCTGCGTTACTTAGAGGATCATCAGCTGCTCAGTGACCAGCAATACGGTTTTCGTAAAGGGCGGTCTGCTGGTGATCTTCTTGTTTACCTAACGCATCGGTGGGCACAGGCGATCGAGTCTAAGGGGGAAGCGTTGGCAGTAAGTTTAGACGTGGCGAAGGCCTTCGATCGGGTTTGGCATAGAGCGCTTCTTTCGAAGCTTCCTTCCTACGGACTTCCTGAGAAATTATGCAAATGGGTCTCCTGCTTCCTTGCAGACAGAAGCATTAAAGTCGTCGTCGACGGTGAATGCTCTGACTTGATGTCTGTAAACGCAGGTGTCCCTCAAGGCTGCGTGCTATCGCCTACATTGTTCCTCCTCCATATCAATGACATGCTGCAAATCAGCGGCATTCATTGTTATGCGGATGACAGCACAGGCGATGCCTACTACACCGGCCGCGCTAACATTTCTCGGGAAAACGTCATAGAGAGCCGAAACAGACTCGTGTCTGAAATCGAGACCTCTTTAGGGAGAATCTCTGATTGGGGTGGCTTAATTTGGTCCAGTTTAACCCCACTAAGACACAAGTCTGCGTGTTTACCGCTAAGAAACTGCCGTTGGTCGTCTCTCCTCATTTTCAAAGCACCCCCCTAACTGCCTCAGCCGGTATTGGAATACTTGGTGTCAACATTTCGAGCGACGTCCAGTTTTGCGGTCATTTAGAGGATAAGGCCAAATTAGCCTCGAGGAAGCTTGGTGTGCTCAATAGATCGAGGCAGTATTTCACCCCGGCCCACCGCCTGCTTCTATATAAGGCACAGGTGCGGCCCCACATGGAATACTGTTCTCATCTTTGGGCGGGGGCACCCCAGTACCAGCTTCTTCCTCTGGACCGCATTCAGCGGCGTGCCGTTCGGATTGTTGGATGTCCGGGTGTTTCAAACCGGCTCGACACTTTGGCAATGCGTAGAGATGTAGCTTCATTGTGCATTTTCTACCGCTTATACCACGGGGAGTGCTCTGAGGAATTGTTTGACCTGATACCTGCCGCATCTTTTCGCCATCGACCCTCACGACAGCATATGCATCCCCATCAAATAGATGGTTGGCAGGCCACAACTGTGCGGTTCTCACGTAGCTTCCTGCCTCGCACAGCAAAACTGTGGAATGATCTGTCGTCGGCGGTATTTCCGAACCGATACGACCTTCAAACCTTCAAGAAAAGAGCGTACTCCTTTTTAAAAGGCCGGCAACGCACCTGTGACTCTTCTGGTGTTGCGGGTGTCCATGGGCGGCGCTGATCGCTTACCATCAGGTGATCCGTCTGCTCGTTTGCCTCCAATTCCATAAAAAAAAAAAAAAAAAAAAAAATGGACAAAGTTAGGGGCGCACACACCTATGTTTTTAAAATATACTGAAGTGGAGTCTAAGGTTAGTCTCTGTTAGTTTAGTGGGTTTATGCTGGAATACTGAAAGGTTATTTAACTTTAACTTGAACTTAAACTGTCAAACACCGCGAGGACACCGGTGACCGCAACCTATTGTTCTTTAATTGTGTCTATAATGACGGTACTCAAAGTGTTAAATATAGTGCCATCTCTGTCATTTTGTGCTGGTCTTCGGACAGAGAGCAAAGGTCGCCGTCAGACCAGAACCAGACCCTCACGCGCCTCAAAGAGCCATCAGACCACCACAGATGGGGCCCAACAGGGCTGATGCCCGATTTGGAGCCGCGGAAGGCCTAACGGGTTGCCGGAGCGCCGACTCGAAGTGCAGGAATAGGAACGGTGTGGTTTTTAGTCAGTAAGAGTCTGACACTCCCTCCCGCCTAACCCAAGGTGGGAGAAGTCATTCGATGATTTTTCGCCCTCAAAAAAAAATTCTCTGTCATTTTAAAAAGAATTTGTAGAGACAGAACTATAGTTAATTGGCCGAGTGGTCGCAAAAGTATTAAATTGTGATGTGATCTGTCTGTCGGTAGAGTCATCTAAAAATATCTCACAGTTGGAAAAATTTAGGTCAAGGCCAATAGCATGAAGTTCGTTTTTTAAAAATATGAAATCATTTAATACTGTATCCGCATAGCCTCCCGTTATCAAGGTACCAAACATTAAATTTGGAATTTAGCTGTCGAATAATAGGATTAATAGCCAGGCTAAAAATCACTGGTCCAAGGGGATCGCCTTGTTGACAGAAGGTTGTTCTGATATAATAATGTATATTTATTTTTATTTTGGACTTTCATTGAACACACGAACTATTCTGGAGTCGAGTGAATTTAAATAAGAAAACACATCAAAAGCCCACTGCTGAGCAAAGCCTCTTCTCACACGGAGAAGGTTTGAGCATTAATCACCACGCTTGCTCAATGCAGGTTGCCGATTTCAAACTAACTATTTAGAAATTATAATCCCAGGTTTCCTCGCGATTATCCTTCACCGTTTGTCAGTGGTGTCTAGATTATCTTAGAAAGTACATGTAACTCGGAAAAAGTCACATTGGTGCTTGCCGTTGGTAGGTTTCGAACTCGCACCCTCATACATGATAAGCGGGCGTCTTACCTCCGGGCCACCACAACAAGCATTACTCACTACGCTTGCTCAACACGGGTTGGCGAGTACAAACTTATAATTAGAAATTATAATCCCAGGTTTCCTCACGATGTTTTCCTTCACCGTTTGTCAGTGGTGTCTAAATAATCTTAGAAAGTACTTATAACTCGGAAAGTCACATTGGTACTTGCCGTTGGTACGTTTCGAACCCGCACCCTCATGCATGAAAAGCGAGCGTCTTAACCCTCCGGGCCACCACGACAAGATAACACACCACATACTAAATTGTTATCTGTGCCTACCTCTTTAACGAACAAATGGCGTGATGTTATATTTTCGTGTTGATTCAGGCAATGCAGTTGGAAGAACCTTCAAATATATTATTATTGTCAATTTTAAATGTTAGTGCGACTATAAAGTTTACAAACTAGAAGTCAGCATGCGATGGGTACTTATCGATTTTATTTGTAAAACTTCAGTATTTTGAAGTCTTTCGTTATGTGCCTATTCAAATATTTTAGTTTATCTACAGGTGTAACCGTTTTTCATACATTATAGAATAATATGTTATCAACAACATTGTTATTGTTGTTTTTTATTAGATTCCAATTGATAGCCTCGTCAGCCGAGTGGTCGTGAGTGCGACAAAGGGTCTCGGGTTCAATTCCCGGGTCGGGCAAAGTATTACTGGCGTTGGGCATTAAGAATTTGAGGATTGTTTTGGATTCAGGGATTGGAGAAATTAGGGAGGGGTGTAATTGGGCCTCCGGTAACCTCACTCACACGACGAAACACAACGCAAGCGTTGCTTCACGTCGGTTTTCTGCTCGGCCGTGGTATGACTCCGGTCGAGCCAGTATATTCGTGTCGAAGCATGGCTCTGTCACACACTACATAAAATACTCTACCCATCGTGATAATAAACCAGCCAATATAACCTAAACCACGATTCACCAACACTACTACAACTTGCTAGCTCGCTATCGATCGTAAAAGGTCGTCGGTCGCTGCCCACCCTGTGTTACTCTGAGCTGTCTCGACGTCTGACAACAGACGGTAGACAATGTATTATTTATTATCTAGCTTTAATATCTAATGCATATTTTTGCAGCTTATGGGTTTAAACTGTCAAACATCACGAGGTCACCGGTGACCGCAACCTATTGTTCTTTAATTGTGTCTATAATGACGGTACTCAAAGAGTTAAACACAAAACTGCGATGTCAAAGTCAAAGTCAAAATCTATCTATGTAGTTTTCTTTACTCTTTTTTTTTCTCCTCCTTTGATGCTGTTAATATTCTGAACTAATCAATAAACTTAGAATAATGCCTACCAGTGTTAATTTTTTTTAATGGCATAAGCCGGTAAACGAACAGACGGATCACTTGATGGTAAGCAATCGGCGTCGCCCATGGACACCTGGAACACCAAAGGCGTTACAAGTGCGTTACCGGCCTTTTGGGGATTAGAAGTTTGAGGATCGTTGAGGATTCAGGGATTGGGGAGATTGGGGAAGGGGAGGGTAATTAGGCCTCCGGTAACCTTACTCACACGACGAAACGCAACGCAAGCGTTGCTTCACGTTGGTTTTCTGTGAGGCCGTGGTATCACTCCAGTCGAGCCGGCCCATTCGTGCCGAAGCATGGCTCTCCCACACTTGAATGTGAAACAAGACAAGAGCTTTCATAGTTCACGATGCACAATCATACGGGATAAAAAGAATCCCGTGTTTCTGTCGAAGACCAAATTTTCCTAGAAGAATTTCCTAGAAGAATAAAAGAAAGTTGGGTTTCCTAGAAGAATAAAAGAAGGTTGGGTTTCCTAGAAGAATAAAAGATGTTTTGGGAACATCGGAAAAGCAACCCAGCTCTGGTATTTCTTTCTTCTTATAGAGAAACTAGCGACCCGCCCCGACTTCGCGCGGGTGCAATATCTATGTATTATACATATAGATCTTCCTTAAGAATCACTCCATCTATTTAAAAAAACCGCATCAAAATCCGTTGCGTCGTTTTAAAGATCTAAGCATACATAGGGACAGACAGACGGCGGAAAGCGACTTTGTTTTATACTATGTAGTGATAATTTTTGAGTCCAATGTAATTAGGGCGTATTACCAAAGGCACTGGAAGACGAAGCGTGGGCAGACCTACCGCTAGGTGGACTGATGATATCGCCAGAGTTGCGGGGAGCCAGTGGATGCAGGTGGCGAGTTGTCGTTCGACGTGGAGGGCTAAGGGGGAGACCTTTGTCCAGCAGTGGACGTCTTTCGGATGTTGATGATGATGATGACCACAGGAAATAGCCATGACTGAGAAATCTTCAGCAATATGCAGAAATCGACAACTCTTTCCTCAGTTCGACCAACAATGTTTTTTTATTTCAAAGAAAACCTTGCCCCACACTAAGATTTTCTCCTGTGTTGTAGGTGCGTATACAAGTTCACATACACATGACACAACAATCTGTGTGTTGTTCCGTGAGGCAATCGAACCTGTGACACGTTGCGTGGCAGCCAGTTGCCCAACCACCACACCAACTGTGCAGTCAAGTCAATGTATTCGGAACATAAAAAACACAACCCATAAAAACCATGGTAATAGTAAAAATAATAATAAACTTTTAAAAACCAATTTAAAATCCATAATCGGCTGACAACCAGGCAACTGTGACGCATCTACATCGAAGGTCGCGGCAAACAGCATACCAGCACGACTCCATTAAATAAAGGTTAAACAGAGATATTATTAAAGCTTCATGTTAGCTATTTTTTTTTCAATTATCAAGACATTTTTGGTTCAAATAGGGATTGGGTAGAGTTCAATTTATTTAATAAAATTAGAAACTATAGTTACGCAAGATATTTTTCTCAATGGGACAATCCCGCCACAACCTCCCAAAACCGCTGCAACTCCTGTAAGCCAGGATCTACAGTAGATACAACCATGAAAACACCGGAACACTGAAGTCCGGCGCGTCCCAGAGACATGAACAGCTGTCTTGGTTCCCGCAACGAAGTGAATCAGAAGATATTATAAGAGGTGAAGAAAAAAACGATAGTTCCCACTTTCATACTTAAATTACTGCAGGAGACAGAATGAATTAAGCCTAAAGGCACAAAGAAGAGACTGTACAACTGGGTGAAGCCCAGTCGCCAAGCACCACGGACATTTGACTAAAAACTAAGTGGGTCCTATGTGTCAGCTGCTTATGTAAAGTATAATAAAAGTGGTCAATTCAATAAGTTTAAATAACATTCCTTGACTAATAATATTAATACGTACTACGACTAGTAATATTAATTCGAACTCATACCGTCATCCATGAGAAGTGGGCGTCTTAACCACCATGACATTCACTGAATATAAGTTCCGTAATCGTTTGTCAGTGATGTCTAAATAATCTTAGAAAGTACATATAATTAGGAAAAAGTCACATTGGGACTTGCCGTTGGTAGGTTTCGAACCAGCACCCTCATCCATGAGGAGTGGGCGCGTCTTAACCAACATGACATTCACTAAATATAAGTTCCGTAATATGGATGAGTCAGTCACAATAAGTTTGCTTTCAACATGAAAAGCGATCGATCTTCACTCGCTATCATTATATAAAACCGATGTTCTCTAGCCACACCTAGCGGTAGATTCCGGGAAAATATGACTCATTTAAAGTTTTATTATATTTTGTTTTATTCCACGAAAATATAATAATTCTATGGAGTTTCTTGCTCGTTCTTCTCCATTCGAATCTACATTTTGGAATGAGTACCTAGCTTCACCTAGCTTTACTGACGGACTGACTGATAGACTATAATTTATTTTGCATTTGTTGACGTTTTAAACTATGGTTTAATTGAAATAAATGCTTTGACTTTGACTTTTTACTATTATTATAAATGTCACAGCTTATATGTCTGTTTGTTTGTTTTTTACTCGTTGTCTACCTCGTTGGCCGAGTGGTCGTAATCTCGGGTTCGATACCTAAGTCGGGTAAAGTTATATTGGTTTTTTTTAAATCTCAGTAGTAGCACGGAGTCTGCAATTGTGTCCGATATATGGCAATAGGCTCATCCCTTATTACATGGGACTCATAAATAGTGATAAGTGAGTGTTACATTGTACAATGGCATTAAGTGCCTTAATATGCACCTCTACCGACCTATTCGGGGATAAAAGGCGTGATGCTATGTTGAACCGTGCAAGTTTATTCTGTAATGGCCTTTTAAGGTATATGTTTTAGTCCCAGGTTGGGCGCCACATCTGCTAATGGCACCCAAATGGGTCACATAGACGAATTTATATTAAATAGTCTAATGCTGTTTTTAATAAAAATAATATATATTGAAGTCAAGAATATAATTAAATCGTTCTTTATTGTCTATTAACGTTTCAGTGACAAAAGTAATTTCTCAATTGTCATATCTTTAAAGACCGAGACCCAGTTGGGCGCCATTTCGTTTTCATTCATTGAAACAGCTGGCGTATTATGACGTCTTAAAGCCAGAGTGGTTCCGCTGAGAGAACGATATCTCGCTAGACAACTTGTATAGTTCTGTCTCTTTCCCGCAAGGGAACTATTCTGACTTTATGACGTCATAATAACCCTGTAGGTCAATATAAACCATTGTTACAAAAAACATAAAAAAATGAGACTGCCTCGTTGGCCGAGTGGTTGCAAGTGCGACTGCCGGGCAAGGGGCCTCGGGTTCGATTCCCGGGTCGGGCAAAGTACTACAAGGTTTTTAAAAAAAATCTCAGTGTTAGCACGGAGTCTGGAATTGTGCCCGGTATATTGCAATAGGTTCACCTCCTATTACATGGGACTCATAACATAAATAGTGAAAAGTGGGTGTTACATTGTACAGTGTCATTAAGTGCCATAATGTGCACCTCTGCCTACCCCTTCGGGGATAAAAGGCGTGATGTTATGTATGTATGTGTATAAAAAAATGACAATCGGAAACAAAATCGCCAACCCTGTAATAAAAAACATTCACGATCAACCCCACAAACAAGAAACCACTCTACTACCTACAAAATAAAGTCTATAACAAAAAATCAACACATAGGCGCATAAATAAAATTCCAAGGTCGATTTACTAGCGCGGTAGATGAACTTATAACCCTGGGCGAGTAATGCGGTCAACATACCTACTGCAAAATGTACCGAACAATAACTGACCTAGTAAAGAAATTAACATAAGTAAAGCATGGTCAAATGATCCTTGTGGTGGTTGAATCATCATCAACAGCCTATAAATGCCCACTGCTGAGCAAAGCCTCTTCTCACACGGAGAAGGTTAGAGCATTAATCACCACGCTTGCTCAATGCGGGTTGGCGATTTCAAACTTATAATTAGAAATTATAAGTCCAGGTTTCCTCACGATGTTTTTCCTTCACCGTGTGTCAGTGGTGTCTAAATAATCTTAGAAAGTACATATAACTCGGAAAAAGTCACATTGGTACTTGCCGTTGGTAGGTTTCGAACCCGCACCCTCATGCATGAGAAGTGGGCGTCTTAAACCTCCAGGCCACCACGACATTAGACACGACGTGGTGGTTGAATAGATTGTTTTTATAATAACTATCGTGAGACATACTAAATTAACTACTGTGTGCTCAGAGTAAGCTGCGCGTAATCTGACTGCACGGTTGGTGCGGTGGCTGGGCAACCGGCTGCCGTGCAACGTGTCGCGGATTCGATTTCCGCACGGAACAACACTTTGTGTGATCCACAAATTGTTGTTCCGGGTCTGGGTGTCATGTGTATGTGAATTTGTATGTTTTTAAACGCACCCACGACACAGGAGAAATTCCAAGTGCGGGGCAACGTTTAAAAAAAAATCGCCGCCAACAACGCACGCTGGTCATGAGGAAGAACCCCTCTGTGGTTCGAAACTAGTAGAGATTTTCTCAGTATATTCACGTGAGTAACCCGCGATTTTAGTTAATTGAATAGATTATATTTTTAGTCAGGGATGGTAGGGAGCTCCGTAAACGTAACCGAAACTATCGGATATCCGATATAAAAAAATATCCGCAACCGAATCTGAATCCGAAATAAAAGTTTCGGATACAATCGGATTTCTTTTTGTAAGTGGGAAAATCATCAAATGACTGCTCCCGCCTGGGTGAGGCTTAGCTCGAGATTGGCGGAATCAATTTCGATGCGGTTTCACAAATGTATATGTTACACTTAGGAAAACGTAAACGACCTCAAAAACAGAGGGATTCAAGTCGGTTTTTTTAAGCACATTATTAATATTCCGTCAACAATCGGCAGCCGATTGCCCAGCCACCGCGTCACCCGTGCAGTCACACTTCATGAGTCACTGTTTACATATGAATAGAACTATGTTTGGGTTCATGCTCTTTAATACAATCTGTCTGTGTATATATTGGAATATTGCCAAAAGGAGTTTAAAGACGCTTCCTAATATTCTCGCATTTTTCACACCACCGAGAATCCTAGTATCCTAACAAATATCACGCCTTTTATCCCCGAAGGCGTCACATTACGGCACTTAATGCCACTTTACAATATAACACTCACTTTTCACTATTTATGTTATGAGTCTCATGTAATAAGTGAGCGTATTGCCATATGCCGGGCACAATTCCAGACTCCGTGCTACTACTGAGAATTTATAAAGAACCCTGTAATACTTTGCCTAACCCGGTAATCAAACCCGAGACCGGCAATCGCACTTGCGACCACTCGGCCAACGAGACAGTCGTTAAGGGACTTATCCTAATAGTACTTATATTAACAGTTATAAATATTTGTTATAACCTAAAATTTCAGTTTTTAGGTAACAAACTGCATTCTATTATATCTGAAATTGGTTTCAAAATAAAATGGCGAGGATCCAAAAGATTTTGGCTCCCGCCTCACGTATTGTACCTGCTTGCGAAAATCTTGCAAAATGTTGCATAATCTTATATTTTGTGCATAAAAAGTTTTCTAGAAAAAATCCTTACCATTATATATACATATCGACTCTACACATGACCAGAGGGCTGGCTATTTCTTCGGACAGAAAATAAGCATTGCCATTCAACGTGACAATGCTGCCAGTCTTCTGGGAACTTTCCCCTGTGATAGTGATGCGGACGAATACCTTGACGCCTAAATTAAGAGTATAATTTTTGTTGTTTCCTTTTTTTACTTTCGTTTTATTTAATAGTTTAGTTTTTTTATGACATAAGCCGGTGAACGAGCAGACGGATCACCTGATGGTAAGCAATCGGCGTCGCCCATGGACACCTGGAACACCAGAGGCGTTACAAGTGCGTTACCGGCCTTTTGGGGATTAGGAGTTTGAGGATCGTTGGGGATTACTATTGGGACCCATCTGTGGGGAGGCGCACGCGGAACGCTTGGGTCTGGTTCAGGTCGGGCGGCGAGCTACCCGTGCTCGCCGTCCAGTCCGTCACAGGCTTACGGCAATAGATTGTCTCGCGATCTCCCACGCCCAGAGTGCCCTTCACGAAAGCCTTATAAGGGTTAAATAAACTAAACAATCATCTCATTTAAAAATATTACACGTAACTTCAACGACCTTATCAGTTAATGAGAAAAACTACACTTTACTCTGTCCTCCCACGTATATAGAGACGAAGCCCACGCAAAGTCGAGAGAGCAATGCTCGATGAATTTAAAATCTGTTGTAAAAGATAAATGTCAGCTATTGCGTGGGTAAAACTGACATCTACTGCTGGTTGTACCCAAGGAACAAGCCCGCCACAATCTTCCAAAACCGCTGCAACTCCTGTGCACCAGGATCTACAGTAGATACAACCATGAAAACACCGGAACACTGAAGTCCGGCGCGTCCCAGGGACATGAATAACTGTCTTGGTTCCCGCAACGAAGTGAATCAGAAGATATTATAAGAGGAGGTGTTTATTCAGTAAGTTTGACACTCACTCTCGCCTCGTCCATGGTAGAAAGAGTCATTTGAGGAATTTCTACCCTCAATGCAAAAGGTCTAAGCTAACATAAAATACTCATGTCATCCATATCTGTTTATATTAGAACTTTTGTGAGACATACTAAATAAATTATTATGTTTGCGGCTTACTCACGTAATTATTTGACGAGGAACTCGACTAGTTTCAAGCCTTGCTAGAGGCTGAACATGAGCATGTCCTCGTCAAACAGTTGTTGCATGAGCAAGCCAAAAATATAATAAACTAGCCTAGCAGCCCGTCCCGGCTTCGCACGGGGTAGACAATTATTTATTTTTGTAAATTTGGATTGTTGTAGTGACACAACTACAATAGTTGGACATATGCTACCGCGGAGTTTTTTGTAGACATTATGATGTTCTTCAATATTGTTGTACATTAGTTCTATCGCTAATAGTTTCGGCAGCACATTCGACGAAAGACATTTTAAGACTCATTTTTCTACACCTTCTGTTACATTGTTCAAATTTTACCTAGGACCCCTAATTTTTTTCAAAATTAAATGTAGCCTATGTCAAATCGAAAGAATGTAGCATTCTATTGGTGAAAGAATTTTTTAAATCGGCCTAGTACTTTTTGAACCTATTCATTACAAACATACAAAAATAGGTACAAATCTTTCCTCTTTATAATATTAGTATAGATAATCAATACATTTTGTTTCCAAAAGGATATGTAGACTTGTCACCAGTTGTTATGATCGATACGATTCTAATTGGGATGATGACAGGGTATGAAAATTAAAAATATAATTAGTCCGTAAGTTAGGTAATGAAAAAATATTAGACACGTATTTTTTTATTTTGTCGTATAATAAAACAATACTTAGATAAAACGAATCAAAGTTTAGGAGTGGGGGCTAAAACGTCATTCCTTAGTATAAAATGTACTGAGAAGTGACGTCACGCGACATTTCAAATCAATATATCTTCGAAACTATTCGTTTCTGTGAGAAAATAAAAAATACGTGTCTAATGTTTTTAAATAATCTATCAGACGGACATTAAAATAAAAATTAGTCGTCTATCCCATTATTATACCCAACACGGAATTATGACCTCTTAGGTCGTCAGTCACACTTGCATTCATACAATTGTGCCTGACCCACGGTAATCGATTCCCCTTGGTCAGGAGTCGTTTATAAGCTCTCGATCAACAGATAAGTCTATTTTTTAAAAACACGAAAAAAAATGTAGAGGTATAATAATAATTTTGACTGCCTCGTTGGCCGAGTGGTCGCAAGTGCGACTGCCAGGCAAGGGGTCTCGGGTTCGATTCCCGGTCGGGCAAAGTAATACTGGGTTTTTAAAAAATTCTCAGTAGTAGCACGGAGTCTGGAATATGGCAATAGACTCACCCCCTATTACATGGGACTCATAACATAAATAGTGAAAAGTGGGTGTTACATTGTACAGTGGCATTATGTGCACCTCTGTCTACCCCTTCAGGAATAAAAGGCGTGATGTTATTTATGTTTGTATGTTAATATCCTTACTATTTAATATTATAAATCGGAAAGTGAGTTTGTTTGTTTGTTCCGCCTTCACGCCGTAACTACTAAACCGATTGCTTTGAATTTTTACAGACGTAAAGTTAGAAGTCCGGATTAAATAATAGGGTACTTTTTATCCCGGAAAAACTTCATATTCCCGAGGGAAAACAAAAGTAATGGTATAGATGGCGCTGTATGTATTTGTATATGTCACATAGGCTACTTTTTATCCTTTTGTGACGCGAGCGAAGCCGCGGGTAAAAACTAGTTTATTTATAGCTTTTTACCAGTTATGTTATTCGTATTACGCAGTCCCTGTTTTGAATAACAACTAAACAACGAACAACCCAACGATTGTAATGTATTAAAATAACGAAATTACGTAAAAGTGACTCAATCGGCATGCTTCAGAAATTACAGCCCCTAGCTAGTATATAGAAAGAAAGAAAGAAAGAAAAATTGTTTATTTGCACACAAACGTCACGTCATAAAGTACAAAAACACACACAAACAAACAGTGAAGACGGTGCAAAAAGGCCAGAGCTCAACTTAAATGCCGTGATATGATATACTTAAATATGATGACATTTTTTAATCTGTTCACACCCTGTCTATAAAGGATTGATTAACATAAAAACATCAACCAATTGGTGTTTCTTTTTTTTTAAGGGGGGAAACTCATCGAATGTCTGCTCCCGCCTGGGTGAGGCGGAAGGGAGTGTCAGACTCTTACTGACTAAAAACCACCCCGTTCCTTCTCCTGCACGTCGAGCCGGAGCCCCGGTTACCCGTTAGGTTCTCCGCGACAACCAATTGGTGTATACATCTGTTGTTCTAAGCTATTTGCGTTGCTTAAATCATGTTTAAAGATTATTTAGACACCACTGACAAACGGTGAAGGCAAATATGGTGAAGAAACCTGGACTTATAAATTCTAATTATAAGTTTGAAATCGCCCACCCGCATTGAGCATGCGTAGTGAGTAATGCTTGTCGTGGTGGCCCGGAGGTAAGACGCCCGCTTCTCATGTATGGGGGTGCGAGTTCGAAACCTACCAACGGCAAGTACCAATGCGACTTTTTCCGAGTTATATGTACTATCTAAGATAATTTAGACACCACTGACAAACTGTGAAGTAAAACATGGTGAGGAAACCTGGGCTTATAATTTGTAATTATGTTTTAAAATAAAGTTTGAAATCGCCAACCCGCATTGAGCAAGCGTGGTGATTAATGCTCAAACTTTCTCCGTGTGAGAAGAGGCCTTTGGTCAGCAGTGGACATTTATAGGCTGTTGATGATGATGATGAAAGCATGTTTATATACGACTTCATTTAGAAGAAATAAATGACGTCTGGTATCTGAAATTACTAGATTAGTGGTAGTAATAAAAACGCTTTAAAAATCGTGAGAAGTTATCTAAAACTCGCGGGTAACTCACGTGAATATACTGAGAAAAGCTCTACTAGTTTCGAACCACACAGGGGTTCTTCCTCATGAGCAGCGTGCGCGGTCTACTGGGGCTGTACAGTATACAGTATTCAGTAACCCGCGAGTTTTAGTTAATTTAGTATGTGTCACGATAGTTTTTATAAAAACATCTTGAGAAGTGCTCTTATTTTTACCACTTTTGCTTAAAGACAACGCAGTCTAAAGTTATTACCTATTATTTGTTTTCAACCATGATCGTCCCACTGCAAGGCAATCCTCCGTACCCTCCTTCCACTCCTCTCTACGTAAAGCTTTTTGCCTTTGTTGTCTAGTGTAAGCTTAATTAAGTAAAATCGCGGGTTACTCACGTGAATATATTGAAAAAAGCTCTACTAGTTTCGAACCACAGAGGGGCCCTTCCTCACGAGCCGCCAGTGCGGTCGCGGCGACGTCGCGCAACTCACTGGGTATATTCACGTGAGTAACCCGCGATTTTACTTAATTTAGTAGGTATGTCTCACGATAGTTATTATAAAAACATAAAGTAAGCTTCTATATAATTAAAAATGAATATCCGTTCGTTAGTCTCACTAAAACTCGAGTATGGCTGAACCTATTTAGCTGATTTTAGTCTTGAAATGTTCGTGGAAATCCAGGGAAGGTTTAAAAAGTTAGAAAAAATTTTTGGCGGTTCGAAGTACGCCTGGACAGCTAGTCTTTACTAAAAAAATACTTGAGTAGAGGTATTTTTTCTAAAAGACAAGTCCACCACAACTACTATCAGAGACATTGTAGAACATACTTTTTTAAAAAGAGTAACGAATGGAGTTTCTTGCTCGTTCTTCTCCATTCGAATCTACATTTTGGAATGAGCACCTAGCTTCACCTAGCTTCACTGACGGACTGATTGACAGACTATTATTTATTTTGTATTTGTTGACGTTTCAAAAGTACCAAACTATGGTTTAATTGAAATACACCAAACACAATAATTTAGGCACGTCACTGACCACAAAATATGTCTTATGTCGTTATTTTTTAAAGTTCATCATAATCATCATAACATCACTCTACCTTTCCTTTTATTCTCGAAGGGGTAGTCAGAGGTGCACATTATACCCCTGTACAATGTAACACCCACTATTCACTATTCATGTTGTGAGTCCCATGTAATAGGGGGTGAGCCTATTGCCATATACCGGGCACAGTTCCAGACTCCGTGCTACTACTGAGAATTTTTTTAAAAACCCAGTAATACTTTCCCCGACCCGGGAATCGAATCCGAGACCCCTTACCCGGCAGTCGCAATTGCGACCACTCGGCCAACGAGGCAGCATTTTTTTAAAGTTATGGATACCATTGATGATTCAGATACACAAATGCTCTAGCATAAATTCTGCTTAACGAAATGCTAATAATAATTAATTATTATTTTGAAGGCATACAATGTTTTAAAGCCGCGTCATTTTCTAGGAGGTAACTCGGCTATCGATTCTGAGTCCGAATCAATAAAAAAAATTGTAGGTAAATATTTTACATTTTTCTGTAAATTACAGAAATCCGTAAGTGCGAACTACACGCCGCCGTCTTGTAACTAGCTTTATAACGCGGCTCAACACACACAAACTCAAACACGTAATTGATATTATTCCTTATTCCATAAAACTCCAATGAGAAACATTGCTGTCGCTTATTCTGAAATACTGTCGAACTTAAACGATTTATTATAGCCATATTTTTAAATATTGGCCCGAAACTTTCTCTTACATTAAACCTTTATGACTTCTGTGACAAGCCCCCGAGAAATGTCACGGTTTCAAAACTACACCTTGTATGTAGGAATAAAATATTTCTTTAGAAAGAAAAATGCCACGTCACATTCCAACGTCTCAGGGACATGAACAACTGTCCCTAGCAACGAAATAAATCAGAAGATAAGATAAGAAGAAAAATCTATAGTTTCGACTTCCTTAGGTAAATTTAATACACGACCATTCAGGTATTCACAAATAAGTCTATAATAAATAAGTATGTAAATTCGTTTATCATTTTAAAAACTTTATGTCTGTAACTTTTTTCTTTTTTTTAATGTATACTACTAATTTGACACCTTTAAAAACAGTGCCTTTTCGTATATTATTGTTTTATGGAACTCTAGGTCTGTATGTATCACATTGTATTTTTATAATTTTATTTGTAAGAGACTGTTTGTTTCCTGAATATAGAAAAAAAAATTCTACGCCTGTTAGATTTCTATGCGGAGAACCTGTAAGACCTAGATATACAGCCAGGGAGCAATGTCCTATAAACTAGGTCAATGCGCATAATGCATTTGCGAACCATGTAAAAAAACATTGACATTTCAATTAAATGAAATATTCTTCTATAAAATCAAGACAATTTTTAGGCAAATGAGCAGACGGATCACCTGATGGTAAGCGATCAGCGCAGTCCATGGACACCCGCAACACCAGAGGAGTCACAGGTGCATTGCCGACCTTTTAAAAAGGAATACGCTCTTCTTGAAGGTTTAAAGGTCGTATCGGTTCGGAAATACTACCGACGAATCATTCCACAGTTTAAAAAATATTTAAAATGAAAAAAAAAAAATTTTATCGCGCAATACCAACGGACATGCCTTTGCTTAAAAGAAAAATAATACCAGTTTTCAAATGATAATCAGTATTCCGTGGCAGTCCACTGCTGCACTATGAGTCTTCTCTACATAAAGAGGGTTTGTCATAATCTCCTCAGGCAGGCGGGTTGGAGATCGCAGTATAAAAGGTTCAGGTTTATCAGAGAGCGCTGCTGCACGGTCTCATATCTAGTCCCTCAGTTGGGGATTACGACACCTCCGGGAAGAATAACAATGATGAGATATGTACTCTACACTGTCGTCACCAAAAAACTATAAATAAATCATCAGTCCCGATTTGACATTTTGTTAAATAAAGTTAATGGGGCATTAAAATTAGGGAGAAATGCTATTTTGTGCAACACTTTAAAGACTCATTAATATTTAAGGTCACTTTAAAAATTTAATGAGCGTTTCTGCAACTGACTGTAAGATATGTTAAAATTAAAAAACATATCTGTGGCGCAATACCAGCTGACATTACAGGCAGAATTGCAATATCTTTGCCTAAAAAAACACACATTAAAATTTATGATTATTAAAAAAACTTACCTGGCTGAAATGGAACTCTCTGGGCAGCGACATTTTTTTTGTTTTTTAATATCAGGAGGTAAAGATATATAGTTAAAATGATCTTCGGATTCTGTACAAACTAATTTGAAAGCACTTTTTTCAACGGCATTAGCCGCTGTATACATTTGTTTAAAATTACCAAAATCTTTAAAAGACGCCGTCGTAACTGATTTCAAAAACTTCTCGATAAAAAAATTCTTTTATAATATTAATATTAATTAATCACTGTTTTTTTTTTCTTAAGAACACCGATTTGTTATTAAAAAATTATTACGGCTGTACGACCGACATATTTGTTGTCGAATTAAAAAATGTGACGTTATTATGACAGATTCGAAGTATAGAATTTAAAAATTTGGTTATTTTGTTATTTTTCCGTAAAAATTGTAACTGTTTCGGATGTGGTGGATGTATAACTAATTCAGTTATGATGTTTCGAGTCTGCGCGGTGAAGAAATCGATAAATTGAATGAATTGAATGAAACTGTCACGTTCATTCGTTCGTTCGTTGACTTATTGAACGATGTTGCTAGTCAAAAAATAATATACATATCGTTCTTCCGAATTTTTTATTATTAGATTCGGTGTGGACGTAATCTTATATATATAAAAGAAAGTCGTGTTAGTTACACTATGTATAACTCAAGAATGGCTAAATCGATTCGGATAAAAATTGGTGGGGAGGTAGCTTAGAGCCAGGAGACGGACATAGGATACTTTTTACCCAATCCTTTTTTTTTACTTTTTACCGAAAATCAAGAACGGGAACGGGAAATATCGGGATTGCGCGTACGAAGTCGCGGGCAGAAGCTAGTTTAAGATACATTACAATTTATACTTCACCCAACCTGGGAATCGAACTCGAAACCTCTTTCTTGGCATCGCACTTGCGATCATATTCGACGCACGAAACTGTATAGATATATAGAAATAGTTTTAATACTGTTATGTACCAAACTGTTGAACTAAAAAATAAGTAGACTATGATGGCGTCATTAGAAGTGCCACCCACGGTATAACTTGCCACTTACCCTTCTCTACGACGTAGCAATTTTTTTTTTTATGGGACATGCCCGCCACAACCTCCCAAAACCGCTGCAACTCCTGTGCACCAGGATCTACAGTAGATACAACCATGAAAACATCGGAACACTGAAGTCCAACGTCACAGGGACATGAGTAACTGTCTTGGTTCCCGCAACGAAGTGAATCAGAAGATATTATAAGTGGAGAAGAAAAACGACGGCGTAGGAAATGCTTCCTCTATTTGGTACAGGGCAGCGTAGCAACTCCTTCTACGATGACGTAGCCACTGTCTATGTGCTACTACGTAGTAATATTCCCATGCTTCAGTAAAGCCACTATCACCTACGGCGTAGCAACTTTTACTTGCTACTCTCCACTACGGCGTAGCGTTTTTCTATTACCTACGGCGTAGCAACTTTTACATTTCGCTACGGCGTAGCTGCTTATTATGTCATACGGCGTAGCAACTTTTACATTTTGCTAAAGCGTACCTGCTTATTATTTCTTACGGCGTAGCAACTTTGACTTGCTACACTATCCACTATGGCGTAGTAATTATTTATAACTAGCTTCTGCCCGCGACTTCGTACGCGCAATCCCATTTTCCCCCCGTTCCCGTTCGTGATTTTTGGTAAAAGTAAAAAAAAATATTAGATAAAAAGTATCCTATATCCGTCTCTTGGTTCTAATCTACCTCCCCATCATTTGTCATCCAAATCGATTTAGTCGTTCTTGAGGTATAAATAGTGTAACTAACACGACTTTTTTTTTTTAAAATGCACTTACTGGCTTACAGTGGGTACCAACACGCCAGTAAGCTAGTTAATTAAAATAAGAAAAAAATATGTCATAAAAATAATAAAAATAGAATACAATACAAATAAATAATGTCAAATTAATAAATGTCAAATATTTTAGTACATGTCCAAATACACAAAATCTAGGATATTGTATATTAAATCTACAAATAAAAAGAATCAATATGTCAATATCTCTACAATAGAAATAACTGTGAAGAGCCTTAATAATTAAGAAGTAACAACTCATATTTACGAATATCAAGTCACACATTTAGGTCGAAAGGTCATCATTATTGAATAGCGTTAAATAATTTATTGACAAATGTTTCAGTTTTAGAACATAGTTTTTTAAAGTGGTCAGCAAATATATCGATATCATTGTCATGAGCGATCATATCCCCAACAAGGCCCAATGCGCGAACAGTAGGTGCTTGTGACGCATAGTTGGTGCGCGTTTGAGGCGACCACAAAAGGCGAGGCCGACGCCTCAGCGCAACTGGGATTGCTCATTCCACTCTAGTCGTTTGGGAACAAGTAATCTCACCATGTCTAGCACTACAGGGTTGTCTACTTTGTGGTGCATTATTGACAGATAGTGCAATATTGTTTGCAACACCCTCCTGAACTTGAGAGTCTCCAGATCAACCATACCAGCTACAAATGAAGAAGGGTATAAGTAAGGATAGTAGCCATACCTTTTCTTATATAACCATCGTGCGAATTTACGTTGTACCCTTTCAAGCATAATATTGTATTTCTCCTCAGATGGAGCCCAGACTATGACACCATACTCAAGTTTGGCACGTATGTAGGCATTATAGAGAATGACACTCCCTTCCGCCTCACCCAGGCGGGAGCAGTCATTCGATGATTTTCCCCCCTTAAAAAAAAAAAAAAAAAAAAGGCATTATAGAGAATAGTAGCAACACCTAAATTATCAAACTCAGATGACGTACGCATGACAAATCCAAGCATTTTGTTTGCCACCTTACATATTGCCGTCACATGGTCCCGGAAGTCAAGTCTAGAGTCCAACCGAAGACCCAGGTCACGAATATCTGTTACCCTTTGAAGGGCAGCGTCGAATAAAGTATAAGGTGTATTAATCAGCTGGCGTTTACGCGAGAAGGAGATTATTTTGCATTTATCGATATTAAATGGAAGACGGTTTTCACTGCTCCAGTCTCCTACCGCGTCTATGTCCCTTTGCAGAGCTTCGCAATCTGTTGATGTCCCTACACCCAGACTAAGCTTGAGGTCATCAGCAAATAGCAGACATTTGGAAAGACCAACACGCTGAGGAAGGTCATTGATAAAAATCAGGAAAAGTAAGGGCCCTAAGGTGCTACCCTGGCTCACTCCGGATCGAGTGTAATAATCATTAGATTCAAAATGTCTAACCTTAACGAATTGGCGCCGATTACAGAGGTAACTTGAGAAAAACTCAAGCAGCCCTGGAGAAAAGCCCATTACCGCCAACTTATACCTTATCTTAGCCTTTTTAAAATCAAAATAGGCGGTATCCACCTGCCTACCCGCATCCATTTCAGCATAAATGTAGTCTACGTGAGCCACAAGATTTGTAGTTGTTGAACGAGCGTTTCTAAATCCGTGCTGGCTATCATGTAGGAGATTTTTCACTTGTTTATTGATGCGTGAACACAACACTTTTAAATACACCGTGATATTTTAATGGTTGTTTTCCCGCAGCAGAACGATTTCCCTTTAGTAGTACTATCGAATAACGCAAGTTACTTTTTGAAAAAAAAAATTTTTTTCTCCTCATCTACTCAAAAAAATAATCGTCAACTCGAAAGCATGAGAAACGATAGTTTCTCTTCTAAAATGTGACGTCCAATCAATGTTCATAGTAAAATAATCTCTCGTACTTAGTAATACAGCATAAACTACAATGCACCACGCGCGCGCGAGCGGATCGCCTCACGAAGTCACGACAAACAACAAAGGCAACCACCGCGCTCTCTGTCACTCGCATTGGTTCGCACCGGCTCGCATGGCTTTCATTCGCACCAGTCGCACCGCGGACGCCGTCCGTGCAACCGCGTAAGCGCAGTACAATATTGTTGCCGCCAAAATGGATCGCCATTAGGTTTTTTCTAACGTGGAGTACGTAGCTATGGTGCAATTGTACACGAGGGCAAATTATGATTCGCATGCCGCCCGTCGAGTTTATGAGGAGCCGCGGCACATGGAGTCACTTCGTCTTCGCGGCTTCATTTTGTGACAGGACACTTAACTGGTGAAACGTACCTACAAATGCTACGTAGTGTTATCCCGGACTTACTAGATGACATTCCGTTAGCAGTGCCCATGGATGGCCTGTATTACCAGCACGATGGTTGCCCTGCGCATTATCAGCGCGCCGTGCGAGAGCACCTCGACTCGGTGTTTCCCCAGCGCTGGATCGGTCGTGGCGGGCCAGTGCCATGGCCACCACGAAGTCCGGATCTTACTCCACTAGACTTTTATTTGTGGTCTAATCTCAAACGCCTTGTGTATCGGCAAGAATACAAAACTCGCGACGCGTTAAAAAGTGCGATAGTGGACGCTTTTGATGTGATTAGACGTGACAGAGACACATTATTAAAATTGAAAGCCAATCAGTTAAAACGTGCACGATTGTGTGTGGAACGCGGTGGCTTACACTTTGAACAATTGCTCCGTTACCGGGAAGTGTAAGTACTTGTACATTTGTAAATAAAACAATAAGTTGTGTGATTAAAATCATTGTAAATACGTTGATTCCCATTTTTTAAATACGCCTTAAATACTTTGCCAAATTCAGTAATAAACAAGATAATATCTCTTGATTAAATTTTGTTTATGTTTGTGTTTAGTAAGTGTAGTTAAAAAGTATTTACGACGGTCCCAAGCCCGTTAAAGTATGAAGGGAAAATGGAAATCACTTGTTAGTAAATACTGAGTTTTCAGCCTTTTGATAAGCGCGAGCGATAATGACAGCGGCCAGTGGCCGGTCGCGGCGGTACTATTGGTTCGCGGTTTATTTCAAGTTTCGTGTATCACTATCGTAAAACTGCTATTTTTTTATTTAAATTAAAAACAACTTTCTCAATCTATTGTACTACTAAGATAGAATCATTTTACTGTGGGAAAACAACCATTAAAATATCACGGTGTATATAGATATGCTAACTTCGTTACAGCGTAGCAATTTACTATTTGCTACGGCGGCGTAGCAAGTTTTCATGCTACACTTCGCTACGGCGTAGCTGCTTTCTATTACCTACGGTGTAGCAACTTTTACATACTACCTCTACACTCCACTACGGCGACCCTGCTTTCTATTTTCTATGGCGTAGCAACTACATAACATAACATCACGCCTTTTATTCCTGAAGGAGTAGGCAGTGGTGCACATTACGGCACTTAATGCCACTATACAATGTAACACCCACTTTTTACTATTTATATTATGAGTCCCATGTAATAGGGGGTGAGCCTATTGCCATATACCGGGCACATTTCCAGACTCCGTGCTACTACTGAGATTTTTAAAAACCCAGTAATACTTTGCCCGACCTGAATCGAACTCGAGACTACTTGCCCTGGCGTAGCAACTATCTACATACTAACTTCCTTACAGCGTAGATGTTTACTATTTCCTATGGCGGCGTAGCAAGTTTTCATGCTACACTTCACTACGGCGTAGCTGTTTACTATTTCCTACGGCCGTAGCAACTTTTACATGCTACATTTCGCTACGTCGTAGCCGCTTTCATTCTCCTACGGCGTAGGTAGCAACTTTTACATACTACACTCCACTACTGCATACCTACTTTCTATTTTCTATGGCGTACCAACTTTTATACCTCTATATGCGACATTTCACTACGGCGTAGCAACTTTCTACGACCTACGGCGTAGCAACATTTACAAGCTACACTTCGCTACGGTGTAGCCGCTTTCTACTTCCTATGGCGTACCTAATCGCGGAGAACCTAACGGGTTACCGGGGCTCTGGCTCGACGTGCTGGAGAAGGAACGGGGTGGTTTTTATTCAGTAAGGGTCTGACACTCCCTCCCGCCTCACCCGGGCGGGAGCAGTCATTCGATGATTTTCCGCCCTTAAAAAAAAAATGGCGTTCCTAGCACACTTTTTAATGCTACGATCTACTACAGCTTAGCTGCTTTTTATTACCTACGGCGTTGCAACTTTTCATCAACAGCCTATAAATGCCCACTGCTGAGCAAAGCCTCTTCTCACACGGAGAAGGTTAGAGCATTAATCACCACGCTTGCTCAATGCGGGTTGGCGATTTCAAACTTATAATTAGAAATTATAAGCCCAGGTTTCCTCACGATGTTTTTCCTTCACCGTTTGTCAGTGGTGTCTAAATAATCTTAGAAAGTACATATAACTCGGAAAAAACCACATTGGTACTTGCCGTTGGTAGGTTTCGAACCCGCACCCTCATGCATGAAAAGTGGGCGTCTTAAACCTCCGGGCCACCACGACATTTGCAACTTTTACAAATCACATTTCGCTACGACGCACGGCGTAGCCACTTTCTATCTGTATGACGTAATAGCTTACACATGCTAGTCGCTACGACGTACCAACTTGCAATCTGCTACATCATACTAATTTCCACAAGGGTAGATGCCTAATTTCTATTTTAACGTCCGTCTGGTAGATTATTTTAAATCATTAGACACGTATTTTTTATTTTCTTACTGAAACGAATACTTTCGACGATATATCGATTTGAAATGTCGCGTGACGTCACTTCTATGTACATTTTATACTTAGAAATGACGTTTTAGCCCGCACTCCTAAACTTTGATTCGTTTTATCTAAGTATCATTTTATTATACGACAAGATAAAAAAATACGTGTCTAATATTTTTTCATTACCTAACTGACGGACTAATTAGATTTTTAATTTTCATACCCTGTCATCATCTGACTTGCTATAATGTAGCAACATTCTATCTGCCACGGTGTGGTAACTCACCAAACGATAGCTACACTTCGTTACGGCGTAACAACTGTCTCCTATGGCATAGTAACTTTTACATTAATGCTACACTTCGCTACGACATCGCAACTTTCTATCTTCTAAACAAACTTCCAATTCCTTCTTTAGAACTTTTACTCCTTTTTTATGGCATAAGCCGGCAAATATATGTATATATGTAATTTATAGTATATTAAACAATCCTACCTTACTTCTGAAAATTGTGTTAAATATTATAAATCCTTACTAATATTATAAATCTGAAAGTGAGTTTGTTTGTTTGTTTGTTCCACCTTCACGCCGTAACTACTCAACCGATTGCTTTGAATTTTTGCAGACGTAAAGTTAGAAGTCCGGATTACATAATAGGGTACTTTTTAACCCGGAAAAAATTGATATTCCCGAGGAAAAAAAAGTATTGGTATAGATGGCGCTGTATGTATTGGTATATGTCACATAGGCTACTTTTTATTTTTTTGTTACGCGAGCGAAGCCGCGGGTAAAAGCTAGTATACTATAAATAAGTTATCTTATCAGTAACATATTTTTAGAGCTCCTGTCGCCTGTGACACAGGAATATTCCTAGTATAGGCATATTATTTTTAAGATTTTGTCGCTTAATTAAGATATTTTGCCTTATGGGCAGGACACAGCTGAGCTCAACCAAATTATGATAACAACTGTATTATGTATCTACCTGTGATTGGATTTGTACCTATGTTGACCAGCGTTATTATAAATAAAAAAATATATTATTTATTATTATTATTCTATGTCGTAGCAACTCTCACAGTGCAGCGCCGCTTTCCACGTCTCCATGCCATCACTTTACTAGTGTGACAACCACTTTATATATATTTGCTTTTAGGTCGCAGCTCGAGAATTGAACCCGAAACCATTATGAACTTTTATTTGTACTTCAGCAGGACACTTTCGCAACTTTGGGGAATACCACTTACTCGACACTCTCGACAGTCATGCTTACGACCACTAGTCCATCGAGGTACCCAGTACTAAATTAATAATGCGAATAAAAAACAATAAAACAACAATATAGATTTTCACATTACCATTATATTTATTTCACTAAACATTTTTATTTGTATTTTATAATTATTCTGATAACGTCAATAATTCTAGCATCCAACTATAACAATATTACACTATAATTATGTCAAAATTTACAATCAATTTACAATTTCAACTATTATTTATTATTATTAATAATGTCACTAATAATCTTAGGTGGGATACACAACTGTGTTTCCCAATAACGATTATCACAATCATGTATCCTACCGCTCACAAAATCATATAATTATAAACAATACCAAAAAAACATGGAAATTCAATTGAATGGAAAATAAATAAAACCTTTCGAGTTTAACAAAACTTAGAACCCATTAAACTGGTTGCGGGATTCTTTTAATCGCTTACGGGATCCTCGTAGGCGATTAAAAAATTAACGAACATTATTAATAATAAATGAATAGTACTTAACATACGATTATGCTATTATTTGTAAACAATAATAATAATTAATGGAGCTTATTATTTTCGAAAACATTAGGCACTTATGGATTATTTGAAGCGTGGTACTACATTAAAAGGGGGCTTGGCAGTGAAATACAAAATAGTATAAGGGATGAGACGACATCAAACATTATTTGAAATATTTGTGACTCATATAAAAACTATTACCAATAACAATTACCCGTCTTATATTTGCTTGCTACAGATACAATTTTATCACCGGCAACCGTAGTTAGCGGAGAACTTGCCTTCAATAGAGGAATTACTCTTGAATCCAATTCCGATCGATCGACATTGATATTGTGTCGTACGAGTTGCAACACTAGCGCCCACTGCATTCGTATTGCGTGGATATTTAATGAACTAAATGATATTGAGTTTGTCTTTATATTCCGTACTCTGAATGCTATTGTAACAGCTACGATTGTGGTTGTATAGTGTTGACATTGAATAATTGTTGAGATTTTATTGGATTGAAATTGAATTAAAGAGTAAGCCCATATTTGTCTATTAGGTAGTCAGAAGGCTTAAATTATATCTTTAGCAACCAAATCTATATGGGTAAAACTGGCTATAAAATGCTCCTTTTAAGGCTTCAGAGACAGTTTGAGAAGTCACCTACATTGATAGATTTTCACTAAAAATATACACACCTTTGCAAACGAAAAATCTATGACAGAATCGAAATATAACGAAACGAGCGAAACGCATAATCGCGTCAAAATACCTATAAGTAACACTAGGCAGTGCAAGTAAGGGATTAGCCCTTTAAATGTGACATGATACTAAGTAACTCTTAGTTGAGAGATGGTTTAGGGGTTTGGTGAAGACAGCAATAACTTTCGCTCGTTTCATTATTTAATAGACTTATGTATTATAAAGTATTGAATTCTTTATTTGCTAATAACTACGAACTACTAATTTTAATTAGCTCCGGGTTTAAATATATTCACGCTATTAAATACGAGGGAACGAGCAGAACAAGAGCTGTGATAGACTATAGTTTTGAAAAATTCTTATTTGTGAATAAAAATATTTTTTAAGCGGTGAGTAAATAAAATTGGTTTTTACGTGTGTCGCCTGGACAGTCCACGCTACCATCAATTGACTGGACAATATCAAAATCAAATTCTTCAAAACTACAGCCTCACTCAAAAATTGACAAATCGATTAAAATTTCATTATAATTTTATGATTAACAATTTATGACGTAAGTATAATTCAATAATGTATTTCGAAAATGTTTAATTTTTAGCATAAGGTTATATGCTCCACTGTATATTCTCTCTGATTTAACGCGATAGTCTTAATTTTTGGGAAATTACTTTTTAAACTGTCAAACACCAAGCACCGCAACCTATTGTTCTTTAATTGTCTCTATAAATACGGTACTCGACGAGTTAAATACAACATAACATCACGCCTTTTAACCCCGAAGGGGTAGGCAGAGGTGCACTTTACAGCACTTAATGCCGTGTACAATGTAACACCCACTTTTCACTATTTATGTTATGAGTCCCATGTAATAGGGGGTGAGCCTATTGTCATATACCGGGCACAATTACAGATAACTGAGATATTTAATGCAGCACTGGGTTAAAATCACTACATAGTATAAAACAAAGTCGTTTTCCACTGTCTGTCACTATGTATGCTTAGATCTTTAAAACTACGCAACGGATTATGATGCGGTTTTTTTAATAGATAGTGATTTAAGAGGCAGGTTTGTATGTATAATATAACTGCAATCGACTGCACAGCGTGTCGCAGATTCGATTCTCGCACGGAACAATTCAATTGTGTCTGTGTGTGATGTGTATGTGAACTTGTATGTTTGTAGACGCACCCACGACACAGGAAACTAAGACCATCGCGAAAAAACAAAAAAACTTAGCTAAAATTTTAAAATTATTAACTATTAAAAAAATAATTAATAATAATAGTGTTTCGACGTAATAATTACAAAGAGAAATAATAATATTTTAATGTCAAAGTCAAAACCTAAAAATTGTCAGTTAAAAATCATTCGGATTGCTTTTACACGACTTGTATGAGTCTCATACAAATATATATTTTAACGAAAATGTTCCATACATTTCCTATGGTTTAAAAACCTTATATCATATGACTTTTCCTCCAAATACCAACCCAGAATACACAAAAAACACATTTACACCATAAACCTTAAAGTTCAAAATTTTTCGAACGAATTCGTTAAACGAATCTATAACAATCAAAAATCCTTTCATTCTCACACAAAAAAAAAACATTCCTATACATGCAAATAGCAACCTAAACCTATGGTAAATACAGTTGATTATCAATCAACAATTAACGCCTTAATACTGAAAGCTGAAACAATTTTAACTTGTACTTAAATATCCTGCCATCTCTGTCTTTTTATAAAGAATTGGGTAGTTTCCAGGGTATCAAAATTAAAAATCTAATTAGTCCTTCAGTTAGATAATAAAAAAATATGAGACACGTATTTTTTTTATTTTCTCGTATTAAGTTGCAATACTTAGATAAAATGGCGCTAAGTTTAGGAGTGGGAGGTCGTTACGTCATAACGTGCTACAAAATGTGACACATTGTGACGTCACACGATATTTCAAATTAATACATCGTCGAAAGTATTTAATTTTGTGAGAAAAGAAAATATACGTGTCTAATGTTTTAAATTAATGTATCAGACGGACATTAAAATAAAATTTAGGAAACTACCCTATTGAGAGTGACAGGACTACTTAAGAGCGACTTAAAATTGAGTGCCGTTTCAGTATTTCGACATAAAATGGTACAATCGGATAAATTTCTAACTGACATATTCCGACAGGTCACACGTAAACTTCATCGCTAACAATACCAAAAAAATTCATTGAATATTATTTAACATATCTATTTTTATTCTTTTTATAACCTATATGGGACATATTGCGTACATTTAATAATTTTAAAAACAAATAACAGTAATAGTATATAGAATTGAAATGTAAACTCAAATTTCGGGGTCATTAACGATTTTGTAGATAGTACTTTTACGAAGCGAAGTAATCTCCAATGTTAGCTAATCCCTATTGAGACTAAAAGTCAAATGCATTTAATTTATTTTGAATTAAAAAGGAATATACTCTTTTCTTGAAGGTTAGAAGTCCTTCTTATTTCGAGTCGGTTAAAAATTATATTATATAGGGGGCGAGTTACTAGCTTGTTTCATTATGAATTATTATGTTCGGCTATCCAAAAGTGCCTACAATTTTGTCATGAATATTTAAGTAAGGTATCATATATTTGAAGACAGTGCAAACCGCGATAGAAGTAAATAAGGAATGGGGTACAAACGATCAACGTTTCTACTTACCCCTTTTTTTGGGAAGAAGTGAAATGTATCATAAATAAATAATGTACATTAGACGAGTTTAAAAATAATACTACTAAAATAGTAAAGTATTAATCTTTTATTTCGCGCACGCAGCTTATGAATATGAGCCCCGGTTTAGCTCGAAATCAGTTGAGCATACTCGAAGAGTCGTAAAAGTGCTTGTTTAACAATGATAAAGTATTTTAAACCATTTTCTTTAGCTTGCCTAGTGTTTTTGTTAGTTCTACTGACATATAAGTTATATATGTATAATATTTTGAAAAAAAGCACTAAAATTTCGAGTTTACATTTCAAAAAAACTGGTTTTTATAACTCCTAATTATTTAATAATAAGACCAAGATTTAGATTTGTGTAATACATGACAATTTGATCAAATAACTACTAAACATTGAGACGTTTTTATGGGAGAGCCGGTAAACGAGCAGACGGATCACCTGATGGTAAGCAATCGGCGTCGCCCATGGACACCCGGAACACTAGAGGCGTTACAATAGGGTAGTTGCCAGGGTATCAAAATTAAAAATCTAATAGTCCGTCAGTTAGATAATGACATTTTTTATTTTCTCTTTAGTATGTTACTAGAATAGCCGGTACTTTGGTACTAGAATAGTAACATACTACAACGCCTTTCGTTCTCCAAAGGAGTAGACAGTGGTGTACAAATACAATGTAACACCCACTTTTCACCAGTTATATTACGTGTCCTATAGAGGCTCGTACACAAAACTGTGATGCGATGCGAATTCGCAACGCAGAAATTTCCGATGCTAATTCCTGCGATGCGATTTCGTGCGACAAGGCGTCTCCCAGGGTGACCATTCCTTCGACGACCGTCAACCGTACTAAACGTATTTTAAATTGAAAACTAGTAGTAAAAAGAAGTGTGCATTTCAGTTATAATAAACGCAATGAAAACACCAACCCGCATTGAGCAAGCGTTGTGATTAATGCTCAAACCTTCTCCGTGTGAGAAGAGGCTTTGCTCAGCAGTGGGCATTTATATGCTGATTGATTTGATGATGAAACGCAATATTTAGCTAATATTTAATCAAATTGTCATACAAAATACTTTGATATTATCGATTTTTTTAATACCAAATTTTATACATTCTATAACTGAGGATTCTTAAAAAAATAGGTATTTTCTTGTCTTGATAGCAACTCATTTGGTATCCAGGTAAAAATAAAGATAGATTCAGTACAGAGACAGTAGCCATTGGTTGTCTATAGCCAACTGAGTTACAAAAGATATGACTTCGTTTCTTCATCGAATTCTTCTGTGAGTGTGTATGTCACTGAACTTCTCTCAAACGACTGGACCGATTTTGACGAAATTTTTTGTGTGTGTTCAAGGGGATCTGGGAATGGTTTAGATTCACAAATCAGCCCGGCAGATGGCGCTGCAGTCGATATTTAGGTTATTTATCCTAAATAGCTGAACTAATTTGAATGAATTTTTGTTTATACATTCAAGTGGATATGCAGGACAACGTCTGTTGGGTCCGCTAGTGCTATTATATAAAGCGGAAGAGTTTGTTTTTTTTTTTGTTTGTTTGTTTGTTTGAACGCGCTTATCTCCGTAACTACAAGTCTGATTTGAATAATTCTTTTTGTGTTGGATAGCGCATTTATCGAGGATGGCTATAGGCTATAAAACATTACGCTACGACCAATAGGAGCTGAGCAGAGCCTGTGAAACCGTGCGGAAGTAGCTAGTTTAGTATAACAATGGCTACTGTCTCTGTACTGAATCAATCGTTGTTTTCTTATCTGCTTACTAATAACAGCCAGTTTCTATAACCTATCTATCTGCAGATTTGCTTACTAGAGATAGAATTTTGACATGAGCTCCATACAAAGTGTGTAAAAATTCTATCTCTAGTAAGCAAATCTACAGATAGATAGGTTATTGAAAATGGACGTAAATGACTTGGCCGACAGTAGAACATTGCCTACAAGTTAGTTACCAAAAATCTAGTATTAAAAAAAGTCGACAACAAATCTAAAACGAAACCTAAACATAAGGATTCCTGTTAAACGCTCCTCCTACAGAATAAAAACTAAAAAAAAAAAAGAAAAAATATGTTTATTTTTTTTTTCTTGTAAATATCATATTTTTCAATAACGATGTTTAATTAAAATTCTTTTAATGAAAATTTTTGTTTTCTGTAATTCGATTGGTGTATTATAAATATAAATTGATGAAATTGGGTAGGCAGGAGAGGTGAGATAGCTTCATACATTTTGTTGGTTACGTGACCTGGACGTACAACCATAATTATAAAGAATTAACTAAAACTCGCGGGTACTCACGTGAATATACTGAGAAAAGCTCTACTAGTTTCGAACCACAGAGGGGCCGAATTTCGAACCTCATGAGCAGCGTGCGCAGTCGCGGCGATGCCGCGCAGCCTACCAGTAGAACTTTTCTTAGTATATTCACGTGAGTAACCCGCGATTTTAGTTAATTTAGTATGTCTCACGGAATTTATAACAAGTATAAAGAACTTTAAATTGTATTTTTATGGTATAGGCCGGGAAACGAGCAGACGAATCACCTGATAGTGAGCAATCTACGCCTATAGACACATGGAAAACTACTGGAGTTACAATTACGTTACCGACCGTTTAAACTGTCAAACACCAAGCTGTCACCGGTGACCGCGACCTATTGTTCTTTAATTGTTTATAAAACCGGTACTCGACGAGTTAAAATATGGGATGTTATCTCAAATGACTTATGCCGGGAATACTGAAACGTTACTCAATTTTAAGTCGTGCTCAAATATCGTGCCATCTCTGTCATTTTACAAAGAATTTGTGGAGTAGAACTATACTTAAGCGCTACTTAAAATTGAGTAGCGTTTCAGTATTCCCACATTAATCCTTACTAATATTATAAATCGGAAAGTGAGTTTGTTTGTTTGTTCAGCTTTCACGCCGTAACTACTGAACCGATTGCTTTGATTTTTTGCAGACGTAAAGTTAGAAGTCCGGATTAAATAATAGGGTACTTTTTATACCGGAAAAATTTGATGTTTTCGAGGGAAAACGAAATTATTGGTATAGATGGCGCTGTATGTATTGGTATATGTCACATAGGCTACTTTTTATTCTTTTGGGACGCGAGCGAAAAGCTAGTCTACTATATAAAAATAAGTCGGGTTTTCCTTCCTGACGCTATAACTCCAGAACGCACGAACCGATTTCCACGGTTTTACATTCGTTGGAAAGGTCTCGGGCTCCGTGAGGTTATAAACCTCACGGAGCCCGAGACCTTTCAAAGAATAAAGAATGTTATATAAAACGTAGCCATCTGGTGGCCAAACGGAGTTCGCCGGGTTTGCTAATTATTATTAAAAAATCCATATTTATAATACACCAACGCTAAATTGATATATTTTATCATTTCATCATACTTCTATTTATCATATTATATTTAAATAACCTAAGAGATTTTATTTCTTGTTTATTTTACCTAAAACTCGCTGATTTCGAAATATCTTGTATCTTTGTCGACATAAGGAATAATTGAAAAATTGACAGGATATCGCCTGGACAGTCCACGCTACCGTCAGTTGACTGGACAATCTCTACACTATATGAGTCACTGTTTACATGTTACCATTAGCTCATGACGATACCTAAGTACGTATCGCCTGGACAGTCCACGCTACCATCAGTTAACTGGACAATCTCGACACTACATGAGTCACTGTTTACATGTCACTATTAGCTCATGACGATACCTAAGTACGTATCGCCTGGACAGTCCACGCTACCATCAGTTGACTGGACAATCTCTACACTACATGAGTCACTGTTTACATGTCACCATTAGCTCATGACGACACCCCATTACTTAAACCGACAAGATACTGAAAATATTTCGAAAATATCGCGAAATATTACTGAAAAATGAAATATTTGTGAACTATAATAATATCTAGGGAATTTATAAATCCTAAATTTTAAATTCTACAGGTACCCATAAGACAAATATTTTTAAGAACACTGATTATTGAAAAACTGAATTTATCACTACATAGTATAAAACAAAGTCGCTATCCGCCGTCTGTCTGTCCATATGTATGCTTAGATCTATAAAACTAAGCAACGGATTTTGATGCGGGTTTTTTAATCTAAGTCAAGAGGAAGTTTTATATGAATAATACTTCCAATTTAACGCGTGCCAAGCCGTGATAAAACTAGTATATCTATTATTATTACTTAATTATCTTCAGCCCGCGACTTCGTACGCGCAATCCCATTTTCTCCCATTCCCGTAGGATATCTAGGATTTGGATTTTTTCTGTCATAAGAACCTTCTCCTAATAATAACAAATACAACAAAAGAATTAGTGAAATCGGTCCAGCCATTGACGCGGATGCCGTGACGAGAGTGTGGGAGTTACAGATTGAACATCTGTACGAAGCAGCTAACCTTTTGTATCACCAAAAAGCACACGAATAAATACTTTGACTTTGACTATTTTCTAAATATTACAGTAACCTTTCAGTTTTTCAGTAACCAGTTTTTAATTTTTTTTTCATATACATGTTTTTTTTTCAATTATTTTCAATATACAAGACGAATTTTAACTAAACTAAATTGGACAGCCTTTGTTATAGGCTTTATTATTATTTTTTTTAATATTTGAGACTCCGTATAAATTATTTTCGTGTAACAGAGTCATATGTTACGTCAAACGACGGGAGCCACAGATAAAAATGATTTTGACGTATGACAGGAGCTGTCAAAGTACAATTTTTTTTTGTTTTGTGATGAAGATGGTAGTCTATTGAAGACCATTTAGTTTTTTTTTTTTGTTACATGTTACAATTCAGGCGGAAATATTCAAGTCCAGCTCATTCCGAGTCTCCTCCCGTTTACGACTTCTATAAAAAGTCTCAAATAGAAAAAAAAACTTCATTAAAAATCTAAGTGTCTACTAAATATTTTTAAAAACTAATTATTCACAAAATGTGGTTACCATACATTATTTTTACACTATATCGTTTTTTAATCCTTTTTTTTTATTATTTAAATTTTTTTATTCATTATCATTTCCAAAAAAAAATGCAAATTTACTTCAAAAAATGGAAATATCACAACTATTTTCAAACTTCAAACTATACACAGGCTGTACAAGGCTGTATGCAAATACCTTTGCCTCAAACAGTGTTGCCAGATAAAAATTTGTACACAGGCAATAAATTTTTTACCGAAAAAGGTGTTTTATGTCAACAAACTCACCTTTTTAGTTACTTAGCAGAGTTTTTTCTTTGAACATTTACTTTTTCTGACTTCGGTCTCTCCTTTTTCTCAACTTTTTCGGTTGCTTTTGGTTTTTCTACCTTGGGTAGTGGTTTTTCTGTGGGTGTGGTTACTGGTGTGGTTGTCGGTGGTTTCTTGGGTTTGTTCGCTTTCGCGGCGGCCGCGTAGTTTATTGGTTTGAAGCCAGATGTCGCTTGCGCTTCTTCTAAGGGGGCCGGTTGGGGTTGCTGGGGAAAAAAAATTACATTTTAATCACTAAATTAAAATAAAACACTAGGATTGTCTCCTGTGTCGTGGGTGCGTTTACAAACATACAAGTTCACATACACATGACACCCAGACCAGACCTTAAACAACAATTTGTAAATCACACAAGGAGTTGTTCCGTGAAGAAATCGAACACGCGACACGTTGCACGGCAGCCAGTTACCCAGCCACCGCGCCAACCGTACAGTCAAATGTTTCGAAGAAAAAGTACACGAAAATATTTTATTTTTGCAAATTTCATTTCTATTAAATTCGTAAGTATTTTTCGGTAAAGTTATCGATTCGATATCGATATTTATCGATTTATGTTTTATCGATATCGCCACTCGCCAGCGTCACTTAGACAATTTCTAGTAAAGATGCAATTGTTTAGTATTTCAATGCAATTGTTTAGTAAAGATACTAATTTACTATAAACTGCCCTACGCGGCGGTTAACGTATTAACCCTCCGGTGTCCTCGCGGTGTTTGACAGTTTAACCCTTTGAGTACCGTCATTATAGACACACCTAGCAAACCTGGCGAACTCCGTTTCGCCACCAGGTGGCATCGATTTATGCAACATTTCGTTTGGTGATTAAAAGATGCAGAAAACTCTATTTCCTGAATTGCTTTGCTATAAACCTCACGGAGCCCGAGACCTTTCCAGGGAATGCAAAACCGTAGAAATCGGTTCGTGCGTTCTGGAGTTATAGCGTCAGGAAGGAAAACCCGACTTATTTTTATATAGCAGATTAAAAAACAATAGGTCGCGGTCACCGGTGTCCTCGCGGTGTTTGACAGTTTAAACAGAAAATAAAGAAGGAAAAGATATTTTTACCTTGACCTCGCTGTCTTCACTCTTCTCGTCCACTTTGATCTCACTCTTGACGCTCTTAACTTCTTTCTTCTTCGGCGCGACCTTTGTTTCCGATTTGGCCGTCTGTGGTTTACTTTGCACCTGAAAACAATATTTAAAAATGTAGACAGAGGTGCACATTACGGCACTTAATGACGCTGTACAATGTAACACCCACTTTTCACTATTTATGTTATGAGTCCCATGTAATAGGGGGTGAGCCTATTGCCATATACCGGGCACAATTTCAGGCTCCGTGCTACTACTGAGATTTTTTTTAAAACCCAGGTATATTTTGCAAGACCAGGGGAATCGAACCCGAGTTTTTAAACCCGATTTTAAAATGTTTAATTGAATATTATAAGTTAGGTCTTGCCAGCAGCTTCGTCCGCGTTACCGTGTGATAAAAAGTAGCCTGTGTGTTATTAGATTACTGACCATTTTTTTTTTTTTAAGAGGTGAAAATCATCGATCGGCCCCCTACCACCGGCGCCCCCCCCGACAGCCTCGGCCTTCCACGAGACCTGGTCGCACCGACCGACCCATCGGACGCCGCGTGAGACTCCCGCCCGCCCGCCGGCGGATCGGTAGTCTCCGCCCCCACCTCGAGCCCTGCCCCTAGCGGCGCCCCCACTGGACACGACCTATGCCCCGCCAACAGCTTGCTGCTCGCTGGGCTTGCCCGGCTAGAGCGCGGCTCACAGCGGCGCAAACCACCTAATATGACGCTGCATCGACTACCCCAACCCCTCGCCTGCGGTCGCAGGCAACGACCAGATACCGCCGAGACAGACATCGGCCTGGTTCGCGCGACTTTACCCCCCGTCTGGGGGTCGCGGAGAACCTAACGGGTTACCGTGGCTCCGGCTCGACGTGTAGGAGAAGGAACGGGGTGGTTTTTAGTCAGTAAGAGTCTGACACTCCCTCCCGCCTCAAGCAGGCGGGAGCAGTCATACGATGATTGTCCCCCCCTTAAAAAAAACCCCCCGTCGGGGACGGAGAGAAGACTACGGAGTCAACTGTCGGGCAGAAAGCCCGCCAGGCACGATCACCTCGCCTCCTTTTCCTATCTTAGGGAACTTCACTCTCTATAAACATCACACTACGGTCAATAGGACTTTAGAATATCTGTAAGACTATACCAACCTTGCTCTTGACTTCCGGTTTGACCGTCTTCTTTAAATCTACTTTGGATTTGGAATCCTTCTTGTCTTTGGGTCGTTTGTCCTGTGTCTTGTCTATGGATTCCGTTGCGCTCACTTCTGGCGTTTCCTTCTGTGGCTGTTGTGTTTCTGTGGGGATAGAGATATAATTTTAATAAATTATGTGAGGGCATTTTAAGATATTATTAATTCACCACCACCACTCTTCCCGTGGGTGTGGTATACCCGACTAATACACTACACATTAGACAGAGACCGTGCAGCAACGCTCTCTGATAAACCTGAACCTTTTATACTTCTTGCTTGCTTGCACTCATTTTTTATGTGATAACCCGGTAAACGAGCAGACGGATCACCTGATGGTAAGCAATCGTCGTCGCCCGTGGACACACGGAACACTAGAGGCGTTACAAATGCGTTACTGGCCTTTTGGGGATTAGGAATTTGAGGATAGGATTCAGAGATTGAGAAGGGGAGAGTGGAGTAGGGGAGAGTGGGGAGGGTAATGGCGTCTCCGATAACCTCACTCACACGACGAACCACAACGCTGTGGTTGTATCGGTTGTCTGCTCGTTGGCGGTATCACTCCGGTCGAGCCGGCCCAGCAGTGCCGAAGTATGGCGAACCCACACTTAAATTTTACCGCCTCTAAGTCAATACTTACAAAATAAGTAATAAATGTTACATCTGTACTCACCCTCTGTGTTATCGTGTGTGACATCGTCTGCAGTAGTGTGTGTGTGTGTGACCGGACACTCGTCTGTGGCGACGCTGGGGGACTCCGCTTGTACGGGGGCGCTGGGGGGGACTTCTTGGGTGGGGACTTGTTTTTCTTCTGTAATAGAAAAGAAGAACGAAATTAGTATTTTACGTCTTAAATTAGTAAATTAATTATTATATTTTCGGCTAACTCTAAATGTTTTAAAAGAGGTTAATTTTGGACGCGTAGCGTGTCGCGAAATGCTGCTCATGAATATAAGCCTCTAGCATGGCTTGAAACTAGTCGAGTTCCTCGTCAAACCTTAGAAAAGAATATTACAATAAAATTATTGGATTTGACTAGTTGCAAACTAGCATAATTATATTGTTTTCCAGTCTTTTAAGTCTTTTTTTCTCCCGCCTGGGTGAGGCGGGAGGGAGTGTCAGACTCTTACTGACTAAAAACCACCCCGTTCCTACTCCTGCACGTCGAGCCGGAGCCCCGGTTACCCGTTAAGTTCTCCGCGACTCCGTATTGGGCATCAGCCTTACTGGGCGCCATCCGTAGTGGTCTGATGGCTGTTTGTGTAGCGCGCCGTACGCGCGGGTCTGGTTTTGGTCGGACGGGGAGCCACCCATGCCTGCCCCCCGCAGGCCCGCAGCACATACGGTGGCCGGAGAACGTCGCGCGATCTCCGACACCAGGAGTGTCTCCCGCGACGGCAGGAGCGTGAGGAGCTTCATTCCCTCACGCGTCCCGCCTCCTCCTTAGCTAGCATGACTGCTTCGTAGAAGGAGGAGACGGCATCCCAGTCCCCCTCGCTGAACCAGAGCCGGAGCTCGCCGTGGCCAACACATCCCGCACTCCCCCCCCCCCCCCCCCCCACCGTGTCCTCAGGGCGGTCCTCGCAGTGATGACACCCGGGCGTTTCCTCCCGCCCCATCAGACACAGGTACCTCCCGAAGCTCCCATATCTGATAAGCACCTGCGTCAGGCGGTAAGTGAAGAAGCCTCCTCAAAGAGGGGACTTACCGCTGCAATGGCAGCGAGCCCAGCCCTCATCGTTGCGATAGTCTATCATCTCACGATTGTTTTCTAATCTAAATGTGCCGTGCATGTAAAATCATGTGTTTTCAAACACACCCACGACACAGAAGGAAATCCTAGTCGGAGACAATGTTGTGTAAAGACAATCTTCAAGTATAATATTAGTTTTAGTTTTTAGTCAAATTGCCGTGGTGCTTGGCGACTGGGCTTCACCCAGTTGTACAGTCTCTTCTTTGTGCCTTTAGGCTTAATTCACTCTGTCTCCTGCAGTAATTCACCGAGGGAAGTGGAAACCACAGTTTTTTGTTCGCCTCTTATAATATCTTCTGATTCACTTCGTTGCGGGAACCAAGACAGTTACTCATGTCCCTGGGACGCGCCGGACTTCAGTGTTCCGGTGTTTTCATGGTTGTATCTACTGTAGATCCTGGTGCACAGGAGTTGCAGCGGTTTTGGGAGGTTGTGGCGGGCTTGTACAAAAAAAAAAGTATAATATTACCTGTAGCGGTGGGCAGCGGTCTCGTGGGCACGAACTCGGCGGCGAGAGGGTTCAGCGTCGACCGAGATACTGTCTCTTCTAGCGACAGGGACGGCGCTCCATTACTTGTTCTGCAATCATAATAAAAATTATATATCTTTGATACTTGAATATGTGGGAGAGCCATGCTTCGGCACTGCTGGGCCGGCTCGACCGGAGTGATACCACCAACGAGCAGAAGACCGACTTATAAAATAATAAGCTTTTACCACATAACACACATCGTAAGCGCGGGCCTGCGGACGGTGAGCATGGGTGGCGTACGGCGCCGAGCGTTTCTCGCGTCACAAAAGAATAAAAAGCCAATGTGACATATACCAATACACACAGCTCCATCTATACCAATACTTTTGTTTTCCCTCGAGAATATCAAATTTTTCCGGGATAAATAGAACCCAATTATTTAATCCGGCCTACTAACTATACATCTGCAAAAATTCAAAGCAATCGGTTTAGTAGTTATGGCGTGAAAGCGGAACAAACAAACAAACAAACTCACTTTCCGATTTATAATATTAGTAAGGAAAGGATAAGGAAGTAAGGATTATTAACGCGTCTTAGGGCTCGTACACAAAACTGTGATGCGATGCGAATTCGCAACACAGAAAATTACGATGCAAATTGCTGCGATGCGATTTCGTGCGACAAGGCGTCTCCCAGGGTGACCATTCCTTCGACGACCGTCAACCGTACTAAACGTATTTTAAATTGAAAACTAGGTCGTGACATGGTTCGTAAACAGAAGTGTGCACTTCTGTTATTGCTTAGGAGATACAGGAAAAAGAAACAAAGAAGATATTAGGAAGATAAGATTTTAATGCGCGATGTGAATCAATTCGCAAGTTCTTGCGATGCGTAGAGGGAGGGAGCGCATTTTTGCAATACGACGTCGCATCGCAGTGTTGTGTACGAGCCCTTATGCTAACTCGAGTACGATGGAGTGTGGCCTTAACCCCTCGAGCGTCCTTATGAGCACCCGGTGGATCATAGGAAAAAATGCTCCATGCTGCTTTCTCTTTCATAAAATCTATTATTAATGTTTTGTTTTTATTTTGACTGTATTTGTTTTATTTCTATTGTAATGATCCTTGTTTTCGTGTGCCAATGGCCAAATAAATGCATTTTCTTGCATGCATAAGGATAAGGAAATGCATAAGGAACGCGGACGCTCGACGGGTTAAAAGTCATCATCATCATCAACAGCCTATAAATGCCCACTGCTGAGCAAAGCCTCTTCTCACACAGAGAAGGTTAGAGCATTAATCACCACGCTTGCTTAATGCGGGTTGGCGATTTCAAACTTATAATTAGAAATTATAAGTCCAGGTTTCCTCACGATGTTTTTCCTTCACCGTTTGTCAGTGGTGTCTAAATAATCTTAGAAAGTACATATAATTCGGAAAAAGTCACATTGGTACTTGCCGTTGGTAGGTTTCGAACCCGCACCCTCATGCATGAGAAGCGGGCGTCTTAAACCTCCGGGCCACTACGACTCACCACGTCACCACGACTTCGGTTAAAAGTACATAGAAATAAATAGTAACTCACGTAGGATAGTGCTGATGATTATGGCCATTGGCGGTGGGTCGGTTATGCCTCTCTCTCTGCTCATCTTCCAACATGGCTTCTATACATTGCTCCATTAGTGCCTCCTCTTCAAGCTGTTGCATCACCTGTCGGAAAATAATTTTAAGTATTGCTTATAAATAATCTATATAATTATATAAAAGAAAGTCGTGTTAGTTACACTATTTATAACTCAAGAATGGCTAAATCGATTTGGATGAAAATTGGCAGGGAGGTAGCTTAGAACCAGGAGACGGACATAGGATACTTTTTATACAATACTTTTTTTTACTTTTACCGAAAATTACGAACGGGAACGGGGGAAAATGGGATTGCGCGTACGAAGTCGCGGGCAGAAGCTAGTAATTATATAAAAAAAGTCGTGTTAGTTACACTATTTATAACTCAAGAATGGCTAAATCGATTTGGATGAAAATTGGTAGGGAGGTAGCTTAGAACCAGGAGACCGACATAGGATACTTTTTACCCAATTCTTTTTTTTTTACTTTTTACCGAAAATCAGGACGGGAACGGGAAATATCGGGATTGCGCGTACGAAGTCGCGGGCAGAAGCTAGTTATAGATAATTTAACGCCTCCAAGACCGCTCTCCACTACCTACATTATAGACCTTATTTCCAATGCTTAGAGACTACTTTTGTATAAACAAATTTAGAATTAGAATGAATTTCAACGGGTTAATAATAAATTTATGGATCCAGGGTGCTTACTCTTGAAACCAATCTCAATATCAATGCAATTTCAATCCAATAAAATCTCAATAATTCAATGTCAACACTATACAACCACAATCGTAGCTGTTACAATAGCATTCAGAGTACGGAATATAAAGACAAACTCAATACCATTTAGTTCATTCAATATCCACGCAATACGGATGCAATGGGCGCTAGTGTTGCAACTCAATAAGTACAACGCACTATTAATGTAGATCGATTGGATTGTAGGCTACCATATTTTCGTTCACCAGTGCCTTTAGCCAAACGCCACTTTACCGCTTGTCTACTGATAGAGTAGAAAACTAAATGTTTTTTATGTAATAACCTGGTAAACGAGCAGACGGATCACCTGATGGTAAGCAATCGTCGTCGCCCATGGACACACAGAACACTAGAGGCGTTACAAATGCGTTACTGGCTTTTTTGGATTAGGAATTGAAGGATTAATGGGGTTTCGGGGATTGGAGAGGGGAGTGAATGGGGCCTCCGGTAACCTCACTCACACGACGAAACACAACGCAAGCGTTTCTTCACGTCGGTTTTCAGCTCGTTGGTGGTATCACTGCGGTCGAGCCGGCCCAGCAGTGCCGAAGCATGGCTCTTCCACACAGGGGCCTTACTCTTGAATCCAATTCCGATCGATCGACATTGATATTGTGTCGTACTCTTGAGTTGCAACACTAGCGCCCATTGCATGCGTATTGCGTGGATATTGAATGAACTAAATGTTATTGAGTTTAGCTTTACATTTTGTCTCCGAGTGCTATTTTAGCAGCTACGATAGGGGTTATAGAGTTTTGTAAGCAGCCTGGTGTAGGGGCGAATGGTGAAACTGACCTGTTTGTCAAACTCCTCTTCGTTTTCCATCCACATATAGTCCGCGAAGTCGTCTGGTTGTGGCTGGGCTGGCACGGGCGGATACGCCGCGGGGGGGTAGTATGCGCCTGCCATTACGTAGCCTGGAGAAAGAGATACATCGTTATATTCCACATATATATACAAAATCAAATAATGTATCAATGACACTGTAAAAATATTTTTTTACAAGAGTAACGATAGAGTTTGTTCGTTGTTATTCATTCGAAACTACACTTTGAACAGGCAGGCGGACGGACAATTTACTTGTTGACATGAAATTGAATCAAATCAAATCAAACCAAACCAAATGAAATCAAATGAAATTAAATCAAATCAAATCAAATCAAATCAAATCAAATCAAATCAAATCAAATCAAATCAAATCAAATCAAATCAAATCAAATCAAATCAAATTATTTATCTATTAAATTCATTCGTAGCTCCGGCTCTATGCAGTAGTAGGAACGGTGTTGCATTTAGTCGATAAGGCAGAGGCCTTACTGACTAAATGCAACGCCGCCGCCGCCGCCGCCCCGCTGCCCGCAAGATTCGAGGCAGAGGCCTAAGGGCTCTCACTCAAGGCTGACGGAGGCATTTGACGATTTTCCCCCTCAAAAAAAAAACTTACCAGGCATATGTGCGCGCGGTATATGTACGGGGTAGACGGGCGGGCGATGTATGCCGGCGTCACCGCTACCAACAACGCCGCCGCCGACACCGCTGTCTATTATAACGCCGTTTGGCTGGAAAAGGAGATATTATGGTGCAGATTACAAGTTTATGTTATTTTAACCCTACAGGAAGAAAATTACTAACTCATTGGCCGAGTGCTCGCAAGTGCGACTGCCGGGCAAGGGGTCTCGGGTTCGATTCCCGGGTCGGGCAAAGTATTACTGGGTTTTTAAAAATTCTCAGTAGTAGCACGAAGTCTGGAAATGTGCCCGATATATGGCAATAGGCTCACCCCCAATTACATGGGACTCATAACATAAATAGTGAAAAGTGGGTGTTACATTGTATAGTGGCATTATGTGCACCTCTGCCTACCCCTTCGGGGATAAAAGGCGTGATATTGTTATTTGCACTTGTTACGGCCAGCGAGGCAGTATTTTATAAATTACAAAATTAAAAAAAAAACAATAAATGTACAAACCTGCCAGTGTCCATTCTCCTCATTGCCGTAATAAGCGCCAACGTTAGCAGAAGTCTCCGGTATTTTCATATTTATAATATAAGAATAATCTTAGTACTACTTTAAAAAAAAAAACAAAAAAACTTAGTGTTAATTTATAGACTTAGTATTTCAAACTTATAGTGTACTGGGGCATGGGCCTTGTATACAAAATGAGTTAATATGTCTGTTTGTTGAAGTGGTTACTATCTTCATTTCTGGTGATATCGGCAACTGAAAACAAAGAAATGCAATATTAAGACTTCATCATCATCATCAACAGCCTATAAATGCCCACTGCTGAGCAAAGCCTCTTCTCACACGGAGAAGGTTAGAGCATTAATCACCACGCTTGCTCAATGCGGGTTGGCGATTTCAAACTTACAATTAGAAATTATAAGTCCAGGTTTCCTCACGATGTTTTTCCTTCACCGTTTGTCAGTGGTGTCTAAATAATCTTAGAAAGTACATATAACTCGGAAAAAGTCACATTGGTACTTGCCGTTGGTAGGTTTCGAACCCGCACCCTCATGCATGAGAAGTGGGCGTCTTAAACCTCCGGGCCACCACGACATTTTCATATTCCACATTAAGACTTAGCCAATAAAAAATTTTTGAAGATAAACCCTCGCTAACACCGGTCACCGGTGACCCCCATGGCGTTTAACGTGTTAAGTTTATTATATAAGGCTCGTACACAAAACTGCGATGCGTGCGACTTCGCCACGCAAAAAATTACGATGCGAATTAGTAGTTTCCAGGGTATCAAAATTAAAAATCTAATTAGTCCGTCATTTAGATAATGAAAAAATATTAGACACGTATTTTTTTATTTTCTCGTATTAAGTTGCAATACTTAGATAAAATGGCGCTAAGTTTAGGAGTGGGAGATCGTTACGTCATAACGTGCTACAAAATGTGACACGCTGTGACGTCACACGATATTTCAAATTAATATATCGTCCATAGTATTTAATTTTATGAGAAATGAAAAAATACGTGTCTAAAGTTTTAAATTAATGTACTAGACAGATATTAAAATAAAATTTAGGAAACTACCCACCCTATTGGTGCGATGCGATTATGTCCGACAACGCGGACTATTCCTTCGACGATCGTCAACCGTACTAAACGTATTTTAAATTGAAAACTAGGTCGTGACATGGATCGTAAAAAGAAGTGTGCACTTCTGTTATTGCTTAGGAGATACAGGAAAACGAAACAAAGAAGATTTTGGGCAGATAAGATTTGATGCGCGATGCAATCATTCGCAAGTTCTTGCGATGCGTAGAGGGAGCTCGCACATTTTGCGATGCGCCGTCGCCTCGCAGTTTTGTGGACGAGCCCTAGTCTAAGTTGTTATCTTTTTGTTTGGACAATATAAATAAAAAAAGAACATTAGCATTTACTCTGATACGAAACATGAAAACAATTTTTTTAACATTGTCACTTTTTTTAAGGGAGGAAAATCATCGAATCACTGCTCCCGCCTGGGTGAGGCGGAAGGGAGTGTCAGACTCTTACTGACTAAAAACCACCCCGTTCCTTCCCATGCACGTCGAGCCCGAGCCCCGGTAACCCGTTAGGTTGTCCGCGACTACGATTCTCTTCTGTGTCGTGGGTGCGTTTACAAACATAATACACATCTCACACAGACCCGGAACAACAATCTGTGGACCACAAAGATTTGCTCCATGTGGGAATCGAACCTGCTACACTTTGCGCGGAAGCCTATTGCACAGACACCGCGCCAACAGTGCAGTCAGAAACTTGTACCTCATTCTCATTCAATTTCCTTTCATTCAAACTACATTGCTATCAGAAAATGAGCAGCCATTCCAGTAACACTAATATTTTTTTTACACATAACATCACGCCTTAAAGAGTAGGCAGAGGTGTACAAGTACAATGTAATGCCCACTTTTCACTATTTATGTTATGAGTCCCATGTAATAAGAGGTGAGCCTATTGTCATATACCGGGCACAATTCCGGACTCCGTGATTTTTTAAAAACCCATACTACTAATACTTTGCCCGACCCAGGAATCGAACCCAAGACCCCTTGCCCGGAAGTCGCACTTGCGACTACTCCGCCAACGAGGCAGTCATATTTTTTAAATAAATTATTAATGTGATCCCACCATGTACATATTATGTCCTGTATCGTGAGTACCTTTAGTCTTATACTAATTCACATACACATCACACACAAACATACATACATACAACTACATAAATATTTTAAAATTAACTACAACTAAACTATAAAATAAGACGAAAGTAACTGAGTTAAAAACTGCGTTTTTTCAGTGTAACCTGAATTTATTTATCGAAGTGATCTGAAAACGAAAGTTATCAACATAGCTCAAAGGATCAGTAAGCTGAAGTAACAGTTGAGGTAAAATGGGGGGGGGAAATCATCGAATGACTTCTCCCGCCTGAGTGAGGTGGGAGGGAGTGTCAAACTCTTTCTTACTAAAACCACCCCGTTCCTACTCCTGCACTTCGATCTGGAGCCCCAGTAACTCGTTAAGTTCTCCACGGCTCCGTAGCATCAGCCCTATTGGGGCCCATCCGTGGTGGTCTGATAGCTAAATCAGTCCTTAGTAGATATTATTTAACTGACTTCACCAAAACAGGGGTTAAAGTCAGTTTTTCTAAACATAAACGATTTTATTATAGTAACTTCAGACCAGATGACAAGACCGAGTTCAGGATGAATGTAATCTTCCAATTATACTACTAGAATAACAAAACCTTTATTGCAACAATGTAATACTGGTCAATGCCAATAAGAGTACACGTTTAAGTGGCCACCAGATGGCACTAACATAGCGTAAGGTCCTATTTGTCCAATGACTAGTCAAAATGTGAAAAATGATACTTTTCTATGAAAATTTTGTATGTGACTTCATCTTATTTTTTGAATTAGTTAGAAAACAATTATAATTTACTTTATCTTTTAATGAATAAAATAGTTATGTGTATAGCCTATAACAGCGGCTTCTCTCGCATTTTTGTGAAATAAAAAGTAGCCTGTATATGTTCGGTACTACAGACTCATCAATCCGTTCTAAACTTCATTTTAGCCTGTTCAAGTCCAACTGCTGACCAAATGGCCTCTCACACGGAGGACTGAACATTAATACATTGATATATTATACCCAAAATTTGTTCACACAAAAGCAGTCTCTAAACATCGGAAATAAGGTCTATAATGTAGTTAATGAAGAGCCGGTGACCATTTGGGAATGGCTCAAGTCAGATAGGTAATTACAGACTTATAATTTGAAGAAAGTAATTCCATAACAATTAATTAAAAAATTTACTAATGTTTGTACTATTAATAAATTTCGTTTTAAGTACATGTATTACAGAACAAGAACTACTATTATTACTCCATTGAAAGTCAAAATCATTTATTTCAATTAGACCAGATCGGCATTTTTTAATGTCAAACATAATATTAAATACATGTCAGCCTGTCAGTCCTCTAGTTGGTCTATTAGCTTGTTTTTGTGCAAAGTGTAGATTCCTATGGAGAAGAATTAACAAGAAACTCCATAGGCTACTCTTTTTCAATCAGATTCATAACACAATTCTAGGTTACATTGATTTGTTGGTTCAATTATAGGAGAACAATGTAATACCAGTATTGAATCATTAAAAGGTAAGATCAACTATGTGCCCGTAATGTGAAGTGTGAACTGAGAAATAATTATTTTTATTTGTATCCAGAGACTAGCCAAGTATGAATTGATAAATAGTTGACTGTTTATCTTAAGATTATTATAGAAACCTACTTTTATATCAACAAAATAAGATAGTAGAGGTCATTGAAACAAAACCGGGAAAGCCCTTAACATTAACAAAACCTATGATTAGATAAAAATAAATAAAACAAAACAACGATTAATTCCCGATTTCCCGCCGAAAAACCCAATTCTTCATTTGAATTTTAGATACTAGATAGATACCATAAAGTAAGAGTGGAGTGAAAGAGGTTTTATATGAATGCAAAAAGTAGATTAATAAAAGTTTTACAGTAATTTAGTTTTCGAGGCTAAAATTATTCATTTCTTCTCATTATCATTCAGAATCATGCTTGAGTGATAATGTGTGTTGAGGAAAAAGGGTCATGAACTGGCTGAATAATAATACAACCTATCCAATGTGCAGTACAATTAAAAAGTTATAAAAACAATATGTCGTATCTATGCTAAATGTTTTGCAGTAAAGATTTCGTACTTGCAAACGTAAGTTCGCGATAATATTATGAAATTTAATGTCAACAAATGAAAGGTGTCCTGATTATTTTAAATATTCCACTTTCTACTTTAAAGCGGAACTTTCCACGTACGCTATTTACATCACACAACACGACTAAATTCCGCGCAGATGTAAATAAAAAATTAAAAGTGAACAATAGTGCATACGAGAGGCCAAAAATAGATCAACCTACAAACCAAAATAATTAATTGACCGACTTTCGTTTTAATCGATTTTACATAGAAATTCCTTAACACCACAATCGTGAACAAATACAATTACAAATCTAACTTCAGTACCGTGTAAATGCAATTCAAATCGGAAAATATTGGAACCTGCACGTGTGCGTAGTCTTGCTACGTAATCTAAATCCAAGATACTCACTCATTTGACGCACTTATTGTGCCTACAGCGTGGATATAAGTTTACAGTCCTCAAAATTTGTTTGCTACGAAACAGATGCACAAATAACTTTAAAATAAGCACTATAACCTCCAATATCACAATTTCACACACAAGATCATCAGCCAGTATTCGTGGCGCAAATGGCGACCGCTCTGAAGTATGCGCGCTCCAACGTGGACGATTCACGGCTGACTTCGTTGTAAAATACCAACCGGCGTTTTTTTTACAAATTCGCGTGCGATATTTTCTGTGAAATTAATGTAAATAATGATTATATTACCTTTCTACTAGACAATCATACTCTTGTAAATTTAGCTGAGCCAAAAGAGTTGTCAAAATGACGAGTCAGTTCGTCGTTCAAATTATTTATTGGCTTCTCTTCAGCCAGTATATTTTTATGGTTATAGATTTTATGGCATTAGTTGTCATCATAAGGTCCGATATTATTTTCGGGGTAAATCAAAATAAATAAATATGTATGACGAAGTCGTTAATGTTCACAAACTTGATCATTATAAAACAAAACTACCTACTTTTTATTTACTGTCCTCTCTTTGCACCCCATATTTTATTTGAACGCTGTTAAAAAATGATAACTGCGATCCATTACAATCAGAACATTACGGGATCTTTAAAAACCTCTATGAGTCTTTTAAATAAGATTTCACAAATTGATTATAAAAAATACAGTTATACAATAAATGAGTTGATATTAATCTTAACTTCTGTGCTTTTAATTTTGCACATCAAAAATATATTTAAAATAAAAGTATTTCACTTTTTTTACGTAAAACGAAACGTACAATTTTATCAATATTTTCCAATTCGAAATGTCACTTTTTGGCTGTCAATTTCACGAAAAGTGCGATGTCGGCGTAAAATTTTGTTTATTATTGTTTTTAAACTAGCAAATAGTACAAAATGACTGTACCATTTACTAAATTAGATATTCCGCTCAGTCGACTGGCCGTGGTCTGTCGCGGTTGTCTGGCGGAGTCGGGAGAAATGAAAAATATTTATGAATGGGGCATTCACGATGATTATTTTCGTGTTACTGCTATTGAAGTAAGTTTGTGTATCAATTTAATAATAAAAAGATGGTAGAATTTATTTTAAGAAGGTGTAGAAAGAGGTGCGTTTATAATGTAGCCTTTTCGGCCTGTTCTGTTATGAATTATTATGGTTTTTATAACAGAATTAAGTAGTTTCATATCTCATTGCTATAAAGACGAATGAAATGCAAGAATTCAGATATCCGCCCCTAAGATCACCCAAGTTTCAAATCTCATTACTATAAAGACGAACGAAATGCAAGAATTCTGATATCTCACCCAAGTTTCATATCTCATTGCTATAAAGACGAATGAAATGCAAGAATTCAGATATCCGCCTCTAAGATCACCCAAGTTTCATATCTCATTGCCATAAAGACGAACGAAATGCAAGAATTTAGATATCCACCCCTAAGATCACCGACTGACCTGAAATAGATCTTTCTAATCTAAAAACCATTATATTTTAATTAATATGTTTTTCGCCATAGTCACGTAATTATTTGACGAGGAACTCGACTAGTTTCAAGACATGCTTGAGGCTCAATTAATTTAGTATGCCTCACGAGAGTTATAAGTAAGTGTAGGAGAGCCATGCTTCTGCACGAATGGGCCAGACCAGAGTGATACCACGGTCTCACAAAAAGTTGACCTGAAGCACTGCTTGCATTGTGTTTCGTCATTCCAGTAACCACACTACAGAAGGCAGAATTCACCCCCCCACCCTTCCCCAATCCCTGAATCTCTATGCACTTATAACACCTCTGGTGTCCATGGGTGATGCCAGTTGCTTACCATCAGATGATCCGTCTGCTCATTTACCAGCTTATCCTATAAAAAATTCCAATATACTTTTTTTTCAAATTGATAATTTCAGCTGATTCCTATAAGAATTTCACGAAATAGGTCTGAGTTACAGCTGTGTACAGTGTCACTTTCTCAGTCAACAATAACAAAAGAGATTAACCCATGCTATACCGGAATGCAGATCTTCATGAAATACAATGTGTGTACTATGCAATGAGACACACTCATATAATCGATGTGCAGGAGAAGGAAGTGGTGGTTTTTAGTCAGTAAGAGTCTGACACTTACTCATTCAATGATATTTCCCACTAAAAAAATTTAAAAAAATACTGACATTCAAGCGGTTAACATAACATTGATACTCCTTGCAGACCAGCAGAAGACCAGGTATATCAGAGCTGCTCTGTTCGTCCTGTGAAGCGGCCCTCATCAGCTGTAAGCAGTTTCAGGATAGATGTCAGCTCTCGGACCGGATATTGAAATCTACACTTACAGTTAATAGGGTATGTTTTTCTGTCTTAGACGTTTAATTTCAAGAGGGTAAGCAGAGGTGGACATGTTAAATGTCATCATCATCATCATCATCAACAGCATATAAATGCCCACTGCTGAGCAAAGCCTCTTTTCACATGGAGCAGGTTTGAGCATTAATCACCACGCTTACTCAATGCGGGTTGGCGATTTCAAACTTATAGTTAGAAATTATAAGCCCACATTTCCTCTCAATGTTTTCCTTCACCGTTTGTCAGTGGTGTCTAAATAATCTTAGAAAGTACATACATACATATATAGTGGGCTTTTATAGGCTGTGTGACGTGTTTACCTGCAAGATTTTTACTCTAGAACACTACAACTTTAATTCTGTACTCTTTTTTGTTATATTGTAGTACAAGAAATAAAATAGCCTGACTATTAGTTCAGTAGAAAATTGATCAACTCGTACACAATTATCTCATCTTAATCTTATATTTTATACTCTTATACTATTATATAAAGCGGAAGAGTTTGTTTTTTTGTTTGTTTGTTTGAACGCGCTAATCTCTGTAACTACAAGTCTGATTTGAATAATTCTTTTTGTGTTGGATAGCGCATTTATCGAGGATGGCTATAGGTTATAAAACATCACGCTACGACCAATAGGAGCCGAGCAGATCGTGTGAAACCGCGAGGAAGTAGCTAGTCATACAAAAGTAGTCTGTAAGCATCGCAAATAAGGTCTATAATGTAGTTAGTGGGGAGCGGTGACTGGTGACCAATTGGGGATTGATCAGTTAATATTAGACAATAAATAAATATCTGTGTTGGTAACTCAAAAATGAATGAACAGTTTTTCATGATCTTCGTTAAATGCAGAATACATAGCTCACTTTTCTAACATTTATCATTTCAATTTACAGACAAAAAATAAACCGCAGAAAGGACATAGGAATCAAGTCACCTGCGTATTACGTGACAAACGATTAGACATACAAATAACAGCACCGAAGACCGATGCAAGAATCCGTCTCCCCTGCCCGTACCACTGCGAAGAAAACTTCCTTAAAAAAGCGATCTCCAAGCACATTTGAAAAAAACACATAATCTATCAGAAAATATTGATATACAAATGCAATATTTCTGTGCAGAACAATCATGTGTCTACCATGTGTCTTCGGAAAGCAAAAGTGGTTCACCGGAAGGAAATTTTTGAACCAACATATTAATAAGGTTCATAAAACTAAATCTTTTCTTTGTAACGACTGTGGTTTATGTTTTCCAACTGAAACTGATTTCCAAAGGCATTCAAAAAGCTGTAACTATGTTTTCATATGTAAAATGTGTGATACGAAGTATAATACGAATGAAAAATTGATGGTGCATCTGAAGAGAAAGCATCCCAATACATCAGATGTATAAAGCTGAAAAGGCTGAAAAGAGGAAGCTGGAAAACGATACAGATTTAAAAAAGAAGAATAAGAAACCGGAGACTTTGGTCGGAAGAGATTAATGCTGAAACCGTGACAGAATCTTGGAATTTCAACGAGCAAAGTTCTAAAGCTACTAAAGTCAAAGATGCCTTCTGTGATAGCCCAAAAAAATCTTTAGCTACACAAATCCCTGAGCATATTAACAACGATGTGGCTTTACCGTCTTGGGCCCAGAATGAAACGAAGACCGATGAAATATCAACCCAGGTAGCGTTCGAAGACTTGTTAAGCTTAAAATCACAAAACAGTGAGGATGACATGTTTTTCTCAGAAGCTGTTTCCCTCTCTGATATACAAACTCAAACGTTCCCCGTAGAATTTGGTTTAAGTCGTTCGAACAAAGAAACTCAGTCGTTAAGCTCACAAACTCAGTCCCCGGACTTGAATTTTAAAGAAACTCAAACCTGTGCTGTCATGATGGTGGGAGGAGCTTTAAGATATTTGATAGCTTGTCCTCAAGTCCTGCTAGTATTAATTTTATTTCAACGGAGACTCAGACTCAGGAACCGAAGACTTCGGTTAAGTCCGATGTGTTACTTAGTTTTAGCTCAGCGGAGACCCAAACCTGTTTTGATGACAATTCGAACATTTGACGGTATTACGACTTCTCGTTTGAAGGTACGGGATTTTTATCTTGTGGTAGCTTTTTTGGCCCGTAGAAAGATGATTGGGATGATGACAAGGTTTACAAATTAAAAATCTAATTAGTCCGTCAGTTAGGTAATGAAAAAATATTAGACACGTATTTTTTTATTATCGTATAATAAAACAATACTTAGATATAACGAATCAAAGTTTAGGAGTGGGGGTAAAACGTCATTTCTACATATAAAATGTACATAGAAGTGACGTCACGCGACATTTCAAATCAATATATCGTTGAAAGTATTCGTTTCTGTAAGAAAATAAAAAATACGCGTCTAATGATTTAAAATAATCTACCAGACGGACATTAAAATAAAAATAAGTTAACTACCCTATTACTGCGATCGATTTTTAACTTATTTGCAAAGTTATAGAGCTGACTATCTTGTTGGCACTGAAGTCTTTATAAAGCTAAATATTCAGTGGATTTTGAACTTAGTTCCAAAGCTATACAGTCGATTTTTTCTTGTACTGACAAAGTCAAAGCATGAAATACATAAATAACGAACCGCATAATTATAGGTAATAATTTGTTAAGTTTTATAAAACTATCGTAAGACTAAATTAACTAAAAATCATCATGAGGAAGAACCCCTCTGTGGTTCGAAACTAGTAGAGCTTTTCTTAGTATATTCACGTGAGTTACCCGCGATTTTCGTTAAAATAAAATGGTTCTCTAGTTGCTCTATTTGCTCTATTTGCTCTATTTGCCGATTCGGAGTCGCGGAGAACCTAACGGGTAACCGGGGCTCCGGCTCGACGTGCAGGAGAAGGAACGGGGTGGTTTTTATACAGTAAGAGTCTGACACTCCCTCCCGCCTCACCCAGGCGGGAGCAGTCATTCGATGATTTCCCCACCTTAAAAAAAAAAGTTGCTCTATTTGCTCGTTCCAAAGTGTAGATTCCTATGTAGAAGAACGAGCAAGAAACTCCATAGGTTACTCTTTTCCAATCAGGTTCACATTCAAGAAAAACAATTAAATTTTGTAATAGGTTAGGTATGCAAATGTTATTTATTATAAATGCTAAAGTCTGTCAGTTTGTGTGTATGTTTGTTATTCAATCATGTCAAAACGGCTCACTCTTGAAACCAATCTCAATGTCAATGCAATTTCAATCCAATAACATTTCAATAATGATTCAATGTCAACACTATACAACCACAATTGTAGCTGTTACAATAGCATTTAGTATTTGTATTATAATTTTCGTGAGACATACTAAATTAATTATTATGTTTTCGGCTTACTCACGTAATTATTTGACGAGGAACTCGACTAGTTTCAAGCCATGCTAGAGGCTCATATTCATGAGCAGCATTTCGCGACTCAGACCCAGAGTAGCCGCGGCACAGTCACCGCGTCGAGGCTTGAAACTAGTCGAGTTCCTCGTCAAATTATTACGTGAGTAAACCGAAAACATACAAACAGTAGCTTATGTGTTAACATAAGCTACTGTTTTTTTATCCCAAGCGTACGGCGCGTCGCGATCCGCGCGGATTAACGGGTTACCGGGGCTCCGGCTCGAAGTGCAGGAGTAGGAACGAGGTTGTTTTTAGTCAGTAAGAGTCTGACACTCCCTCCCGCCTAACCCAAGGCGGGAGAAGTCATTTTTTTTATGGCATAAGCCGGTAAACGAGCAGACGGATCACATGATGGTACGCAATCGGCGTCGCCCATGGACACCTGGAACACCAGAGGCATTACAACTTACAAGTGCGTTACCGGCCTTTTGGGGATTAGGAGTTTTAGAATCGTTGGGGATTCAGGGATTGGGGAGATTGGGGAAGGGGAGGGTAATTGGGCCTCCGGTATCCTCACTCACACGACGAAACACAACGCAAGCGTTGATTATCACCCCCTCAAAAAGGCTACCTTTTGTCCCACGGTAACGCGGACAATGTAGCTGACAGAAGCTGGGAGTTCCAATAATAGCTGCTGTTTTAATAATATCTAAGATGTTAAAAAAATATGGGAATAGGGATGATGACAGGGTATGAATATTAAAAATGTAATTAGTCCGTCAGTTAGGTAATGAAAAAATATTAGAGACGTATTTTTTTATTTTGTCTTATATGGAAAAAGTTTAAGAGTGGGGGCTAAAACGTCATTTCTACGTATAAAATGTAGGTACATTGAAGTGACGTCACGCACATTTCAAATCAATATATCGTCGAAAGTATTCGTTTCTGTAAGAAAATAAAAAATACGTGTCTAATGATTTTAAATAATCTACCAGACGGACATTGAAATAAAAATTAGTCATCTACCCTATTTCAATTATAGACTTTAATAGTCTTAAAATAAGATATATTTTGGGATGTAATCTTAATCTATTCTTGTATGGACCTATATTTGTCTAAGTAAGAGAGAATGGACTTTTTTATGTAAATATAAAGAAATTATAAGCTGAGATCCAAATGTAAATATTTAAATAAATAAATGTGAACTCTTTGTTATAGTGGTTAAAGATGATTTTTAAATGTCTAATTGGATTAGCTATTTAAAAAAATACAGAATTAGCTAGTTTCAGAATAATTATACTTTTTTTTTCTTCTTTGGCAACTGAGATAATTATACATACACTCGGAATTTTAATTCGATCCCAGATTTGACAATTTCAGTGTTGCAACGTTATGACAAGTACTAAATAGTGGCGTTGCGAAATTATTCGATATGGAAATGGAATATTTCTGGATCGATTCTTCTCGTTTATAATTTTATTCTCGTAAACTAAGTATATCAGGAAATTTAATATTTTTGTACCGATAATTTAGTTTTGACGATTAATTAACGATCTGAGACTTTTATAATTGTGTGTGAAATAAATGAAAATATGTGATCATGAAGGAACATGACAAATAAAACAGATAGATGTATTATGGTAATAATTTATTTTATAAATTTTCGCCGTCATCGCTACCACTATCGCTGTCATTTTATGTAACATTTATTATAAAACACACACACTGACTGCTTATCGATTTTTGTGTTCATCACTACACTATTATATGTGGTACCATTATTTCACAAAATGACAGTAGCTAATGTCAAAACTGGAATCGAATTAAAATTCTGACTATAGTGTAATTTATTTCGTTTTCGTCCCGCGGCAAAACAACTTGCAATAAGGTGTACTTTCGATGTATAAAGTAAACACTAAAAAATAAGATGTCATTTTTTTATTTAAAAATAAATTAATTGAAATCCGCACATGAAACACTACACGTAAATTTGTAGGCACTATCCGCATCGCACGTGCCACGCGACGAGAAATACCTCTTCGACAATTACATGGCGTGATGTTTTGATAATGTACTATGAGTTCGTATGCGCTTTCAAAGTTTGCTTGCAATGGTTCACCAGTTACTTTTTGTTTTAAACATTTTATTTGTTTGTAAAACTACATATTGTATTACCGAGACGGAACCATTTTACTTCGGGACGAAAACGAAATAGATTTCACGGTCTATACAGCATATTACATTGAATTGTGTGGCGCCAGAGTACAATATACAAGGTGTCGTTTTAATTAAAGCTGCGTCATTTTCTAGGAGGTAACTCGGCTATCGATTCTGAGTCGGAATCAATAAAAAAAATTGTAGGTAAATATTTTTCAAAACACGTCATTGTACTCAAATATAATATAATGTCACTTTATTTTGAAGTTTTATTTCATCCATATGAGAATTGTTTTATAGCTTTGGTGAGACATACTAAATTCATTATTGTGTTCGGCTTACTCACGTAACTATGACGAGGAACTCGACTAGTTTCAAGCCATGCTAGAGGCACATATTCATGAGCAGCATTTCGCGACCTAAGACGCGGCGACTGTCACGATGATACTACAGGTACATACGGCTTGAAACTAGTCGAGTTCCTCGTCAAATAATTACGTTAGTAAGACGAAAACATAATAATTTACTTGAGACTTATCTCTAACGTCTTACGTTAGTAAGACGAAAACATAATAATTTACTTGAGACTTATCCATATCTAGTGTCGTGGTGGCTCGGAGGTTTAAGACGCCCGCTTCTCATGCATGAGAGTGCGGGCTCGAAACCTACCAACGGCAAGTAGGTACCAATGTGACTTGTTCCGAGTTATATGTACTTTCTAAGATTATTCAGACACCACTGACAAACGGTGAAGGAAAACATCGTGAGGAAACCTGGGCTTATAATTTCATATTGAAATCGTCAACCCGCATTGAGCAAGCGTGGTGATTAATGCTCAAACCTTCTCATGTGAGAAGAGGCTTTGCTCAGCAGTGGGCATTTATAGGCTGTTCATTAGTTTTGTGATATGAGACTTACGCCATATTTAAAGGCTACTCAATTTTAAGTTGTACTACTCTGTGAAGAAAGTACCGAGAAAAGACCAATAATACACAAAATATCTGTTATTTATCCAAATTTATTTTATCACCTTCAAAGTACGCTCCTTTAGAAACGATACACTTGCGCCAACGAATAATCCATTCATCAAAACATTATTTAAACGCTGCTTCCGGAATTGAGTTCAGTTCTCGCCGCGAATTCTCCTTTATGTCTTCTATCGATTGAAAACGGGTGCCACGAAGTGGTAATTTGAATTTAGGAAAAAGAAAAAAGTCAGGAGGAGCCATATCTGGTGAATATGGTGGTTGCTGGATGGTATTTGTTGTGTTTGGTCAAAAATTCGTTCACAATGATAGATGATTCCTTGTGCGAAGGCGCAATGTCGTGGTGCAAAATCCAAGAATTTTCTTTCCATGAATCCGGCCCTTTTCGTCGAATTTGCTCTCTTAAACGCCACATAACGCTCAAATAATATTCTTTATTTACCGTTAGACCTTCCGGTAAGAATTCAGAGTGCACAACACCGCGATAGTCAAAGAAAACAGTCAACATGACTTTGACTTTTGATCGACTTTGGCGTGGTTTTTTCGGTTTCGGTTCAGTTGGAAGGCGCCACTCCGAAGCTTGTTGACTAGTTTGCATGTCAAACTCGTAAACCCACGTCTCGTCACCAGTAACTATGCGTTTAATGAATGTTGGGTCTGAACTGACTCGTTCTAGCATGTCCTCAGCGACTTTCATGCGATTGAGTTTCTGGAGAAAATTCAGATCTTTTGGGACTAGCCGAGCAGCAACATGTTTCAAACCCAAATGATTAGTTAAAATGGTACGGATCGACTCGTGACATAATGTAGAAAGTTCGGCGCCTCGGCGGCTATCTCTCTCAGAGTTGAATGGGGATATTTTTTTTTTTTTAAGGGGGAAAATCATCGAATGACTGCTCCCGCCTGGGTGAGGCGGGAGGGAGGGTCAGACTCTTACTGACTAAAAACCACCCCGTTCCTTCTCCTGCAGTCACTATTGCCTCCACTTTAATGTTAACTTCAGTTGCAGACGTTGACGGCCTACCAATGCGAGGCAAATCTTCCATCACATCTCGACCGCTTTTGAACGCTTTGAACCACTCATAAGCATGAGTTTTTGATAATGTCGATTCACCGTAGGTAAGCCTTCTGTTACATTTTCAGTGACTCCATCCAAATTCCATTGGCGATGCAAAATTTTGTTTGATATTTTTGTCCATTATGAAATTCGCAATATAAACAATATATGATATTACTAAAACCAGCACTGTACTTAATATAAATAACAGATGCAACTCAAATTCCGCGCGAAATTGGAAAACAGTTGTGCCAATCTAACAACTACATAAAAACAAAAATTTGAATTTGGAACCATAAACACATCATCCATTCCCGATACTTTTTTGACTGAATGTAGTTACATATATCGTGCCATCTCTGTCATTTTCACGGGACGATCCGGCCACCGTAAGCACGGGCCTGTGTACGGCGAGCATGGGTAGCTCGCCGCCCGACCAGAACCAGACCCGAGCGTCGGCGCGTGCGCGTCACATTCCGCGCGCACCTCAAAGAGCCATCAGACCACCACGGATGGGGCCCAATAGGGCTGATGTCGATACGCACCCACGGAGGAGTTAACGGGTTACCGGGGCTCGGGCTCGAAGTGCGAGGAGTAGGAAGGGTGATTTTTAGTAACAGCAATTGACCCTATTCATGAAATTTTTAGTCAGTAAGAGTCTGACACTCCCTCTCGCGTCACCCAGGCGGGAGAAGTCATTCGATGATTTTTCCCCTTACAAAAAGTAAAATAAAGTATATCTGAATTTTACAAAGAATTTGTTGTGACAGATCTATAATTAAGCACGAATTAAAATAGAGTGACATCTCGGTACTCTGGCAATAGTTACACGCGACTCTTATGTCATAACTGCACGCTTTGATTACACAGTTGCCGCGGTGGCTGGGCAACTGGCTGCCTCGCAACGTGTCGCGGGTTCGATGCCTCACGGAACAACTCTGTGTGATCCACCGTTTGTATTTCCGTGTCTGGGTGTGATGAGTATGTGAACTTGTATGTTTGTAAACGCACACACGACACAGGAGACAATCCTAATGTGGGGCAACGATTTTTTTTTTAAGAAAAAAAAAACATTTTGTGGTGGTGAAAAGTTGGTACGTAAAATGGGGTGGATAGGGATCGAGAGATGAATAGAGACAGAAGAGTGCTACTTCTGAGAATTAAAAAAAGTTCAATAGTACTGTGCGCGACCCGGGAATCGAACCCGAGGTCCTTTGCCCGGAAAGTCGCACTTACGACCACTCGGCCAACGAGGCAGCCTTAATACTTTTCGCAACTCTGTGATCAAATATGTCAAAAGACCGAAATCACATCTCATTCTTCCACAAAATAAAAAAACAAAAAAATCAACAATAACAACATGTATTTATTATTTAAAATAATGAAAAATAAGTTATATTACATAACATAACATCACGCCTTTTATCCTCGAAGGGGTAGGCAGAGGTGTACCTACATTATGCCACTGTACAATTGAACATCCACTTTTCACTATTTAGGTTATGAATGTATTAAAGGACGAGTTTATTGCCATATACCGGAGACATTTCAGACTCGGTGCTACTACTGAGATTCTTTTTAAAAGTCCAGTAGTACTTTGCGCGACCCGGGAATCGAACCCGAGGCCCTTTGCCCAGGCAGTCGCACTTACGACCATTCGGCCAACGAGGCAGTCTTAACCCGTTAACCGCCGACACCATAATATTACGGTTTTCGAAAGCTGTGTCAGAATCGCCATAAACGTACCTACAATCACGTTATTTTATTAAAAATCTTCTCATAGTGCACGAACTCCATATAAAATGTGTCAATTTCAAGATGTAAGGTATAATCTTTATTGTTATGGATATTTCTCAATGTTTTGAATGATTGGGTAGACGACTAATTTTTATTTTAATGTCCGTCTGATAGATTATTTAAAAACATTAGACACGTATTTTTTATTTTCTCACAGAAACGAATAGTTTCGAAGATATATTGATTTGAAATGTCGCGTGACGTCACTTCTCAGTACATTTTATACTAAGAAATGACGTTTTAGCCCCCACTCCTAAACTTTGTTTCGTTTTATCTAAGTATTGTTTTATTATACGACAAAATAAAAAAATACGTGTCTAATATTTTTTCATTACCTAACTTACGGACTAATTATATTTTTAATTTTCATACCCTGTCATCATCCCCATTTACGGTTTAATTAAATTGTGGTCACCGTTCCCATATCTGTATCGCCAATCACGTAATTTTACTAGGGATGGGGCGAAAAATACCGTACTCACACGACATCTCATTCTTCCACAAAATAAAAACAACGAATCAACAATAACAACATGTATTATTTATTTAAAATAATGAAAAATAACTTAATTATATTACCTTGCCAAATAAATTAGGTACTAAAACAATATTTCTTATAGTTACATAAAAATAAAAAAATATGTACATACACACGGGTACACATCGAGCTTTACATAACCAGTATAAACTGACCGTTAAATGTGCGGAAAGATGATGCGACGCGACACCAGGATAAACTGGTTTTGTATAGATTGATGGGTGGCCGTGTATACTCGCATAACTTGAAGCATGGAATTGTATATTAGTACTTGCCAACTAGTCAAATTCAATACTTTTTATCGAACTGTCAAAAACGACAGTTTTCTATGAATCTTGTATGAGATTGTGTATTGTGACGTCACGTTTTTTTAGCGTCAAACAGCATACTTATTTCTTAAAAAATTGCTAGTAAAATACTAAAATTAAGTTGGTCATAAAATCAATAAATGAAAGTGTGATTATTTTTTAATATTTTATTGTATTGAACAGTCGAAATAATTTATTTATTGATTAGGGAAAGTACCAAATTCTATTGTCGTATCCATTATTGCCAGGATAATGATTGCGGATCGTACGGTCAAGGGTCAAAAGTCCACTGCCACCGTAAGACTACTATCGCTTATACACACACGCATATTAGTATCCGTGTGCGTACGCGTGCGTGTGTGTATGCGTGTTTATGTACATTAATATGAAATTACTTGCGCATTGCCGCGTGAACATCACTCACGGTGGCAGTGGACTTTTGCCTTTGACTGTACATTTTACCAAATCACCGGGAAATAAGAGAAAATTATACGTACCGTTTTGTGAGACATACTAAATTATTATGTTTTCGGCTTACTCACGTAAATGTTTGACGAGGAACTCGACTAGTTTCAAGGCATGCTAGAGGCTCATATACATGGGCATTCCACGACCCGCAACGCGGCGACTGTCGCGCTATTAACTCAGACCCAATAGCAGCTCGACAGTGAATATAAACCTCTAGCATGACTTGAAACTAGTCGAGTTCCTCGTCACACAGTTACGCGAGTAAGCCGAAAATTTAATAATTACATAAATAACCTCAGGCCTTTCTCCCATAGGGTAATCAGAGACTATAAAACGCCAATTAATACGATTCCTTCATACTTCTTTCGCTTCATCAACAGTCATTTTATTTTTATGGGGTTAGCCGGTAAACGAGCAGACGGATCACCTGATGGTAAGCAATTGGCGTCGCCCATGGACACACGGAACACTAGAGGTGTTACAAGTGCGTTATCGGCCTTTTGGAAATTGGGAATTTGAGGTTGGGATTCGGGGATTGGGGAGACTGGGGTAATTGTGCCTTCGGTAACGTCACTCACACGACGAAACACAACGCTATGGTTGTAGCACTATGGTTTTTGCACCGGAGTGATACCACGGTCGAGCCGAGCCATTCGTGCTGAAGCATGGCTCTCCGTAAAAAATGTTGATTGGTTATTTTGTCCAATTACACCAGCTTTTTTGTGTTTGATGGGCCGACGTTGACCACTATCTTGCCTGGTCGTAAGTGTGGAAGAGCCATGCTTCGTAACTGCTGGGCCGGCCCGACCGGAGTGATACCACAAACGACCACAGCGTTGTCGAGTGAGTGATGTTATCGGAGGCCCAATTACCCCCCCCCCCCCCTCTCCCCAGTCTCCCCAATCCCCGAATGCCCCACAATCCTCAAATTCCCAATTCCCAAAAGGCCGGTAACGCACTTGCAACGAATTGGTGTTCCGTGTGTCCATGGGCGACGCCGATTGCTTACCATCAGGTGATCCGTCCGCTCGTTTACCGGCTTATACAATAATTTGGTGAGCAAAAATACGTTAGCCTGCATTATGTACATTAAAGACTAAACAAATAAAAACTAAACTTTACAACAAGGATTAACATTAGCACTATTACTATGATTCTGACAACATCTTCTCTCCTGCTTCTCTTGCTTCTCCTGCTTCTCTTCCCTTCTGCCCTTCCCAGCTAAAGGACGGTCCCTTTCATCCCAAACTACAACACCGTCGCACGCGCATATACGCTTTGGATTTTGAAACACGCCCGCTGCACGAGCGATTATACCACAGGCTATTCTGTGAAAATAAAATAAAAATACACTATACATAACATCACGCCTTTTATCCACGAAGGGGGTTTTTTTAAGGGGGGAAAATCATCGAATGTCTGCTCCCGCCTGGGTGAGGCGGCAGGGAGTGTCAGACTCTTACTGACTAAAAACCACCCCGTTCCTTCTCCTGTGCTTCCAGCCGGAGCCCCGGTAACCCGTTAGGTTCTCCGCGACTCCGAATCGCCATCCCCGAAGGGATAGGCAGAGGTGTACATTACGGCCCTTAATGCCACTGTACAATGTAACACCCACTTTTCACTATTTATTTTATGAGTCCCATGTAATAGGGGGTGAGCCTATTGCCATATACCGGGCACAATTCCAGACTTCGTGCTTCTACTGAGAATTTTTAAAAAAACCCAGTGTTATTTTGCCCGACCTGGGAATCGAACCCGAGACCCCTTGCCCGGCAGTCGCACTTGCGACCACTCGGCCAACGAGCCAGTCTACTATCAATCACACTATACTATTATAAATTTAAAAAGTTTTACAAATATGCTCAGTTTCAAATTCTTAGTTACTGTAGTTTCAACTGTGCATTGTCAGTCAGGCAATCAATTAGTCAGTCAGTTAGTTATTAAGGCAATCCATTAGTTAGTTAGTCAGTCAATGAGTTAGTCAGTCAGGCAATCAATTAGTCAGTCAGGCAATCAATTAGTCAGTCAGTTAGTTATTAAGGCAATCCATTAGTTAGTTAGTTAGTCGGTCAACCAGTTAGGCAGTCAGTCAAACAGTTAATTAGTCAGTCAGTCAATCAGTTAGTCATTCAGTCAATCAGTTAGTTAGTTAATCAGTCAATCAGTTAGTTAGTCAGTCAGTTAATCAGTTACTTAGTTATTCAGTCAGTCAATCAGATAGTTAGTTAATCAGTCAATCAGTGATTTAGTCAGTCAGTCAATAAGTTACTTAGTTAGTCAATCAGTCAGTTAGTTAGTCAATCAGTTACTTAGTCAATCAGTCAGTTAGTCAGTCAGTCAATAAGTTACTTAGTTAGTCAACCAGTTAGTTAGTCAATCAGTCAGTTAGTTAGTCAATCAGTAATGGAAGATTTTTTTTAAATAGTATACTCACGGCGTTCCACTGTCGCCATCTATCTTCGAAGAGGGTGAACAGCCTCGTCCGAGGTCGTCCTTTCTTTCTGTCACAGCGACCGATCGGCCGATTATATCCCAAACCTGTAATTATGAAGTAAAACAAGTCATTTATCGTATTAGGTATAGTTTTTTTTCTATTTCCTTTTAAATTGTAGGGAGTTTTATAGGTATAATAGGTATTTATGTTATGAGTCCCATGTAATAGGGGGTGAGCCTATTGCCATATACCGGACACAATTCCAGACTCCGTGCTACTACTGAGAATTATTTTAAAAACCCCTGTAATACTTTGCCCGACCCGGGAATCGATGCCGAGACCCCTTGCCCGGCAGTCGCACTTACGACCACTCGGCCAACGAGGCAGTCAAAGTCAGTCCAATATTTTATGGAATGTACCTATATCGTTATTATTATTCTTACTTTTCTTTCTATAGCGTAGTAACAACCACTATGAAAACCAATCAAATATTTTTTGACACTAGGATTTTCTCCTGTGTCGTGTGTACGTTTACAAACATACAAGTTCACATACACATGACACACAGACCCGAAACAACAATCTGTGGATCACACAAACAGTTGTGCCGTGCGGGAATCTAACCAGCGACACGTCGCACGGCAGTCAGTTGCCCAGCTACGGAATCAACAGATATTCAATAATAATGTAAGTGTGGGCTCACCATGCTTCGGCACGAATGGGCCGGCTCGACCGGAGCGATACCACGGCCTCACACAAAACCGACGTGAAGCAACGCTTGCGTTGTGTTTCGTCGTGTGAGTGAGGTTACCGGAGGCCTAATTACCATCCCCTTCCCCAGTCTCCCCAACTTCTGAATCCCCAACGATCCTTAATCTCCTAATCCCCAAAAGGTTGGCAACGCACTTGTAACGCCTCTGGTGTTCCAGGTGTCCATGGGCGACGCCGATTGCTTACCATCCGAGATCCGTCTGCTCGTTTACCGGTATATGCCATAAAAAAAATAACTTACCTTCAGGACATTGTCGACTATTCTGAAGGTAGCGCGTCCGTTTTCATCAGCGATTATATTGCCAAGGTCACCAGCATGGCGCCTGTCTTTTGGGTCTTCTGGTCCCCCGTGTGGAGCCCCGCAAGGATTAAAGTGCTCCCCTATAGATTTGCAACCCTGAGAATGAAGAAATATTACACTTTTATAAAAACTATCGTTATTTTTATTATCATTATTAATATCTGCTATAGATTTAGGGGCTTTTAGGTACAATACGACCACGCCAGCCCCATCATAAACTAATACAGGAATTAAACGCTGTTCCGACTTAAAGACCTTATATACTACTAGCTTTTACCCGCGGCTTCGCTCGCGTCACAAAAGGGTAAAAAGTAGCCCATGTGACATATACCAATACATACAGCGCCATCTATACCAATAATTTCCTTTTTCCTCGAGAATATCAATTTTTTTCGGAATAATAAGTACCCTATTATTTAATCCAGACTACTAACTTTACGTCTGCAAAAATTCAATGCAATCGGTTTAGTAGTTACGGCGTGAAAGCGGAACAAACAAACAAACAAACTCACTTTCCGATTTATAATATTAGTAAGTATAGTAAGGATTTTGTAAAGTAAAATAGCTGGATTCGAGACAGGCTCTTATAATATACTTTGAACAAAACCAATATCTATTAAATTCATTTCAAAGGTATTTATCAGCACCTCTCTAGCAGCTCGGGTCCTGACGCATACCACCAACAAGTGATGGACATCCTCCATCACATCACATTGTACACAGTTGGGACTGTCTTTTTATATAAAGTATCGTGAGACATCTCGTATCTGTCGTGGTGGTCCGGAGGTTTAAGACGCCCGCTTCTCATGCATGAGGGTTCGAAACCTACCAACGGCAAGTACCAATGTGACTTTTTCCGAGTTATATGTACTTTCTAAGATTATTCAGACACCACTGACAAACGGTGAAGGTAAACATCGTGAGAAAACCTGGGCTTATAATTTCTAATTATAAGTTTGTAATCGCCAACCCGCATTGAGCAAGCGTGGTGATTAATGCTCAAACCTTCTCCGTGTGAGAAGAGGCTTTGCTCAGCAGTGGGCATTTATAGGCTGTTGATGATGATGATCGTGAGACATACTAAATTAACTAAAATCGCGGGTTACTCACGTGAATATACTGAGAAAAGCTATACTAGTTCAAACCACAGAGAGCAGAACCCCTCTGTGGTGGAAACTAATAAAGCTTTGCAACTCACGACACAATATCAATGTCGATTGATCGGAATTGGAGTCAAGAGTAAGCCAGGAGCTCCCTGGTTGGAGAATCCTCCTCTTCCGATCTTAGGGAACTTTACTCTCTGTTTCCTAGACTGGTATTTATCTTTTATTGTCTAGCAAACTCCGTTTCACCACCAGATGGCTTCGTTTTATGTAATATTCTTTGCTATAAACCTCACGGAGCCCGAGACCTTTCCAGCGAATGCGAAACCGTGGAAATCGGTTCATGCGTTCTGGAGTTATAGCGTCAGGAAGGAAAACCCGACTCATTTTTATATAGTAGATAGCCTTCCTCGGTAAATGGGCTATCCAACACAGAAAGAATTTTTCAAATCGGTCCCGTAGTTTCGGAGATTAGCGCGTTCAAACAAACAAACAAGCTCTTCCGCTTTATATAATAGTATAAGATCACAAACCTGGCTCAAATCCCCAGCAGTATGCACGTGGACGCCGTGCATTCCCGCGGGCAGCCCGTCGATGCTGCCGTCAGCTACCAGCGCGCCTTCCTCCGTCTGCTGGAACCTGATCACTCCTAGTACCTGCCTCTTGCAGCAAGACTGACTTGATATCATTGCTACTGCTGATTGCGTTTCTGGGGGGAGGGAAATTAAAGTTAATTTTGTGAAACAATAATCACCTGATCTGATATAAATCCCCATTTGTTCATACAAAAGTAGTCTCTAGTTATCAGAAATAAGGTCTATAATAGTGTTAGTGGAGAGAGAGAGCGGACTGATGACTGTTTGGAGACTGATCAGTTAAAATGTGTTTAGTTTCCTCCGTTATTTATAGGATGAAGTGTGTATGTGTGTGTCATGTTTATGTGAACTTGTATGATTGTTACCATACCCACGAAGCAGGAGAAAAACTTAGTGTTGGGCAATGTTTAAAAACTTAAATAAATAAATAAAAAATTGGTTGCCTGTAAATACGGGCGAAAGTTTTACGTGACAACGACTTTGAGTGGTAAAATATCATGTCTGTCTCTCTCGCTCTTAGGCAGGCTAACCATGCCCGAGTGGAAGGGACGCGTGGCTCTCACTCGCTCTCATTGTGAGCGCATAACGTGAGCGGAGCGTAACGCAGTTTCTTGAAGTGTCACCCGGCAAACCAATTTATAAGACGTTGTCACGTCAAAAATAGGGTCTCACAATAATAATTGGTGTAAAGTGCACTTTACATTGTTCGTTCTTCGCGCGCCTTCCCTACGGACAAGGTTTCCCCCGCAACGAGGGATGACCTGGGTGTCTTCAAGGCCCGAGTGAATAGGTTGCTTGTGGGACGACGTGCTCCATCGTAGACTACATCATCGCTTACTACCAGACGAGATAGTGGACAAACGTTGTCCCATCAATTTTTTTTTTTATTATGGCATAAGCCGGTAAACGAGCAGACGGACCTGATGGTAAGCAATCGGCGTCGCCCATGGACACCTGGAACACCAGAGGCGTTACAAGTGCGTCACCGTCTTTATGGGGATTAGGAGTTTGAGGATCATTGGGGATTCAGGGATTGGGGAGATTGGGGAAGGGGAAGGTAATTGGGCCTCCGGTAACCTCACTCACACGACGAAACACAACGCAAGCGTTGCTTTACGTCGTTTTTCTATGAGGCCGTGGTAGCACTTCGGTCGAACCGGCCCATTCGTGCCGAAGCATGGCTCTCCCACACTTAATATAAAAAATAATAATATCTCACCTCCAAACCCCTGCAACACGGCTCGTCTCCCAGACGTTTTAGACACCAGCTCCAGTACTTGTGTGCTAGGTAATAGGGTCTCAACTAATATGGCTCCGTCCTTAAACACAGCGTCCTTTACTCCGTCTTGAGATTTCAGTTCCGTAAGGGTCTTGTTCAGGACAACTTCATCTGGCTTCGGACCGAAGTCTACTAGGACTTCCAGCTGAAATGGACAATAAGATTTTTTTAACAGACTTCAGATAACAAGGACGTTCTCAGTTTGACCTGAAATGATTGTGTACAACTATGTGGTGATTGGCTGAACTGGTCATAGAACCTTATTGTCGCGGAGAACCTAATGGATAACCGGGGCTCCGGCTTGACGTGCAGGAGAAGGAACGGGGTGGTTTTTAGTCAGTAAGAGTCTGACACTCCCTCGGTAGAATGTATGAGACATTAATTAAGATAAAACACCGATTGTAACTACATTACTGACAAATAAATTTTTCTTTCTTTCTTTATACATACGACGTACAGGCGGGAGCAGTGATTCGCTGATTTTCCCCCCTTAAAAAAAAAGGGGTGGAGTAACAGATTATTATGCGGTTTTCAGAAGTGTTTGTTGCACTGACGAGGTTTTAGTAAAAATAATTCTAATTCAGTTTTTAACTAAATAAATAATCCAGTGACAGTGACTTTTCTTAGGAGAATCAAACAAATATCAATATCTTGTCAGCCTTGACAAACCTCAAATAAATAAAAATAAAGACAATAATTTCAAATTTCTTGATACATAATAATTATCATACATAACATACCTAAATAATTAGTATTCTTCAAATTATAATATATGCTGTACATGCTCCGTACAACTACAAGGAAGTATAACATAGCCATGACCTTTGCCTCTATTTTACTTGAATTAAAAAAAAGAAAATGTAACCATAGTTGTTTTCATTCGTCCTTCGGTATTAAAAGGCATTTTACGTATTTAATATTTTCTATACTATTCGTAAAGTCAATAGATATCGTCTCAAGGTTATTAACAAACTATTTAAACTGCAAAGTCATGTAAAATATGCACAAATTGTTAAATGATACTACTACATTAAAGTAAGTTTTGTTTTCGTGTATAAGTTAAAAAAACTTACCTTAGACATCAACATCTCGGTGCACAATAACTTAAAACACTATAAAAGATTATAATAATTCGAGAATATTCAATTAGAATGCAATTCTTATCAGCTGTCGGTATTTTTCTCGAATAAAAACAAATCGACGTGCGCGAGAACACTGACAATGACGTATGCGTTTCGTTTTACGCTCAACCGCATAGTCCGCATAATTCTCTGTATGAATGTTTGCAATCGATTTTAAAAACGTTGTTCTTAGATTTCATTTTTTTTTAATAAAAATCTTTGCTATGCGCTGGGATTTTCTAGTGTAATGTTGGTTTGTTATAAGTAAATGCACTTTATTCCCAGACCGAAAACACGAAGCAGTTATGATAGCCAAGGAGGCGGGGCGCGTGAGAAAACAAACCTCCTTACGCCGTCGTGGAAGACACTCCGGGCGTCGGAGATTGCGCGACGATCTTCGGTCTACGAACGGTTAGCAAAGGTAGCTTGCCGCCCGACCAGAACCAGATCGGTGCATACGGCGCGTCACCTTCCGCATGCGCCTCAAAGAACCATCAGACCACCACAGATGGGGCCCAATAGGGCTGATGCCCGATACGGAGCCGCGGAAGGCATAACGGGTTGCCGGAGCTCCGACTCGAAAAGCAGGTGTAGGAACGGGGTCTCCTTAGCCTTGGGTTAACGCCTAACCACAAGAAGTAATTGGATGATATTTCCCCCTCAAAAAAAAGGCCGTAAACACAAAATTGTTCCGTGCGAGAATCAAACAATCGCCCAACCTCTGCGCTCACGATGCAGCCATGGCTGCTGGTTGGTTCCCCTATACTTATTATACTCTTTGGCTACTGGATTATATGCCTTCCCTATATAAAAGGGATTGTCCATAATAAGTATCGTTTTCTTCGAAGTAAAATGGCTTAGTCTTTGTAATACAATAGTTTTGCAAAGAAAAAAAAATAGTTAAAACAAAAAATAGCTAGTGAACCATTGCAAAAAGCAAATTTCGAAAGCACATACGACCGCATGGTACATACACTATCAAAACATCATGCCATGTAATAGGGTAGACGACTAATTTTTATTTTAATGTCCGTCTGGTAGATTATTTAAAAACATTAGACACGTATTTTTTATTTTCTCACAGAAACGAATAGTTTCGAAGATATATTGATTTGAAATGTCGCGTGACGTCACTTCTCAGTACATTTTATACTAAGAAATGACGTTTTAATCCCCACTCCTAAACTTTGATTCGTTTTATCTAAGTATTGTTTTATTATACGACAAAATAAAAAAATACGTGTCTAATATTTTTTCATTACCTAACTTACGGACTAATTATATTTTTAATTTTCATACCCTGTCATCATCCCCTATTTCTAGTCGGGTGGCACGCACGTGCAATGCGAATAGTGCCTAACTTTACGTCTAATGTTTCATGTGCTTATATTGTATAAAAAAAATTTACGCAAAAAATATGATGACATCATTACTTTTTTGTTTTTACTTTCATCGAAAGTATTCTTTATTGCAAAGAGTAGGTATAATAAGTATAGGGGAATTATAGTCGACAAGATCGTTTTGGAGAATCCTTTGCCAAAGAACCGAAAAAAGAAGTATAGGGGAACTTTATTGCAAGTTGTTTTACCCCGGGTCGAACACGAAATAGATTTCACGGTTTTTGAGACTTATCATAGAGCGCTGCTACCAGGACACTATGTGTATAAAAAAAAAACAAACTACATGTACCTTTTGGTACCTTGGGAGGTTGTGGCGGGCTTGTCCCAAATGAAAAAAAATACATGTACCTTTAAAAATTCATTTATTGTAATCATATTTTAAGTTACAAGTATTATAATTATAAAATCTATAAACTTTGAAGCACATATACATAGTAATGTACTTAATATAATTATACAATTGAATTATATACAACAGAGCAAAAAAACAGAGCTAGTTTCTTTTTAATCTTGATAAATTATTTTCCGATACACGTACTTTATTAACTGCTAACATAATTATGTCATATATGGCAATCTAATTACCTTTAAAATGAGAACATTTTTTTAAATGATTTTTTTTTAAGAATTAAAAAACAAAGGTTGTAGCTCCGTCTCTTCGCTTCCAAGTGTATAATAAAACAACTGCTTAATAGGAAGATATATTGCTTTAAACAAAAAAATCATAAATCTAATTATAAACATAAAATTTCGAGATGAAAAATATTAATATATAAATAAATAAATAGTATTAATAAATAATACTACGTCCAGGACTCATTAGCAACATAGGGTTGTCAGTATGCATATGTGAGCACCATGTTAGGATTATAAGATTTTTATTTTGTTTTGTTTTTTTTTTATTATAGTAAGTTTTGTAATTAGTATAATGCGTCAAGCGTGTCTTTGCATTGTTCTCACATATATGTACAATATTGGAACATGTTCTGTAATTTGTATTAATCTGTCAAACACCAAGCGGTCACCGGTGACCGCGACCTATTGTTCTTTAATTGTGTCTATAAAACCGGTACTCGACGAGTTAAGCATCAAGCGTGTCTTTACATTGTCCTAACATAACTGTATGTACAATATTGGAATATCCATCAGAGAGATTGCAAAACATACTTTATTTTAAAAGAATAAAGGGGAAAAAATATAATTTTATGTATATTGTTTATGTTTATAGGGATGGCTTTTGGGTTTAAGCAGTGCTTGGATCTATGGTAACCATTATTTTTCATCTTGGCAACGGTATTCAGGGCCTTGTACAGTGTTGTCAGCTATGCTGCCAGGACAGATTAATTAATCGTAGAATTCAAACTTTGTGGTTGTTTACTTCTGGTTCTATGCCGTTTTCATTTTACATTTCAATGAATTTCCGACAAATATTATAGATAATATTAGCTTGAAAAATGACACTAAAACCAAGCTTTAAATTAAATCAATAAATGAGATAAATAAATTGTAGAAGGTACGGTACTGTAATGCATATAAGAGTAAAAATAATATATTTTTGACTAATTCATCATCTGATAGTCCCTAATACATGCATATTTGCCTATAGGCCTAAAAATAAACTACAATAAATCTACATAGCAGATAAGAATCATACATTAGCGTAAGAATCATCAAACTTTACCTATATAAGAGGGTAAACAGACTTATATAATTTTTAAATAACTGTTGTAGAATGGCAGTATAGTTTATCGCCTGGACAATCTCTACACTACATGAGTCACTGTTTACATGTCACCATTAGCTCATGACGATACCTAAGTACGTATCGCCTTTCCAGTCCACGCTACCATCAGTTGACTGGACAATCCACACTACATGAGTCACTGTTTACATGTTACCATTAGCTCATGACGATACCTAAGTACGTATCGCCTGGACAGTCCACGCTACCATCAGTTGACTGGACAATCTCTACACTACACAAGTCACTGTTTACATGTTACCATTAGCGCATGACGATACTTATAATAAGTATATATCGCCTTAACAGTCCATGCTACGATCACTACACTACACGAGTCACTGTTTACACGTTCACTATGAACAGTTCGTTAAGCATTTTTTAAACACAAAATCTTCAGCTTTCAGCGATAGCAACACACCATTCACTATCAATTTCAGTTTCCACTTGCACGGTAGCTTCTTGCTCCAAAACTTGGTTGTTCATCATGCCAATCAGTTCAGGTACTTTGCTCTTTGCTCTTCTGTCATAACGGCTGGGTTATGATTCTTAAGATGATAGTTCAAATGGCTACTTTGTTTAAAGCGCTTGTCACATATCCCACATTGGAAGGGTGCCACATTGGTATGTGTTCGCATATGTTGCTTCAGATGTACGGATTGGCAGAATGTCTTGCTGCATACAACACATCGGTATGGTTTGACTTTGGTGTGTATGCGAAGGTGTTGGTCGGCCTGATTTCTGGGTAAAGGCCTTTGGGCAGAAGGTGCAAGGGAACGGACGGTCTCCGGTATGCATTCTCATGTGCTGAAGTACTCCACCCTGGAAATAATTGGAGGGATATTGTTTAGTTTAGTAATTTATGTATTAATGATTAGATGAATGTTGACTGCACGGTTGGTGCGGTGGCTGTGCAACCGACTGCCGTGCAACGTGTCGCGGGTTCGATTCCCGCACGGAACAACACTTTGTGTGATCCACAAATTGTTGTTCCGGGTCTGGGTGTCATGTGTACGTGAATTTGTATGTTTGTAAAAGCACCCACGACACAGGAGAAAATCCTAGTGTGGGGTAACGTTTAAAAAAAAAAAATGTGATACGCATGTATAAAAAGTCTGATGACTGTTTTGAGGAACCGAATGAGGTATGTAAGCATCGTAGCAATTGGCGTTACATAGTCTCTGCCTCGCGGCAACCGGGTGCCCTGCAACGTTTAGTGGGTTCGATTCCCGCACGGAGATAATCCTAGTGTGGTTCAAGGAACGTTATAAAAAAGAAACACTCCAAAAGGGTCCCAAATTATTGTATGCCCATGGGCAAAGGCCCTGCCAAAAAATTTTTTTTTACCTCATTCTAGTGTTGTCTCCTGTGTCGTGGGTACGTTTATAAACATACAAGTTCATATACACATGACACCCTGACCCGAAACAACAATTTGTAGATCACACAAAGAATTGCTCTGTGCGGGAATCGAACCCACTACACGTTGCGCGGCAGCCAGTTGCCCAGCCACCGCGACAACCGTGCAGACAAGAAAGGTTTAGGCGTACAACTTAATTTGTTTTTGAACACGCTAGTAAACCAGCTAGTTTATTTTCAGCTCTTTCACCATAAAATAAAGGTACAAACTCACATGCCTCGTTGGCCAAGTGGTCGCTAATGCGACTGCCGAGCAAGGGGAATGATTGTCGAGTCGGAAAAAGAATTACTAGTTTTTTTAAAAATCTCAGTAGTAGCACGGAGTCTGGAATAGTGCCCGGTATATTGCAATAGGCTCACCCCCTATTACATGGGACTCATAACATAAATAGTGAAAAGTGGGTGTTACATTGTACAGTGGCATTAAGTACCGTAATGTGCACCTCTGCCTATCCCTTCAGGGGGTAAATGTCGTGATATTATGTTATTACATTTTAACTATAACATTTTAATTTTGACTTTATTTAAACTTTAAATCTTGACTGTTTTTAATTTGACTGTTCTTTTGGTGGTATTTTGACTGTTTTTAATTTTTAATTTTGAATATGACTTTTTATTTTATTATGATTCTGACTTTGTATTTAATTTTGATTATGATTTTTTTATTTTATTATGATTATGACTTAGTATTTAATTTTGATTGTTTGAGATTTAAAAAATAACTTGAATCCTAAATACTACAATTTAAATTATACCTTTAGCTTGTATTCCATTTGATATTAATTCTATTGTATGTTAATTATATTTTTTTTAATTCTCCGAATAACATGTCAAGTGTGCTCCCTCCAAAACTTATGTTGTTGTGCCCGACAGGGTTCACATTGTGTCCTATTTATGTTTACCACCTAAGTAATACATGTGAAAAGCAATAAAGTATTGAGTATGTTAAACTCACATGCTGAGTGAACCGTTTGTGGCAGACGTTGCATTCGAAGGGTTTTAGCTTGACATGAGCTATTGCTGTGTGCTGGGACAACTCCTTGCTGGTCTGTAAACCTAGGCCGCACACCTGGAACAAATATACAAACATTATTTTATAGTTGCTTACGGGGACAAGAGAAGCAATTCAAAAAGTCAAAGTCAAAAGTCAAAAATCATTATTTCAATTAGACCAGGAAGGCACTTTTGAACGTCAGCAATAGAAATTTAAAAATGAAGCTATTTGCTCATTCCAAGGTGTAGATTCCTATGGAGAAGAACGAGCAAGAAACTCCATAGGTTACTCTTTTCCAATCAGTTTCACAATACAATTCTTCAGTTACACAGTTTTATTGGTTTGATTGTGCGAGAACAATGTAACACCAAATCTAGCCAAAGAGATCGAAAAAGAAAAATTATTTCTCTCAACTCATTCTTCCCACGGGTGTGACATTTATCGCCACCGCAACTCTTCACGTGGGTGTAGTATACCTGATTGAGGGACTGCACATTTGATAGAGACTCTGCACATATATCAGGAGACATATTATCGTCGAGTACCGTCATTATAGACACAATTAAAACAATAAGTTGCGGTAACCGGTGACCGCTTGGTGTTTGACAGTTTAAAATTATTTCATTCATTTGTTATCTCCATTTCTTTAGCATTATGTCTTCCCAGTAATACTTTGCCCAACCCGGGAATCGAACCCGAAGCCCCTTGCCTTGCCAGTCGCACTTGCGACCACTCGGCCAACTCACCCCCTATTACATGGGACTCGTAACATAAATAGTGAAAAGTGGTTGTTACTTTGTACAGTGGTATAATGTGCACCTCTGCCTACCCCTTCGGGGATAAAAGGCGTGATGTTATGTATAGTTATGTAACATTACTAGAGAAATGGGACTTTACTGTAGGCAGTTACCCAGTGATACTATTGTATCAGACGCCTCGACGACAGCAGCGACACGCCTTGAGCGCGGCAGGCCCGTGAACTATTAGTCGTTTATGATTGGTCCGTCATATTTTGAGTAAAATTAATGTTTACCCCAAACGTATAAATAAAACGAGTAGACGTTCTAATAAATCATTCTGTTCCAAACCTCACTCGCGTTTTACTTACCATCCCTTGGTAAACTATATAAGGAACTCACCTCGCATGCATAGGGCGCCGGTGCCTCCTCCCCGCTGCAAGCCAGTGGCTTCTCGCAGACTTGGCAGCGGAGTCCCTTCCTACGGCGTGTATGTTCGTCCCGGTAGTGGGCAGAGTACTCGCAGCATGAGAAAAAGATCTGGTGGCAGGTTCCATCTGCTACCAGGGTTGAAGGTTGTAGGCATTCGAATGGGCCGCTGTAGAATAGGAACATAATATAAATTAATCCTAACTGCCTCGTTGACCGAGTGGTCGCAAGTGCGACTGCTGGGCGTCTCGGGTTCGATTCCCGGGTCGGGCAAAGTACTACTGGGTTTTAAAAAAATTCTCAGTTGTAGCACGGAGTCTGGAATTGTGCCCGGTATATGGCAATAGGCTCACCCCCTATTACATGGGACTCATGACATAAATGGTGAAAAGTGGGTGTTATAGTGTACAGTGGCGTAATGTACACCTCTGCCTACCCCTTCAAGGATAAAAGGCGTGATGTTATGTATGTAAATTAATCCTGCGCATATTTTTTTTCTTTTAAAACGTTGTCACACATTATGATTTTCTCCTGTGTCGTGGGTGCGTTAACAAACACAAGTTCACATACACAATGACACCCAGACCCGAAAGAACAACGGTCGTGGGTATTGGGGATTCACGGATTATTTATAGGTATAAATGTACTCACGTAATAGGCTCAGTTTTATCCTTCTTCGGCGCCTGTTTTTCCTCTTTCACTACTTTCTCCTTCTTTACAACTCGTTCGACTCTCTTCTTCTTGGTTTCCGGACCTTCATCGGCTTTGATGATAATGTAGCTGACATCATTGGACGCTAGAGTCATCACGCTGGTCGGCTCCATCTCTGATAGTACCTGTTCTGTCTTCAGCTTGATAATATTGTCGTCTGTTTGTGGTTTTTTCTGAAATTTTGCGGAAGATAAATATTAAATTAATTATTCTAGTTTTTGGACAACTGTTTGACTGTATTTGCATGTTAAGGTAATACATACAGGTCTTATGAAATAACAGGCACAGCTTAACGGCCTTTTTCAGGCGTTGCAAATTTTACTATAGAATAGAAATTTTTTTGGTAACATCACGCCTTTTTATCCCCGAAGGCAGGTGCATATTACGGCACTTAATGCCACTGTACAATGTAACACCCACTTTTTACTATTTATGTTAAGAGTCCCATGTAATAGGGGGTGAGCCTATTGCCATACACGGGGCACATTTCCAGACTCCATGCTACTACTGCGATTTTTTTTAAAACCCAGTAATACTTTGCCCGAGACCCCTTGCCCAGCAGTCAAACTTGCGACCACTCGGCCAACGAGGCAGTCAGTTTTATATAATGTAATGTATTTTTTTTTTTTTAAGGGGGGAACTCATCGAATGACTGCTCCCGCCTGGGTGAGGCGGGAGGGAGTGTCAGACTCTTACTGACTAAAACCCACCCCGTTCCTTCTCCTGCACGTCGAGCCGGAGCCCCGGTTACCCGTTAGGTTCTCCGCGACATAATGTAATGTATAGATTAGATTAAGCCCTTACCTTGTCATTGGCATGAGTCCAAACCGCAGGGTTTCCGGAAGCATAAGCATCAATATGCTCCATGCGAGCATGGTTCCGGAGCGCTACCTCACTGGCAAACCCTTTCCAGCAGAGTCGGCAGTGGAATTCATCGTCATCATCATGAAATATTTCTTTCTGTAACAAATAAGGCATGCTCTTATGATCTGTGATTTTTATCCTTTATGGGGTTAGGTATTAAATGCTATATATAATAAAATATCAAATAGCATACTAGATCTCAATGAAAGTAAATTTAAAACATATATTAAGCGCGAATTATGTAATCAAGCTACTACAATGTTTTTATTTTTTTTATTTTAGTAAGTTATTAGTATAATGCGTCAAGCATGTCTTTGCATTGTTCTTACATATGCGTACAGTATTGAAATATGTATCAGAGACATTGTGGAACATACTTTTTTTAAAAAGAGTAACGAATGGAACTCCATTCGTTACTCTTTTCTAATAATCTACATTTTGGAATGAGCACCTAGCTTCACCTAATTTCACTGACGGACTGACTGACAGACTATTATTTATTTTGTATTTGTTGATATTTCAAAAGTACCAAACTATGGTTTAATTGAAATAAATGCTTTGACTTTGACTTGACTTTAACCCGTTGAAATTCATCCCCTAAATTTGTTCATACAAAAGTAATATCTAAACATTGGAAATAAGGTATATAATGTAGTTAGTGAAGAGCGGTCACCGCTTGGGGATGTATGGGTTAAGCTACTAAGAAGTATAGGTTAATTTTAAGGTAAATTGTTTAGAAAAGAAATCTAACTAAAGAGTTTTTTATGGGATAAGTTAGTAAACGAGCTGATAGATAAGCTGATGGTAAGCATTAAGCAATCGGCGTTGCTCATGGACACCTGGAACACCAAAGGCGTTACAAGTGCGCTACCAGCCTTTTGGGGATTAGGAATATGAGGATTGTTTGAATTATTTAAAGTTGTTGGTGACATTGAGATGGATGTGAGCTGAAGATTATAGAAGGCAATCTATGGCTTCTGTATACCATGTGACAAAGGCTTGAGCTTGAGAGACGTGTTGGTTGGTAGGTAGTAGTAAACGGAGTGCACGGGATTTAGGACTTAGGAACTTATTTATCAAAAGTCCTAAATCTCTTGCACACCCTTTGCTACACTCTAACTGACATCATCATCGTCAACAGCCAATAAATGCCCACTGCTGAGCAGTCTCTACTCACACGGAGAAGGTTTGAGCATTAATCACCACGCTTGCTCAATGTGGGTTGGCTACAAACTTATAATTAGGAATTATAAGCCCAGGTTTCCTCACGATGTTTTCCTTCACTGTTTGGCAGTGGTGTCTAGATAATCTTAGAAACTACATATAACTCGGAAAAGGTCACACTGGTACTTGCCGTTGGTAGGTTTGGAACAGCACCCTCATTGACTGACATATTTATTACAATTTCAGTCAATTTCATGAAGATACAACTAAATGAACTTTGATAAAATATAGAATACGTACAGATAGGCCAATCTTATAGCTAGTCTCTCATGTAGAATATTTTTACCCTAGCTAAGGTGTTGTTGCAATAGATAATAAAATGTTTGTAATATTGTTTATATTGAGCATACCTTAACTTTGGCGCGAGAAGTCGGCATCGGAATAACGTTCACAAAACGTTCTTCTTGTGGTTCAGCCATTGTTGTTGTTAAACACTCTGGAATTATCAAAATATTAAACGATTTTTAAGAATTGTATCAATGAGACATCGTCTTTACAATTATTATAAGCTTTATAATTACGTAATTAACTCGAAATAATGTGTAATTTCTGCAAAAATGCCAATTGAGGTCTAGAAGATCTAAAAGAATAGAAATCTCATATTTACAATGAGAATACAATGAATTCTGAATGAATAATAAAGGTTATGTTTTACCATATAATGCTACTTACAAAACGCTACGGGTGAAATATATCACAAAATTAAAAGGAATAAGCAAATAAATAAACTATAAAAAATGCAATACAAATTCAAATAAATAATGAAAAAGCGGGAATCAAAAATTGTCAAAAATAACTTTTTATAAAAAGAAAACCTTAGACTATGGCGTTGGAAACACAGCAAAAAAGGTATTTGATATTATTGATTGTGCTGACAAGTCAACATAAAATCGTCTCATAAATCTGGAATCTGTTCATTTACATTGAATAACTGCAAATATGTGAAAAATTTCAACACTTTCATCATCGAAAACACTATTTTTCATCCGTCCGAGAATAGATAGGCGTTTGTTTTTTTTAATTAAAAAAAAGAAGCCGAAAAAGAAAAATTAAAAAAAAAGCATGGCGTAATCAAATGTCAAAATAAAAATGACACTTACCTAAAAAGATCTTTCAATGCCGTTGATTTGTCGATTGTGAATCTAAAAGAAACCACGAAATAAACGCAAATCAATATGATTTACAAGGCGTGGTTTTATTATAGAAAAAATGGACGCCATTCCATGACACAAAGTATACGAAAGACTTAGTTATTGCGTAGTTAGGGAGGGAATTCTTGTACTTGGCAACATTGAATAAAAATAGATTTTTATTTTAATAAAATTTTGATATTTCGGATTACATAAAATGCGTAAAATATTAAATGGTAATTTTATTAAGTCAATATTACCCTGATTTTATTTGTATTTGATAATATTTCCGTTTCTAGGAAATTATTTCTATTTGATCAATAGCCGAGTAACCAAGTAACAGTCACTTTACGGTAAAGCGTAAAAAATAATAAAAATATTAAAAAATGGCTAAAGCTACTACAATAAAAGAAGCTATAAAGAAATGGGAGGAAAAATCAGGTGAACAAGCGGCTACGGCCACTGAAGTCAGTTTAATGTTTCAATGGCCTCCTATTGAAAAAATGGACAATACTCTCGCTACTTTGACCAACTGCGAGTAAGTAATACTAATAAAAAAAGTTTGTAAAATATACATTTAATTTGTATGCTTAGATAACAAACTTTGAACTATAGTCAGAATTTTAATTAGATTCCAGATTTGACAATAGCTACTGTCATTTTGTGAAATAATGATACCACATATAATAGTGTAGTGATGCACACAAAAATCGATAAATAATCAGTATGTGTGTTTTATAATAAATGTTACAGAAAGTGACAGGATAGCGATAGCGATGAAGGCGACAATTTATAAAATAACTTATTACCATAATACATCTATCTGTTTTATTTGTCATATTCCTTCATGATTACATTATTTTATTTATTTCACACACAATTATAAAAGAAAAGTCTCAGATCGTTAATTAATCGTCAAAACTAAATTATCGGCTCAGAAATATTTAATTTACTGATATTCTTAGTTTACGAGGGTAAAATTATAAACGAGAAGAATCGATCCAGAAATATTGCATTTCCATATCGAATAATTTCGCAACGTCACTATTTAATACTTGTCATAACGTTGCCACACTGAAATTGTCAAATCTGGAATCGAATTAAAATTCCGAGTATAGGCAGTTCATGCAAATGTCATTGCAGTAATTATTTGCTTGTTTATCTGTATTTGATATCCGGAAACCTGAAGTACCTACTTTTCGCGCTTTTTTTTAAAACAAAACTTATTTTTTTTTTTATTTTCAATAAATAATTTACAGAAAACTGAGTTTGTCAACGAACATGATTGAAAAAGTAACCGGATTGAATACGTTTAAAAAATTACGTGTATTATCCTTGGGACGGAATTATATTAAATCATTTACTGGCATGGTAAGTTAAAAATAACATAACGATAATTTCAATTGGGTACTTTCCTTAGTAAAAAATAAATTATTTCGACTGTTCAATACAATAAAACAATAAAAAAAATCACACTTCCATTAATTGATATTATGACCAACTTATTTTAGTATTTTTCCAGCAAATTTTTAAAAAATAAGTGTGCTGTTTGACATTTAAAAACGTGATGTCACAATACACATTCTCGTAAAAATTCATAGAAAACTGTCGTTTTTGACTGTTTGAAAAAAGTATTGAATTTGACTAGTTGGCAAGTATCCAATTACTGCACTGCACTACCTACTACAGCTAGAGAAAAATACAGTGACACTCACACTCACAAACAGTATAATAAGTATCTCATCCCGCGGATGTCGTAGGACTCTATAGCGGCAGCAGCGCTCTCTGATAAACCCGAACCTTTTATACTGCGACCTCCAACCCGCCTGCATGCGGAGATTGTGACAAACCCTCTTATGTAGAGGAGACTCATAGTGCAGCAGTAGACTGTCACCAGCTGTTGATAATGAACTTACGCCACAACATAACATAACATCAAGCCTTTTATTACCGAAGGAGTAGCAGAGGTGTACATTATGCCACTGTATAGTGTAACACTTTTCCCTATTTATGTTATGAGTCCCATGTAATATGAGCCTATTGCCGTATCCATATATACTTACGCCACATGAAAAGGATTATTTCGTTAACCATCGTTAACCGTCGTTCCGGGAATCAAGACAGTTACTCATGTCCCTGAGACGTTGGACTTCAGTGTTCCGGTGTTTTCATGGACTATAGTTATCACCCCAAAACTCAATCGAAACTTTAAAAATAAAAAGTAATAATCATTTACGTTATAATAAAATACTAGCGGACCCGACAGACGTTGTTCTGCATACTATGATATTTCGATAAGGGTATTAAGGTAAAGGAAAGACCAATAGCGCCATCTGCCGGGCTGATTTGTGAATCTAAACCATCCAGGGCGCCACTCAAACGCGTACAGAAAAATCATTTATATGGGAGATGTCTAGTGACATACACACGTACAGCAGAAATTATATAGTATATAAAGATAAGCATTACAAATATTTGTGTATTATGTGAAACTTTACTTTATTGAAAATTAAAATTTCTTTCTTCTAGTTTTGACACTTGCGAACTCCGAAATCACGTCTTCATGTATTGTTAATCTGGTTTCAGTCATTGTAGACCACAAGTAATTTTTAATTAATTTTAATTTGCTTACGCTCGTGGTACGATAGTATATAGATACCTAGATAATTTTATTAGTGGCGGTTGTGCTATCTGCCACAGATTTACGAATTTTTATAGGTGGAAAGAACTGTAATTGATGGGCATACTAGGTCATACCCGGGGCGGGCCGCCCCCACCGCCACCCCTCCCCCTAGCTTTTTCTAAGGGTGGAAAATCTTAGAATGTCTTCTCCCGCCTGGTTGAGGCGGGAGGGAGTGTCAGACTCTTACTAACTAAAACCACCGCGTTCCTACTACTGCACGTCGAGCCGGAGCCCCGGTAACCCGTTAAGTTCTCCAGCTACGCCACTGTGGGAAGATTCATAGTCCAGCAGTGGATTGTCCGCTGTTAATGCATAAAGGTCCGCCTCATTGGTCGAGTGGTAGGGTTCGATTCCCGGGTCGAGCAAAGTATTACTGGGTTTTTTAAATATCTCAGTAGTAGCACGGAGTCTGGAATTGTGCCCGGAATATGGCAATAGGCTCACCCCCTATTACATTACATGGGACTCATAACATAAATAGTGAAAAGTGGGTGTTACATTGCACCTCGGCCTACCCTTTCGGGGATAAAGTGCGTGATGTTATATTATGTTATGATGCATAAATATGTTTTGTTTAAAGGAGTCATTGGGTGACAGCCTAGAAGAATTGTGGATATCATACAATTTGATTGAAAAACTAAAAGGAATTCATGTATTGAGGAGTTTGAAAGTGTTATTAATGAGCAATAATTTGGTCAAAGAGTGGAGCGAGTTCAATAAGTTGCAGGTAAATGAATATTTTAGTAGTACACACGGCCATACATCATTTTAAGTGTGGGAGAGCCATGCTTCGTCACGAATGCGCCGGCTCGACCGGAGTGATACCACGGCATCACAGAAAACCGACGTGAAGCAACGCTTGCGTTGTGTTTCATCGTGTGAGTGAGGTTACCAGAGGCCCAATTACCCTCCCCTTTCCCAATCTCCCCAATTCCTGAATCCCAACGATCCTCAATCTCCTAATCCCCAAAAGGCCGGTAACGCACTTGTAACGCCTCTGGTGTCCATGTGCGATGCCGATTGCTTACCATCGGGTGATCCGTCTGCTCGTTTACCGGCCAATGCCATAAAAAAAATCAATCTATACAAAACCAGTTTATCCTGGTGTCGCGTCGCATCATCTTTCCGCACATTTACCGTTCAGTTTATACTGGTTATGTAAAGCTTGATGTGTAGCCGTGTGTACAAAAGCCAGTAGATGAACCTACACAAATCTGTAAAATTGATTCATCGATTGCATCGATGGCCGAGTGGTCGCAAGTGTGACTACAGGGCAGAGGGTCTCGGGTTCGATTCCCGGGTCGGGCAAAGTATTACGGGGTTTTTTAAAAAAAATATCAGTGGTGGCACGGAGTCTGGACATGTGCCCGTTATATGGCAATAGACTCACCCCCTATTACATGGGACTCATAACATTAATAGTGAAAAGTGGGTGTTAATTCTGTGTGCCTACCCTTTCGGGGCTAAAAGGCGTGATGTTATGTTATGTTATGTATGTCAATTATATAAAGTTGAAGACGTACGTAGGTAGAGAAAGACAGAAAAGGATAGGTTGATCTGCTGGCCATCGAAACCATGCAAACTTTGCCTCTTTACAGTAAAATAGCTTTTAGTGTATATATTTTCTTAATATAAATATGAGAAAAAATGTATGCAAACGAGTAGATTAATCAACTGATGGTAAGCGATTAGCCATAGACCGCCGCAACACCAGAGGAGTCACAGGTGCATTGCCGGCCTTTTAAAAAGGATACCACGGCCTCATAGAAAACCGACGTGAAACAACGCTTGCTTTGTGTTTCGTCGTGTGAGTGAGGTTACCGGAGGACCAATTACTTCCGATCCCCCTTCTCCAATCTCCTCAATCCCTGAATCCTCAACAATCCTTGAATTTCTACTCCTCAAAAGGCCGGTAACGCAGTTGTAACGCCTATAGTGTTCCGTGTGTCCATGGGCGACGCCGATTGCTTAACATCAGGTGATCCGTCTGCTCGTTTACCGGCTTCTATCATAAAAATCGCTAACCAGTATTGAGCAAGCGTGGTGGTTAATGCTCAAACTTTCTCCATGTGAGAGAGGCCTTTGGTCAGCAGTGGACACTTATAGACGGTTCATGATGTTCTATAGGAACTACCTCATTTAGAAGATCTACTGTTCGTTGGGAATCCTTTATATGACGGTTGTGAATTGGAAGCATGGCGTTCTGAAGCGGCCCGCAGACTTCCAAATCTGAAGAAATTGGACGGCGAGACGGTACTTAGAGAGGATGAGCCGCCATTAACGGTTGCAGACATGCAGGTAAGCTAGTAGAATATTTGTGACTTCTGAACCCCCTATAGAACGATAGAAATGTCACTTTAGATCCCCTGTAGACTACTCCTTTTTTTTAATGAGACTAGCCCGCCACAACCTCCCAAAACCGCTGAAACTCCTGTGCACCAGGATCTACGGTAGATACAACCATGAAAACACCGGAACATTGAAGTCCGGCGCGTCCCAAGGACATGAGTAACTGTCTTGGTTCCCGCAACGAAGTGAATCAGAAGATATGATTTAAGTGTGGGAGAGCCATGCTTCGGCACGAATGGACCGGCTCGACCGGAGTGATACCACGGCCTCACAGAAAACCGACGTGAAGCAACGCTTGCGTTGTGTTTCGTCGTGTGAGTGCGGTTACCGGAGGCTCAATTACCCTCCCCTTCCCCAATTCCTGAATCCCCAACGATCCTTAAACTCCTAATCCCCAAAAGGGCGGTAACGCATCTGTAACGCCTATGGTGTTCTAGGTGTCCATGGGAGACGCCGATTGCTTACCATCAGGTGATCCGTCTACTCGTTTACCAGCTAATGCCATAAAAAAAATATAAAAGAAAAGAAAAAAAATCGATAGTTTCCACTTCCCTCGGTGAATTACTGCAGGAGACAGAATTAATTAATTAGGCTACTCTTATGTTAAAAACCTCATATGTAGCGCGATAAGAAAAATGGTGGTAACGTAGTGAATCGCGTTCGCGCTAAAATTCAAAATTCGAAACCCCGCCCACGCCTCGCTCGAGGGGGCCCCGCGCTCGCGCCAACAGTCGCAAAGAGTATAATAAGTATAGGGGTTATATAGGAACAGTCGCCGCCGAAACGTTGAGTGACTGATCGTGTTTGAAAACGATCCGTATTCCCGCCAATTTTCTCGGTTTTTGAATACGTTGTGGAAACATCTAGCCCTCATCTGCTACATCTCCATATAAACATGGTCGTCAAATCAGTGGCGTAATGAAAGAAAGGAAACAAAGAAAAACCATTTAACACACCACGACACACAACAAGAATACAGGTATACACAAAAAGCTATTTGTGTATACTATATTCTTTGGGGCCTGTAGCAAATTAATCGGGATAGACTCCTGTTCTCAAAAACAGAAGATCAGATGAAAACCTTTGTAATGAGACCGCTTGAATGAGAGCGCTTCGCTTCAAGCTTCCTTGTGCGTACTGCTAAAGAGTGGAATTGTTTGCCAGAGTCTGTATTTCCTGAAGGGTATAACCTGGGAGTCTTCAAGGCCCGAGTGAATAGGTTGCTTATGGGACGACGTGCTCCATCGTAGACTGCATCATCACTTACCATCAGGTGAGATAGTGGTCAAACGTCGCCCCATCAAATATGTATAAAAAAATATCCCTTTCAGCTGTAGGATTTGTGGCATTTTGTCGACTTGTCACCCTGTATTTATGCCAGTCGTCGACGCATTTTTATTTCTCTGGTGTTGCAAATATAAGGAGACATGGCAACGTCTCTTATACCTATGTATATTTTGTTATTCATGTCCACGCATAGCTGTAATGCCTAATTTTTATTTTAATGTCCGTCTGGTAGTTTTTTTAAAACATTAGACACGTATTTTTTATTTTCGTACAGAAACGAATACTTTCGACGATATATTGATTTGAAATGTCGCGTGACGTCACTTCTATGAGTTCTATGTACATTTTATACGTAGAAATGACGTTTTACCCCCCACTCCTAAACTTTGATTCGTTTTATCTAAGTAAGTATTGTTTTCCAAAATAAAAAAATACGTGTGTAATATTTTTTCATTACCTAACTTACGGACTAATTTTATACTTAATTTTCATACCCTGTCATCATCCCAATTACACTGGTCGACAAGTACAAAGTCACGGAATATGCAAAAAATGATATAATTTCAGGAATTTATCAATAGATTACTCAAAATCTAGACGTGATACACATATACTTTCTCAAATATTGTACTCACTATGCAATTGCATAGTTCTATAAAAAAAATACATTATTTCACTTGTAACTTTAAAAAAAAAATATTTTTGTTGACCAGTGTTATTGGACCGTCTTTTTTATTCTACAAAAACGATAAAAAAAATCCTTTTTTTATCTTTATAACCTCACAAAATATATTCCTTTTCTGTTTCAGCCTGACTGTGGAGATGGCGTTGAAACCTTGGTCAGTGCGGAGACCAACGATTGAAAATGTTGAAAAAATAAAATATAGCGTCCAGTCCAATACTCTTGGCTTTAATTTTAGCTCAAATATTCAAGCTTCTGTGCTACCGTATGGGGTGAATAGGGATCGAGCGAGAGGTGAATAGAGACAAAAGAGGGGTGAATAGATATAAGGAAATTCTTCATAGTATCGATTTACCCCTCTTCTGTCTCTATTCCCCTCTCGATCCCTATTCACCCTATTTTACAGTTACTCTTTCTGCGTGGACAAGTACCCAATTACTCCTTAGTACATCAGCTACCTTTCAATAAAAGTTCCGTCGAATATTTATGTTGAGGTAGACAAAGGTCAAAATTCCACGGCAATGCGGAAGTAATTTCATATTAATGTGCATAAACACGCTTGCGTACGCATAAACACACGCACGCGTACGCACACAGATACAAATATGCGTGTGTGTGGGTATAACCGATAGTAGTCTTACGGTGGCAGTGGACTTTTGACTTTTGACCGTTACCAATGAGGACCTAAATTTTAATGAAAAGATGAACTAGTTATAACAACTTCAACTAGGTGGAGTGGACTTGGTCCAGGCATCCCGATGTCAAAACAGCTGGTCACTTTTCTCGTAATATTTTTCCCACTATAGCGAAGTATATAATAATTATTATTATTTTAATAAAACATTGCCCACACTAAGATTTTCTCCTGTGTCGTGGGTGCGTTTACAAACATACAAGTTCACATACACATCACACCCAGACCCGAAACAACAATTTGTGGATCACTCATTAGCTTTCACTCAGGCTAAAACAGTAAAACACAGAAAATCATAGAAAAAAATAATTTTATTTACATTTAAATTGGTTATAGGACTAATTAATTATTATTACTAAATAAATCTATTATTGTACATCTTCACAGAAGGCATATATTTTTACATTATGTTAAATAATAGCCACTCCCGCGCGGTTTCTATCCTGCTCGGCTTATCCTTATCCACGATGCTATGAAAAATTAAAAACTAAAAAAGTAATGACGTCTGTATCTTTTTGTGTTTACTTTATACATCAAAAGTAGTCCTTATGGCCAGTTATTTTGCAAACGAAATAGAATTTCACGACAATTAACCCGTTGAAAATCATCCCCTAAATTTGTCCATACAAAAATCTCTAGTAGTACATTGGAAATAAGGTCTACAAGGTGTAATTTTGAAGCCGTGTCATTTCTAGGGGACATGTCACAGAAGTCATAAAGGTTCAATGTAAGAGAAAATTTCGGGCCAATAGTTAAAAACACGGCTATAATAAATCGTTTAATTCGACAGTATTTCAGAATAAGCGACAGCAATGTTTCTTATTGGAGTTTTATGGAATTAGGAATAATATCAATTACGTGTTTGAGTTTGTGTGTGTTGAGCCGCGTTATAAAGCTAGTTACAAGACGGCGGCGTGTAGTTCGCACTTACGGATTTCCGTAATTTACAGAAAAATGAAAAAAAATTACCTACATTTTTTTTATTGATTCGGACTCAGAATCGATAGCCGAGTTACCTCCTAGAAAATGACGCGGCTTTAAAACAACACCTTGTATACTATAATGTAGTTAGTGGAGAGCGGTCATCGGTGATCGCTTGGGGATATATGAGTAGTTATTGAAGTTTTGTTTTTTCAGATTCTAACACAAACATAATATACAAATAAAATATTACAATCAGACTTTATTTTATTTTACTAGTCACATTAAAATATGTGTTATAATTGCTGAAGGGCTTAATACGAATTTGTTTTGCGTTTAACCAGATCGAAATGAAACCGCGTTCGGAACTCTGATTAGTCCTTTGGAGCCGGCCAATCAGAGCGCGGAACGCGGTCCTGTGCCTTTAGCCAAACGCCACTTTAGCGCTTGTCTACAGAGTAGAAAACTGAATGTATGGGGATGACACTGACAAGTGTCAAAATTTACGTCAATTCCATATAATTTGGTTTTTTATTCTACATGTAGACAAGCGTTAAATGGCATTTGGCTACAGCTGCTGATTAGTCCATTGGAGCCCGACAATCAGAACGCCGAACGCGGTCTCGCTTCGAATACTATAAACGCAAAATAAACACGTATTTTAACATACTTTGCGAAATACGTCAAATAGGGATGATGACAGGGTATGAAAATTAAAAATGTAATTAGTCCGTCAGTTAGGTAATGAAAAAATATTAGACACGTATTTTTTATTTTGTCGTATAATAAAACAATACTTAGATAAAACGAATCAAAGTTTGGGAGTGGGAGGTAGTGACGTCATTTTAGAGTATAAATCGTGTCAAAAGTGACGTTATGTGATATTTCAAATCAATATATTGTCTAAAGTATTCGTTTCTGTAAGAAAATAAAAAATACGTGTCTAATGATTTAAAATAATCTACCAGACGGACATTAAAATAAAAATTAGTCATCTACCCTATTATGTGTCGGTTACACTAATCAGACATTTTGAAATAAGCCTTGAATAATTTATTTGAACTGCCTCAATTTGGTTTACATACATAAATGGGAATTTTGAGCAAAACACAAATTGAATCGGGTACTTTCCTTAATCAAAAACAAATTATTTCGACTGTTCAATACAATAAAACATTAAAAAATAATCAGTTGGCTACCTCGTAACGTGTCGCTAAAATTTTGGAAACATTGGCCCATAATTTAGTGACATTCCAGTACTCCGGCATAGTTGTATATTGAAAAAAATCTCAATAATACTTTTACCGACACAATACAATGTTTTGAGGCAGTTAAATGAAATTCATATTATACATATCATGTAAGAGACCGGGCAGCAGCGCTCTCTGATAAACCTGAACCTTGTATACTGCGACCTCCAACCCGCCTGCCTGCGGAGATTATGACAAACCCTCTTATGTAGAGGAGACTCAGTCCAGCAGTGGAATGTCAGGCTTGATCTGTGTATACTCATATTTTATTATGTATATGTATATTTACTACATGTATATTCTTCTGAGATGCTGGGCCGTGGTGATTGCATTGCATTGTGGACAGATTTTCTTAGCTCGAAGAGATTGTAGCCAGCATACCTGTAAATAAACATATATAATTATAATATAACTTAGTACCATTTTTATCCCCGAAGGGATAGGCAGAGCACATTACGGCAATGTCACTGTACAATGTAACACTAATTTTTCACTATTTTTGTTATGAGTATAAAAATCTCAGTAGTAGCATGAAGTCTGGAAATGTGCCCGGTATATGGCAATATGCTCACTCCCTATTACATGGAACTCATAACATAAATTGTGAAAAGTGGGTGTTACTTCTGTGTGCACCTCTGCCTACCTCTTCGGGGATAAAAGGCGTGATGTGACATGTTATGAGTCCCATGTAATAGGGGGTGAGCCTATTGCCATATACCGGGCACAATTCCACACTCCGTGCTACTACTGAGATTTTTTTTAAAAACCCAGTATTATTTTGCCTGACACGGAATCGAACCCGAGACCCCTTGCCCGGCAGTCGCACTTGCGATCACTCGGCCAACGAGGCAGTCAGATAATATAATAATATAAGATACTTACTTCACAATAAACATGCCAGCACTGGATAGACACTGTCGGCGACGTGTACTGCTCCAAGCATATCAGACATTTCATCTGAAACATAAAAACACAAATCCATTATTTTTCTATTTTTAGCTAGCATACCCGACCTGGCGGGATACCAGGGCGCCGACTCTTTGCAGGAGTATTGTACGGTGCAACCGCACATCGTAAAGCATCGTCAGCATTTACGCCTCACATTCATTTCATTTTATAATAATAGTTGGTTCGCGTCGAGCCATCAAGTCGGCCGTTCTCATTACGGCCAGCAAAGGCCACATGTTACTTAGTTTATACACATCAGTTCATTACCCCATTTACCTTTAATTTTGGAACAAACTCAAACTCTTTATTTGCATGTTAAGGTAATACATACAGGTCTTATGAAATAACAGGCACAGCTTAACGGCCTTTTTCAGGCGTTGCAAATTTTAGGGGTAATATATTATATTATAATTATATTAGTTTAGATACATTTAACATCCTTTATTCTATTTTACCCAACATCATCTAAAGTAGTATGTGATCAAGCAAGAGATCATACAAGTATAAACGGGGTGGTGTTTAGTCAGTAAGAGTCTGACACTCCCTCCTCACCCAGGCGGGAGAAGTCAATGGAGGATTTTATCCCTAAAAATAGGGTACCTTTACTCTTCCCGCGGGTGTCATATACCCGACTCTAGCAACAGGCGGACGACTAATTAACCCAAATATCTGAATCCTCAACAATCCTCAAATATTTAATCTTTAAAAGGCCGGTATCACATTTGTAAAGCTCTAGTGTTTCAGGTGTCCATGGGCGACGCCGATTGCTTACCATCAGGTGATCCGTCTGCATTTGACTCGGGACATACATTTGAGAGTTTAAAAACCTTTCCCTTGATAAAGACTAATTCAAAAGCCTAAATTCTGCCAGAAGTCTATATTCTACGCGGACGAAGTCGCGGGTAACAGCTAGTAATAGTATAAGATAAGATAAAGATCGTTTTATTTGCCAAAACATGTGTAGGTTATAATAATACATGCAAAATGAATGTTTACTATAGATGTACAGTATTGTTTGTATCAACATGTTTAACCATGACTGCTGTACAAATATTAATTAATTTTGCAATTAAGATTGATTACGATTAATTAAGATTGATAGATATTGAGTAAATACTGAGTATTTATCACATTTTTGTACAAATAATTGAGTAAAAACGGATAAATATTCGGTATTTATACATACAGTATTGAATACTTTATACATTTGAGTGAAAAATTACGAGTAGCCCAAGTTGTCACCACGCTCGATAGATGGCGTTGTACGATTTCATAGTATTCCTGAATCGCGCTATGGTTTCGTTACACGCATTTAGTTGGGGTCCGAATACGACTTAGTACATCGGAGTCGTGCAAACGACATCCTATGGGATAATAACATAACTGAATTTTTTCTATAAAAACTCGCGACTGAGAAGTTGCTGAGTTTTATTAAGACTAACTTCTGCCCGCGGCTTCGCTCGCGTTCCCGGGAAATAAAATTACAAAAGATAGAATAAAAAGTTAGGGGTGTAGTTAGTATAATAATATCGAGGCCGGATACCAAACACCGAGCGACACACGACTCCGATACTTCGTGTAAAAATTGTCATTTTTGCTATTGATTGTTTATTTAATGCCTGTTCTAATTTATATTGTGACTAATTTTTGACATTTTATTAATTATTTATGTTAAAATTTTAAATGTGATGAATATTTTTATACTTATTAAATAGCGTATGCCTAATGGGCAGATTTTTGCGCTACTATAATAATAGTTTTATGACCCTTTTGTATCACCAAAAAGCACACGAATAAATACTTTGACTTTGAAAATAAGCAGTAAAATTAAATATTATGTATATGTATAGTATTTGCAACCTGAATTATTTGTATTGTATATTTCACTATGGGCTAAGATGCCTGAGACAAATAAATAAATAAAATAAGTCCCTTCTGTGACTCGAAAACTAGTAGAGCTTTTCTCAGTATATTTATGTAGGTAAACCGTCATTTTTAGTTAATTCAGTATGATGTCTCCCGATACCTAGTTATTATAAAAACTCAACACAGTAACGACCGGTTCTTCAATCATCAGTATAATTTACATAGAATAAAATTGTCAGTTAAAAGTTTTTACAATGGAAGAAATATCAAGTATTTTTAGGGAACAGAGAATATAGGTAGTTCCCTAAGATCGAAAAAGGCGGATCCTCCGACCAGGCGCTTACTCTTGAAACTAATGTCAATGCAATATCAATCCAATAAAATCTCAATAATAATTCAATGTCAACACTATACAACCACAATCGTAGCTGTTACAATAGCATTCAGAGTACGGAATATAAAGACAAACTCAATACCATTTAGTTCATTCAATATCCACGCAATACGGATGCAATGGGCGCTAGTGTTGCAACTCAAGAGTACGATACAATATCAATGTCGATCGATCGGAATTGGATTCAAGAGTAAGCCCCCTGGCGAGGTGATTGTTCATTAGGATTTTCTATCCGTGTTAATTCGCATGTAAACTTTACATGTGCGATGTAGTATTTTAATGACGTCATCCGTTAACATGTGACGTGTAATTGTGTCGCTACATATTCAGTTATTCCTCAGTTAAAATTTATAAGAGCATTGAAAAATTGGCCCTTAAAGTAAAATATTTTAATAATTATTCATTGCCGCCTATCTGTTTGTTCGACAAAACATGATTACACAATCACTACATAGTATAAAACAAAGTAGCCATCCGCCGTCTGTCTGTCCCTATGTATGCTTAGATTTTTAAAACTACGCAACGGATTTTGATGCGGTTTTTTTAATAGACAGAGTGATTCTTAACGCATTCAGTGCCCATGACGCGTCTGTGCGTTTTGTGACACGACGCTATGTGCCCGGGACTCAAATATGCGTTCTATTCATTTGACCCTTTTTTTACCTGCTGCCCGTCGACGCGTCCGAGGGTCTATTGTTTCGAAACCCATATTTACACATATGTACTTCCTTATCTGATTTCTTTGATAAAGGTCATTACACACTACATACGAATTATAAAAAAACTTATTCTACTACTACCAATGCAATAATCAACAAATTTTGTTTAGCCGTTTCGAAATATAAATATAGAACAATTTAGAAAAAATATAATTTATCTTTTTTATCCACGTAAGACTACGATCACCGTGGGTGGTATTTTTTTTTCAATGTTATCTCGATTATCTCATCTTTTTCCAAGAAACCTAAACTTTAATATGACTCGTACCTACATACGCACAATAGAATCACATTAGTTTGCTGATAACGGCAATACAATGCACGGCGGTGCCTTTGAAGATTTTAAATACCAAGAGAGCTAAAACCAAAATCTACCTAGATACCTAATTGTTTTTCCAAGAAACCTAAACTTATTAATATACCTTTTCCCTAAGTATAACAAAAGCTTTTCTAAAAACGTCATTAAAATCGGTTCAATCAATCGCGAGACAATCGCGTACAAACAAAACTAAGAAACTAAATTTTTTGAAGTCTGAAAGATTGGATAAATTTTTCAATTTCTCTACATAAATAATCTTTTGGAATCATAAATTCCATTGCAGTGTGTCATCACCCTAACTTTTATCTACAGATACATAATATTCTATCGTATTTCTGTAAGTATATAACAAACGCACAGACGCGTCGCGGGCACCCGCCGAGAGTCGAACGGACGCATATACGAGTTTCGGGCACACGGTGAGAGCCGTAAGAACGCGTATATGAGTTTCCGGCACACGAAAAGGGCAAACATTGAACGCAATAGTGCGTGCGGGGCACTGTAGAATGTCTTATAATTCGGGCACTGGAGAAAATCCACTGGGCAGTGAATGCGTTAAGGAAGGTTTATATGTATTATACATGCATATTGCAATGTTGCGGGTCGCTAATGGCACATAAATAATCAGTTCTACAACCCTCATACGAGATTGTTCATTGTTCTAACAAGAAATCTCCATAGATCCATTATTAAACTGTCAAACACCAAGCGGTCACCGGTGACCGCGACCTATTGTTCTTTAATTGTGTCTATAAAACCGGTACTCGACGAGTTAAGTATGGGAGAGCCATGCTTCGGCACGAATGGGCCGGCTCGACCGGAGTGATACCACGGCCGAGCAGAAATCCGACGTGAAGCAACGCTTGCGTTGTGTTTCGTCGTGTGAGTTAGGTTACCGGAGGCCAAATTACCCTCCCCTTCCCCAATGATCCTCAAACTCCTAATCTCCCAATTAAAAAACCGGTGACGCACTTGTAACGCCTCTGGTGTTTCAGGTGTCCATGGGCGACGCTGATTGCTTACCATCAGGTAATCCGTCTGCTAGTACACCGGCTTATGCCATAAAAAAAGATCCAAAGTTGCGTGTGTGTATAATTTAATTTTACTGAAAAATTCCGTACAGCCCGAGTTGTCACCACGCTCGATAGATGGCGTTGTACAATTATCTAGTTTTCCTGAATCGCGCTATGGTTTCGTTACAAGCGTTTGGTTAGGGCGCGATCGGCATTGAACATTAGATAAAAAATAATTGGGTCGTTAATATAACGGCATCCATTCCTTTAATATATGATAACATAACTGTATTTTTTACAATAAAACTCGCGACTGTAAGGTTGCTGAGTTTTATAAATACAGCTAACTTCTGCCGCGCGGTTTCGCCCGCTTTGCTCGGCTCCTACTGGTCGTGACTAAGATCACTCAGATCTGAGGCCTTAGTACAAGTTTGATTTACTTTTAAAGTATTCGAAACGAGTATGCGTTCAGCACTCTGATTGGCCGGCACCAATAAAGCAACCAATCACAGCACCGAACGCGTACTCGTTACGATTACTTTAAACGTAAAACAAACTCGTACTAAGGCCTCAGTTCGCCGCTCCTAAACGAACTAGTTCGCTTTTTTAGTTCGTCAGCTCCCGACTCCCAGTTGGATTTGGAATTGGAATGAATCGCATAGGAACTAGGAAGGCACTGGCAGCCAAATCGCTCCCTAGTTTTGATGCAAGTTTATGCTTATTAATTTAATACCTACCACTTACAAGTAGATAATAGTTTTTAAGTGAGATCATATGTTATCGCATTTTTTAGTTCGGTCTTCACCATAGACTATACATATAAACGACTTCACAATCCTTGTAATTGTACTTTGAAATACGAACTAAGGAACTAAGGAGTTGGGAATGACGTGAACTAGTTCGCATATTTTGAATGTGGGAGCGCTCTTTTGAACTAGTTCGTTCGCGAACTACATAAGCCCAGACTGATGTTTTATAGCCTTCCTCGATAAATACACTCCTAACACAAAGAGAATAGGGTAGATGCCTAATTTTTATTTTAATGTCCGTCTGGTCATTTTAATGTCAGTCAGCCTCATCTGTTTATTGAGCTGATTGTAAACCGACACATGCGTACTGCCTTCAGAACGGGTCCGCTCAAACTGTTGTGGTTCTTTCCTCAAAAGGCCACTACAGAAAGAACTTGCACGGTTCATAATCTATTATACATATTGTCTGGACTTTAAAAGAGACAGACCTCTGAGTTTGTTTCGGCATTTCTTCTCAGAGTTTAAAATAAAATTGACGTGTAAAAGTGCTACCTTGTAGCCTATTTGCAGAAATAAATTCACTTATTTCACTTGGTAGATTATTTTAAATCATTAGACACGTATTTTTTATTTTCTTACAGAAACGAATACTTTCGACGATATATTGATTTGAAATGTCGCGTGACGTCACTTCTATGTACATTTTATACGTAGAAATGACGTTTTAGCCTAGACAGCAACTCCTGTGCACCAGGATCTACAGTAGATACAACCAAGAAAACACCGGAACATTGAAGTCCGGCGCGTCCCAGGGACATGAATAACTGTCTTGGTCCGTAATAGGTATGGCAAAAGCGCCTAAACGCACGGAAATTTGTTCTCGATTCCACAAGGACCGTATAATAAGCTACACCTGACGAAACAATTAAATTAAATTAGGAATAGCGGCTATGCGCTCTCGCGGCTACCTGTCCACTGTTTTCGGGCACCACGTATTTTTTTATAAAGGGGGGAAAATCATCGAATGACTTCTCCCGCCCGACTGAGGCGGGAGGGAGTGTCAGACTCTTACTGACTAAAAACCACCCCGTTCCTACTCCTGCACTTCGAGCCAGAGCTTTGGTAACCCGTTAGGTTCTCCGCGGCGCCATACCGGCTCCGCGCGTAACCTTACTAATATTATAAATCTGAAAGTGAGTTTGTTTGTTCCGCTTTCAGGCCGTAACTACTAAACCGATTGATTTGAAATTTTGCAGACGTAAAGTTAGAAGTCTTGATTAAATAATAGGGTACTTTTTAACCCGGAAAAATTTGATATTCCCGAGGGAAAGCAAAAGTATTGGTATAGATGGCGCTGTGTGTATTGGTATATGTCACATTGGCTACTTTTATCCTTTTGTGACGCGAGCGAAGCCGCGGGTAATAAAGCTAGTAAGATATATAAGTACTAGCTTCCGCACACGGCTTCGCTCACATTACCGTGGGATATAAAATACCCTATGTGTTATCCCAAACCATAACCTTTTGAACGCCAGAGCAAAAACACATGAACCTGCCCTCAACGCCAAGCCACAAATTCCGCGCAAATTTCTACGGAAGAAATAGGGATTCCAATTGGGAATCAAATTGTTGATTTCGTGTTTCCGGTTCCGCTTTTTCTGTCATGTATTTGTGTCGTTGGCGTCCAGGGACAGTTTTCACTTGTCACTTATATGTGACATCGGCGCTCAAAAGGATAATCTACCCTTGTTCCAAATTCCACGCCAATCCCTTTTGACGTGATTGAGTCACAAACATACACACAAACATTCGCATTTATAATGTTAGTTAGATAACAATAAAAATTATAATTACCTCTCCACCGCCGTTCGCTTTTCGTTCCAAGTCTTTTATTCTCGCTTTCAACGCCTGAATTCTAGTCTGAAAATAGAAAAAAGGATTGTAATGTATTATCATCATCATCACATAACCCGAAGGGGTAAACAGAGGTACACATTACGGCACTTAATGCAACTGTACAATGTAACACCCACTTTATCGAGGAAGGTTATAGGCTATAAAACATCTCGCTGCGGTGAAAAAGAGCCGACCAGAGCGAGTGCAATTGTACGGAAGTAGCTAATTATACAATGTAACACCCACTTTTCACTACTACACACTATTGCCATATACCGGGCAATGTTCCAGACTCCGTGCTTACTACTGAGATTTTTTGAAAAAACCCAGTAATACTTTGCTCGACCCGAGAATCGAACCCGAGACTCCTGGCCTGGTAGTCACACTTGCGACCACTCGGCCAATGAGGCAATCATCATCATCATCATCAACAGCCTATAAATGCCACTGCTAACCAAAGGCCTCTTCTCACACGGAGAAGGTTTGAGCATTAATCACCACGCTTGCTCAATGCGGGTTGGCGGTTTTAAACTTATCACGATGTTTTCCTTCACCGTTTGTCAGTGGTGTCTGAATAATCTTAGAGAGTACATATAACTCGGAAAAAGCAGACGGCGGAGGGGAAAAATCAAGAAATTCGTGTGACGTAAATTATAAATGATTGCTATCGGGTGTCCTTGAGCAGCACTGATTGCTTACCATCAGGTGACCGGTCTGCATCTTTGCCGCTTTATACCATACAAAAATAATAGGACCCTTTTTTTGAAGGAGGAAAATCATCGAATGACTGCTCCCCCCTGGGTGAGGCGGAAGGGAGTGTCAGACTCTTACTGACTAAAAACCACCCCGTTCCTTCTCCTGCACGTCGAGCCGGAGCCCCGGTTACCCGTTAGGTTCTCCGCGACTCCGAATCGGCATCGGCCCTATTGGGCCCCATCTGTAGTGGTCTGATGGCTCTTTGAGGCGCGCGCGGAACGCTCGGCGCCGTACGCTCGGGTCTGTTTCTGGTCGGACGGGGAGCCACCCATGCTCGCCGTCCGCAGGCCCGCGCTTACGGTGGCCAGAGATAGTAAATAATAAAGTAATTGACTGCGGGGTTGGCGCGATGGTTGGGCAACTGGCTGCCGTGCAACGTGTCGCGGGTTCGATTCCCGCACGGAACAACTCTTTGTGTGATCCCCAGGTTGTTGTTTCGTATGTATGTGAACTTGTATGTTTGTAAACGCACACACGACACAGGAGAAAATCCTACTGTGGGGCAAAGCGTTTTTTTAAAGATAAAAAAAAGTAGGACACTTACTTCAGCGCTTGCCTCAACTAGTCCATTACATTTGCTACTAGGTGCCGCCACTGGTCGGTCGCTCGCCGAACTCTCTGCCGCTTCCGTTTGCTCGTCCGTCTGTTCATCTATAGCTACATCTGTTGACAGATCTGCCTGAAAATTGATATAATAAACTTATTATTCATTTTTATTATCCGCCTCCTCCTCCTTTATAACGCCTCCGGTGTTCCAGGTGTCCATGGGCGACACCGATTGCTTACCATCAGGTGATCCGTCTGCTCGTTTACCGGCTTATACCATAAAAAAAAGTGTTTGAAGAGGAACTCGACTAGTTTCAAGCCATGATCGAGGCTCATATTTTCGAGTACCTCGATAAACAAATACGTGAGCCCTTTGAGTACCGTCACTATAGACACAATTAAAGAACAATAGGTTGCGGTCACCGGTGTCCTCGCGGTGTTTGACAGTTACGACAAAAACATAAAAATGAACAATATACGAATTGTAGAATGTAGATACATACATCGGGAGCTATCCTCGACGGCGAGTATTGCGGGGGACCGTATAATTCCGTATCTTCATCGCCATCTACTACCTGAAACATTATACAATACACAGATATTAACAATCTATATTAATGATATATGTAAGTGTTTGTTTCAACGCGTGTTACGTATCTGTGCCAACACATGTACGGTCAAAGATCAAAAGTCCACTGCCACCGTAAGAAAGAAAGAAAGATGCATTTATTTGGCCATTGGCACACGAAAACAAGGATCATTACAATAGAAATAAAAAATACAGTCAAAATAAAAACAAAACATTAATAATAGATTTTATAAAAGAGAAAAGAAATGAACAAAAATCATTAAAGCATAACAAAATATAATTAGATTAATAACCGAAACTAAAAAAACTAAAAACTAAAAAAATAGATATAAAAATAATAATAAAGTGCGCGTGCACATGCCAAAAGGGCCTCCACCTCAGCATATAGTTGAGCGTTCTTGCCCAACGCTGGTTTTCAGGTGTCACCCTGCAGTGACTAAGACTACTATCGATTGCGCTGCAGCGCTTATACCCACACACACACACGCATATTTGTATCCGTGTGCGTACGCGTGCATGTGTTTATGCGTACGCACGCGTGTTTATGCACATTAATATGAAATTACTTACGCATTTACTTTTTGTGTTTGATAGTCCATTTATAGATGAAGGCTATAAAACATCACGCTAAGACCAATAGTAACCGAGCAGAACATTACTATCAATAGGAGCCGAGTAGAGCAAGTAAACTCGTTGCTTAAAAAAAGACTGCGTCGTTGTCCGAGTTATCGCGATTGCTACTGCCGGGTAAGGGGTCTCGGGTTCGATTCCCGGGTCGGGCAAAGTATTACTGGGTTTTAAAAAAAATCTCAGTAGTAGCACGGAGTCTAGAACTGTGCCCGGTATATGGCAATAGGCTCACCCCCTATTACATGGGACTCATAACATAAATAGTCAAAAATGGGTGTTACATTGTACCGTGGTATAATGTGCACCTCTGCCTACCCCTTCGAGGATAAAAGGCATGATATTGTGTTATGTTAGAACAAGTAAAACCGCACGGGAAACCTTCCTCTTGAATCACTCTATTTATTAAACATTTAACAACTACATTGGACTGCCTCGTTGGACGAGTGGTCGCAAGTGCGACTGCCGGGCAAGGTTCTCGGGTTCGATGCCCAGGTCTGGCAAAGTACCTATTACTGGGTTTTTCAGTAGTAGCACGGAGTCTGGAAGTATGCCCGGTATATGGCAATAGTCTCACCCGCTATTACATGGGATGCATAACATAAATAGTGAAACCTGGGTGTTACATTGTACAGTGGCATTAAGTGCCGTAATGTGCACCTCTGCCTACCTCTTCAAGGCGTGATGTTATGTTACGTAACTTATTTACATTGTAATGAAGTATGCTCACAACACCTCTGCCTACCTCTTCGGGGATAAAAGGCGTGATGTTATGTTATGTGACTTATTCACATTGTAATGAAGTATGCTCACCAAAGCTTGGTCGTTAGAAGCTCTCCGGACACAAGTAGCGTCTCTTGCCTCAGAGTCCTGAAGCGCTGTGGCCCTCACTCTCCATTCCCCACACCACTGGTACTCCGCCCCGAAGCCACCGCCCGATGGTTCGTCATTCTGTAATGGTGTACATATTTTTGTGTTAAATTAATAGTTTTCAACTGGACAAATACGAAACAAAGGATAATGGGCAGAATATACCTACCTACCAATAACGACCAGAATTATGTAGTTAGGAAGCTCTTTTCTTTTTTAAGGGGGGAAAATCATCGAATGACTTCTCCCAGTGAGGCGGGAGGGAATGTCCGACTTTTACTGACTAAAAACCACCCCGTTCCTACTCCTGCACTTGGAGCCGGAGCCCCGGCAACCCGTTAAGTCCTCCGCGTCTCCGTATCGGCATCAGCCCTATTGGATCCCATCTGTGGTGGTCTGATGGCTCTTTGAGGCGCGCATGCAACGGGACGCGCCGTACGCTCGGGTCTGGTTCTGGTCGGGCAGCGAGCTACGGTGGTCGGAGATCGTCTCGCTATCCCCGACGCCCGGAGTGTCCTTCGCTGCCTCACGCGTCCCGTCTCCTCCTTAGCTAGCATGACTGCTTCGCAAAAGGAGGAGACGGCATCCCAGTCCCACTCGCTCCGCATCATGACCCGTACTAGGGCCGGACGCGAGATCACATCCCTGAGGGCACGGCGGTTACCGCTGCAATGGCAGCGAGCCTATATTATGGGAGCACACAGGAGAAAATCAAAATGTAGCGCAAGGTTTTAAATGTGGGAGAGCCATGCTTCGGCACGAATGGGCCAGCTCGACCGGAGTGATACCACGGCCGAGTAGAAAACCGACGTGAAGCAACGCTTGCGTTGTGTTTCGTCGTGTGAGTGAGGTTACCGGAGGCCCAATTACCCTCCCCTTCCCCAATCTCCCCAATTCCTGAATCCTGAACGAACCGCAAACTCGTAATCCCCAAAAGGCCGGTAGCGCACTTGTAAAGCCTCTGGTGTTTCACGTGTCCATGGGCGACGCCGATTGCTTACCATTATCCGTTTGCTCGTTTACCGGCTTATGCCATAAAAAAAACGTAGAAATATTCACACATACCTCAACATCAATGCTGCCCTCTTCAGAGCTGGTATCCGGTACATCTTCATCTAACTCCGCTCCCGTCCGCTTCAGACATCGGAGTGCATGCCTCTGTAGCCTGGACACCGGTAGCGTGGTGTTACATACTGGGCATTCTCCGTGTTGAGGGGGCGGGGTACTTCTGCGGCGGGCTCGCAGACGCCGGAGACGGTTGGAGTGTACCCGCTGGAAGATTGAGGAAAAATATTCTAGTACATTTATAACTTATTTTAAACTAGCGACCCGCCCCGACTTCGCACGGGTGCAATACTACCCCTTTGAGGATAAAAGGCGTGATGTTATGTTATGTTATGAATTTACTCTTTCAAAATTCATATTGGAAAAAAGGTGAGAAATCGGTTTAGTAGTTACGGCGTTAAAGTGGAACAAACAAACAAACAAACTCACTTTCCGATTTATAATATTAGTAAGGATTGGGTACTTGCCAATTAGTACTTGAAGTGTCAAAAACAACAGTTTTCTATGAATTTTTAAAGATATAGTACATATATTTATTTATTTATTCATTCATTAAATGGTGAATGAATAGCTACATTACACAGATTTAGCAGAAAAATAGTAGCATTGAGCCACTTACAGATTCACATGTGTATTATGACATCACTTTTTTAGTGTCAAACAGCATACTTGTTTTACAAAACTAAATAACTAAACTAAATGTTTTTTGTATTTAACAGGCGAAATAATTGATTTTTGATTAAGGAAAGTTCCCAATTGTTTGGAGGGCCCTCAAGGTTCCTAAACATATTTTATATGGGGCCCCACCAAGGCTTCATACTAAGGCCACTGAGATTTTTATACCAATTATTATTCAAAATCAAACTGATCATACCAATTAAGTCAAGAATCTTCATCATTACTCTTAGAAATACTTTTTATCAATCGTTTTTACCCCTAAACTCCTACACATAGATAAACACTCATCTTCACAATAGCAACACATGTATTTTTTTAATGGGACAAGTGTGCCACATCTCTAGTAGCCAGGATGAACAGTAGATACAAAAATAAATTTAAAGTCCATACAAAATATAGCTACAATGTGCGAGAGCCATGCAAGTTGAGTCTGGATCCACAACAGTTTGAGCGGACCTGTTATGATGGCCGCACACATGTGTTAGTTTCCAATTAGCTTAAGTAACAGATGTTGCTGAATGATCGGACTAACAATAACAACCAAAAGAACATTTGGGTAGTCAGCACAAATGTTCAAGCTGACAGAATAGAATTAATTAAATAACATGTAGTGCCAGAACTATACTTAAGTGTGACTTAAAATTAAGTACTGTAAAATAAGGATCGAGAGGTGAATAGAGACATAAGAGGGGTGATTAGATATTGGGAAATTCTTCATAGTATTGATTCACCCTTCTTCTGTCTGTCTCGATCCCTATTCACCCCATTTTAATGTTAGTCTTTTAGTATCCAAGTATTAGGCTGGTAAAAGCTATTACATTATTTGTTTTACATATAAAACACAGAAATACATTATAAACTCATTTTGCTTTCAATACAAGTTGCATGGGTTAATATTGGCTTTATGCATAAAAGAAGTCTTTATGTAATAATTTTTTACGTATTATCTCTAGGTATAGTGTACATTATTTGTTTACTTAGTGCATTGAACTCGAATTGAAAAAACTTTAGATAAAGTAGAGATAAAGAAAATATGTTAAATTAGTTATGTAAGATACTATTTATCTACATTATTTTAATCAGGCACACAAACTTATACCATGTTCATTAGTTATCGAAAATAACAATAAAAATATTTATTGACAAAACAGATAAAAAAATCGAAAGGGCGGGAAATATTTTTTTTTTAAGAAAAAACTTACTTGGTAAACATCGCTACCCAAACAGCCTGAGACGTCCACTTCATCTTCTACAACATCTTGGCTGGTGCTTGATCCAGGCACAGCTAGATTAGCACTAGAATTCACACTAAGCTTCCTTAGACCCACTTCCTGACAATTTCTGCAATCTCTCCACCTCCAAACTTAAATGAGAATCCAACTCTCCTTGTCTGATAGTGCAACTACAGACCGGACAACTCGGCAATTCCGTAACTTTCTTACGATTTCTAACACAATTCAAAATAATACTATCATCGTACTGATTAAAACTAGTATTAGGCGTATTATTTAACGAATTAGAACTCCCTTCCATATTATTATACATCAAAATCGGTAACATTTCAACCGATTAAAATTTTTGTTGTGGAACTACACTGTTTATAAATCTGTTTACATCACCGTAAATTCACAATTTTATTGTGTTTTGACTAACTAGACGTGTTAATGGAAGTTCTATTGATCGTAATTTACTTATTTTGTACACATTTTGTATGTAGTTCACGTAATAAAACAAATAATTCGTAGCAAAACAATAATAATAAGATCGTTTACACAACTTTTTTTTTAAATTGCTTTGATTGGATTTTGACTATTTGAGTGACATTTGTTAATCGCTAGTGTTGAGTGTCGATGATATTACTAAAAATTTTAGTCGATTTTCGCTTGAGTTGGATTTATTTTCGGATTGATTAATTTACAAATAAATGATGCAAATTATTAAATGTTGCCTAAAATATAATATCTAAGTACCTTGATAAGATTTAACTTTAATTTAACTAATTGAAAACGATTATTGTAGTCAAATTAAATAATGACTTGATTCGACCACCGAACACAAATATAGTAGAACGTTTAGTATTTCAGTTTATTATATTAAAAAGGTACTACATTATTATCATCATCATCAATAGCCAGAAGATGTTCACTGCTGGACAAACGCCTGCCCCATATTCCTCATATTATTATACTTTACTATATTATATTAAGTAGCATTTATAAAACAATTAGCTTTCACCTGGTGCTTCTTTATATTCCTTATTATAGTTTAACAACCGTCAAAAAAGGCGCTAGCGTCGTTTAACTTATAACATTGGATATTTCCAGTTTCTGTTATACCAGGGAATGAAGTTTTTGTTATACCAGACCAGAGATGCCGAGAAATAAAACAATGTACACAGTAATGGCGTATAATCTCAATTTACGCAGAGAACAAAAATAATCATTGTTATTACAATATTTGTGAAAGGATACAAAATAATAATTAAAATTCATTTTAATTAAAAGCTAGTAGAGAATGGAAGCAGTTATGTATTACATTGTTGAGAAGATAAATAAATTAATAAATTAGCCTATAATAATTTATTAAGCGGAATTACAATCGATTATTACAATAAAAATATATAAGAATATCACTTCCACTTTGCAATCATCGTGTAAAAACTCGTATTGCCTGCAAACTCCCATCAATCTGTAATTCTTCTGAATTTTCATGATTTTCAGTGTTCTTCTCAATTTTCGTTTCAAAAAATGTCTTAGTTTTACTCTTTCTGTTCGCCGGCTGTTTTAAATGTACAGTTTTGACGTGAAGTTTTAACGAATTTGATTGGCTGAATGTCCGAGAGCAATATTGACAGGTGTAGGGTTTCGCGCCAGTGTGTACCTGTCAAAAAATGGTTTTAGTCGATTATTAGGTTAGGTTAGATTAGGTGAAATGGATTGGTACCTTACTAACAAACTGCACTAGTTTGACTTGTTATTTTAGCGCCAAAATTAAATGGCGATTAGGCGAATTTTGTATTTTTTTTTTCTGGTACTATTGATCGCCTTCTGCGATTTTCCTTTAGAAAATACAATAACATTATTTTGTGCTTAAATATTTGTATGTTGTATTGAAAAACATTGCCTTAATAAGTATTTTTTAAGAATCATCATCTTTTTCATTCCTTTATTTTAGCACTAAATTTTACTAGGTATTGTGTCAATGTCAATCAAAAACCTACCCTATAGTGTCGATTTAAAGCCGGTTTCTGACTGAACCGCTTCCCACAAACGGCGCATACATATGGTTTCTCGCCGGTATGTGTCCGTGTGTGTATGCGGAGTTGGTTACTATCTACGAAATGCTTTGAGCATGACGCGCAGGAGTACGGTTTCTCGCCAGTGTGCGTCCGCTGGTGATATTTGAGCGTTGCGTTTGACTGTGAAAAATGCAATAATTAGTTTCTATAGACATTAGCTTTGTTTATTGGGACCAAGGATTATTGAAGCACCGAATTGCCGGGCAAGGGGTCTCGCCTTGGGGACACTTGCGACCACTCGGCCAACGAGGCAGTCGTTTACTTAAGTCTGGTAACATGATATACCCAAAAGATATACACAAAAGCCACTGACAATTCGGTGCTTCAATAAGGCTTCATCAAAGGGTTCGATTCCCGGGTCGGGCAAAGTATTACTGGGTGTTTTGAGAGATTCTCAGTAGAAGCACGGAGTCTGGAATTGTGCCCAGTAGATGGCAAAAAGCTCACCCCCTATTACACGGGACTCATAACATAAATGGTGAAAAGTGGGTGTTACATTGTACAGTGGCATAATGTGCACCTCTGCCTATCCCTTCAAGAATAAAAGGCGTGATGTCATGTATGTTATTAAGTAAACGACAGATGTCCTTCGTGTCAATGTGTGTATGTATTCTACGTGTAAGTGTACAGTAGCCAGGTGCCACAGTTGTTGTTTCAAGAGACTGTGTCCGCCTTTCCTTCAACGTCCTTGATTGGGAGTGTTAAAATGTATGGGTTACATTTCGGGGTTAGCAAACGAAATAGACATTAATTATCATTTGGGATGGCTAATTGTGACACCATAACTTATTTCAACCATTATACTTATTTATTTTTCTTAAATTACCTAAGAGAAATACTTAAACAAATTACTTTTTAATTCTTGGAGGACTTACATCTTATATAAATGATTAAAAATAACAATAGGCGTAGGTATCAATGAGCCAATGACAAGTCCTAACGTTTAGGATTTTGAATAAATTAATTAATATGGTGTGAACAAGTATTACACAAGATTAAAAAAAAATATAAGAAAAATTAATAAATTCTGACTAAGTCACCACATTTTAAAGACCTTTTGTAATAATATGTCCTGACTGACTGACTGATTCATCATCGGAGAGCGCAATCTATCAAAGCTACAAACATTTAATTCCGTCTGTATATTCACTTTGTTAAATAAGAAAGGAAAAGGTGTGCGGGGGAATTGCACAACTTGATTCCCCCTAGTCCTTTCCATCATCGTACCACAAGACAATCCGCGAAGCGTCACCGATTCATGGTAGATGTCCCGCCCACACGCACGAAGCGCTTCGCTTCAAGCTTCCTTGTGCGTACTGCTAAAGAGTGGAATTCTTTGCCAGAGTCTGTATTTCCTGAAGGGTATAACCTGGGAGTCTTCAAGGCCCGAGTGAATAGGTTGCTTATGGGACGACGTGCTCCAACGTAGACCGCATCATCGCTTACCATCAGGTGAGATAGTGGTCAAACGTCGCCCCATCAATTATAAAAAAAAAAAAAAAATTTTAAAAATTCCACCGCCATATAAAACCACAGAGGGGTTCTTCCCATTCTCAGCTCGCGGCGACGTCGCGAAGCCTACAGTGAGCTTTAAAAAAAGACCGAAAGGCTTGGCCTACCAGTTAGAATAAAATACACAATATAGAGGTAATTAGACTCACCGTACATTTCTTTCCACATACTTCGCATACGATATTCTTATTGTATTTAAGTCCCAAATGAGTCCTGTTTATATGGCTCTGTAGCTTCGAGCGCGTCACGAAATTTGAACCACACTGGAATAAAATTAGTAAAAAAATAACTATCGTTAAACATACTAAATTAACTAAAACTCGCGGGTTACTCACGTGAATATACTGAGAAAAGCTCTACTATACTCGGAATTTTAATTCGATTCCAGTTTTGACAATTTCAGTGTTGCAACGTTATGACAAGTACTAAATAGTGACGTTGCGAAATTATTCGATATGGAAATGGAATATTTCTGGATTCTTCCGATTCTTCGATTCGATTCTTCTCGTTTATAATTTTACTCTAGTAACTAAGTATATCAGGAAATTAAATATTTCTGAACCGATAATTTAGTTTTGACGATTAATTAACGATCTGAGACTTTTCTTTTATAATTGTGTGTGAAATAAATAAAAAATGTAATCATGAAGGAACATGACAAATAAAACAGATAGATGTATTATGGTAATAAGTTATTTTATAAATTGTCGCCGTCATCGCTATCGCTATCCTGTCACTTTCTGTAACATTTATAATAAAACACACACACACACTGATTGTTTATCGATTTTTGTGTGCATCACTACACTATTATATGTGGTATCATTATTTCACAAAATGACAGTAGCTATTGTCAAATCTGGAATCTAATTAAAATTCTGACTATAGTTTCGAACCATAGTGAGCTGCGCGACGTCGCCGCGACCGCGCACGCTGCTCATGAGGAAGAACCCCTCTGTGGTTCGAAACTAGTAGAGCTTTTCTCAGTATATTCGGTTGAGTAACCCGCGAGTTTCAGTTAATTTAGTAAAATAAACTTTGAATTTCATTGATCAACAGCCTATAAATGACCACTGCTGAACAAAGCCTCTTCTCACACGGAGGTTTGAGCATTAATCACTACGCTTGCTCAATGCGGGTTGACGATTTCAAACTTATAATTAGAAATTATAAGCCCAGGTTTCCTCACGATGTTTTCCTTCACCGTTTGTCAGTGGTGTCTGAATAATATTAGAATTTTAAACTTTGAATTTGTACGAAGCATAGAAATTTTTTACTTTACATAGTCTCTAGATATCATTTAGTCTATGGATTAGTGATGTAACAAAATTTTTTGAACATTCGCGATTGCGGATGCTAATGCGAATATTCGTTACATCACTACTATAGATGACTGCCTCATTAGCCGAGTGGTCGCAAGTGCGACTGCCGAGCATGGGGTCTCGGGTTCGATTCCCGGGTAGGGCAAAGTACTACTGGGTTTTTTAAAAATCTCAGTAATAGCAGGGAGTCTGGAATTGTGCCCGGTATATGGCAATAGACTCACCCCCTATTACATGGGACTCATGACATAAATAGTGAAAAGTGGGTGTTACATTGTACAGTGGCATAATGTGCACCTCTGTTTACCCCTTCGGGAATAAAAGGCGCGATGTTCTGTTACAACCTTACACCTGTCTCCCGTGGGGACAGTCCGAGACTATTTATTTTTTAAGGGTGGAAAATCATCGAATGGCTTATATTTTTTAAAATCATGGAATGACTTCTCCAGCCTGCGTGAGGCGGAAGGGAGTGTCAGGCTATGTGTAATGTTATGTATGTATGTATGTATGTATGTATGTACAATACCTGTTGACATCTAAAATTTCTCTCCTTACTCCCAGTAGGAGGTATGCGCGCCCTCCTCATTGCCTTCGCATGATCCTTCATATGAGTCTCCAAAGTCAAGTTACCCGTATACTTCCATTGACAGATTGAGCAGTTTGAGCTGTAAACATAGATTATAAGATTCTATTAGCAAACTATGCAATAAGAGTGCCTCGTTGGCCGAGTGGTCGCAAGTGCGACTGCCGGGCAAGGGGTCTCGAGTTCGATTCGGTCGGTCAAAGTATTACTGGGTTTTTAAAAAAAAACCTCAGTAGTAGCACGGAGTCTGGAATTGTGCCCGGTATATGGCAATAGGCTCACCCCCTATTACATGGGACTTATAACATAAATAGTGAAAAGTGGGTGTTACATTGTACAGTGGCATAATGTGGACCTCTGCCTACCCCTTCGGGGATAAAAGGCGTGATATTATGTTAATCTCTAATATGGCTAGACCGATTTTGACTGGACTTTTATTGGTAGCCGACGTACTAAGGAATACTTTTCCACGCGGATGAATTCGCACGTATAGGTAGTAAAAAATATTACTTGTCTACATATGATTATTTTTGAAAATCTCACCTTTCTTCAGTCTTCAGCGTATGTTTGATAGAGCTCAAAATATGTCGTTTCCAAGCGTCCAAGTTATAGAACTGTATATTGCACTCTTTACAGAATCTCCCTGTGGCTGGATCGTCGGGATTATCTGGATCTATCATCTGAAAATACAGATATTTATTGTTATACTGTTAAATATAAAAAGAAAACAAGACTAGAAACATCGCTTCAGGATGGTCTGGAGAATGAAGAAAGAGTGTCAGCGAAAAAGTTAAAAAGAGGTAGTGGTAAAATAAAGGCGGTATAGTGTAAAAGGTGATCATCGCAGAGCGCAATCTATCAAAGTTACACACATTCATTTCCTTCTGTATATTCACTTTGTTAAATAAGAAAAGAATTCAAAAAATTCCACTGCTCAGGCGTAAAAGGTGACAGAGACAACGGAAATACTGAAATAGTAAAAGAGGAACAGTAAAAAAGTGAGAGGAACAATGGAAAAGGTGAATGAGGGACAGTGGAAAGTCAAACGGACAGTGAAAATGAGAATGTGGGACAGTGGAAAAGGGAAATGAGAGACAGTGGAAAGTCAAAGGCGCAGTGGAAAAGGCGAATGAGAGACAGTGGAAAAGGTGACAGAGAGACAGTTTAAAGTCAAAGAGACAGTTGAAAGGTGAATGTGGGACAGTGGAAAGTCAAAGGGACAGTGAAAAGGTGAATGAGGGACAGTGGAAAGTCAAAGGGACAGTGAAAAAGGTGAATGTGAGACAGTGGAAAAGGCGAATGAGGCATAGTGAAAAAGGCGAATGAGGGACCGTTGAAAGTCAAAGGGCCAGTGGAAAAGGTGAATGAGGGACAGTATAAAGTCAAAGGGCCAGTGGAAAAGGTGAATGTGTGACAGCTCAAAGTCAAAGGGACAGTTGAAAGTCAAAAGGGCAGGGGAATGAGTGACAGTGAAAAGTCAAAAGGGCAGCGGAAAAGGCAAATGAGGGACAGTGGAAAAGGTGAATGAGGGACAGTATAAAGTCAAAGGGCCAGTGGAAAAGGCGAATAAAGGATAGTGGAAAAGGGAAAGAGGGACAGTGGAAAGTCAAAGAGGCAGTGGAAAAGGCAAATGAGGGATAGTGGAAAAGGGGAATGAGGAATAGTTGAAAGGGTGTAAGAGGGACAGTTGAAAAGTGAGAGGGACAGTGGAAAAGATATAAAATTGGAAAGGGGACTGAGGGAAAGGGAAGAGGGGAAGAAGAGGCAGAAATAGGGCAGAAGAGAAAAGGGAAAGCAAAGATTTGATAAAGGTAGTTGTAAAAAATGTCCTACCTTTTCGCAATCCAAATGTGTTTTCTTCTTATGCATCTGCAGTCCATGTTTGCCGACGAAGCTGTCTCCGCAAATATTGCAGACATGTTCCGTAGGGTGACGCTTCCTCATGTGTGAAAGATAGGAGGTCGGTTTCCTGAAAAAAATATCATAAAATAGTAAAAATTTCACTTAAATAACTATCGTGATACATACTAAATTAACTAAAATCGCGGGTTACTCACGTGAATATACTGAGAAAAGCTCTACTAGTTTCGAACCACAGTATTTTCACGTGAGTTACCCGCGATTTTTAGGTGATTTAGTAAAATGTACGTCATATTTTCTTTTGTTGACTGCCTCGTTAGCCGAGTGGTCGCAAGTGCGACTGCCGGGCAAGGGGTCTCGGGTTCGATTACCGGGTCGGGCAAAGTATTACTGGGTTTTTAAAAAAAATCTCAGTAGTAGCACGGAGTCTGGAATTGTGCCCGGTATATGGCAATAGGCTCACCCCCTATTACATGGGACTCATAACATAAATAGTGAAAAGTGGGTGTTATATTGTACAGTGGTATAATGTGCACCTCTGCCTACCCCTTCGGGGATAAAAGGCGTGATGTTATGTATTTTCTTTTGTATCGTTTGTCTGTTTACACACGCCAAGCTTCGAAAGTAAAAGTGCGATTAAAATGAAATTATTTTTGTTGTATCTTACTAATCGGGTAGTTTCCAGGTAAAATTAAGAACATATAGGCAACTTTTTATCCTACTTTATCCTGTTTTTATAATAACTATCGTGGGACATACTAAATTTACTAAAATTCGCGGGTTACTCACGTGACTGCCTCGTTAGCCGAGTGGTCGCAAGTGCGACTGCCGGGCCAGTGGTCTCGGGTTCGATTCCCGGGTCGGGCAAAGTATTACTGGGTTTTTAAAAAAAATTCAGTAGTAGCACGGAGTCTGGAATTGTGCCCGGTATATGGCAATAAGCTCACCCCCTATTACATGGGACTCATATCATGAATTGTGAAAAGTGTGTGTTACATTGTACAGTGGCATAATGTGCACCTCTGCCTACCCCTTCGGGGATAATAACTTCGGTGATGTTATGTTATGTTATACTGAGAAAAGCGGCTGCGCGACATCGCCGCGACCGCACACGCTGCTCATGAGGAAGAATCCCTCAGTGGTTCGAAACTAGTAGAGCTTTTCTCAGTATATTCACGTGAGTAACCCGCGATTTTTAGTTAACTACTATATCCTATTTGTAGGAATACTGTAAATTACCTGAAAGTATGACTGCATAGCTGACACTCGTACGTGTGTCCGTTATGCCATTTCTCATGAATCCGAGCTTGATTTCTGAAAATATAAGACAAATTAAAATTATATAAATATGTACGTACAGAATCTCCAACCCGCATTGAGCAAGAAGCGTGGTGATTAATCTTTAAAACTTCTCCGTATGAGAAGAGGGCTTTGGTCGGCAGTGACTACTTAGGCTGTTCATGTGATGTACAGAATGGGTTTTTTTTTAAGGGCGGAAAATCATCAAATGACTGCTCTCGCCCGGGTGAGGCGGGAGGGAGTGTCAGACTCTTACTGACTAAAAACCACCCCGTTCCTTCTCCTGCACGTCGAGCCGGAGCCCCGGTTACCCGTTAGGTTCTCCGCGACTACAGAATGGGGTAGTTGCCTAAATTTTATTTTAATGTCCGTCTGGTAGATTAATTTAAACCATTAGACACGTATTTTTTCCCACAAAATTAAATACTTTCGACGATATGTTAATCTGAAATATCGTGTGACGTCACAATGCCCTACATTATGTAGCACTTTGTGACGTAACGACCTCCCATTCCTAAACTTAACACCATTTTATCTAAGTATTGCAACTTTATACGAGAAAATAAAAAAATACGTGTCTAATATTTTTTCATTATCTAACTGACGGACTAATTAGATTTTTAATTTTCATACTGTGGCAACTACCCTATTGAACTGTTTTAAGTGCTTCGTTTGTCCAGTGACAAACGAGCAGACAGATCACCTGATGGTAAGCAATTATTATCAATCGGTTTTATTCAGCTTGCCTCGTTTGATTGTTTGGGACTTTCGTAATGGAAGCAAGAGATAAAGTTAAATGGAGAAAACTGGGGGAGGCCTTTTTTTTAAGGGGGGAAAATCATCGAGTGTCTGCTCCCGTCTGGGTGAGGCGGGAAGGAGTGTCAGACTCTTACTGACTAAAAACCACCCCGTTCCTTCTCCTCCGACGGAGGCCTAAGCCACTGATGCGACTTCCACAAAGTAATTAGTAAAGTTACTGGGAATTTATTTGATTTTATTTTTATTTTATTTAATTAATTTGAAATGATATAGGTATTAATCGATATTTAACGTAATAATTTAAAGAAATAATAATATTGAATTGAAAGCATGAGATTTTGCGGTAGAATAAAGGCTATTTTTATATTCTTTTATTTATAACCTGGGTGTCTTCAAGGCCCGAGTGAATAGGTTGCTTATGGGACGACGTGCTCCATCGTAGACCGCGTCATCGTGCACCACCAAGCGAGATAGTGGACCAACGTCGGCCCATCAAATATATATATAAAAAAAAACGATTGCAACACATTTATATATATATGTTTATAACTCACCCAGTATGCGACACATATCCACATTTATTACACTTATATATCCTGACGTGTGCATTATTGGCGTGCGTGCGCAGGAGTTGAACGGAACGGTATCTCATCTGACAGATGTCACATATATGAGGACCGCTGCGCTGAAATAGATGAACGTCAATTAGAACGTAACATTTTTGTTTATTACACAAAGACGTTATATTAAATATTTAAAGATCAATGTCATTCAAAAAACCAAAAACTAATAACAAACAAAAAGTAAAAACTAAAAATCTAAAAATAACTATTAATAGTACTGATAGGTTACCCACCCACTGATCCTTACTATATAATATTATAAATCGGAAAGTGAGTATGTTTGTTTGTTTGTTTGTTTGTTCCACTTTCACACCGTAACTACTAAACCGATTGCTTTGAATTTTTGCAGACGTGAAGTTAGAAGTCTGGATTAAATAATAGGATACTTTTTATCCCGGAAAAATTTGATATTCTCGAGGGAAAACGAAATTATTGGTATAGATGGCGCTGTGTGTATTGGTATATGTCACATAGGCTACTTTTTATCCTTTTGTGACGCGAGCGAAGACGCTGGTAAAAGCTAGTAGGTTATAAGTCGGCGCCATAAGTTCGGCATCGGCATCAACCCCATTGGGCCCCATCCGTGGTGGTCTGATGGCTCACGCTACGATCACTAGGGACCGAGTAGAAGGCGCAGTTAGTAAAATAATGTACTTACCACGTCATGTTTCATCTTATGGTTGTCATAAGCCCTGACATCGACGAATCCTTTATAACAATAACTGCATTTGAATGGAGAATTCATATAGTTCGTAGATTTAGATCTCGCTTGTAGATTCTGTATCTGTTCCTCTTTTGATAATATAATTTCACTGCAATCCGGTTTGCGCACTGAAACAAGATTTATTTTATGGAATAAGCCGGTAAACGGTCACCAGAGTACCACATAACTATCGCATTCGTAACGTAATAGTATCGAGCGCGTTCGGGGCTCTGATTGGCCGGCTCAAGTGAACCAACCAATCAGAACGCTTAACTCGCTCAATACTGTTACGATACGAATGCGATATTTATTCGTGCTATGCCCTCTGATGGTAAGTGATCGACGCCGCCCGGGTGTCCGGGTGTCTATACCCGGAACACTAGTGTCACAGGTGCGTTGCCGTTGTTTTTATAGCATAAGCCGGTAAACGAGCAGACGGATCACCTGATGGTAAGCAATCGGCGCCGCCAATGGATACTCAAAACACCAACACTTTACAAGTGTTACAAGTGCGTTACCGGCCTTTTGGGAATTGGGAATTTGAGGATTGTTGAGGATTCAGGGATTCGGGAGACGGGGACTAGGGAAGGGGTAATTGGGCCTCCGGTAACCTCACTCACATGACGAAACACAACGCAAGCGTTGCTTCACGTCGGTTTTCTGTGATGCCGTGGTATCATTTCGGTCGAGCCGGCCCATTCGTGCCGAAGCATGGCTCTCCCACACTTAAACTCCGTTTGTCTCCTATTTCATAAAAAATGAGGGAGAAAGCTTCGAGAAAGGCGCGCAGATGTTGATTTATTTGGATTCACATAATTAAGTTGTTTGCAATCACAAAATATGTCGTGGTGGCCCGAAGGTTAAAAAAGGAAGTGGTGATTAACGCTTAAACCTTCTGCGTGTGAGAAGAGACCTTATGTCACCAGTGGCTATTTATAGGCTGTTGATGTGAATCCTTACTAATATTATAAATGGGAAAGTGAGTTTGTTTGTTTGTTTGTTTGTTCCACTTTCACGCCGTAACTACTAATCCGATTGCTTTGAATTTTTGCAGACGTAAATTTTAATGTCCGGATTAAATAATAAGGTACTTTTTAACCCGGAAAAATTTGATATTCCCGGGGGAAAACAAAAATATTGGTATAGATGGCGCTGTGTGTATTGGTATATGTCACATAGGCTACTTCTTATCCTTTTGTGACGCGAGCAAAGCCGCGGGGAAAAGCTAGTCATAAAGTAAAATAACTGCATGAAAAAGGACATGACGCGAGTAAAAGAGAGTATTTAATGTTTTTGCATACCTCTCTTCTTCACTCTCTTTTGGGTATAACTTCTCTATCTTCTTCCGCTTCCGTCTTAAATTTCATTAGAGGTAAATCGTCTTCGGAGTCAGAATGCTGAGGCATGTCTTCTGATAATGAAAAGGTGTTGTCTAAATCTTGAGACACTTCTGTAAATAAATACAAATTACATAGGTTTTCGGTATTCGGTAAATTTTTTCTAACAGCTTTGTGTCAGAGATTTCTCGACATATTTCAAGCTTCAAGGAGGACCCTAAATCAAATGTTAAGAAAGCAACGCCACTCATAGGGCGAAATAAAACGCATATATACAATATTTGAATATATATCAGAGAGATTGTAAAACATACTTTTTTAAAAAGAGTAACGAATGGAGTTTCGTGTTCGTTCTTCCCCACTCGAATCGACATTTTGGAATGAGCGCCTATCTTCACTGACGGACAGACTGACAGACTATTATTTGTTGACGTTTCATAAGTACCAAATTATGGTTTATGTATATAACTTGCGTGAGAGATATCTACTAAATTAATTGTTATGTTTTTTCGGTTTACTCACGTACCTACCTAATTATTTGACGAGGAACTCGACTAGTTTCAAGCCATGCTTTAATGTCAATATGAACCTCTACAATGGTAGCAAGAAATGCTTTTGAGTTTGACGCCGTTATATCAATTGTGTAGAAGAATGACACTTATCTAAAACATTAAAAAACATACCATCCTCTTGCTTCAGCATCACATCAGCTCTGAGGGTGTCTGCTTCCTGCTTGATATCTCCGTTGTCCAAGTCAGTGGTGTCTATATGCTGTATAGCAGCTCGTATGTAACCACCGTAGTGTAGGGCTTTCAGCTTAGGTTGATTTTGCTGAAAAAAAGGTCTAAGATGATAAATAATAATTCTAATGCACGGTTTCCCAAAATAGGGTAGTTTCCTAAATTTTATTTTAATGTCCATCTGGTAGATTAATTTAAAACATTACACAAATATTTTAGTTTCTTTATTTATTTATTTTTATATACTTTATTGCACACACAGAAAAAAAATGTAAACATTTCAACAGTAATTAAAGTACAATGGGCGGTCTTATCACACGCGGCGATTTCTTCCAGACAACCTTTGGATGGAATTTTAGAAAAGAATCTGGGAATGGGTGGTAGTTGCACAATAAAAATAAAAAACAAATTAAACAATCAATGAAACTTACAGACTACATATAATACATAAAAGATAAAAATGGCAATACTATGTAATAAATATATACTTAAATGTAAAATGATAACTATATATAGTTGCGTGTATGTGTGTTTCTTTTCTCACAAAATTAAGTATTTTCGATGACATATTAATTTGAAATATCTTGTGACGTCACAACGTGCCACATTAGCACTTTGTGGCGTAACGACCGCCCACTCCTAAACTTAACGCCATTTTATCGAAGTATTGTAACTTTATACGAGATAATAAAAAATACTAGTCTAATTTTTTTTTAAGTTCGTAAATGAGTGTTAGGAAACTTCTGTCAGCCAATTTAATTGAATAATACTTATTATTTTTACTATGCAACGCAAAAGATATGCATATTTTCAACATCAGCTGTTTAATGTGACAGAGTAACAAATATACAAACAGACATATATTATTTATGTTTACGTAAATTTTTTTTTTGAGGGTTATAATCATCCAATGACTTCTCCCGCCTGGGTGAGGCAGGAGAGAGTGTCAGACTCTTATTGACTAAAAACCACCCCGTTCCTACTCCTGCACTTCGAGCCGGAGCCCCGGTAACCCGTTAGGTTCTCCGCGGAATTTATGTAGAATAGGAGATATCCTCACCTCATAATCTCCGTTGAGCATCTGATAGAACACCTCCTCGGCTTCTCTGCACTTCCTCATGAAATACCAACATTTCTTCAGGTTGGCGTAGCAGAAGAAACATGCCAACATTGGTCTGCTATCTTCAGTTACAAACTGAAACATTTTAATTTACTTTTATTATAGAGTCCTTGAAGGTGGTCTCCGACTGGGGTGATGACAACTTGGTCAAGTTCAGCGCTAGCAAAACCCCGGCGTGTCTATTCTCCACGAAACGGAGTGGATTTGAGCTGACTCCTACTTTCCGGAATGCATAACATAATACGTTCATAATCACGCCTTTTATCCTCGAAGGGTTAGGCAGAGGTGCACATTATACCACTGGCCAATGTGACACCCACTTTTCACTATTTATGTTATGAGTCCCATGTAATAGAGGGTGAGCCTATTGCCAAATACCGTGCACAGTTCCAGACTCCGTGCTACAACTGAGATTTTTTTTTAAAATCCGGAATGTATCCATTCCGATAACTGATCATCTTCAGCTTCTTGGCGTAACTCTGACGCCCACACCCAACTTTGGCTCCTGTATAGAGTCAAAAGCGCAACTGGCTGGTAGGAAGTTGGGTATGCTATGGGGCGGAGACGGTACTTCACGCCGAAACAATTGCTTAGCTTGTACCAACCGCAGGTTCGGTCCTGTATGGAGTACTGCTCTCATATTTAGGACGGCTCGGCTAAATATCAGCTGGACGCGTTAGAGTACATCGAGGGGCGTGCCAAAAGGCTTATCAACGATGATGCGCTTCTGGAGGTCCGGCTTCAAAGCGTCGAACACAGGCGTAAGGTTGCAAGAATTTCGGTTTTCTACCGGATACATTTCGGTGAGTGTGAAACCTGAACTTATAATTTCTAATTATAAGTTTGAAAAGCCGACCCGCATTGAGCAAGCGTGGTGATTAATGCTCAAAAACTTTATCCGTGTGAGATCTATAAGTGCCCACTGCTGACCAAAGGCCTCTTCTCACACGGAGAAGGTTTGAGCATTAATCACCGATTTCAAACTTATAATAAGAAATTGTAAGCCCAGGTTTCCTCACGATGTCCACCGCAGTATCATTTACTATATAAATAATGTGTTGGAAAATATTATAGAGATACATAATTTTATAACTTACTGGAGCATTTGTCAGTCTTTCATATAGTTCCTGCAGCTTTTTGTCAGCTACTAGATACATGCGAACATTATCCGCCAAACATATTCTACAGAGCGATAGCCTTTCCATAGTTTCATAAATAAATATTTAAATTTTTGTAAATATTGAAGTTATGTTATAGAGTATAGATTTATTGCACTTATTTATATGTCTGGGTATTTATTGATGATAAATCTATAAGGTTTTATTTAAATAGTAGTTTGTTTTATTTATATTTTGTTTTTAAAATAAAATGTATAAGACTAAGTTCAGTTGACTAAAATCCTTGACTTTTCTTTCGATTATATTTGATTTCGTGGATTTTTTACATGTTGTAGCATTAAATTTGTGTATTCACTATTTATACAATGTTTTTATTTTTCAGCTGCTTTTCTATATATTTTCCGTATTTACAACCAATCCAAGTAAAACGATAACCCAAACAATTTTGGCATTTCGTACAGTTGCGTTCGTATACTTCGTATTTTATAATTAAGGAACGACAAAATATTTTTTTTTCTTTTTCGCGTATCAATCAATTGACTTGTCCTTAAAATGGTTATCTTTATAAATTAAATAACAAATGGTGGTTTCACAAATGATCTCTTACTGAATAATTACCGTCTTTGAAACACAAGTTTTATAATTTAATGAACGCAGTATTTTACCGGCGTCGCATTCGCTGTCCTGTCAAGTCAAATGGCAGTGTCAATGTCAATTTGTGCATAACTTTGTAAACAAAAGTCGAACATTTCTCACTATTACAATTTATAATAAATTCAATGAACAAATAATCAAGTTATCACATAATAAAAATATAACTCGCACATCACAAAACTATACTCTCTTAGAAACCCTTGGAGACATAAATAATCGCAAAATCGTTAAAATATTGTTTTCAAAATCATTACCAATGCTTTCGACTTCATCATCGAATACGAGTTCTTATAGTACTTTGGCATCAACAAAATTAATAATTGCATTTCGCAAGGAGTTTTATTATTTACGAAATAACAAAAGACTTTCCTATTTGTCAGTGATATTTTTAAAACAATGTGCTTTACAACGAAAGAAATATTATTACTATAATGGCGAAAATCACAGAAATGGATTTTATAGTGAGTTATATTTTTATATTGTTTCTCTTATAAAAATCGTAATTAATTCGTTTCCGATCTTGTTTAAATAATGATTTCGACACTGCAGTTAGATCTCGTAGGTCGTGGCATGATATGTAATATGTAGTTAAACTGCGACTACCAAAACTAATGTAGAATAAATACACCATACTTAATAAACCACGACAAAAAACCATAATATTTACACTGTACCATGTTTCTTTACTCTAATTAGTTCACTGTGGATAAGACGTACCCTATGTAAGAATCCAGGTCATAATCTCTGTGCAGGTACAAAATCTGGTGTGTTTGAGTAGTTTTAGTAGAAACTAACATAACATAACATCACGCCTTTTATCTCTGAAGGGTCACATTATGGTACTGTACAATGTTTTACCCACTTTTCACTGTTTATGTTATGAGTCCCATGTAATAGGGGGTAAGCCTATTGCCATATACAGGGCACATTTCCATACTCCGTGCTACTACTGAGGTTTTTACAAACCCAGTAATACTTTGTCTGACCCGGGAATCAAACCTGAGACCCCTTGCCGAGTCACACTTGTGACCACTCGGCCATTGAGGCAGTCCTCCTTGAAACTAAAGATCAAGTATTTCTTACCTTATTTCTTATGTTAAAACATTATATAGAGGAATACTTGTTAATTTCGTTATCCCATACCACTGTACAGTAAATGAAAGAATGAACAAAGATAGAAAACCAGTTAATTTGGATCGTTACAAAATTTTAGAGTAGACTTTACAAAATACACAAAAGGGAATAATAGTCACTACATAGTATTAAACAAAGTCGCTATCTGCCGCCTGTCTGTCCCTATGTATGCTTAGATCTTTAAAACTGTGCAATGTATTTTGATGACTTTTTTATAGATAGTGTGATTTTTAACGAAGGTTTATACGTATAATACATGCATATTATACCCATGCGAAGCCGGGGCGGAATGCCAGTAAAATATAAAATAAACAGTGCATAAAGGCCAGTGCTTAACTAAAATACAGTTACGCACTTGTAACGCCTCGTGTTCCAGGTGTCAATGGGCGACGCCTATTACTTACCATCAGGTGATTTGTCTGCTCGTATACCAGGTTATCCCATAAAAAATTGACCCGAGTGTGTTAGCTCGAGTAGCAGCACTTGTTTTCAGCAGTAGCCTATTGCTATATGCTATAAACTATATACCTACATAAAATAATTATAAAAAATATAATAATTTCATAAAACATCTGCAATAACTAAATCTATATACATACTAGTGGACCTGACAGACTTTGTCCTGCATATCCACTTGAATGTATAAACAAAAATTCTTTCAAATTAGTTCAGCCGTTTAGGATAACTAACATAGGCTCGACTGCAGAGCCATCTGCCGGGCTGATTTGTGAATCTAAACCATCCAGGGCACCACTCAAAAGCGTACAGAAAAATTCATTTAAATCGGTCAAGCCGTTTAGGAGGAGTTCAATGACATACACATACACATACACATACAGCAGAATTATATAGATAAAGGTATAAAAGAAAGTCGTGTTAGTTACATTATTTATAACCCAAGAATAACTAAATCAATTTGAATGAAAATCAGGAGGTAGCTTAGAACCAGGAGACGGATGTAAGATATGTTATATCCCAAGATCCCAAAAATCCTATGGAAACGGGAAATACGGGATCACGTGTACGCAGTCGTGGCCAAAAACTAGTAAATTATAAAATAAAAAACTGATTACAAAAAAGTAGTAGCACGGAGTCTGGAAAAATGTGCCCGGTATATGGCAATAGGATCACCCCCTATTACATGGGACTCATAACATAAATAGTGAAAAGTGGGTGTTACATTGTACAGTGGCATTAAGTGCCGAAATGTGCACCTCTGCCTATCCCTTCGGGGATAAAAAGGCGTGATGTTATGTTGTATGTTATGTTGATTACAAAAAAAAGAATTTAAAATAAGTCGCATACTAAATATTTTCTAGCTTTCTAAAGCATTCTGCATCCTGTGGCAGTTCACTGCTACACTCTGAATATCTTCTAGTCCGTAATACAAGAGTGTACAAACTTGGTAGTTGGAGATCGCAGTATAAAAGGTTCAGGTTTATCAGAGAGTGCTGCTGCTTTGTATCAAAATGTGGTAGTTTCTTCATAAATAATTCCTTAATAAAACAATGCAAGCGTTGTTTCACGGGCCCAATTTATTAAGGATTTTTTTAGGATTTTTCTGGATTTTTTTAAGAATTTCTTAGGATTTTTCCAGATTTTTCTGGTTTTTTTTTATTTTTCTTGATTTCTGGATTTGAATTCATCAAGGAATCGGGGAATAATCAATAGTCGCGTTTCTGTGAAGTCTTGGTATCACTCCGGTCGAGCTGTCTCGTTCGTCCCGAAGCATGGCTCTCCCACATTTATATTCGGATGTTTGTTTCTTTATGGGATATGGTCCGAAGTGGGTGATTCAGTCCAAGGCAATATTAGTTCCACCTGTCACCGTGTGAAACTCTTTTTGCCAAGTAGTACATGCATATACTTTACACTACGATGACGTTTAACTAATTTGAAAATGTTTCTATTCCAGATTTAACTCGAAGATAACACAACTTAAACACGAGCCAGAAAGAAGAATCTCAAAAATGTTCGCTAACACGTTAGACTACGTTTGCGACTACTGCTCAAGGACTTTACAAGGAAATATAATCTCCAAACACACATAGAAAACTGCCACATCAACTCGTCATGTCGATGTGAGATTTGTGGACAGAACTTCGGCAGTTTGGCCGGTGTACAACAGCATATGTCAAGAGGACATAACAACTACAACCAGCCCTTCCCAGAGTGCGAATTATGCGGGCGCATCTTCACCAGAAAACAGAATATAGTGTCCCATATGATCACTGTGCATTTACAAGGATTAGGCTTCGAAATCCGATGTCGATTGTGCGAGAAAACGTTCACAACCGAACGCAATTTGAAACGGCATATGAATCAGTTGCATAACCCAGACGTTGAATACCCTACCTGCAATGATTGCAATAGAATCTTCAGAGGCAAACAGTCTTTAATAGCGCATATACAATCTGTACATAATTCCGTTGAAAGAGATGTTGTCAAATGCCATTTGTGCGAAAAAGTATACACGAATAACCGGAATTTGAAAAGACATATTGAAATGTTTCACGGTGAAAAAGGGGAATTTAAATGCGATATTTGTCCAAAGGTTTACACGTCCAATCAAAGTTTACGTCGTCATGCCGAACAAGGCACAGTTCGGACAACCAGGAGCATTTAACTTGCAATTATTGCTGCAAAGTTATTATAGGGAGAGATAATTACGACTCCCATATACAATTTCACCACCAAACTTCCGAAATTGAGTCTCGAAACGCAGAATATCAATGCGAATCTTGCGATAAGTCATTCGATGACGAACCTTCTTTGAGACGACATGTTAAAGTAGAACATTCTTTTAAATCCTTTTATAAATACTGCAAAAAGTCCTTATTAAAACAATATGGAATGGATTCACATAACATATATTCCTGCGAGTTCTGCGAGAATTCGTTTTTGACAGTATACGAGCTAAAAAATCACATGCGAATCAATCATGATACCGAATACTCGCTATCAACTTGCAACGTGTGTTTTTATAAGTTTTTCAGCAAAGAGACCATGACTGCGCATAAAACCGTTTGTCTTCCACCTCCGAACGTGAACTCCTGTGATTATTGCGACAAATTATTCACAGATATCTCAAGTTTAGAGTTCCATACGCGGATTTTTCATCCGCAAGCCCAAATCGCAGATTCGAACATATCTTCGACTAATATCGACGAAGATTCGATTTCCTTTAAGTGTAAGCACTGTGATAGATCTACTACAGCGATCGGTCTCTAAAACACCATATAAAGTTGAAACACACGACAGATGAGGAGGTAGAATGTGAACTATGCGGCAAAATCTGCAGCAACAAATATTATTTGGCCTCCCATATCAAAATCGTGCATAATAATGACTCGTGGTCCCGATGTGAATACTGCGATAAGCAATTCAAATCTAAAAGGAATATCAGACGCCATGTTGAGTATACACATTTAGGGATGCAAAGACATAAGTGTATTGAATGCGAAACGTTGTTTAAAGAGAAAAGGAGTTTACGAAGCATGTGAGAACTAAGCACCCAAACTCAACGGCGTTCCCTCAATGTCATATCTGCCAAAAACGGTTCGAATCGGCAAAATCTTGCAAATACACCTAAAGTTATTACACTCTTTTAACATGAATACTTTTCCATGCCATTTATGCTCTGTTTCCTTCAGTAGTAACGAAGCTTTGACTATACATTTGCAAACAAAGCACTTGGCGGAAGACCAGATTTATAAATGCGAAGAATGCAATTTAGTTTTTAAAGGTCAGGAGAAGTTTGACGCTCATAATGAAGAATGCCACGTGAATTTGGTGCCGAATATTAAGCAAAAGGTCTTACCGCGATGCATATTATGTATGAAAGACTTTAGCACGAGAAAAACTCTAAAGCGACACATTAAAAAGTTCCACACAGATTTTGATGTTGATGAGCTGGCTACATTCGGTTCTCGCAGAAGAATTTTCGCAGTCGACTGCGAAAATTGCATCAAACAATTCAACGATGAGTTTTACATCGATATTCATAACAAACTAAAGCATTTGAGAGATTCGATTATTTTTAAATGCGAATATTGTTTAGAGTCCTACAATTCTCTGGAATTCGCGATACAGAGGCATAAAGTCCTCAATTCTGATCTATCGAAGAGTAAAATGATTTTGAGTGAACTGTGTACTGCAGAAATGAGCGAAGATGACAACGAGCTCGCAATTTTGGAGCGTTCCACGATATGCTTCCGGAAAGTACCACGTTGGATGTTAAAATGGAGTTACATGATATCACTGAGACTGACATTAAAATGGAGCCTCCTTCGCCGTAGATAACGCATGTGCATTGTGGAACTCCTCTGGTATATAAGGATTCAATGGTTGAAGTTAATCACTTACCATCAGGCGATTCGTCTGGTTGTTTATCCCTTAAAAAAGGAGAGATTTTGACAAAAATGTGAGCTCTCAAGAACATTAACAATAGCACGTCGTAGTTCGTGCTAACTCAGCTTCCTCTACATAAGAGGGTTCGCCATAATCTCCGCAGGCAGGCGGTTGAAGATCGCAGTATAAAAGGTTCAGGTTTATCATAGACCGCAAATAATTGAACTGAAGAAAGTGCGCAGAAGTTATGCTAAATGACTGTTTCTATATCCTTAAAAACTATAAAACCAAGTATATGTTTTTAAACTCGCAGGTTCGATGTCTATGTTGTAAATTTTATATTATCAATGTTTGGTTAGTGGCAGGACAGGACGTATGGCGTTCGATTTCTGTTTCAATCAAAGTATTATAATCTCTTTTTATATGACTTGAAGTTACATAATAGTATAAGTTATAAGCAAACATAATCAATCAAGTCATTCAGTGTGCAGGTAAGAAAAAAAAGATTGATTCAGTACAGAGACAGTAACTATAGTTGTACTAAATAGGGATGATGACAGTCAGTTAGGTAATGAAGTGTGGGAGAGCCATGCTTCGACATGAATGGGCCGGCTCGATCGGAGTGATACCACGGCCTCACAGAAGACCGACGTGAAACAACGTTGTGTTTTGTTTCGTCGTGTGTTAGTGAGGTTCCCGGAGGCCCAATTACCCCCCCTATTCCCAATCCCTGAATCCCGCAACAATCCTCAATTTCCTAATCCAGAAGGCCGGTAACGCACTTGTAACGCCTCTGGTGTTGCGTGTGTTCATGGGCGACGCCGATTGCTTGCCATCAGGTGATCCGTCTGCTAGTTTACCGGATTATCCCATAAAAAAATTAAAAAATATTAGACACGTATTTTTTTATTTTGTATAATAAAATGACACTTAGATAAAACGAATCAAAGTTTAGGAGTGAGGAGTAAAACGTCATTTCTACGTATAGAAAGTTAACATAGAAGTGACGTCACGCGACATTTCAAATCAATATATCGTCGAAAGTATTCGTTTCTGTAAGAAAATAAAAATACGTGTCTAATGTTTTAAATTAATCTACCAGACGGACATTAAAATAAAAATTATTCATCTACCCTATAGTACGCTTTGTAACGCCATATCTTTTGTAACTCAGTCGGCTCTAGACAACCAATGGTTACTGTCTTTGTACTGAATCAATCTATATTTTCTCTGCGTACTAAATCACTTAGCTGAATATATTATGTTTACCCTATCCGGGATTAAATGTGTATTAAGTTTTGACTGAAATATGATCGATAAGTATGATGATGATGATAAATAAGTAAGATACTCAATAAGTTTAAGTTTATTTTTAAAATATTATTCATATTTAATTTTATATCAGATTATTAAAGACTTAAAGCCACTATAGTGTCGCGGAGAATATAACGGGTTACCGGGTCTCCGGCTCGACGTGCAGGAGAAGGAACGGGGTGGTTTTTAGTCAGTAAGAGTCTGACACTCACTCCCGTCTCACCCAGGCGGGAGCAGTCATTCGATGATTTTCCCCGCTTTAGTTAGTGCTAAATATGAGCCTTCCCCCAATGACCAGAGGAGGCCTACATTCTCGGGCAGATTTTAACAGTATTAGTTATTCTCAAATGAATTTTATTAGTATGTATATAGAATCGAAATTTATCTGAATATGGGAACATGTTATGAATTGTGGCTATTAGATATTTTGTATACAGATCTGTTTATTTCTCATTTGAAGTCATAAGTAAGATGTTTATGTTAATAATTTTAATATTGACTGAATTATGTACGTAGAGTTAGTGACAATTTATTGTGAAATTTATTCTTATAGGTGTAAAGTCCTTTATCATTTGATAAAAAATTAAGTTGTATGTGAAATGTTGTCATTGAAAAATGTATGTTATGTTAATGGAATATAGTTGTATTTTATTTAACATGTAAAGCAAAGGATACAGTAGGGGACAAATGCCCTGCAACACGTGTCACCATTGACGTTGGGTGAAGTAGCGCGATTTTTTTTATTCGTATAATAGCGGACCCAACAGACGTTGTCCTGTATATCCACTTGAATTTATAAAAAAATAAAAATGTATAAACTGCAGCGCCATCTGCCGGGCTGGTTTGTGAATCTAAACCATTCCCAGATCCCCTTGAAAACACATAAAAAATTTCATCAAAATCGGTCCAGTCGTTTGAGAGAAATTCAGTGACATACACACTCACAGAAGAATTATATATATAAAGATTTGATGGGCCGACGTTTGACCACTATCTCGCCTGGTGGTAAGCGATGAGCGATGCCTATTCACTCGGGCCTTGAAGACACCCAAGTTATACCCTTTAGGATCATGGCGAAATGGCAGCAACGACTGTCGCAACCGACAGCTGGGCTCGCTGCCATTGCAGCGGTACCAATCACAGCGCCCAACGCGTACTCGTTACGATTACTTTAAACGAAAACAAATTCGTACGAAGGCATCTGTTCTGTCATAATATTAATATTTTATGTTTTACAAGAAAATGTTGATAAGTTCCATAATAATTTAAAGTATTACAAGCAATGTCTATATAAAATGTGGTTTTATTTATAACTGGCTTCTACCCGCGACTTCGTACGCGCAATCCCGTTTTCTCCCGTTCCCGTAGGATTTTCAGGACTTTTTTCTGTCATCTCCTGACAATAATAAACACAACAAAAAAATCAGCCAAATCGGTCTAGCCGTTCTCAAGTTATGGCGTGATAACGGGAAACTGGTTTCATTTTTATATATTAGGTATATAGAATTATAGGTAACTAGCGGACCCAACTGACGTTGTCCTGCATATCCACTTGAATTTATAAACAAAAATTCATTCAAATTAGTTCATCTGTTTAGGATAAATAACCTTAACATCGAAAGCAGCGCCATCTGCCGGGCTGATTTGTGAATCTAAACCATTCCCAGATCCCCTTGAAGACACACAAAAAATTTCATCAAAATCGGTCCAGTCATTTGAGAGAAGTTCAGTGACATACACACTCACAGAAGAATTATATATATAAAGATATAGACAATATACTAACTGCTTTTTTAGTAGTTTCTTTTTAAGAAACGTTGCCCCCGCTGAGGTTGTCTCCTGTGCGAAACATACAAGTTCACATCACACCTAGACCGGAAACAACAATTTTTGGATCAATGTGGAGGCCCAATTACCCTCGTCCCTAGTCTCCCGAATCCTCCACAATCCTCAAATTCCCAATTCCCAAAAAGCCGGTAACGCACTTGTAACGCCTTGATGTGTTGAGTGTCCATTGGCGGCGCCGATTGCTTACCATCAGGTGGTCCGTCTGCTCGTTTACCGGCTTATGCTATAAAAAAAACACACAGAGTTGCTCCGTGCGGGAATCGAACTCGCGACACAATAATTGCTGAAATATACTTTTTTTTTAAAGGGGGAAAATCATCGAATGCCTGCTCACGCCTGGGTGAAGCGGGAGGAAGTGTCAGACTCTTACTGACTAAAAATCACCCCGTTCCTTCTCCTGCACGTCGAGCCGGAGCCCTGGTTACCAGTTAGGTTCTCCGCGACAGCTGAAATATGCTTGGGAACCCCTGCTATAGGCTAAACCATCACGCTATGACTAATACTGATATATTGCCTGTTTATAAAGTTACTTAATGACCTGCTACTTCATATTTGCACTACGCAATATGTACCTACTGCCAAACCTCAGTTTATGATGTTAGATTTTTTCTCCCTAATATGCTTTTTAAAGAAAGGAAAGAAAGAAAGAAAAACCATTTATTTTGCTACGACACACAACAAGAATTTAGGAACATACAAAAAGCCTATGGTGCGTCGCAGCGCAACAGGTTGGAGCTTAGCTTAATACATGAATGATCTTTAATTATATTTATTACTGTTTTGTTGTTGCTCTGCCTCTGCCTCGTTGGCCGAGTGTTTGCAAGTGTGACTGCCAGGCAAGGGATCTCGGGTCCGATATCCGGGTCGGGCAAAGTATTAGGTAGGTACTGGGTTTTTAGAAAATTCTCAGTAGTAGCACGGAGACTGGAATCGTAGGAATGCCAGGTATATGGCAATAGACTCACCCCCTATTACATGGGACTCATAACATAAATAGTGAAAAGGGGGTGTTACATAATACAATGGTATAATGTGTATCTCTGCCTACCTCTTTGTGGATAATGCGTGATGTTATGTTATTACTGTTGTGTTCTCATCAGCCATTTTCCCTTCATTTTTCAGGATTTTAGGAGCAAGTATTGGCCCATTAAATATACCTCTATATTTCTGATGGTATATTTTGTAGGCCGTGTGTATAATTTTTGATACAAAATGTAATAATAATAACACGTGTAAAAATAATACTCTGGCCGTGAGGGTGTTTAAGGTTGATTGGGAGACGATCCCCAAGGCATTAAGTCCACCTGTACACACTTGTTGTATTAGCATTTGTATTGCAGCTTTAACTGACGGACTGACTGACAGACTATTATTTATTTTGTATTTGTTGACGTTTCAAAAGTACCAAACTATGGTTTAATTGAAATAAATGTTTTGACTTTGACTTTGAGTATGAGCCGAGCACTGGGTGTTTTTTGCGCGGGAATAGCTAGTCTAGTAGTAAATAAACAAAAAACGATTTGTTAAAAACTAAAAAGTATAAAATAAAACAACAATATACAATGTCAAACCTATATTTAAAACTTAGTACTTTTCCTTCTCAATGCTGGTCTACTTAACGGTAACTTTAACTGAGCAATCTTCTTCGTACCAATCGTTACCAGTGTCGCACCAGTCAACGCAACCTTCGATGTAACAGTCCGCGGAGTCAACTTCAACTCCTGACATAATTCATCGAAATTAAACTTATAATTATTCAACAATAAAATAAAAACTAACGCGTGACATAACGACTTGTCTTTATACTGCGGCGAGCGTCCTCGTTTACCGTTTACATTACTTAAGAAATTTTTCAGCACAATATCATTTAGAGTCACGGAGTATGGACACGCTGCGAAGTTCTTACGGTTTATATCTTTCATTAGTGTTGCATATAATTGTAGTAGCGTTTGTGCATATACAAGTAAAACAGTTTGTTTCTCCGATAGATCTTTTGCTGCCATAGATTTCAAAAAAGGATTTAACTCTGTTAAATACTTTGTTCCTTGTATTTCGCTAAAGATCTTTTCACGCTGTTCCGGAGTTAGTATAGTGTCAATATCATACACTTCTTCAACTTTAGTAGCTCCTCTGTTTATAGGGGGTATGTAGAACTCATCGGAATCGTTTTTGTTGTAAGAAGATAAGTCTAGCTGGTCTTCAGTAACGCTTGCAGTGACATTATGCATTTGTTCGGTGACAGTGTCAACATTAATCTTCAATTTTTCACGTTGTTCCATTATCTGTTTATGCTTTTTTGATCCGAACTTTCTACTGAGCTCTAAATAACTATTTTCCATTACTTCCGTAGTGTCTAAATTTGATTGTAAGCACGGTTTCAACTCGACAGTACCAACTTCTATTAAACGCACTTTTCCCGTTGTTTTGTCCCGTGCCAGTATCAAAGTTCGCCCTAAATCTTCTTGTTCTTCTTCTCCGCTGTATATTAAGTCGCATAACTCCGTTGCCACAGTCTTTTTCCCACTTTTTTCGTCTTGCAGTAAAACGCATTCACTTGTCTTGAATTTTTGTGTTATGTAACCATTTTGAAAGTTAACAACCATTGGGTATACGCTTTCTTTTGGATAAACTTCGTCTATGTGTAGTTGAGGCATTGTTTTATTTATTATTTTTCTATTAACAGCTCACATGTGTATGTTTACCAAATATTCGCGTGAACTATAGAGGTTAGAATTTAATGTCAAAGTGATAACAAAAATTACCACAGATTGTTTATGCGTATTTAGTATTTACGTTTTGTTGTAAAATGGGATGAGTTCCCGATGTTATAGGTGAAATAAATTAAACATAATTATTTTAAAATAAAGAAAGCAATAAGTTGCGGTTTAAATAATAAAACTAATAATTAAAATTGTAAGAAATATGTAACTTAAAATAAATTAATTTAAAGAAAGGTTTAAATTGAAAAAAGAAAACATACTTATTTTACGCTTCGCCAATTTCACATATACTTATCGTCTGCTTGCCCAATCAATAGTACAGAGAAAAAAGATAGTTTGTATTTTAGTTTGGTATAGCGTTTCTTTAATTCTTATTAAAAAATCCGAGTTTAGAATACCAAATCGAGGGGTAACGGACTATTTGGTTTAAGCGACATTTTGGGCGATATTTAGTTATTATATATATTCGACGGAGAAAAATTCGCTGATTCCGAATATATATATATAACTCAATATCGCCCAAAATGTCGCTTAAACCAAATAGTCCGTTACCCCTCGAAATAGATTTTCTTTAATGCTGGATGTTTGTACTATAATTAAAATAAGTAAGTCAAATCTATCAAAAATTGAAAACCTTAATGTTATCCTAGCAGGTTACGATCAGAGCTGAATTCTCCCTACGGCAAATTAGGCAAGTGTCTAAGGTGCCAGGTTTTAGAAGGTGCGGGTGTGCCTAACTGCCCATATTGTGGCGAGGGGGCCAAAAAATTAGGGGCAACTATGAAGGTCTTGTCTCAGGCGTTCTCTTGTTTTAATCCGTTTCTCGTTACGACACAACTTACGTGCAATATTTAAATAAAAGTATCATTATTTTTTAATAGTCGTTTATTATTTTATTTTAATACTAGGAACTTAAAGTAAATCAACAATTATTCATGCATTTGAAACAACAATATCGTTTTATTAGATATTCTTAATTAATTCAATCATAATCACGACAAATTTTAGAATTAGAATAACATTTATTCAATTCGATCAGAGAAATTTGGATTTTTATTCTAGGAAAAATAATAATATTCTGACTAAAATACTTTTAAAACAAAGTTAAAACAGAAATTGATTCAAAAATTTCAAATTAAACGACTTCTCAAGGAAGGTTTTTACGACTTAAATATTAAAATTAATATAAAATTAAAAACTAATATTATAATACTGGGATTAAAATTATATTGCTATTCTACTACATTGTTTCTTTGGTACTTTTTACGCAGTAGAGAGAAATAAATCAGAAAAAAGTATTTTAGTTCATGGACCCTCACTTCATCATCAGACCACCCTACTCTCGGAGGAGAAATTTATCAAAAAAATATATTTTATGCCAGTTTTAAGCACAGCTTGGCAAAAACGAGTTTGATATTGAGGTCGCTAGTATCGTACTTGAGGCAACCTGACGAGTATCGTATCGACTGAGTAATAGTGTACACTATTACTCAATCGGTTTTGATATTTGATATTTTTAGCGAGTTTAAAACGAAGAGGTACTATGTTTCGATGTTCATTCATGGGATACGGCCTGAAGTAGATGAGTCACCGCGTCAGACTCATTTTTGCTAAGCTATAACTTGGGATAAGGGTAACATTACTTTGGCGGGTGAACTGTGCGGCGATGCCGCTTTAAACTATACCTATGAAAGGTACTAAACGGACACAAATCACACGAATGCTTAACATCCCTATGTTTTCTCCTATGAATTTCAATAACATTTCTAGACGTAGTTTTAAACCCACATATTTTGCAAATCTTTTCAGATATCTGATTTGGAGGTTTAATAACGACTTCAGTTACACGATTTTCATGTTTGGCACGATGCAATCTCAAATTTCTACCGTAACTAGTCTTAAAATCGCAAAGATCACAGGCATATTTATAATTTTTTGTATGTATACTTAAATGTAGGTTGAATGCGTATTTTCTGAAAGTCGTATAAGGACAGAAAGAGCAGGCGAATCTATTAGGATTTAGGTGTTTTTGTATATGACTCGAGTAATGTTTTCTAGACATAATTTTTTCACAAAATTCGCACTGTCTTATCTTTTTCCCTGGATTTTCTTCTGAAGTACTATTTTCAGTAGTTTCAGAGGTAATTGTAGATTTTTTAGGATTATCTTCATTAATTTTGAAAAATTGAAAGTTTTCTATAGATGTTTTGTATATTGCTTCAACTTTTTCGATTTCCATCGGAGTAGGGTCTTGTACTTCAGTTTCTGATACTTCTAAGTTTTTTGATTCAACAGTTTTGGTGTTCATTTCAGATAAAGTTTGATTTGAATCATTATTTTCAATTTCTTCGTCGGCTATATTGAAATGTTCTTCAGTGTCAAACTCCTGAGATTTTGTTACTACTGTCTTTTTGGTCCGAAGTGGTTTTAGTGTACCTGTGACGACAAAACATTTTTTTAATCGAAAGAAACTCACTAACTTCTTTAAAATACTAAACAAACGCGTATAAAACATTAATTAAGTTAGTAAAATGATATTAAGACTTACGGGTAACTTCTCCATAATATTTAGCATTATTGTATTTCGTCAAGTTAATATGGAGAGCGTTAGCAAACTCACTGCCGTAGAATACCATCAACTCAGTGAAACGAGGTATTATTTTTATTGTTCTGAAATATTTAACAGATTATTAAGAAAGCATACATACACAACTTCAGGCCTGTTTCCTATGGGGGTAGACAGAGACTCAGAGACTAGGGAACGCCAATTGCTAAGATTCTTATATACTTCTTTCGTATAACCTAACGTTTCAAATAGCCTAGCAGAGTACCAAGCACGAATTATAATTATTGTACTTTTTTATATAAGATATCAAAAATTTTAAGCGTTCTGTTCTGAATGAAATTATAATTATTGTACTTTTTTATATAAGATACCTATCACATAAGTGTAAAATAGTAAATAAGTAACATTTTTTATTGTTTAACTGTATAATGTTTTGGCTTGTGCTGTAAAGTTATACATGTGCTTATAAATAAATAAATAAATAAATTATGCATAATAAAAGTTTAGTAAAAATAAAATAAATGATAGAAAATTATACCTGTAGTAAAGTTGTCCTTTATACTGATAAGCGAGTAGATTCTGCTCCTTCCAATGTCTAGCACAGTTGACATACCTCATCCAGTTCGAGGAGTTACTATCTGCCGCGTCTATAACATGGGCCCGTCTATTGTAGTCGGTGTAGATCTGGGATTTTGGAAAAATGGGATATTATTTAACTTGTTAAAATATCATCCCCTACATTTGTTCATACAAAAGTAGTCCTTAAACTTTGGAAATAAGGTCTATAATGTAGTTAGTGGAGAGCGGTCACCGGTAACCGCTTGGGGATAAATGTTCGTTTGTTTCAACGTACTGATCTCAGGAACTACTGGTCCGATTTGAGAAAATCGTTTTGTGTTGGATAGTCCATTAATCGAGGAAGGCTTTAAGTTGTAAAACATCACGCTACAATAGGAGGAATACAATATCCCACAAAAAAACCATAATGTTCCATAACCTAAAGCCCTTAGTCGATAAATGGAGTATTCACCACGGAATATTTTTTTCAATTAAAACCAGTAGTGTTCACAAGCTGGTTCAAAGAAATGACCTCTTAAATTTAGCTTTATAATATTTTAGTATAGATTACTTACCTGCCAACAGTACATAGAATCTACATTTTGTGTGCGTTGTCCACGGTATGGTCCGAAACGTACGCCACGGGGTAACGTTAAAGTGCTAAACACTCCTAACCCAGCACCTAAAAGAGATAATCAGAACAATACTTAGAAATTATAGCCCACTTCTCAATAAAATAGAAATCTATACTAATATTATAAAGCTGAAGAGTTTGTTTTTTTTGTTTGAACGCGCTAATATCCGAAACTAGTGGTCCGATTTGAAAAATTCTCTCTGTGTTGGATAGCCCATTTATCGAGGAAGGCTATATGCTATAACATATTACGCTAGGATTAATAGGCGCCGAGCAGAGCGAGTGAAACCGCGCGGAAGTAGCTAGTTCATAATAAACGTCATGCCGTTACTTCACGATGGATGGTATAAAATAGAATACTTTTTAAAGCGAAGTCCCACGTTTGGATATTCTCGTGTTTCATGTTCACATCATAGGTGCATTTACTAACACATATTTACGTATAAACATCAACGGGAACCACAATTAATGGATTATACGCGGAAATCGAAACCGCGATAGGTTTTTATTTTTATTTTAAATTAGGACAAGCGCGCCACAACTTCCAAAAAACCGGTCCAACTCCTGTAAGCCAGGATCTACAATAGATACAACCATGAAAACACCGGAACACTGAAGTCCAGCGCGTCCCAGAAACATGAATAACTGTCTTGGTTCCCGCAACGAAGTGAATTAGAAGAAATTATGTGAAGTGAATTATAAAGAAAAAAATGTTAGTTTCCACTTCCCTCTGCATATTACTGCAGGAGACAGAATGAATTAAGTCTAAAGGCACAAACAGGGACTGCGCAACCGGAAGAAGCCCAATCACCAACCACCACGGAAATTTGACTTAAAACTATCGTAAACGAAAGTTCCCGAGATCGGTTGTGCAGCAGCTAGTAGAGTTATAACTTCCATTCATCTCATTCTCATGAGCAACAGTTATCTTAGATATTATTTACATTAATCTTACCTGGTATTATCGATGGTGCTAAATGCAGGAACACATTGGGTATAGTCAGTGCAGCTCGAGGTACGTAAGATGGTAAGCCAGTCTTTGTTGGCACCTGTGTTTAGAAAAAAGGGCAACATATTTTAAATCTAACAGAGGTTTTAACTACAACAAAATCTATATAAAGTCGATGTTTGCTCATCTCCTATTACATGGAACTTATTACATAATATTGGTGAAGTGGGTGCTGCGTTATACCTCTGTCTACCTCGTTCCGGGATTAAAATTTCTGACGTTATGTTAATATTTAGTTATTGGCGAAGCAGAAGACCATTGTGTTTTATTATAATGTATAGAGTGGACAAATTGTCCTTTTGCGTTTATTATTATGATTTTGTAGTATCTGTATTTTAATTTATTTATAAACTTTGTATTTGTTTGCCTACTTGTCTATTAAATGCTTTTTTTCTTTTGATTGTTAATAACTATACCTTATCATCTGGCACGACCAATAGCGGTCCATGAATTGAGCAGTAATCGTAAACGAAGTCGGCGCATTCTTCACAATCTGCGTGAGAGAATCATAATAATAGTTTCGATTTTACAATTTTTGCCCGCTTTTTTTGTTTCGGCGGGAAAACGTTAACTTTTTGATTTACATAGTTCTAAATAGGTACTCACATAAATACTCGTCGAATTTTGGTTCGTCGGGCTCGTAATAACTCAGTGGAGTCCTTTTACGCAAATTAAAACGCATATTTTAGTTATATGATTGTATGTAGGTTTAAAAATTTGAATTTTTCTCAACAAGATTCAAAGACAAGTCAACTATATTTTTTTTACTTTTTTTAAGCGTAGTCTTGGCATCTATGTTAATATTTTTATTACTAATCAAGCTTTACAAACTAAGTCAAACATAAATAATTAATATTGTATTTTCAAACGATAGCTTGTAGAAAGGATATAACAGGCATTTTTATCTACAAGCTAGCTGTTATGCACTATAAGCAATAGGTATTTCATACCATAATTTCCTTGGCGTAATTGAAAAAAAATTAGGAAGGTATTATTTATCTGTGCTACCTGTTCGATGGCGGCAAATTGAAGTCTTTAAATCTACTCTAATAATTCTAACGGCCCAATTTTCACATATACACAAAAAATATGTTTTCATTTTATAACTTACTAGCGACCCGCAACGGCTTCGCACGGGTACAATATGCATGTAGGTAATATATAATACCTATTCTACACATAAACCTTCCTTAAGAATCATGCAATCGTATTTGCGTAGTTTTAAAGATCTACGCATATAGACAGACGACGGATAGCGACTTTGTTTTATACTATGTAGTGATAAGTACTGAGAATTTAGTTAATGTTTAGGTAAAATAAAACAAAATATCAACTTTAAAATGAACAAACTGTAATAAATTATCACAAAATTCCATGAAATTGATTCAGCGCGGGAATATATTGCTTGCGTGACGCGCTGAGGTTGAGCTGCCAGTAGTAGGAGCAATGCATGGCGTTGTCCAACTGCTCCGACGACAGGCCCAGCGAGGGAGACTTGAAGTCTTCTAGAAATTTGCTTAACTGAAACAAAATATTGGGAAAATTACTGAAGAGGTTCAATGATTAGTTTATAGATGTAGTTATTAGGGATTCTACATAAGATACATAAGATGCACAAAATAAATTTATTTTATAGCATAGTACCTACCTAAACCTATAAGTGCTGTATCATTAATCGAGTGGTTAGCCATGGGTTAGCCATTATAAAATAAATAACATAACATAACATCATGCCTTTTATCCCCGAACGGGGAAGGCAGAGGTGCACATTATACCACTGTACAATATAACACCCACTTTTCGTGAGCCTATTGCCATATACCGGGCACATTTCCAGACTCCGTGCTACTACTGACATTTTTAAAAACCCAGTAATACTTTGCCCGACCCGGCAATCGAACTCGAGACCTCTTGCGTAGCAGTCGCACTTGTGCCCACTCGGCCAACGAGGCAGGCAGATTGTTAAAAAGACAAAATAAGAAAAGATTTTTATAATAAAATTTTTATAAACCATCTTACCAACACAGCTTTTTGTGGTTTACTCGTAGAAAACACAGCAGTGTCTCTTTTTAGGCCTTCACTTAAATCCATACCCAGGAGTAGAGCTACGTCACAGTTAGTTTGAGTTAGGGCTTCGGACACCGCCTTTAAAGCTTCAGGACGACTTAGAAACTCCTGTTAAACAAAGTAAAAGCATTACGAGTGAAACAAGTGAATTTATTTCTGCAAATAGGCTACAAGGCAGCACTTTTACACGTCAATTTTATCAAGCGAACGATGAGGTCGACATTTCCTAACTGACTACTCTGAGAAGAAATTTATTTTAATAATGTTAATAACTAGCTTCTGCCCACGACTTCGTACGCGTAATCCTATTTTTCCCGTCCCCGTTCGTGATTTTCGGTAAAAAGTAAAAAAAAGTATTGGTTAAAAAGTATCCTATGTCGGTCTCCTGGCTCTAAGCTACCTCCCTACCAATTTTCAGCCAAATCTATTCTGCTGTTCTTGAGTTATAAGTGGTGTAACTAACACGACTTTCTTTTATATATATAGATTACACGCACTGTTGAACAGTCATAATAATAGAGTACTTAGTTTTCTAATTTTTGCTTTAATGTCCGTCGGGTAGATTGTTTTAAAACATTTTTTTTCTCACAAAATTGAGTTCTTTCGACGATATATTAATTTGAAATATCGTGTGACGTCAAAACGTGCTACATTGTGTGGCACTTTATGACGTAAGGACCTCCCATGCTTTGGGAAGTTATGCTGTGAATTCAATGCAATAGAAAGTAACACAAATTCAAATTCAAATTTGAATTTGAATTTAGAAAGTAACGCCATTTTATCTAAGTATTGTAACTTTATACGAGAAAATAAAAAAATACGTGTCTAATATTTTTTCATTATCTAACTGACGGACTAATTACATTTTAAATATTCATTCTCATAAATGAATGAATGATGAGATGAGTTGCCAATGGGCAACTCCTATTATTACTGCAATGAAAAATCAAAAGGACAAGATCAATGTTGAATTTAAATATTTTTAAGTATTATATTATAATATCATGCCACAGCTCGTCATCTCACACAACATTTATAGAATCTACACCTGGGAATGAGCAAATAGCTTCACTTTTAAATTTCTATTGCTGACATTCAAAAGTGCCTGGTCTAATTGAAATAAATGATTTTGACTTTGACTTTGAATAGAAAATAACTTAATTTGATCTTGATGTTAATATTTTATCAAATACTAGCTTCTGCCTGCGACTTGGCGCAATCCCGTTTTCTCCCGTTCCCATAGGATTTTCAGGATTTTTTCTATCATAAGAACCTTCTCCTGACAATAACAAACACAATAAAACAAAGATTAGCCAAATCGGTGTAGCCGTTCTCAAGTTATGGCGTGACAACGGGAAACGGGTTTCATTTTTTATATATCAACAAACACTAACAACCCACTCCGGCTTCGCACGGGTGCATATGCATGTATTAAACCTATAAACCTTCTTAAGAATCACTCAATCTATTAAAAAAAACCGCATCAAAATCCGTTGCGTAGTTTTAAAGATCTAAGCATACATAGGGACAGACAGACGGCGGATAGCGACTTTGTTTTATACTATGTAGTTATTAGATTGCATTTGGATAGGAGGCAAAGAGGCACTATAATATTATGATTTTTTACTGTGAAGAATTCGTAAGAATCGTAGCAATTGGCGTTCCATAGTCTCTGTCTACCATCATGGGAGATAGGCATGAGGTTATGTATGTATGCATAGAACTTGGAAGTATCGACAATGATAACGACAAAAATCGGTCGCTAACTAAAAAAAAATCAAAATCTATAATAGGAAAATCTATTGAAGAGATTCATGATTTAAACCATAATCTTATTTACATACTTATTAGAACATAAGTGTGGGAGAGCCATGCTTCGGCACGAATGGGCCGGCTTGACCGGAGTGATACCACGGCCGAGCAGAAAACCGACGCTTGCGTTGTGTTTCGTCGTGTGAGTGAGGTTACCGGAGGCAGAGCTACCCTTTCCCCTTTCCCAAACTCAATAAACCCGGAATCCCCCACAATCCTCAAACTCCAAACTAATCCCCAAAAGGCCGTTAACGCACTTGTAACGCCTCTGGTGTTGCAGGTGTCCATGGACGACGCCGATTGCTTACCATCAGGTGATCCGTCTGCTCGTTTAAAGGCTTATGTCATAAAAAATAATCTTACCTTTACCAATATAGGAAAACTTGGCACAAGTACGTTTCCCACAATTTTCACATCTTTCCTTAACAACTGGGCGGCTGACAGCTGGGAGACGTCCGTCCTGGCTGTTACCAAAGTATTTAGTTCCTTTTCCCTGCGGATAAAATTAAAGGTTTCATAATATTACTACTCGCCTTATAATCTTTTTGGACATAACCTAGCATAAAATCACGCCTTTTATCCACGAAGGAGTAGGCAGAGATGCACATTATGCGACTGTACAATGCAACACCCACTTTTCACTATTTATGTTACGAGTTCCATGTAATAGGGGGTGAGACTATTGCCATATACCATATATATAATAATTAAAGAAATCTTTTCCTTTTTAAAACGATGCCTTACATTAGAATTATCTCCTGTATCGTGGATGCGTTTACAAACATACAAGTTCACATACACATGACACCCAGTCCCGAAACAATAATCTGTGAATCACAAATAGAGTAGTTCCGTGCGGGAATCGAACCTGCGACACGTTGCACGGCAACCAGTTGCCCAGCCACCGTGCCAACCGTGCAGTCAAACCCTTACTAATATTATAAATCGGAAAGTGAGTTTGTTTGTTTGTTTGTTCCGCCTTCACGCCGTAACTACTTTATCGATTGTTTTGAATTTTTGCAGAAGTAAAGATAGAAGTCCAGATTAAATAATAGAGTACTTTTTATCCCGGAAAAAAATTATATTCCCGAGGGAAAACAAAAGTATTGGTATAGATGGCGCTGTGTGTATTGTTATATGTCACATAGGCTACTTTTTATCCTCTTGTGACGCGAGCGAAGCCGCGGGTAAAAGCTAGTAAATTATAAAGTACAACTTATTTTTCTTTTTTCACGGAAGTTAGTTTTCAGAAGGGGAGTAAGGCAAACACAACGTCAAAGCATTCAATCGCCATACTTCGTTTGGTGTTGAATACAATAAAAGTTTTCGCGACACATGTCACAAAAATCCTACATCGCACATGTAAAGTTTACATGCGAATTAACACGGATAGTCAATCCCAACGAACGACTGTTGGGCAGAAAGCCCGCCAGGCACGATCACCTCGCCTGGTCGGAGGATCCTCCTTTTCCAATCTTAGGGAACTATACTCTCTGTTCCCTAAACACTATTAATGTTATGATGTAAAATAATCCCATGTAAAAGGGGGTGAGCCTATTGCCATATACCGGGCATTTCCAGACTCCGTGCTACGACTGAGATTTTTAAAAACCCAGTAATACTTTACTCGACCCGGGAATCGAACACGAGACCCCTTACCTGGCAGTCGCACTTGCGACCACTCGGCCAACGAGGCAGTTAAAACAACTTTTTTTATATATATATTTGATGGGCCGATGTTTGACTACTATCTCGCCTGGTGGTAAGCGATGATGCGGTCTACGATGGAGCACGTCGACCCATAAGCAACCTATTCACTCGGGCCTTGAAGACAACTGAAGGGATCGAGGAAGAAGGCTAGATTATGATCAGTGCCTTTAGCCAAACGCCAGTTTAGCGCTTGTCTACAGAGAGAGTAGAAAACTAAATGTATGGGGATGACACTGACAAGTGTCAAAATTTACGTCAATCCTTACTAATATCCTTATCCTTACTAATATTATAAATCGGAAAGTGAGTTTGTTTGTTTGTTCCGGTTTCACGCCGTAAGTACTAAACCGATTGCTTTGAATTTTTGCAGACGTTAAGTTAGAAGTCGAGATTAAATAATAGGGTACTTTTTATCCTGGAAAGATTTGATATTCCCGAGGGAAAAAAAGTATTGGTATAGATGACGCTGTGAGTATTGGTATATTTCACAAAGGCTACATTTTATCCTTTTGTGACGCGAGCGGAGCCGCGGGTAAAAGCCAGTCCCATATAATTTGATTTTCTATTCTACACGTAGACAAACGCTAAATGGCATTTCGCTACAGCAGCTGGAATAGCACATAGGCCTATTTTTTCCACGGGAACGAGGGCAAAGCCGCTGGCTAAAGCAAGTGGATTAATCTTCTGAAGGAACGTAAGAAGATTCTTACCTTTCAGCTTTACAATCTGCTGGCTTTAGAAGACTTTCTAGGAACAATAAAATCTCTTCATCGTGCGGTGTACCCTTATTCACTTCTTTAGAGAAATTCACCGTATCCAATATTATTGTAGCTATAATAAAAAAACAACATTTAATTTTGATTTCCAAAACAGAGTGCGAAACGTCAAAGCTGACCTAATGATGCACACTACCACGGATGGGGCCCAACAGGGCTGATGCCGATTCGGAGTCTTTTTATTTAAGCGGGGAAAATCATCGAATGACTGCTCCCGCCTGGGTGAGGCGGGAGGGAGTGTCAGACTCTTACTGACTAAAAACCACCCCGTTCCTTCTCCTGCACGTCGAGCCGGAGTCCCGGTTACCCGTTAGTTTCTCCGCGACTCCGTATCGGCATCGGCCCTGTTGGGCCCCATCTGTGGTGGTCTGATGGCTCTTTGAGGCGTACGCTCGGGATAAAAATGCACTTACCATGCAACATCTCACTGCAGACCGGATAGGCGTTGAAGTAATCGACATCTTTAGCTATCAAAGCGCCCAGGTCCTTCAGTCTTTGGGCCACGAGGGTACAGCAGGAGCCTACAGTCTCTATAGTTGTCCGGGTATCCGGTTTGTATACCCAGCCGGTTTTATCTATGGGCCTAGAAAAGAGGAGTTCATTGTCGTAATTTATTTACGTAGTACCAGTATATATATATATATGATACTAGCTGTTGCCCGCGACTTCATTCGCGTGGAATTGTGATTCACAGCTCCTCCCCCGTAGGTGATAGCGTGATAATATGTAGCCTATATATCGACCCGACCTGTTAGTAATATTCATGCAAAATGTAAAGTAAATCCATGCAGTACTTTTGGAGATTAGCGTGAACAGACAAACAGACAAAAAAAAGTTAATTACATTTTTGGGTTCGACATCGACATAACAATAACCCCTGCTATTTTTTTTATTTTTATTTTCAATGTACAGACAGCACTTTTCTACAATTTTATTATATGTATAGATTTCTAGATTAGGACGACACAGTCAGTTAAACACAATTGAGTTTCTCTGTAAGAAAAGATTTATTGTTTATAAAATATGAAAATTTAACAAATATGTGTGATAACTTATTAAGGTTTAAACTATTACAAACCTGTAAGAAAAGAAACGACATTTAATGTTATTATTAACAATGCCAGTTCCTAATCACAATTATAATACTTAATTAATGAAATTAATAATAAAGTTATTGTTATTTTCAACAAATACGTGAGCGGTGTAAATTCTAGGATATTTTATTTAAATACCGACGACAGATGACATATAAACGTTATCTGTTATATAACATTCAAATAAAGACATTTATACTATTTCTTTACATATATAATTATATCTTTATATATATAATTCTTCTGTGAGTGTGTATGTCACTGAACTTCTCTCAAACGACTGGACCGATTTTGATGAAATTTTTTGTGTGTGTTCAAGGGGATCTGGGAATGGTTTAGATTCACAAATCAGCTCGGCAGATGGCGCTGCAGTCGATGTTTAGGTTATTTATCCTAAATAGCTGAACTAATTTGAATGAATTTTAGTTTATACATTCAAGTGGATATGCAGGACAACGTCTGTTGGGTCCGCTAGTATTATATATGTTACCGGCCAAACCCGATTTCAGGACAAACTAGTTTTGCCTAGGCCAAACTAGTTCTTACTATACGCGTTAGGATGAACTAGCCTAATTCAAACTAATTTGTCCTAAGCCCGATAGGATAAACCAGTTTAGGCTAGGCCAAACTAGTTGATCCTGATATAAATAGGCGCACCTATCCTATCGGGCTTAGGACAAATTAGTTTGAACTAGGCTATACTAGTTCATCCTAACGCGTATAGGAAGAACTAGTTTAGCCTAGGCAAAACTAGTTTTTCCAGAAATCGGGTTCTGCCGGTAACATATATAACTTACATATTTACGCTTACATTGCAGTATTGGACTTTTTTATGGGATAAGCCGGTAAACGAACAGACGGATCATCTGATGGTAAGCAATCGGCGTCGCCCATGGACACCCTGAACACCAGACGCGTTACAAGTGCGTTACTGGCTTTTTGAGATTGTTGGGGACTGGTGCATTTGGGCCAACGGTAATCTTACTCAAGCGACGAAACACAATGCAAGCGTTGCTTCACGTCGGTTTTCTGCTCGGCCGTGGTATCACTCCGGTCGAGCCGGCCCATTCGTGCCGAAGCATGGCTCTCCCACACTTAAACCTTGCCGAAGCACTTGTACCTCTTTTAGTGTTTCGGCTGTCTATGGGCGGCGCTGATTGCTTACCATCAGATGATCCGTCTACTTTTTTACAGTAGTAGTCCTCTACAATCAGATACATCAACATCTAAAACCTATAAGTGTCCACTGCTTACCAAAGAGCTCTTCCCACACGGAGAAGGTTTGAGCATTAATCACCACGCTTGCTCAATGCGGGTTGGCGATTTTAAACTTATAATTACAAACAAGCTTTTACCCGCGGCTTCGCTCGCGTCACAAAAGGATAAAAAGTAGCCTATGTGACATATACTAATACACACAGCGCCATCTATACCAATACTTTTGTTTTCCCTCGGGAATATCAAATTTTTCCGAGATAAAAAGTACCCTATTATTTAATCCGGACTTCTAACTTTGCGTCTGCAAAAATTCAATGCAATCGGTTTAGTAGTTATGGCGTGAAAGCGGAACAAACAAACAAACTCACTTTCCGATTTATAATATTAGTAAGGAAGTAAGGATTATAACATACCTATGATCAATAATCTCTGTGACATACTCGGCTAAAAACTTGTCTCTGTTCGCCAAAACATGATGGTCCACCAATACGACCTTCGATTTTGTACTCTTTAGCAGTTCAGGGAGGTCATAATCATCTCTGGAATAATAATAATAATAAATCTTATTGTCTGTGCAATCATGGGCGCAGTTATCCTTACGAATCATCATCATCATCAACAGCTGGAAGACGTCCACTGCTAGACAAAGGCCTCTCCCTTAGTCCTCCACGTCGAACGACAACTCGCCAGCCACCCGCATCACTCCACTCACCAATCAAGGATTTTCCTGGCCCATCTGCCGTCAGTCCTTCGAGCGACGTGGCCTGCCCATTGCCACTTTAGTCTACAGATTTTGCGAGCTATGTCGGTAACTCTTGTTCTTTGGCGAATGGCTCCATATTTCGGATTTTGTCGCGCAAAGAAACCCCGAGCATAGCTCTCTCCATCGCAAGCTGAGCGACTTTGAGCTTCTCCAGAAGGTCAGAGGTCAGACGCCCGGGTATCGAACCAGATTCTTGGCTTGGCAAAAATCTGGTCAAAATAAATTATTATGTTTTCGGCTTACTCACGTAATTGTTTGACGAGGAACTCGACTAGTTTCAAGCCATGCTAGAGGCTCATATTCATGAGCAGCATTTCGCGACCCGCGACGCTGCGACTGTCGCGCTTCTACTGACTACTCGAGTCTGCGGGGCCCAGCGCGCCCTCTATCGTGATTCACGCGACACTGTTGGCACGCTAGACTCGCCCGCCGGTAGCTGCGTTGGTGTTGGGTTCGAATCCCGAGTCGATGCAAAAACCGTGTAACATACCGCGCTTACTGTGTCACACTCCAACGCATAATTACGTGAATAAGCCAAAAATATAATAATTTATTTGGTATGTCTCACGAAAGTTATAATACAAAGATAGTCTATGTAATATTAAAAAAAATTACCTGAAAACCAAATCACTCGCATTAATCCCTTTCTCACGAAATAAGAAAGCAACTTCAGTTTTTAACGGAAAATCATTTCTATCAACATTTATCACCGGTAGAAACAATTCATCCTTGTAATCCATAGAGCCATCTCTATACTCTCTGGTGCAAACCTTACATTTCATTTGATTGTGTTGCCAGTATAGAAAATTGGCGAAAACTAGGGCGCTGACTGCAGAGTCTAAGTCGCAGCTTTCGTTGCCGATAACTATTGTTAATTCGCTGAATTGTTTTGTTTTCTGTAAATAAAAGATAATACACATAAAAAACATAATAATATATAACATCACGCCTTTTCATTCTAAAAGGGGTAGGCAATGGGGCACAACAATGTAACACCCACTTTTCACCAAAGGCTATGAGATTATGAGATACATTATGAGATTTTTAAATGTTTTTTTTGTTAGTTTTTTAAGTTTTATAAAAACTTTTTATAACAACTATTGTAAGTGAGACATACTGAACTAATTAAAAAGTAACCAGTAGGTGGGCTGTGTGACGTCAAAGCATCCAAGACCCGACCGCACTCTGTTCATAAAACCCCTCTGGGACTTGGAAACTAGTAAAGATTTTCTCAGTATATTTATGTGGGTGAACCATTATTTTTTTAGTAACTAAGATTTATAATTTTTATACAATGCCCCGTAGAGAAACCTGAGACCTCTTGCTACCCAGTAACACTTGAGACCACATCTCAAATAAAACAGTTTTTTTATTATTATGGCAACAATAATCTATCAATACTGAAGGTTGAATAACTAGTGACCTTTGCCAAACATATCTAAAATAAGAATAGAAAAAAAAACTAGTTTATGTGATAAAAAAAATTCAAGAACTATTGAAACATTCTTTGAAAAGGAATTTTATTTGTAAAGCAATAAGGTTTATTATTCAATTTCAAAAACTTTATATTTTTTTTTTTGGTTACAGCATAATGTATAATAATTATTCAAGAATTATTTATAAATTCAAATTCTTTAAATTCCAGAATATGGGTAAGTTAAATGAAAGATGTTATTAAATGAAATAATAAATCACCACATTCTGGCTCACACCATGCAAATTTAAATGTAAAAGATGCAGCTGAATTGGTTGATGATATTTGCAAGATTACACTTCAGTTAGTAAACAACAATTTTAGTATATTAATGTTAGAATTGATATATTATAGACACCTTTTTCAAGTTTCATTGTTAATTATACTTCTAATATAATAAATAAACAAGTTCTATGTTTGAACTACTAAATATAAAAAGATATGAATGAAACTCGGTACAGAGATATAGTCTGAAATAACACATAGGTCAATTTTTACCCGGTTCCACGGCCATAGAAGCTGGTAGAAGATAGAAGTAGTTACATAGTACTAGTATTAGTTATTATATTGTTAACACCAGGCAAAGGTATTCACTTATTATTCCTATAACCAAACTACTTACTAAAATTACTCACTAAAATCGCTAAATAATGAAATGATTTCACAAATATTATACCTAAACAGTGTAGGGCTTCGATATTACAGTAATTCCAAATCAAAATCTCTTTGCGATGAACTTTCGTGGATTAATATTGGAAAGTCCTTATATAAAAAAGCTATGCTCACAAATACAAAAAGCATTACCAATTTTGTCAGAGTTGTACCGATATATTCTTCCATTTTTATGTATTATTGAGTAGGTGAAAGGTTATACGTGTTTCTTTATAGTGTGGGAGTGATTAACCCATTTTATTTGGATTTTCAATGTTTTGTTATGGTAAACCTGTCAAATTGAATTTGACGTTTGTCATTGTCAGTGTTGTCGACTTAATGTTTGAATATTCCTACCAAAACTTAAAAAGTTTTTATTCGATTAAATATGAGTTGATTTATGAATGGCGGGCTAGATGCCAGATGGCATTTTCTACCAGCCAACCACAGGGTCATGAAGAGAAGTGTTACAGTAGGTTATAAACGTAGTTTGTAACATCATGTTGTATGATCATTGTAATAATTATAAAATATACAAATAGCTGCACATTTGCGTAAATTAAATGACTTAATCTTTATATAAAAACAAGCTATTTACAACTGACTTCAAAAGGAAATAAAGTAGGTTCTCAGTTTGACTTTTATGTTCGTGCTATTATTTCATGATTGGCTGAACCGATTTTGATCCAGCTTTCAGAAAAAAGTTTGTGACGGGCAAAAGAGACAACAACCAAAAGAGGAGGTTGAAGTCGGTGTTTTAAATCATGTTTATAAGAGAATTATTATTATAAGGTCATGTATGTACTACTAAATTCAGAACTTTTGTCATGATTTTACTGATAGCTTTCGCAAAGATCATTCTGTGTATTATGGACTATCGACAGTAGTCTGAATTATCAGGGAATTATTAAATAATTTATTAAATCCTTACTATAATATTATAAATCTGAAAGTGAGTTTGTTTGTTTGTTCCACCTTCACGACTTAATTACTCAACCGATTGCTTTGAATTTTTGCAGACGTAAAGTTAGAAGTCCGGATTAAATAATAGGGTGCTTTTTAACCCGGAAAAAAATGATATTCCCGAGGAAAAACCAAAGGTATTGGTATAGATGGCGCTGTGTGTATTGGTATATGTCACATAGGCTACTTTTTATTCTTTTGTGACGCGAGCGAAGCCGTGGGTAAAAGCTAGTGTTTAATATAAGTATTGTTTCATGCATCTTATGCGATAAAATAAAAAAATACATGTCTAATAATTTTTACTATTTAATAAATTAACTAAATAGAATTTATGAGAGGAGGTTCTCAGGATTGGAAATTAGTAAAGTAGAGTTCAGATAATAAATTTCAAGAAACAACACTCACTGGAATTACTGATTAGACGTATGGTTACAATTATGTGTATAGTACAGCGGGTAGAACTTAATATTACACATGTATGCCTAGTAGTCGCGTAAGCTGCAGACTGGCGACGCGAGGGCCGCGGTCTCCGGGGTTGCGAGAGAAGGAGCTGCTAAGATATGTCCGACATGCCTGTCTTCCAATAGAGGGGCGGGTAGAAAGAAATTAATGATTTTATTCTAATTTTCGAAAACTTTTTATCGACCTTAAATATTGGTATGACTTGATATTACATGTGACATGATTTAATTATACACAATTAAATGTTTGACTTACTTATTTTAATAATTGTTTACTAGATGCTGCATGTGACGTGATGATTTTAGATTTTATTGTTTTTATTTGTTTGAATTTTTTTGACATTATGCATCATCAGCTTGACTTCATTTTATTTAATGTTACTTATTACTTAGACCTATTTATTTTAACAATTATTGAAAATGTTAATGTGTTATTAATTGAATTTAATTCTGAAATTTAAACTTTGTATTTTGCTGTGTCCGACAGAGTCCATAATTGTGTCATAGCTTTAACCCAATGTAACTAACATCTTAAGAACATGAAATGCAAATAAAGATATGAATATGAATAATATCTTACACAATATAATCATCTTAGTGGCTTACGACCGCGCGACGCCCTCGTTGGTCGCGATGTATTCTGTGTTGCTACAACTATTAATTTTCATACCCTGTCAACTACCCCATTTTTGATGCGTTGCGTATAGGATCGAACTGACATCTTGCACAGGAGCCAATCGTTTAGTCACCAAGTTCAGGTATGGGAGAGCCATGCTTCAGCACGAATGGGCCGACTCGACCGGAGTGATACCACGGCCGAGCAGAAAACCATAGTAAAACTACGCTTGCGATGTGTTTCGTTGTGTGAGTGAGGTTACCGAAGGCCTAATTACCAAAGCCCCCTCCCAGATCACCTCAATCCCCGAATCTCCAACAATCCTCAAATTCCTAATGTCCATGGGCGGTGCCGATTGTTTACCATCAGGTGATGGGATGCGACTACTAGTTTGCCGGCTTTTACCTTTAAAGAAACTGTCAATCGTTGAGTCAACAGTCAACCACCTAACGACTTATGTAACTTCGTTAAATGATTAGGTACTATTTAGTAATTTCTATTTCCTGATTTCATTTCATCCATCATTGATTTTAATCATTACAACGAATCGTAAAATATCAATAAAAATTTAACTGCGCTTACCAATCCTACAGTTTAATTTTACTTAAAATAATTATAATGAAAGTGTACGTCTTCTTTATTTTTATGGGTAAGATAGATTATTTTGTAATAATTTAAAAATATTAATCACTTAATATAATATTATACCGAAAGTCCTCAAAACTTGTTCATACAAAAGTAGTCTCTGAACATCGGAAATGTCGCGGAGAACCTAACAGGTTACCGGGGCTCCGGCTCGAAGTGCAGGAGAAGGAACGGGGTGGTTTTTAGTCAGTAAGAGTCTGACACTCCCTTCCGCCTCACCCAGGCGGGAGCAGGCATTCGATGATTACCCCTCCTTAAAAAAAAACATCAGAAATAAGGTATATTTTATAGAAGTAAGTGGGGAGCGCTCACCGGTGGTATCTTTTATTTTATCTACTTCTGTGTAGCCTTTCACCGGTTTAAAAAGTTGATGTTTAAACTTAATTTCTATGTGAAAATAATTTTATTTATGCTACCACAAATTTAAATTGATTTTAAACTAAATTCTGGACTAACTACCTCGAGTGGTCGTAAGTGCTACTAACGCAACAAGCAACGCTACAAGCGATGTTCTGTTCCCGGCAACAACAACGCTCGTAAATTAATTATTATGTTTTCGGCTTGCTCACGTATTTTTGATGTTATCAAGTATGTTTGACGAGGAATTCGACTAGTTTCAAGCCATGCTATAGGCTCGTATTCATTTATTTGATATAAACACTCGTAAAGTCCTGAATTCTTAAAATGTCTGAAATTGTGTAATAAACTGACTACCGATTGTATGAGGCTCATGTACTGTACTTCCACAAGTCTATTTGCATCTCAACCCACCCTGACCTCATCAAAGATTCAATGTTTTTTTATGGCATAAGCCGGAAAACTAGCAGGCGGATCACCTGATGGTAAGCAATCGGCGTCACCCATGGACACCTGGATCACCAGAGGCGTTACAAGTGCGTTACTGGCCTTTAGGGGATTAGGAGTTTGAAGATCGTTGGGGATTCAGGGATTGGGGAGATTGGGGAAGGGGAGGGTAATTGGGCCTCCGGTAACCTCACTCACACGACGAAACGCAACGCAAGCGTTGCTTCACGTCGGTTTTCTGTGAACCGTGGTATCACTCCGGTCGAGCCGGCCCATTCGTGCCGAAGCATGGCTCGCCGACACTTAAAATATATTTAATTCAATGATGTTGATGAATGTTCACAGTTATACACACGATAGCAGCAGAAAAGGCGCTCTCGAAGCTCCGTCGAAAGTTGATCGTTCCCAAAATAGATGACAAGTGCAGGAAAATAAAATGCGCGAGTGTGGACGAGCCGGAATGTGTCAGGATGAAACGCAACGATCTCGGTTTCGACGTTCATATTATAGTTGTGAACAAATGCGAACTCTATTACATGCAATGCCATGACAGTAAGAACATTTTTTTTTATAAACGTATACTGGGATTAATTAAAAACGCGGGGTACTCACGTGAATATACTGAGAAAAGCTCTACTAGTTCCAGTGAGCTGCGCGACGTCGCCGCGACCGCGCACGCTGCTCATGAGGAAGAACCATTCTGTGGTTCGAAACTAGTAGAGCTTTTCTCAGTATATTCACGTGAGTAACCCGCGAGTTTTAGTTAATTTAGTATGTCTCACGATAGTTATTATAAAAACGTAGGTACACTGGGATTTTCCTCTGTGTCGATTCGTTTGCACAATACAATAGGGTAGATGCCTAATTTTGATTTTAATGTCCGTCTTGTAGATTATTTTAAATCATTACACACGTATTTTTTATTTTCTTATGGAAACGAATACTTTCGACGATATATTGATTTGAAATGTCGCGTGACGTCACTTCTATGTATATTTTATACGTAGAAATGACGTTTCGTTTTAGCCCCCACTCCTAAACTTTGATTCGTTTTATCTAAGCATTGTTTTATTATACGACAATATAAAAAAATATGTGTCTAATATTTTTTCATTACCTAACTTACGGACTAATTAGATTTTTAATTTTCATACCCTGTCATCATCCCAATTTCATATAGGTACTCATCTCCTGAACCCGCTAAGCTATTCTATCTGTAAGTTTGAATTCCGAAGATCGCAGTGAACTCGATCGTGGTCTGTCATGTCATTGGTTGAGAATAATCCCGACCAATGATAGACGAGAATGCGCTCGAGCTCACCTTGAGAGTTAGATTTGACATATGAAGCGGGACCGGTCAACCAATAGGGTAGTAGACATTGTGTGAAAATTAAAAATGTAATTAGTCCGTCAGTTAGATAATGAAAAAATGTTAGACACGTATTTTTTTATTTTCTCGTATATGAAAACAATACTTAGACAAAACGGAGTTAAGTTTAGGAGTGGAAGGTCGTTACGTGACGCTACCCTAAAAAATGTAGTAAATCGTGACGTCACACGATATTTCAAATTAATATATATATCGTCGCGTCGAAAGTATTTAATTTTGTAAGTAATACATGAATGCATTTCTAATGTTTTAAAATAATCTATCAAGCGCACATTAAAATAAAATTTGGGATACTACCCTAATTGTGAAAAGTTACATCGTTAGCTACAAAAACGTCATGGTAGCCCGAAGGTTTAAGACGCCTGCTTCTCATGCATGAAAGTGCGAGTTAGAAACCTACCAACGGCAAGTACCAATGTGACTTTTCCGAGTTACATGTACTGTCTGAGATTATCTAGACACCGCTGACAAACGGTGAAGGAAAACATCGTGAGGAAACCTGGGCTTATAATTTCTAATTAGAAGTTTGTAAATCGCCAACCCGCATTGAGAAAGCGTGGTGATTAATGCTCTAACCTTCTCCGTGTGAGAAGAGGCTTTGCTCAGCAGTGGGCATTTATAGGCTGTTGATGTAGCTACAAAACAATCATTGTTAGTTTAATTAGGTGATTTCTTGTGTGATCCTGATCACATAATTCAGGGTTCGCGCGTCGTGCGTAAAACGCATTGCCGACACAGAAGACAATAGTTGCATAAAATATTCATGTCGAATAACGAACGGTACTTAGGTCCCTTTTCACCAAGCTCTGTAAAAACTCAGTTACACGTAACCTAAGTTTAAAGTAACCTAAGTTCTGTGTTCTGCGTTTTCTGTACTGAGTTCCGTGTAAACTAGTTTCTGTTTGTAGCGGTGAAATGTAAAATGAAGCTGTAACTTCGTTTAAACGCTTTAAATTCGATTAGACGCTTTAAATCAGTTTTGTTAGGTGTAATCGTGATCAGTTTCGTTGGTGAAAAGGGACCTAAGATGGAGTGCACCGAAAAAAAATATCGATGGTATACAATATTTTCTTTCCAGATGTGGAAGCTAAAATCGTCCCTATGAAGTTTTGCAGCCACAGACACGGGCAGAATAGCAAGAAAATTTTGAAAGGTACGAACGCCTACAAGGTACTAATGTAGAATCATTTTTTAATTTGGTTCTAACTAACTTATTAGGGACCGATTTTTAATCATCAGTAACTAAATTCTGTAGAATCATAGAATGAAATTGACATTTGACAGTTTTCAGTATGAAATAATTGTCAAATATTCAAATTGTAAAAATTATCTGGCATTGGAAAAATCGACCCTTAGTACAATGCTTCATCTCAATCAGAGTGATACCGCGGTCTCAAAGAAAACTGGCATTAAACAACGCTATCATTGTGTTTCATCGTGCGAATGAGGTTACCAGAGACCCAATCTTCCTCCTATCCGCAATCTCCGTCGCGGAGAACCTAACGGGTAACCGGGGCTCCAGCTCGACGTGCAGGAGAAGGAACGGGGTGGTTTTTAGTCAGTCAGAGTCTGACACTCCCCCCCCCCCGCCTCACCCAGGCGGGAGCAGTCATTCGATGATTTCCCCCCCCCTTAAGAATAAAAAAATCCCTAATCTCCCCAACTTTGCAGTTACTACACTGTATACGATGATCATAATAAATTAAATATTCATGTTTTGTTACAGATAAATCACATTTACGTGTGAAAAGGAAAGCCAATGATAAAGGTAGTAAGCTTTCTTTTACTTGTCTGAGTGATAGTACAAAAACCTCTTGCTGCACTTGCGCCATCTGCTGCCCAAAAATACGATAGCACCCATTGTGTAGGTTGTGGGGATTGAGACGTACAATTTGGTAGTTTCCTGGGTAAAAATAAATTATTTTGATTTTTCAGTCCAATTAAATATTGGAAAATAGTTACACTTTCATTCATTGTAATGGCGATATAATTAATTTTCGATTTATTCTAGCATTTTTTCTACATATAAGTGTGCTATTTGACGCGAAAATATGATGTCGTCATAAGATGGTATTTCGTACAAAATTCATAGAACAGTATCGTTTTTGACGTTTCTATAAAAGTATTGTATTTGACTACCTAGTTGTCAACTATCGTATTGAAATATTCAAAGCAGTATGCTAATATACATTTTTTTTTTTTAATATTAAAGATTATTTCTCCACGGACTCTAGGTCCGTGCCCTTGTCATACAGTTTTTTAATTATAATACATCTAGTCAATTTTTTCTAATATACATTTATAACATATTGCATTTGCAGTTGCATATAACTCTTAAATGCTAATATACATTTATAACATTTAAGAGTTATATGCAACTCTATATGCAACGGTATAGAATCAGTGTGAATGTCAGGGATCTAATTAATGTTTTGATGTTACAGATGAAAAAGGTAAGAAAAGTATTTATTACACAGGATTTCATACATGATTCCCTGACTAAAACTCAAATCAAATCGAGGGCCGTTTTCAACTTTTTTTTTTTACTTTGCAACATTGCTTATTTATCTGTCAAGATACGAAATCCGCCATATTCTTTTTAATTTAGGCGGGAAACTTTGTTTGACATCTCGGGTATATTTGGTTTTTTCCACAGAAACTGATTTGAACGAGAAATCACCGTTTGGGCATGGATATCATCCACATCCCGTAAAAGACCCATGGCAATCAGAATTATGGGATAAAGTGCCACAGGAACTTTTCATATACCTAGTCGTGAAATAAAAAAACAATAAAATTGATTTCCTTTTTAATATCATTATTTTTCTAATACTCTGCCTCGTTGGCCGAGTTGTCGCAAAAGCGACTGCCGGGCAAGGGGTCTCGGTTTCGATTCCCGGGTCGGGCAAAGTATTACTGGGTTTTTTAACCTTTTGAACGCCAGAGCAAAAACGCATGAACTTGCCCTCAACGCCAGGCCACAAATTCACCGCAAATACCTACGAAAAAAATAGGGATTCCAAAACTTCATCGATAATCAATTTTATTTTCATTTTCGTCTTTAATTTCGAAATATAATGTCCTTATAACATTGAAATTTAATTCAACATTACATTTCTTCCTATTAAAGTAATAGTTATACACTATTTACAGACTTGTATAGGTAATACCGTAATAACAGATATGAGACTACAATATATTTAAATATAATAACTGTAGGTACAACACTATTCTTGATCTGCTGTCTTCATATTGTGACCATGGCGTGGACGGCCCGCCATTTTAATAACTACTTCGCTTCCGAAATAAGGATGTGGCAACGTAATATCTCGTTTATCGATGTTCTAGTACAATATTATTTTATAATAAATGAAACACGTTTTTTAAATCAGATTTATAATTCCGAATGTAACAGGTACTTAAAAATATATGATTGAAATAGGTTAAGAAGGTAAATAAAAACTATGAAAAAATAGAAAATTTTAATAAAATGTTATACAGTATGTACTATGTATACATGTTTTTAAATATTAAGTTCTATAAACCTGGCATAAAAAGTAACAAATTAAAACAATTAACGATTATATATAATTATCACAATTACCAATCAGTCTTATACTAATAAATCTTTTGAATGATAGAACAAAATTATACAAAATCTACAATGCAACCTGCATTCTGATCATCTAATTCGCTGGGTGCAAAGTGGGTGGTGGGGACAGTGAAATCGATCTCAGCGCGCACCGTGGCTAAAAAAGATTAATATTTAATTAAAAATTAAAGATTAATATTAATATTTAATTTAATATTTGCTCAAAGTTTTTAAAATAAAAGCAGATAAAAATAACTTACGTCTCTAAATCAAATTCGTCCAAAGATTCTGTTTCCGAAAATTCTTCGTCATCTGAGACTCCTTCTAATATGCGAAGAAGTTCTTCCGTAGTCATTAAATTCCCACTCATTATAATAGTCACTTAATATAAATCTTGAACTCGATATCACAAGTAAATTAATCATAAATATTATTCATTCACTTCACTAATTTCTGGTCGCCGCGCTTGTGACGTCACGATATTGTCGTCTAGTTGTGACCATGGCGTACAGGGTACTGATAATTCGGGTTGCGTTAGGGATGCGCTTGAGTTGGGATTAGTGAATATCGAAATTCGACCCTACCAAATTTTATTTTTGGCTATGTAGCTTATTGAATGATTTTTAAGACTGGTTTTATAAAATTAATGCTGCTTTATCCTAGTACCAAATTATACCTAAAATAATATATTCCAGAGGAAAGTTTCGAATCGATCTTTGATTTGAAATAATGATATTATCCAACATGCGCTACATCACTAGCGGTCACGCAGTTATGACTCTGGCGTGTGAGGACATTCTTTTTTCAGAGTTTATTTCTTTCTTTTTAACGTAAAATTTCTCAATATTTATAATGCAATTTAATTAGTTTTATGGAAATAAATAAATTTTGGACCTTCTATTTTACAGGTATATAAATAAATAGGCATTAAAGTAATGTTTAAATAGTTTATTTCGTGTTTTAATGTACCGCTGTTTTTGTCACATATTTGTGTCGTTGGCGCTCAGGGACAGTTTTCGCTTGTCACGTATTTGTGACCCTGGCGCTCAAAAGGTTAAAAATCTCAGTAGTAGCACGGAGTCTGGAAATGTGCCCGCTACTTATATGGCAATAGGCTCACCCCCTATTACATGGGACTCATAACATAAATAGTGAAAAGTGGGTGTTACTTCTATGTGCACCTCTGCCTACCCCTTCGGGGATAAAAGGCGTGATGTTATGTTATGTTATTTTTCTAATACTTATTTTAATTGGTTTGTATAGTCTTAAACTATATACGTTGTATATGGATAATGCTGATACGACAACTATATCGCGGCGCGTTCGTAATTTTAAGTATAAATAGGTAGTCATCGATTAAGTAAATTAAGTGTGTGTGCTAATAAAGCAACGATAGAGATAGGAATGGCCAACCTTCAACTTGTATACCTAACTTAACTAATAAACGTAACATAAGTGGTTCTTTCTCTTCGCACTCATCAACTCAACCAACTTAACTTTACTACAGAAGCAAACACATTTACTAGCGAACCTAAGCAAGGTGTACCTAACCGTACAAAGTTCATAACAACATAAGATTTTTTTTTTAATTTTTTTTTCTTCTTTGGCAACCGAGTCTCCAAAAACGGTGTTGTCGACTATACTGCCAGTGTCGAGTAACATAAGATTTAACTATTACGCTAATTCCATCTGTCTAACGCGGTGGTTTTAAAAATTCCCTGTTTATTAAAAAAAACAGATCATTACGGCTCCATTTTTTGCCCTTTTCTGATGGTCAAAGAAAAAATGTTACGTATCGTTAGGACTAGCCATTTGGAGCAAAAGTTAATATGGGGTAAAAGTTGTAGGGTCCAAGATGAAGACGTTTAACCAGTTCGAAGATTCATCATTTTCATATATTTATTGCTTTTTATAGTCGTATTTTCATAATCGTGGTGGCCCGGAGGTTTAAGTCTTCTTGTGTATGAGGGTACGGGTTCGAAACCTACCATTGACAAGTACCAATGTGACTTTTTCCGAGTTATATGTACTTTCTAAGATTATCTAGATACCACTGACAAACGGTGAAGGAAAACATCGTGAGGAAACCTGGACTTATAATTTCTAATTATAAGTTTGTAATCGCCAACCCGCATTGAGCAAGCGTGGTGATTGATGCTCAAACCTTCTCCGTGTGAGAAAAGGCTTTGCTCAGCAGTGGGCACTTACAGGCTGTTGATGATGATTGCTTTTTATAGGTGCTCAGAGACGCAAAATAATGGTCGATATTGCTAGAATAAAGTAGCTGAAACAATAGAGTAGATGACTAATTCTTATTTTAAAGTCTGTCTGATAAATTATTTAAAATCATTACACACGTATTTTTTATTTTCTTACAGAAACGAATACTTTCGATGATTTATTGATTTGAAATATCGCATGACGTCACTTTTGAGTACGATTTATACCTACTCTAAAATGACGTAGCTACCTCCTACTCCTAAACTTTGATTTGTTTTATCTTTATGTACATCTATAAAAAAATACGTGTCGAATAGTTTTTCATTACCTAACTGACGGACTAATTTAGTACCTAGGTATTTTAGTACGGCACCTATAGGTAGATACTTTTTGTCAATTATTTTATTTTGATATAAGTCATGGTTAAAACAGTGTACGAGTATGTTACATAGGTCTTTATTTACGTTAAATTAATCAATTTTTAGGATTTTGCGAGCATAATTTAGGTTAAGGTATTATAAGTTTTCAGTAAGACGAAGTGAAAATTGTTTGTTTCAGCTACCTTAAAAGGCAAGTGTTATTTTTATGTAATTTACTTTTAGTCAACATCAAAAGCTCGTTACAATTCATTTTAAACACCTCTACATTAGGCTTATTCCCCACTGCTGTTTGCGTGATTCACAGCCGGTAGCCTCGACATTGATAACGATATATTTCGGTCGTTAAATATTTTTTTTAATAGATATTTCACCCTTATCCTTTGGTTCACAACCACTCTAACAATTTGTGTATACTTAAAGATGGCGTAAATAATAGTGCCATGCGTTGCCAATCGTCTTGGGTTGTTGTATAATGTCATCATTATGTCCAGTAGTCCGTCGCCCAATCATGCACCAATCGTGCGTGCAAGCAATGACATTTCGTACGAGACTATAATAGTTAGTCATTTGTGTAAAATAGTTAATTGTTATGTTTAATAAGTTAACGTGTTCTGTTTCTACACTGTATATTGCAATTATTTGTATGAATAAATAAATAAAAACCAATTTTAAACGCCAACAATTACTTACTGAAATTATACATCGTTCATTAATATTATTACAGCCATGGAAAAGGTGAAAATGAAACACAAGAAGGCCTCAACTAAAACGGAAATGATGTCAAAAAAGTCGATGAGCGGGAAGAAAAAAAAACTTATAAACATTGATAAGAATACGGATAAAAACATGAAAACACATTTAAAACTTTGGGCTCCGCGTATTCATCAGCTGACATGGAAGATGATCGAGAAAGAAGAGACATAAATGACGGTTTTAACTTTTTTTATTTGTTATTTGTCGGAATACTGAAACGCTACTCAATTTTAAGTCGTGCTTAAGTATAGTTCTATCTCTACAAATTCTTTGTAAAATGACAGAGATGGCACGATATTTGAGCACGACTTAAAATTGAGTAAAGTTTCAGTATTCCGGCAATTATCACTTAGGAGCGCTATCGGTTATCAATTTCGGCTATGCGTGATCAACGTCGTGGTGGCCCGGAGATTTAACCCGTCGTGTGTCTAAATTTGGATCCACGTGAGACACAATGAATGAAAATATTTTCTATTGTGTCTCATATACAGGCATTCAAACTCTTTGAGTACCGTCATTATAGACACAATTAAAGAACAAAAGGTTGCGGTCACCGGTGACCGCTTGGTGTTTGACAGTTTAAGCATGACGGTGCTAGTTCGAAACCTACCGACGGCAATTACCAATATGACTATTTCCGACTTATATGTACTTTTTAAGATTATCTAGATACCACTAGTAAACGGTGAAGGAAAACACCGTGAGGAAACCTGGGCTTATAATTTCTAATAATTTGTAAGTATATAGTTTGAAATCGCCAACCAGCATTGAGCAAGCGTGGTGTTTAATGCTCAAATTTTCTCCGTGTGAGAAGAGGCTTTGTTCAGTGGGCATTTATAGGCTGTTGATGTGATGATCTAATTCAACAAACACCTCTACTTCTAGTTCTCTTCTTTAAATATATGTATTAAGGTCCCTTACTCGACTCGTAGTAGTACAGTATTAGTAGAGTAGAGAGGTCATGAGAATCGTTCTCTACTTTACCACCATACGGCAAGGCTCTCTATATTTTAACAAGAATTATTTCTTTTAGGAAATGCAGGCCATGAAATAGACTCAGATGACTGGGTTACTACTCCAGGTACTTATGTATATCTAGCTGTTGCCCGCGACTTCGTCCGCGTAGATTAATGACTTCTGACAGAATCAATTCAGTGCCCAAGTAAGATTTACCTATTTTGAAATGATTTACAGTAGTTTCAATAAAATAAATAATCCCGCAGGGATCTTACCAGTACAGTGCCCGATCACGTAAGGTTTGAGTAATAAAAACTATTCTATCGACTATTGTTGTACCGAATCTCTCTAAAATAAGTTCAGTGGTTAAGAGTTAGACAGTCCCGGGGCATTGACGCATAGTTTCCGTTCCCGTGGGACATCTGTGATAAAAACTATCAAACGTTACCCAGGTCCCAAATCATCGTTTTACCGAATGTAATTCAAAAAGATTCAATGATTCTATATTCAATGGCTAAGAAGATTTATACAAACTTTCATTCCCTATTTTATCCCCTTAGGGGTGGAATTTATCAAAATCCTTTCTAAGGAGATACCTATGTCATAGTAAATTTATGCATGCAAAGTAACAGCCCGATCAATTTAAAACTGGCAAAGTATCATACTTTGGGGTGAGAATGTTCAAAAACCTTCCTAAAGGGACGTTTACGTCATAATATCCATCTGCACGCCGAATTTCAACCCGATCGGTGTAAAACTGACAAAGCTTCATACAAACGTTCATCCCCTACATTACCCCATTGGAGGTGGAAATAATCAAAATCCTTACTTGGGGATGCCTACGTCATAACATCTACCTGCATGCCGAATTTCATCTGCATCGGTGTAAAACTGACAAAGCTTCATATAAACTTTCACCCCCTATTTTACCCCCTTAGGGGTGGAAATGATCAAAATCCTTTCTTAGCGGATGCTTATATGATAACATCTATCTGCATGTCAAATTTCAATCCGATCGATTTAAAACTGACAGTCTCATACAAACTTTCATCCCCTATTTTACCCCCTTGGGGGTGGAAATTATCAAAATCCTTTCACAGCGGATTACTACGTCATAACATCTATCTGCATGCCAAATTTCAACCCGATCGGTTTAAAACTGACAAAGTCCCATACAAACTTTCATCCCCTATTTTACCCCCTTAGGGGTGGAAATTATCAAAATCCTTTCACAGCGGATGCCTACGTCATAACATCTATCTGGATGCCAAATTTCAACCCGATCGGTTTAAAACTGACAAAGTCTCATACAAACTTTCATCCCCTATTTTACCCCCTTGGGGGTGGAAATTATCAAAATCCTTTCACAACGGATGCTTACGTCATAACATCTATCTGCATGCCAAATTTAAACCCGATCGGTTTAAAACTGACAAAGTTTCATACAAACTTTCATCCCCTTTTTTACCCCCTTGGGGGTGGAAATTATCAAAATCCTTTCTTAGCGGATGCCTACGTCATAACATCTATCTGTATTCCAAATTTTAGCCCAATCTATCCAGCGGTTTGGGCTGTGCGTTGATAGATCACTATGTCAGTCAGTCAGTCAGTCAGTCAATCACCTTTGAATTATATATATATAGATAGTAAGGATTATAGTGAGGGGCCACTACTCACTAATTAGTGATGTTGATACAGACTTACGTCCAGTGTCTATAACCTATCTATCTGTAGATTTGCTTACTAGAGATAGAATTTTGACACATTTTGTATGGAGCTCATGTCAAAATTCTATATCTATTATAGTAAGTAAATTTACAGATAGATAGGTTATAGAAACTGGATGGTTACATGTAACACTTACATATTGTAACACAGATATCGCATGATTTTAAATTTGCTTTCAGATGTGAACAATATCGAACACATTCAACTTGATTTCAGTCGGTTGCCTGATCAAAAACGGAAAACTAAAAATTTGGAACTTCCCGATTTCCCGATGTTATCTCATGAATCTAATTTAGGAGGTACCTATTTATAGTGACAACTATTTTAATTATGTAACTTGACGTGTGGCTCGACCGACGATGGCACGGCCTTACAGAAAACTGGTATGAAACAATGTGTGCATTGACTTTCAACACATGAATGCCATTATCGTGAAACACACAACATTAAGTTTAAATGTATTCTTCCTGCAAATGGGAATTTACGCGTGGAATCGTCTTTTAAACGAGCAGACGGATCACCTGATGGTAAGCAATCGGCGTCGCCCATGGATACCTGGAACACCAGAGGCGTTAAAAGTGCTTTACCGGCCTTTTGGGGATTAGGAGTTTGAGGATCGTTCAGGATTCAGGGATTGGGGATATTGGGGAAGGGGAGAGTAATTTTGCCTCTGGTAACCTCACTCGCACGACGAAACACAACGCAAGCGTTGCTTCACGTCGGTTTTCTGTGGTATCACTCCTAAGCTCAAAGCCTTACAGAAAAGCATAGTGAAACAACGCTTGCGTTATTTTTCGTCGTGTGAGTAAGGTCACCAGAGGCTCAATTATCATATCACTTCTTCCCCTATCTCCCCAATCCCTGAAGCCCCAACAATCCTCAAACGTTAAAAGGCCGGTGACGCACTCATAACGCGTTTGGTGTTCCGTGTGTCCATGAGCGACGCCGATTTTTTTTATTTTTTATTTAGTTTTTTAACGTTGCCCCACACTAGGATTATCTCTTGTGTCGTGGGTGCGTTTACAAACATACAAGTTCACATACACAATGACACCCAGACCCGAAACAACAATTTGTGGATCACACAAAGTGTTGTTCCGTGCGGGAATCGAACCCGCGACACGTTGCACGGCAGCCGGTTGCCCAGCCACCGCACCAACCGTGCAGTCATTGCTTACCATCAGGTGATCTGTCTGCTCGTTTACCGGCTTATCCCATAAAAAAGAAAAAATCCGTAACTAGCTAAGTCTTTCTCAGTAATTTCACGTGAGTTACGTATGTACTTTAAACTAGTTATTTGTTTTTTCACAGACATGCTACAAGACGCTGATCTAAACGAATACAACGCTGATTGTCCTACAGTCTGTCCTTCTCGAGATGTTTTGGTTTGTGCGCGATGTCAACACGGCATTTTCAAGACATTCATAAGCGTCTGTCATATGCGCATGTTCGCTTGTCATCATAAGGATGAAAGTACGTCTTTTTTTTTGAGGGGGGAATATCATCCAATGATCTCCCGCCCGGGTGAGGCGAGAGGTAGTGTCAGACTCTTACTGACTAAAAACAACCCCGTTCCTACTCCTGCACTTTGAGCCGGAGCCCCGGCAACCCGTTAAGTCTTCCGCGGCTACGTATCGGCATCAGCCCTGAATGAAAGTAAGTCTAACGCCCGAATATAGGAAATCTACTCAATTTTTAATTGTACTTAAGTACTTAAATGTCGGCCGATCTCTGTCATTTTATAAAAAAACTAGCGGATCCAACAGACGTTGTCCTGCATATCCACTTGAATGTATAAACAAAAATTCATTCAAATCAGTTCAGCTGTTTAGGATAAATAACCTAAACTTCGACTGCAGCGCCATCTGCCGGGCTGATTTGTGAATCTAAACCATTCCCAGATCCCCTTGAACACACATAAAAACTTTCATCAAAATCGGTCCAATCGTTTGAGAGAAGTTCAGTGACATACACACTCATAGAAGAATTATATGTATAAAGATTAGCTATGCTCACGTCTTCGTACGCGCAATCCCGATTTCTCCCGGTCAGTTCGTAGGATTTTCAGGATTTTTTCTGTCATAATAACCTTCTACTGACAAAAATTTGTTATTGTCGCCGCGACCGCGCACGCTCCTTATGAGCAAGAAACTTGTTTTTTTTTGTATATTTAATGGGGCAACGTTTGCCCACTATCTCGCCTGGTAGTAAGCGATGACGCGGTCTACGATGGAGCACGTCGTCCCATAAGCAACCTATTCACTCTTTATGTGGAATACCCTTCAAGAAATACAGACTCTGGCAAAGAATTCCACTCTTTAGCAGTACGCACAAGGAAGCATCAAGCGAAGCGCTTCGTGCGTGTGGGTGGGTGGGACTTGTACCATGAATCGGTGACGCTTCGCCGATTGTCTTGTAGTACGACGATGGAAAGGACTAGGGGGAATCAAGTTGTACAATTCCCCCGCACACTCACCGAAATGTATCCGGTAGAAAACCGAAAGGCTTGCAACCTTACGCCCGTGTTCGAGGCTTTGCAGCCGGGCCTCCACAAGCGCATCATCGTTGATGAGCCTCTTGGCACGCCTTTCAATGTACTCTAACGCGTCCAGCTGATATTTGGCCGAGCCGTCCCAAAGATGAGAGCAGTACTCTATACAGGACCGAGGCTCAGCAACTTGTAGAGCTTTTCTCAGTATATTCACGTGAGTAACCCGCGATTTTTTGGTTAATTGATTTCTTTGTTTTAGTTTTACAACTGGTATCGCGCTCTCCTTGTATACTGTCAGCTCCTTACTTATCTGAAGACGGAATGGAACCTCAAGGCAGAGTTGTCGAAGCAGATGACGACGACATTATCCTGAGATACATTATCTGCAGAGATCATGAGAGGACGGATCCAGATGGGCAACCAGGTAACTTTTTAAATGATTTTCGAGGTCACAGGTTAAAATCAGAAGTCTAGGTAAAATTGTGTATTGTTACAATTAAAGTGACTGCCACGCCTGTCACTACAGTAAAGTTGATATCTTAGAGCTATAGCGCCACCAGTCGCCGCTACCAACTAAATGTATCACACAAAGATTTGCTCCGTGTGGGATTGAATCCGCTACACGTTGTCCGTACGGGTTGACGCGCCACGTGTAGCGGGTGTGTGTCCGTCTTAGAAATTGTTGGTCCTTGGGGGCCCCTGGGGGACCCCTGGGCACGGGCCCCGGTACCCTTATGATAAGGGGTCATCCATAAATTACGTCACACGAATTTCATGATTTTTTGCCCCTCCCCCCATCCCTGTCACAGCTAGTCACAATAGGGTAGACGACTAATTTTTATTTTAATGTCCGTCTGGTAGATTATTTAAAAACATTAGACACGTATTTTTTATTTTCTCACAGAAACGAGTAGTTTCGAAGATATATTGATTTGAAATGTCGCGTGACGTCACTTCTCAGTACATTTTATACTAAGAAATGACGTTTTAGCCCCCACTCCTAAACTTTGATTCGTTTTATCTAAGTATTGTTTTATTATACGACAAAATAAAAAAATACGTGTCTAATATTTTTTCATTACCTAACTTACGGACTAATTATATTTTTAATTTTCATACCCTGTCATCATCCCCATTGTGAGACCCCCCGCCCCCCTAGTGTGACGACACATTTTGCAGAATCACAGTATAGAAACAATTGTTATTTTTATTTCCACTTAAATTACTTTAAAAAAATATTCATGTCAAATCAATTAACAAAATAAAAAACATTAATTAAAACAAATTATATTTCGTATTTTAACACAGATTGTAATAGTTTTTCAAATGTGACATCATAAAGTTTTGGATCCCTCCCTCCCCCTTGTCACACAATGCCACACTTCGTCGGCCCCTCCCTCCCCCTTAAGTTGTGACGTAATTTATGGATGGCCCCTAAATAGACCACAAACATTTTGGTGCTTTAATCATTTCTAAATGACATTACATCCACACTGTTTCCAACATCCTTGGATGTTGAATGACGATTATACACTTAAAAATATTTTTTTTTGGCATAAGCCGGTAAACGTGCAGACGGATCACCTGATGGTAAGCAATCTGCGTCGCCCATGGACACACGGAACACCAAAGGCGTTACAAGTGCGTTACCGGCTTTTTGGGGATTAGGAGTTTGAGGATCGTTGAGGATTCAGGGATTGGGGAGATTGGGGAAGGGGATGGTAATTGGGCCTCCGGTAACCTCACTCACACGACGAAACACAACGCAAGCGTTGCTTCACGTCGGTTTTCTGCTCGGCCGTGGTATCACTCCGGTCGAATCGGCCCATTCGTGGCGAAGCATGGCTCTCCAACACTTTTAGCAATTTAAGACCACACGCTATAGATATAGAAATCAATTAGTTCGAACTAGTAATTAAACTCCTAATTAAGTGTCGATGTACTACGCTACTGGGTTACTCGTATCAAAGCATTATTTATGCTTTAATTAATTAACACCAAAGACTATTATTACTTATTTCTTTTTATATTTAACTGCCTCGTTGGCCGAGTGGTCGCAAGTGCGACTGCCTGGCAAGGGGTCTCGGGTTCGATTCCCGGGTCGGGCAAAGTATTACTGGGTTTTTAAAGCAGTAGTAGCACGGAGTCTGGAATTGTGCCTGGTATATGGCAATAGGCTCACCCCTTATTACATGGGACTCATAACATAAATAGTGAAAAGTGGGTGTTACATTGTACAGCGGCATAATGTGCACCTCTGCCTACCCCTTCGAGGATAAAAGGCGTGATGTTTAATTGTCTTTTTATATTTGATGGACTGATGACCACTACCTCGCCTGGTGGTGCGCGATGATGCGGTCTACGATGGAGCACGTCGTCCCATAAGCAACCTATTCACTCGGGCCTTGAAGACACCCAGGCAAACTTATTTGGTACAGACAAAATTAAATAATAGACGGCACGGTTGGTGTGGTGGCTTGCCAACCAGCTGCCGCGCAACGCGTCGTGGGTTCAATTCCCGCATGGAGCAACTCTGCGTAATCCACCAAGTGTTGTTTCTAATCTGGGTGTGATGTGTATACATGTGAACTTGTATGTTTGCTAACAATAACTTCAATGTTCCGGTGTTTTCATGGTTGTATCTACTGTAGATCCTGGCTAACAGGAGTTGCAGCGGTTTTGGGAGGTAGTGGCGGGCTTGTCCCTTAAAAAACAAAAAAAAATGTTTGCTAACGCACCCATGACACAGGAGAAAATCCTAAAGTGGGGCAAAGGATTTAGAAAAAAAAAGAAAAAATCCACTCCTCAGCAGTACGAAGCGCATCTTGCTGGTGGGTGGAACACTCACCATGAATCAATGACGCTTCGCCGAATCAAGTTGTACAATGCCCCCGCAAACTCACCGAAATATATATATAGTTATCTGGTAAAAAACCGTATAGCATAACATAACATCACGCCTTTTATCCCCGAAGGGGTAGGCAGAGGTGCACATCATGCCACTGTACAATGTAACACTCACTTTTCACTATTTATGTTATGAGTCCCATGTAATAGGGGGTGAGCCTATTGCCATATACCGGGCACAATTCCAGACTCCGTGCTACTACTGAGTTTTTTTTAAAAACCCAGTAATACTTTGCCCGATCCGGGAATCGAACCCGAAAAAAAAACTGTATAGTTATTTAATAAATATATTTTGTTTGTTGCAGGGGACCCGAGATGCTCATTCCCATTAGTTATCAAAACTAATAAATATTTTTACGATTTTAGAAATGTTCCACATCCCTTAGATCTCCATTTGATAACCCCCACAAAAGTTTCAAAAGTTTCAAAAGTTTCAAATGAAGCTGTGAAGAGCCAAGATGATTAATTTGTGTATAAAATCTTCATAAATGTTTATTTATTTAAATATGAATAGAACAGTACAAAAAACCAATTACACTATTCAATAAATATTTTTTTTTTTATGGCAAACGAGCAGACGGATCGTCTGATGGTAAGCAATCGGCGTCGCCCATGGACACCTGGAACACCAGAGGCGTTGCAAGTGCGTTACCGGCCTTTTGGGGATTAGGAGTTTAAGGATCTTTGGGGATTCAGGGATTGGGGAGGTTGGGAAAGGGGAGGGTAATTGGGCCTTCGGTAACCTCACTCACACGCCGAAACACAACGCAAGCGTTGCTTCACGTCGGTTTTCTGTGAGGCCGTGGTATTACTCCGGTCGAGCCGGCCCATTCGTGCCGAAGCATGGCTCTCCCACACCTAAAGCAGTGTCCACAAACTTTCGAATTTATAACAATACTAGCTGACCTAGCAAACTTCGTATCGCCCAATTTATCTTCGCGCCTTTTAGTTAAACCTTCGGTTTACATTTCAAGTCCAAAATTATCCAAATCAGTTCAGCCGTTCTCGAGTTTTTACGAGACTAACGAACGGAAATACATTTTTATTTATATAGATAAATGGATAGCTCATGTCTGTTCATAAAATAAATTATTATTTAAATTCATTCTTTTCTATAGGTCAAATAAAGGTCAAAGTAAACCTTCAAAGCAGAAATTACATATTAATTTATTTTTTATTATTTGTTTAATTCAGACAGGCAGTTGAAACAACTGATAAATGCCTGCATCGTATTTTTCCTAGTTAATTCAATGTTGTGTATCTGTCAAGTCTGTTTTTGAACTGGTTAACATTCTGTGCAGCGATTACATATGCAAAAGTCAAAAAAGTCAAAAGTCAAAGCATTTATTTCAATTAAACCATAGTTTGGTACTTTTGAAACGTCAACAAATACAAAATAAATAATAGTCTGTCAGTCAGTCCGTCTGTGAAACTAGGTGAAGCTAGGTGCTCATTCCAAAAAGTAGATTCGAATGGAGAAGAACGAGCAAGAAACTCCATTCGTTACTCTTTTTAAAAAAGTATGTTCTACAATGTCTCTGATACATATTTCAATACTGTACGCATATGTAAGAACAATGCAAAGACATGCTTGACGCATTATACTAATAACTTATTAAAATTAAAAAAAAAATCTTGAAGTCCAACATGGTGCTCACATATGCATACTGACAATCCATAGAATTAGTGCTTCTATACAAGAAAAGGAAACTCTTTGTTTCAATAAAGAAATGCTCGATATCGCCATAAGGAAACTAGATTGTCTACATTAGAATTAAAGTGTTAAATTATGTATTAAATTACCTACTATTGGAATTTAGCTACTGACTACATTTGAGTATTGTCCAGTTCTGGCAGCTTGTTCCATGCTCCGACCACGCGATTAAACAGAAAGTGTCTGTGAGGATATTTTTCGATAAGCTTTTACACAGCTTAAGGTGGTGGCCTCTAAGATGAACGTTTTCATAACTTGAGAATAGTTTGTCGAAATCAGTAATGTCATAATGTCCACTCAAGAAAGAAAAATTTAACTCAAGGCCTGTCATATTGTGTTGAATTATGGTATTAAATACTTTATGCATTACGTGTCGATTCTGTTAATAAATATTGTAATATCAATGGTTTGTTTCATTTTTCATATCCGTCTACCAAAGTCCACTGCTAATCCTAAAACCTGGAGCCGCGAAGGACTTAACGGAGCTACGGCTCGAAGTGCAGGAGTAGGAACGGGGTGGTTTTTAGTCAGTAAGAGTCTGAAACTCCCTCCTGCCTCACCCAGGCGGGAGCAGTCATTCGATGATTTCCCCACTAAAAAAAGACCTAAGAGACCTTCTAGGCTATTCTGTAGCTTTCAATCCAAAAGATTGAGGTAAACTCGATTGCAGTCCGCCATGTTATCGGTTGTGAGAATAATTCTACCAATGACCGGCCAGTACCTATACGATGGAGCTGACTTCGAAAGTTTGAATTGATAATTAGAGAATATCCTTGCTGTACACAAGAGGGATAATCTCCACGCTTGGCAACTGAATTGGAAATAGTAGTTTCGAAGGTTCGCGATTGTCAGGGAGAACTGGTGCCTTGTTAAATGTGTTGTCACTTTGTCTCTTACGACACCGAAGGGAAGAGAGAGGAGAGTGACAAAAGTATTATTATTAGTAACTAGCAAACCCGGCGAACTCCGTTTCGCCACCAGTTTCGTTTGGTGATTAAAAGTGCATTTTCTTTGCTATAAACCTCACAGAGCCCGAGACCTTTCCAACGAATTCAAAAACGTAGAAATCGGTTCGTGCGTTCTGGAGTTATAGCGTCAGGAAGGAAAACCCGACTTATTTTTATATAGTAGACTAGGTGACCCCGGTATACTAACTAACCCGCTTAAGGTTTTTCAGGTGGTGGTCCGTGGTTCTACGACCGATCTCTCAAAGTCTCAATGAAAGGAACAGTCAGTCTGTAGTCAATAATCTTTGAAAACACCACAAATAATGTGCGTGACTAAATAAAATATCAATTGCGTACAATGTTGTCAGAACTGTATCAACTTGTGTACCGTTAGGTTGCTAACTCGGTCTAATTAAAATGAAACTTGGTAAGTTCATTTCATTCCCATTGCTTTATCAGTTTTAGCCCCGAAGGGGTAGGCAGAGGTGCGCATTATGCCACTGTACAATGTAACACCCACTTTTCACTATTTATGTTATGAGTCCCATGTAATAGGGGTGAGCCTATTGCCATATACCGGGCACAATTCCAGACACCGTGCTACTACTGAGAATTTTTTAATACTTTGCCCGACACGGAAATCGAAATTTTTAATGACATTTTTAATATTCTGTTACAGCAATATATCTTCTAATACCACAAATAGGATACATTTTAGCGAAATCTGTATATGTCTCACCATGTAAAAACCATACCGAAAGCCTACGAATAACAAGAAGCGATGGAGAAACCACCATAACTCCTGAAAATGCTGAAAGAAATTCAGAGGACGTGTTTGAAAAAAACACCAAAGATAATAACGATAAAAAAATTCCAAAATTCAATGCAAACTATAATCAAATGCAAACAAGACGATACCTATTGAATAATCAACCAGAACATCCAGCAAAATTGCCTACAAATTTAAATAAAATGGAAAATAAGAATAAAGCCAATACCGTACCAGTTAGTTACCAAGCGATTGATCCGAAAAACATACTTGTATATGGATTATACCCACCGAAATTTACTAAAAATGGACTAAAGAATAATGATACAAAACCTACCAATAATACAAAAGATAATAAAACTGTTACAGATTACAATGAGTTAGATAAAAATGAAGACAAAGATATGGAAATACAGAAATACAATAATGAAACTAATGATTCACAGTTTGAATTTGAAACAACAAGTCGGAATGCAGACGTAGCTAACATTCGGGAACTACGGCAGCATCTTCTAGATCATTTACTAGACTATTTTGTAAACATAATTGTAGAAGAATATAACCACAATGTTACTAGAAAAAAGAATAGCAAAGATATTATTAAAGTTGAAAATAAATTAAGAAATTACTATGGACCACAAACAGATGTCTTAGAAGTTGACGATGAAAATGATGATGATCATGACTTTGAATACGATAACTATCGTCGGAAAAGCGATGATGACACTGAAGTGGTTTTAAACAAGGATGATCACGTAGATGAAAAGAATATCACTGATAAAGAATCTGTAGAAACACTGAAAAACGATACTGAGATTAAAACTTTGCAGTTGCCACAGCAACCAACAGACAAGGATCCAGTCTATATAGATGAAGTCAGCAATACAACTATCATGATTCCTATTATTGAAGATTACGATGATAGTCTAGAAATTGTCGCTTCGACAAAATACAAGAAACTGGAAAATAACGACACGATTACCGAGACAACAGAAACGTCTCACAATAATTTAGATAATATAGCCACAAATACGGATAAATTGATATATTACAAGAAATGAAACCAATAAATGTATCAGAAAATGTAACTGATGATGATCTATACGTAAATGAAGACGAAGACAGTACAGAAAAGCTGGTCTTCGAAGATTTTCCTGACTCTGATGATTACTCGTCAATAGAAAACGATACTTTAGCGTCTGTTACTGATAAAACGACGAACGATGAAAATATTACCGTTTCTACTAATGCCGGAGAAGCAGATAATGACATACCGGCAAGGAGAACACTGAATGACGATTTAGTGCTAAATTCTGATGGAAAACAAAACAAAACTAAAACATCTGCATCAAAACTAACTCCATTAATTTCAAGACAACGTGAATTGAATGAAAAAATAGTCATTGTATCGTCACCGTATAGTAGTGAACAAGAATTAAGTATCAATGTTAACAATAAACATATTAAAAGTAAGAAATCTCGTAAATCGAGTAAAAAACAAAGGAAAGATGGGAGAATTTCTAAACGTAACGGTTGTAGAAAGAGTTTTGTTCTAAATTTAAATATAAAACTAGTTTAATTTTGATTTTTTATTTTATTTTCTTACCTTAATAAAATTATCCCTCATTTAACAGAAACATTTATTTAGAACATTCAGCCAAGTTGCCAAGGGCGGTAAGTATCGACATTGATAACGACAAAATTAGATCGTTAAGTCATAAAAAATTTCAACTAATTTTAAAACTTCTAATTATGTCTTTACACAATTAGAGGATCTTGCTACACCTCCTTGGTTGGATAATGATATGCTATAGAGCCACAGTACACACGCTACACACCTGTAACTATGAAGTTTTAACTGTACAGTCGAACTATACATTTAATTCGTAACGTGTGTGAATTCGTAGTGTGGTTTTTTCACTATAAGTGTGGGAGACCCATGCTTCGGCACGAATGGGCCGGCTCGATCGGAGTGATACCACGGCCTCACAGAAAACCGACGTGAAGCAACGCTTGCGTTATGTTTCGTCGTGTGAGTGAGGTTACCGGAGGCCCAATTACCCTCCCCTTCCCCAAAAGGCCGGTAACGCACTTATAACGCCTCTGGTGTTCCAGGTGCCCATGGGCGACGCCGATTGCTTACCATCAGGTGATCCGACTGCTTGTTTACCGGCTTACGCCATAAAAAAAATACGGTTGTTCACGGGTGGTGCGATATCTACCATCAAATGATTCATCAGCTCGTTAATACAACAAAACATCTGTTCCCAAGAAGGGTGGTTTACCATCAGGTGTTAATACCAAAAAAAACTACTTATTTACCAAAACCATTATTTTTTATTCAAATCAAACAGCTGGTCGTTGATCATCAATCGTTTATCTTCGATCAATTTGTGAGTACTTGTAAACTCGCCACTAACTCGCTCTGCACGTAATAAAGCCTCGAATTTTGCATTATCAGCACTGACTGAGTCATCTGCGGCAGATTTGAGGGGATCTTCAGCGAGGAAAGGCTTGTTTGTTGGATCCGACCAGGATATGATACTTACTGTACTCTCAGAGACAGGTAATGCTGTCGTAGATACTGTAAGTAGAGTGGGTAATATTTAATTTTTGATTAACTCGTTGAGTACAGTTATTATAGACACAATTAAAGAACAATAGGTTGCGGTCACCGGTGACCGCTCGGTGTTTGACAGTCCCTTTGAGTACCGTCATTATAGACACAATTAACTCGTCGAGTACCGGTTTTATAGACACAATTAAAGAACAATAGGTCGCGGTCACCGGTGACCGCTTGGTGTTTGACAGTTTAAAGAACAATAGGTTGCGGTCACCGGTGACCGCTTGGTGTTTGACAGTCCCTTTGAGTACCGTCATTATAGACACAATTAAAGAACAATAGGTTGCGGTCACCGGTGACCGCTCGGTGTTTGACAGTCCCTTTGAGTACCGTCATTATAGACACAATTAAAGAACAATAGGTTGCGGTCACCGGTGACCGCTCGGTGTTTGACAGTCCCTTTGAGTACCGTCATTATAGACACAATTAAAGAACAATAGGTTGCGGTCACCGGTGTCCTCGCGGTGTTTGATAGATAATAAACTGTCTAATGAGTGCCTCGTTGGCCGAGTGGTCGCAAGTGCGACTGCCGGGTAAGGGGTTTCGGGTTCGATTCCCAACATTGCATTCGCACTTGCGACCACTCGGCCAACGAGGCAGTCTAACCTCGTTTAGTCTATGTAACTAAAGAATATGTATCAAAGAAATCAGAAGCGTATCTTATAAAAACCCTCGTAAGACATTATATTGAACAACGCGGTAAAGAGAAACAAAATAAAATAATCTGTTTGACTTACACACACAATAATAATATATCAAGGCAACACATATAAACATTATGACCGAAACAAACAAATTTCTAGTTGCATTGCATCACACTATGTGAATAGCTTTAATAAATATTACGTGAAATACTCAAAGGGTTCTGCATAGTCTTTTTTTTAAAGAAAACGTTTCCCCACACTACGCTTTTCTCCTGTGTCGTGGGTGCGTTTACAAACATACAAGTTCACATACAAATCACACCCAGACCAGAAACAACAATTTGTGGATCACACAAAGTGTTGTTCCGTGCGGGAATCGAACCCGCGACACGTTGCACGGCAGCCGGTTGCCCAGCCACCGCACCAACCGTGCAGTTAAGAACTAGCTTTCTATTGCGAAAAAAATAATAAAAGAAAATATATTTTAAAGGGCAAACGAGCTGACAAATTTTTATCGAAGCATGGCTATTCACCGCAAAAAAGTAAAGAATAAAAAAATTATGAATACCTCGGTGATTGAGTTACGAAATGGTACAGCTTTACAAAAAGAATTATGACGCTGTCACAGCTGTCACTGAGAGCTGGAACTAATATTGATTTAGACAGTGGCGTAGCGTGCCTTGGGGGGCCCCGTATAAAAAATTGTTTAGGGTAAACATTACTCACAAGACATTTTTTTTACATAAAATACTTATAATTTGTGTGAAAACCAAAAATCTTTGCAGGCAACTCCCTCTGCCCTAATTAGCGGACCTTAATTACTTTTATTTTTCTTAAGTTTCTGCCAACCTTTAAACGCATGCTTTCCATGGAAAAAAAAGTTTATTTTGACTTTTGTGATTACTGAAATGTAATAAAAATTGGGAAGTTTTTATAAATTTTTGCTTAGGCACGTTGGGGCCCCTGTAGTTCGGGGGCCCCGTATAATTGATACGGCAGATACGGCGCTAGCTACGCCCCTGGATTTAGACTGAATCATCCACTTCGCTCCATATCTCATAGAACCTAACGGGTTACCGGGGCTCCGGCTCGAAGCGCAAGAGAAGGAACGGGGTGGTTTTTGTCAGTAAGAGTCTGACACCCCCTCCCTCCTCCCCCAGGCGGGAGCAGACATTCGCTGATTATCCCTCCTTAAAAAAAAAGATACACAGAAGGCGCCACGTACAAAAGCTTATTTTTATACTACAAGTAAATGATATTTCAACAGAATCCTAAAATGTTAAATTTTTTACGATCGACACTTTACTACAACACGCAGTAAAGACGCAGTTTGATAAGATGTGGTCCAAATAAAATGGCAATTTCTATTATTATTCTAACTTTAAGTAAGTCCTAGTTATAGAACAGGGTCGCGGAGAACCTTACGGGTAACCGGGGCTCCGGCTCGACGTGCAGGAGAAGGAACGGGGTGGTTTTTAGTCAGTAAGAGTCTGACACTCCCTCCGCCTCACCCAGGGGAGCAGTCATTCGATGATTTTCCACCCTTAAAAAAAAAGTTATAGACCAGGCCAATGCGCCAAGAAGGTGGTCGAGTCCACGGATTAATAGGCTGGTTGGACTGAAGTGATCGTCAGAGTCGCGGGAGGCCAATGGATGTAAGGAGAGCCTCGTTCAACGTTAAAGACTAAAGGAGAGGTCTTTGTCAGCAGTGGACGTCTCTTAGCTGATATAATGATAATTATAAAGATGATGAATACGTAAGTACATATTTCCTGAACAATCCCCGCTACCATCAGTTGACTGGGCAATCTCTACGCTACACGAGTCACTGTTTACATGTTACCATTAGCTCATTATGATACCTAAGTACGTCTTGCCTGGACAGTCCACGCTACCATCAGTTGACTGGACAATCTCCACACTACATGAGTCACTGTTTACATGTTACCATTAGCTCATAACGATACCTAAGTACGTATCGCCTGGACAGTCCACGCTACCATCAGTTGACTGGACAATCTCCACACTACATAAACCTAAGAATAATAATTTACGTATTTTTTATAGGTTTATCAATAATAACAAGCGTCAGTGTCAGCAAATCTTTCAAACAATCAGAATCTTTGTTAAACGAGAAACCAATGTCTAATAATAATTACAAATCTAGAGCAGAAGACACTGACGAAGAATGGAACGAAAATATAATTGCAGACAGCGAAGCTATAGATAATGCATTAGACAAAATGTTAGCTAATAAGAAACTGATAGTTAAATTCAAACAAAAACACCCTGAAAATGATAATATTAAAGTCATGCATGCCGTCGAAGACCGTGTGTACAACAACGAAAGCGTAACTCCTATAAATGATTATGAATCTATGCACGTAAATTATCCATATCGCATTCCGAATGAATCTCCTGAAGAAGCCAATCAAGTAAATATGGTAGATAAACGAGACATTGAAATAAAAAAGATAGATGGAAAAGATCATAAAGGTGTAATACCTAAATCTGATGAAACGCCTGAATTACTAATGGTTACGCAGATTATAAATAAGAAGGTAATTAAAAAGCCTATTTTGCGCAACGAACACATGTTGAAGAATAAAAATCTGTGCTCATATAAAGATAAATTGGAGATAAAATCTCAATCACGTGAAAGTAATACTTACAAACACGTATCACACAAGAAAAACAAGCGAGTATCCAAAAAAGTTCCAAAACAGGAAGAAATAACAGATGATGAGGACAGTAATTACGAAAAAAAATTAAATGAACATTACAAAACTCAACTAAAAGAGAGGGATATAGTTAAAAAAGCTGCTCCACATAGGAATGCCGACGATGACTCGCTTTCTGCAGAAAACAACGCATATAAAAAGAAACAAGAATTAAGAACCAAATTGAAGACGACTACGACGAAAAATAAAAAGCATAGAAAAAAACATAAAAAGCCCAAACGTGTACATAAAGAAAAGAAAACAAAGAAAACCGTAACTAAGAGAGACATGCTTAGAAATAGCGATAGTGATTTGTTGTCTCATAGTTCGAAAAAGCCAAAAGTTTTGGATACACTTGAAGTAAAAATAGCTAATCCAATTCACAGTATAAAACACCCAAAGCGGGGGAAAAACATGTCGATGTTAACGATGATCCACATGGAGCAGTGACAGAGCGCAATCATAAAACAACACACAAAGTAAAAAAAATACACTTTACTTCAAAACTTCCGACTCATAAATATAAAATTAAACACAAGGACGGAGAAAAAAATGATTCTGGTGAAGTACATTCCAACGTAAGAGATGAAAGCCACGAATTATCTGCTGCTAAAAGTATAGCTTGGGAGAATTCTGAAGACATAGACCCAGCTGATTTGACTCGTACAAATCATGAGAAAAAAGATTTAAATTCTTACGAAGAACTGCTAAAGGAGAATGACATTAAATCACATCCAAAATTACCATTTTACATATCAACTATAAAACTAACCACACAAAAGAAAATATATCCAAAGAAATACTCTAAAGATTTCACTACTACAGTCCAAGAAACAACCACTACGAGACAAGAAAAATTGCCTTTACGACATAAAGACGACCAAAATCAACAAAACAAGAATTATGAAATCGATATGAATGCAACACTGCAGGAGTTGGCATCATCAAAAGTGTTAGACCAGTTAACAGAAAAAATTGCTACACAAATGCTACAGAAACTGCAAAAACGATTAGAAGGTAATGGATTAAGAGCTCTTGGTATACCAGACCATGACAATGAAACAGTGGAACAGATAGAAATACTATTTAATAACGACGGCAGTATGCAGGTTATGAATAATAAAAGAGATGACGTCAATGGTACGATGCTATACTTTGAAAATTATAATGCGAAAAGAATGCGTCCTGAAAATTATTGATGATAGATAGACAAGTTCATTGTTATACACAGACAACAACTGTGTGCCTACTATAGAGTTACACGCAGATACACACACATTGACACGAGGGACATCTGGGTGCTTACTCTTGAAAACAATCTCAATGTCAATGCAATTTCATTCCAATGAAATCTCAATAATTATTCAATTTCAACACTATACAACCACAATCGTAGCTGTTACAATAGCATTCAGAGTACGGAATATAAAGCCAAACTCAATACCATTTAGTTCATTCAATATCCACGCAATACGGATGCAATGGGCGCTAGTGTTGCGACTCAAGAGTACGTTTCACAATATCAATGTCGATCGATCGGAATTGGATTCATGAGTAAGCCAGCTGTAATTTTTCAAGTCTGGTAACGTGGTAACCCATAACACACACACACACACACATAAATACACCACTGACATTTTGGTGCTTTAATCATTTCTAAGTGACATTGTGTACGCCTGTTTTTCAACATCCTTGGTTATAGCTAATTAAGTTAAATTCAATAAAATCTTTTGAAATATAAGATTACATGCGTTTTTATTCTTTTTTATGAGACCATAACAGTAAGACCATCTGATAGTAGTCATGCTAGCTAAGGAGGAGGCAAGCCGCATGAGGCAGCGAAGCACTGCCTTCTCACAACCTAACCGTTGCAAAGGACACTCCTGGCGTCGAGGATCGCTGGACGATCTCTGCGATCTCTGGCCACCGTAAGCGCGGGCCTGCGGACGGCGAGCATGGGTAGCTCGTCGCCCGACCAGAACCAGACCTGAGCGTGCGGCGGGTCACGTTCCGCGTGCGCCTCAAAAAGCCACGGACGGGGCCCAATAGGGCTGATGCCGATACGGAGCCGCGGAGAACTTAACGGGTTACCGGGGCTCCGGCCCAAAGTGCAGGAGTAGGAACGGGGTGGTTTTTATTCAATAAGAGTCTGACACTCCCTCCCGCCTCACCCAGACGGGAGAAGTTATTCGATGATTTTCCCCCCTTAAAAAAGACCCTCTGATAGTACACTGATGGTAAGATATCTGAAATACCAGAGGAGTTTAAGTGCGTTGACGACCTGAGTCGACAATCAACATCACTCACACGACGAAACACAACGCATGCGTGCTTTGCAGCACGCCAGTTGTCTGTAAACCCGTACCCGTGGTACCACTTCGATATTCGAATTCAAATAACGGGATTTTTTTTGAAGCCGTCGGATTATTACCGGAAAGAGGCAACAAGCTATAGTGGCGCCATCTGACTTAATCGTTTTTTTATGTAGCGTAGGTAATCTTTCCAATCCGATGCAGTTTTCATGCCAAATGGTAACTATGAGATGATCCCGCGAAGTTCCTTTAGATTATATGAATGTTTTAATTAATGATTATTGTACTGGTATACTTTCTTCTTACCTACACAGCCAAAATTAACGGTTTTTCTTGAGCAAACTAATTACTTGAAAATCTTAAAATACAACATTTACTTGTAATCCGTGTGTGAAAAACATAAGAATTTAAATGAACTAAATAACTATTAAAACCGCACAAAGGCACAAAGTAAGAAAAACGCACAGACATATATATAACATTTGTGAAGCCAAAATTCCGCAATTAGCTTTTTTACTACGCCACGCACTTATCTGGCGCGGCAGCGGAGTTTCACCGTCGGTGCCGGACTAAGATTAACAAGTCCTTTATTAGAAATAAGGTACCTACATAGAGTTAAGTGTGTTTTTGGGATAAATTGACAATATTCATAAATATTGCAACGTCAATAATAAATATTGGCGTTCAATTCTTATAAGGTTTGTGTTGCTAGAAGTTGTACCACACCATAATCAAATATAGGAAGCAAGAAGTCCTGTATTACACAGGAAGTTTTACCGTAATATCAGTCTTGGCGTGCCAGCCTATGATAGGATCTAGCGCACTACGTTTTCGACGCGTCTTCTGCACGACGTAATCCGTTTCCCATAGTCATAGTCTTGTCAAAGTATACGCCCAGTATTTTATGGTGTTTTGGTATTCGACTATTACGCCTTTGATACGAATGGTTTTGAGATAGTTTCTCTTGTGAGTAAGCTTAGCACTGTGTTTTGTCTTGTTGCATTTTAGCCCCCAGCGGTGTAGTAGTCGATGATGGTATCGGCGGCCCAAACTGCATGCTGTGTAGCGCAGTCCGGGTTGGGGGACCTGTTAAGGATACACAGGTTAAGAATACAACATATTGGGCGAGCTTGAGTCCGCGAATTAGGTCCCGTTAGTCCCAAATGTCGTGAACATACAAATTGAAGATGACGGGACCTAGGATGGAGCCCTGGGGTATCCCATATGGCACCAATTTTTCATCTCTGTAGGTGGTTCTAAAACGACCATAAATTTTGAGAGCACTCAGGTAGTTTTCTATCAGTTTGATTGTGTTGTTCGGGACGTCAACCGTTTGAAGCTTCTTCGTCAGACCTTGATTATTTATTGAGTCGAAGGCCTTCGAGAGATCCGTCAAAACCATGGCCACGCTTTGTTTCCCTTCTAGCGCATCTGTTTTAAACTTTCCAGTTCGAAGGATTTGTGTCTGTTCCTCTGTATTTACTAAAGCCATGTTGAAATGGCGGTTGGAGTTTGTCGGCCGTCTGTCGCAGGCGTGATAAGGTAAGACGTTCATATACCTCTAATTTATCCATGATGTTCAAAAGGGTTCGGTATGATTGAGCATCTCGATGATTCTTGCCTACTTTATGTAGGAAAATGCACTCTCCAGTTCCCCATCTGTAGAGTAGTAACCTATGAGTAATAGATAGTCTGCTATTACTTTGTATCTGACGAGAAATGGATCACCTGCTAATTTGAGAGCATCTGCTTTAATTTTGTCCGGACCAGGAGCTTTCTTATTTTTAAAGCGTTTTAGCGTAAATCTAATCTTCTCTACTGATGTTCGGTCAAAAGGTTGAAACGTTGTTGTTTTCTCTGTACTCTTATCCTCAGATCTTATTTCGGCTTCTGTAACGATTGCTGCATCGACGAAGGAGTCAATAGTTTTTTTCTCATTGTTACACCCGTCAATGTGTGGAAGTCTTTGTATTGGAGCCTTCAGGTTGCGTTGAATTTGCCAAATCTGGGTTCTGTTGTTTTGAGTATTCTATAATATCCGAGGCAATTTTTCGCTGGTATATTTCAGAGAAAACTAGTAAAGTGTCAGAGGGCAATCGAGAGAAGCATGCTTAAAATAATACTAAAAGATAGAATTACCTCAGCAGACATAAGGAACAAAACCAAAGTCACCGATATACTTACCCGAACGGACCAACTGAAATGGCGTTGGACAGGTCACATGCTAAGGTGTAACACAGAAAAATGGAGTAAACAGGTAACACTCTGGTAGGTACCCAAGAGACGGAAGCAGACAACGGGGACGTCCAACAAGAAGATGGAAAGACGACTTTCGCTTAGCCTTAGGACCTTTATGGACCAGAGTGGCAACAGACAGAGTGCAATGGAAGCAGCTGGAGGACTATGTCAAAAGACACACCAAACTAAGGGACATTTTATAAAAATAAACCAAACACTGTAAAAGTTCGGAATAAAAGGGGTATATTATATATTCTGTGACAATTGACAATTCGTTTTGTCTATAACAACGTAAATAGAAACTTACCGATGAAAGGTTATTCCAGGTATTTTCTTAGAGCTATTACTGTCAAATCGGTACGCACTGCACTTCAACATTTTAATACGTATTAAAGCATAAACAACTAATGTTTTATTATAAAACGAGATTGACACAGTTGTAGGTAAAAGCTTATCAATATGGCGGCACGGATAAACTGGCTTCAGTGAAAATTTGTCTATGTGTGAAGCAGGCAGTGTGGCTACAGGTAAAAGAACGAGACACCGTTATTAGGTTGATGCTGACAGAACAACGACAAAGAATGAAGAGAGATATATTATATACGTATAGCTAGGAATTAATGTTTGGTCTGCTTATTTAATAAGTCTGTGGACAAATATGAACAGGTTTACTTTGCTGTCAAATCGAACGAATTAATTTTTCTAACTTCACTTCCATTCACTCACACATTTCATTCATTCATAGTCCTTTTTCGCGAACCGTGCGACTCCGGTCGATTACTATTTTGTTATGGTAATTAAAATGCCGGAAAACTTCGTAGTATCATTGGTTTATTGTATTTCTTACTAATTCTAATTATATTCCTGAATTACTGAGAGATATTGTAAGTATAAATCTTTCTATTTAGTTAGCTTTCATTCATAATTTCTTATACCTATAGGTTGTACCTTTGTTCTTATTTGTTAAAAACTTTGTAATTTTATTTTAAAATAATCTTATAAGATTCTTGTTAGATTTATATTTATTTTTGTTTTAAATTGGATACTTTATAATACTGTCGGACTATTTTGTCAAAATAATCGAATAACATTTGTATTTTCGAAGTTTTTCAAAGTGCATCTGTGGATCGATAATCTGCAGTTCACTAAAAAACTAGAAAATGTACCGATTTTTAGCTAAAAACGGTGTAAATAAATAAATCTCATGATATTACGCATCTATTTACAAAGTGCGAATGTTAAAAGTTTGTGATTTACTGATATTCTTCAATTATAGGTAATTTCGTTGTAGGATTTGCGCGTCTGCGCGTCGCATGTCCCTGCGACGCTTTTCCAGACTTCAGAATAAAAAGGATCACTATCTATTTGTATTTGTACCAGTAATGTAATTAAGCAAAGCACAAATTCATTAAATTAAAAATAAAAATGTACCTGATATCAAAATATATGTAGGTGTAAGTATTGTCCCTTTAAATTATGACCAGTCACTTAAGAATGTGTACTCTCAAAATTTTTACTGATCAGCCTGCATTCCACAATTTGCCTGCATTCCACAATTTGCCTGCCAAGTGTAAAGATATTTTTTTGGCCACTAACTTGCCTAGTGCTGATGTGAAAAACAATGGACCACGCCTACCTGTGAGCAAGCCGTTCACTCGGGACTTAAAGACACCCAAGTCTCAATAATGCATTCATTACCTCATTGATATCATGTTATATGACGATGTTCTTCATTTTCTTTTATTCTTCTTTCCTTCTTCATCAGACTTTTATATTTACATGACTAAACCGTGATAGCCCGGAGGTTTAAGACACTCGCTTCTCATGGACCAAAATGACTTTTTCTGAGTTATATGTAATTTCTAAGATTATTTAGACACCGCTGACAAACGGTGAAGGAAACTTAAGCTTATAATTTCTAATCATGAGTTTGAAATTGCTAACCCGCTTAGAGCAACCGTGGCAATTAATGCTTATACCTTCTCCGTGTGAGAAGAGGCCTTTGGTCAGCAGTGGACACTTATAGGCTGTTGATGTTGTTATGATTGGACATGTATTTCATTAAAACACCACATATTCTTATTTACATACCTTTCTTATTTATTGCTTAACTGTAAATGGTCATTTGTATGCCGAAAAGAGGATGAACATAGCGCACCTTAATTTGAAAATGACCAACCTCCTATGTACCACAAAAAAGATTCCACTTTATTTCAAGTAGTATATTATAGAAAACAGAATCCAGCAGGGAGTTCCACTACTTAGCAGTTCGCACTAGGACAAATTTATTACAATCTTATAAGATTATTTTAAAATTCTTGTTAGATTAGTTAGATTATTATTAGACAGTTGACCAAGCTTTTCTTGGTCATCTGTGAATGGTAATGATATTAGATTTTGTTTTTAATTTTCAGAATATTATGAATATCTATACAGAAAATGTGTCATACATCATACCGTTGGAAGAACTGGATCTCTTATATCTCCGGAAATATATGGACAGGCCAAAGGATAGGCCGATGAAGTTATGGTCTAATTCTAAATTGAATGGTGATTCGGAGTACTGTGAGGTCAAAATTGTGTCCAAAAAAGTCATGGGGAACTCTGATATTAGTTGGTCTGGTGAGTAGAGGCTATGCATCTTTCTAGTTATTATTTTTTTTAAACTTAAGCAAATGCTAATGCTGATATACCTCTGTGAGGATCTTCCTATTTAAATTGTAATATTGTAGAGCTCAAATTATTGTGCCAAAGCGATATAATTTTTGTTATATTAAATATCTATTTATTTCTATCAACTACAACAGCAAATTATTTAACACTTAACACATTAAGAAAAATTTAGTAAAAAAAATTCCAACATCCTATTAACATTAACATCAACACATTAACATCATATTGGCATCCAAAGAACCACATAAAATCTTAATTAATTATATATATATAAATATAAAAATATATTAATTAAAATGTTATTATTTGCAAACTTAATAGCTATCATACTATACATATGCAAAAATAGTAGAAGTGTAAAGTACAATTATGGAAATTGTACAAAAAATTAATAAACGCAATTGAACACAAGACATAACATCCGGACAATAATTTCACTTTTTCTCCTTTGCAGTGCCAACACAAACATATCTATGCACATTTGCGACGTCCAAGTACCATCGCATGCCGTCTGGCTCACTCAGAGAGCACACAACATTACCTATACAAAAACATCTGTAATACAGCCTCAGAAGAATAAAGAACCACATGAATACCAAAGAAATTATAAATACTGAAAAAATACATGATGCTGAATATTTTTGTGAAGTATGTTCAAAAATATTCCAATTGAAAGATAAACTAAAACATGAATCGTCAACTGAACATTTGAATTCCTTGGAAAAGTTTGTTTTGTTGAATAAATTCAATAATTTATTCGATAAAGATGCCAACGATAGTCAAATGAACGATGATATAGAAAGTGTGAAAGATAATTATGTTAACGACAGTGATGAAGATTCTAATGCTGTCAGTGAAACAAGGGCAATAATTATTGGTAATAACGATGATACCACAATGAAGTTTAATAAAGATAATGAATGTAACGGAGTTGCAACTAATGAAGTTGATTGTCAGCATCACGATGATCATGATAATGATGAAAAGAAAGGAAACAAAAACAATAGTGACTACAACGGAGATATAACAGATAAAGAAAATAACCAACATAGCGAAGACTCAGAAAGCAGCGATGAAAACAAAATGTACTTTCCTAAATGTTATGAACAAGAAATAGCCAAATGTATTGAAAGCAATAATTGAACCTGCTGAAAGTCAAATTGATATTGACAATCAAGATGATATTGAGAATAAAACTGACTGTGATTATAGTCATGACAGTGATGATAATTATAAGTCATCTAATGAGTTACTGAATAATATTAAAAAGGCTCACGAAAAAATTAATGATGAAAATGTAGAAATAACGCGCCGAGCTGTTTCCCTAAGACAAAAATTTCTGATTTTAAAAATTATCTAGAAAAATCTTCAGGCTTTCCTTCTGTAAGTCAAAGCCAAGAAAATAATAATCAAAAAGCTTTGAGCAATATTAATAACAATGAATCTTGTTCAGATATAAAAAGAGATCAAAATTTGAAAGTCAAAAATTCATCGCAGCTACTACGACTAGTAATTTAGCAAACATTCAACAGTTGGATATAAAAATATCCCCGGAGACGCTCAATTTTGAGACTTATTTAAAGACTATCATGAATAAATACAATTTAAATGCTAAAATTGATACGGACGGAGACTATGTGATTTTGGAAAATATAAAAAGTGTTAAATTCAAAGTGTTACAGCAAAATTTTCATAGTTACAAAGTGATTTGTAGCAAGATTTATTGTCAGTTGTGCAAGTATTGGATTCAGGATTTTGCAACGAGCCTCAATACTCATGAAATGTCTGAACAGCATGTGAAGCTGGTACTATTGCCGGTCAATGAGAATTTTTTCAGGGAGGTAAGTATATTTTATTTGTTTACCTGTTTTGTAGCTAGTTTTTCAAGGATGACTGCCTCGATGACCGATGGCCGAGCAAGGGGTCTCGGGTTCGATTCCCGGGCGGGGCAAAGTCATACTGGGTTTTTAAAAAAAAATCTCAGTTGTAGAACGGAGTCTGGAAATGTGCCCGGTATATGGCAATAGGCTCACCCCCTATTACATGGAACTCATAACATAAATAGTGAAAAGTGGGTGTTACTTCTGTGTGTACCTCTGCCTACCCCTTCGGGGATAAAAGGCGTGATGTTATGTTATGTTTATCAAGGAATAAGGTTCAGTTTTGATTGGCATTTGTACAAGTATTTTAGTAAGTATATTTCAAATATTAAGACTATTGGAGTGAAACAACTATACATAGATTTGATAAGGGTAGGAGATTGTGGTGTTTTTATGGGATAAACCCTTCCATTTAAACGAGCAGACGGATCACCTGATGGTAAGCAATCGGCGTCGCCCATGGCCAACACCTGCAACACCAGAGGCGTTCGTTACAAGTGCGTCACCAGCTTTTTGGGGATTACGAATTTGAGGATTGTTAAGGATTCAAGGATTGGGGTAGAGTGGGGGGGGGGGTTAATTGGGCCCCCGGTAACCTTACTCATACAACGAAACAATGCATGTATTGTCTCACATCGGTTTTCATGCTGAAGCATGGCTCTCCCACATTTAAAAGAATGTTGAGTACGATCCATAATGACATGCAGATAGATGTTATGACGGATTTTTATCATTTCCACCCCTAAGGGGGTAAAATAGGTGGTGAAAGTTTGTACAAATCTAATTGGACTTGTTTCCCATTTCAATGTTCTTATTAGTTCTTATTGGATAGAGGTCGCTAGTGTAACTGCTTAGCAAGGTGTGTCAAGTTCGGTTTCCAATTAGAATTTTTTTTTAATTGTTGTGTTTGCTGGATCAGTGTGTGATAGGCTTGTATCCTTGTTACATTGTATTGACAACATACCTAGTCAAAAGTTGATCCTAAGGTGGAGTCAGACGGTTCACTTGAATGAATTTAAAGTGTGGGAGAGCATGGTTCGACACGAATGGGCCGGCTCGACCGTAGTGATACCTCGGCCGAGCAGAAAACCGACGTGAAACAACGCTTTGTTGTGTGAGTGAGCTTACCGGAGGCCCAATTACCCTCCCCCCTCCCTAGTCTCCCGAACCCCGAATCCTCCATATCTTCAAATTCCTATTTCCCAAAAGGCCGGTAACGCACTTATAACGCCTTGGTGTTTCGGGTGTCTATGGGCGGCGCCGATTGCTTAATATCAGGTGATTCGACAAATTGTTTACCGGCTTATGGTATAAAAAAAAAAAAATGTAACATTCACTGGAGTGATTCATTCGAGTGAACCGTCGGATATCACCTTTAGACTCTACCTACCCCATCGTAAAGTCGCGGAGAACCTAACGGGTAACCGGGGCTCCAGCTCGACGTGCAGGAGAAGGAACGGGGTGGTTTTTAGTCAGTAAGAGTCTAACACTCCCTTCCGCCTCACGCAGGCGGGAGAAGCCATTCGATAATTTTTCCCCTTAAAAAATATGGATTACCAAAACTAACCACAATACTAATTTGAATTTCAGCTCACCGCAAACCAAAATCAAGATCGACAGCCCGGCCACTGCATAGTTTGCAACGAAGCCGTCCTACTCGACTCACAATACCACTTGAAAAGCGCAACTCATCAATCATCAACTACTAAATCTATTATACCAAAACCAATCAAGTCAGTACAATCCCCCGTCCTCTGTCTATTTTGCAACGTACATGTAGAATTCCAAAATTACTACCAACATTTAAACTCAAGAAAACATATAAAAATTGCCCGCATTAAGAATCATATATTTAAGAGAGACGTCGACGTTTATACTTGCAATCTATGCAAGGTTGTGCTAAATGACAGTGATATAATAGAGCATACCAATGACGTATCGCATTTGGAGAAATTAGAACAAATGTCTTCGGAGAAAGAGTTTTGTAAAACATACGGGTTTAAGGTTCAAAATGAATTGACAGGTAAACCGTATCAGTGTAAGCAATTTTACTCAGATACCACTAATAAAAATTATGTTAAATTGGAGTCTGGATCAAAAGAGTCTTTAAATTTAAACGATTATAAGTCGTATTTGAAAAGCGTTGACGAAAATTTAATGCTTTGCACTGTATGCAATGTTGAATTAAAAAAGAAAAAATCCAAAATCGTTAAACATATGTCAAGCAAAGAGCATATAGAACTAGAAAAAATGCAGCTGTACATATTATTCATACGTCTCTGCGAGCCAAGAAGTAAAGTTGAATGTGAAATCTGTCCTTTAGAATTTCGCAATAAAAATGAAATTATAATTAAACATATGGAAAGTGAAGAGCACGAAATGTATGAATCTTCACTGTTCGAGTTCCATGGCATTATGAAATATTATCGTAGCTACAATTGTAGTTATTGTAATAAGAATGTGATTGATGTAATCGGCCATATCTATAGCAAATACCATATTCTGACTTTGCAAACTGAAAAACAATTTAACAAAGAAGAAATGATAAAGTATTTATACGAAAGACGTGCAGTGAATCCTCGGGCGATGATATACGAAAAATTATATACCAACTTTATAGTACACAATTGTGTTAGAAAAGCCGATGTACACAATTTTCACTGTAGATTGTGTAATAAATATTTCAAGCGAGTGAATGAGATACACCATATTTTGGGAACCCGACATTTTACTAATATAGAGAACTACCTAAAAGAGCTAAAAGCCAAACAAAATAACTAATAATGCGAACACGTTGAAAAATAACGATGCAGAATATCTTCTGGAAAGAGTATATTTATAAAGATTTGTTATACACACGGCTACACATAGACCTTTACATAACCAGTATAAACTGAAAGATAAATGTGCGGAAAGATGATGCGACGCGACACCAGGATACACTGGTTTTGTATAGATTGATGTGTGGCTGTGTGTACAACTTGGCAATAACGAGTTTGGCGCTGGAGCTTATATTGATTTGTACTGAATTATCCATTTCGGACCATGTCCCATGAATAAACAATCATCCAAACAGTAACTTCTCTTTTGACGTGACGTCTTATAAATTGGTTTGCTCACGTTATGCGCTCATAATGAGAGCGAGTGAGAGGCACGCGTTCCTTCCACTCGGGCATGGTTAGCCCGCCTAAGAGCGAGAGAGACAGACATAAAAAGTGAAAGGCACGCGTCATTTTACCACTCAAAGTCGTTATCACGTAAAACTTTCGCCCGTATACCGAATTTACAGGCAACCAATTTTTTAAACTCAATAAAATAACAAATATCAAAACCGGTTGCGTCGTAGTGTACCAGGTTGCCAAAAGCACGATACTAGCGACCTCAATTTTTCTAAACTCTTTTGTACCAAGGCACGCTAGTCACGCCATCTATACTCTTTATTTGACGTATGGCAACATGTTTCAAAGAGCAAGGCACGATAGTCGCGCCATCTATACTCTTTATTTGACGTATAACAACTTATTTCAAAGACAAACAGTTCTATGAAGATCGTGTTTTTAAATATGTATTATCAGTTGTTTATGGAAACAATTTTTTAAATTCTTTTATGTAGGTATTATTTGTTTTCATTTATCTTACTGTATATTTTGTACGGTAGGTACACTCATTCACCAAGACTACGGAAATAAAATTAATGTGTATTTGTAATTTTTAATAATGTATTACTTAGGTACTTGTTAGACGGTCGTCGATAGTCGATATGTAAAAATGTATACTTTTTTATCAGGGATGTTATGGATATGAAATTTCGGATACGGATTGGATACGGATATAGAAATGATTATTATACTGGGTACAGTTACGGATATCCATATGAGATTATTTCGGATTATCCGTTAGTGTCGGATAATTTCGGTTACCGATATTAAAATTTTAAGAAATTTCAAAAGTAAAATACAAATAGCTAACACAACGGTTTCATTTATACGTCACGCCCCTATCCGATAGTATCCGAAACTTTAATTTCGGATTCGGTTAGGGATATTTTTGTATCGGATATCCAATAGTTTCGGTTACGGTTACAGAGCTCCCATAACATCCCTGCTTTATAATATTATATCAATTATCCTAAAAATTATAACCTTATATACTATACTTGCTACTTCAGCGCGGTTTCACACGCTCTGCTCAGCTCCTGTTGGTCGTAGCGTGACCTTTTATAGCCTATAGCCATCCTCGATAAAAGCGCTATCTAATACAAAAAGAATTATTCAAATAAGACTTGTAGTTCCGAAGATTAGCGCGTTCAAAAAAACAAACTAAAACACAAATTCTTCAGCTTTATTATCTATACTAATATTCTAAAGCTGAAGAGTTTGAGTTTGTTTGTTTGTTTGAACACGCTAATCTCGGGAACTACATATCCAATTTGAAATTTTTTTTTGTATAGTATAGTCCATTTATAGGGGAAGGCTATAGGCTATAAAACATCACGCTACGACCAGTAGTAGCCGAGCAGAGCGGGTGAAATCGCGTGGAAGTAGCTAGTTATCCACATAAAACATAGGTACAGCTGTACATGTAGATAAAATGTAGTACATTTTTCATATTTTTAATCATTAAGACACCATAATGAAGCGACTAGTCGCGCAACTGTAGTCTGTACAGAGAGACATCAGAACAAACACTAGTGTTGACTCGTTAATATAATGTTCATGAATTTCTCAGTGACAAATGTATTTGAATTACTGAACGTAATGATATTTAAATTGTAATACTTATCAAAATGTATCCATTCTATTCTGTTTGTTTCTTGTACCATATTTCTAATACCTTTATTTCATTGTTAATGACATTATTATTTCATGTTGACATTTATTTGCTGCATGGGTGCCCACTGAAAATCAGTGCTGGGTGACTTGTATGCCTGGCTTACACTGAGTGGGTGACCCTTTTAGCATAGGCATGTTGTCAGCAGCGTCTCTCTTCTAATTCTTCTGTTTTAATTTTTCAACTCTTATATTTTTATTACGTCCACTGTCACACCTTTATTGTCCTTTTTATACTTTATTTATGCTGCATCGTGCCTGGTGCTGAATAAATATTTTTTCTTCTTCTTTCTACTTATAGATTTATTACTAAATTAATTAATATTTGTACACCAGTCATGGTTAAGTATGTTGATACAAATATTATTGTACATGTATTACTATACCCTACACAATGTGTTGGCATATAAAACTATCTTTATCTCGGTCGGTAACCAAGTTGCTACCAGGTAAGATGCCCTTCATACAACTGTATACATTATTTTGGAATATAGCTCCAAAGAAGCATGTATTAGAAAACCTCTTATCTATGTATATGAGACAATAGAAAACATATTGTGTCTCACATAGATTTGCGTTCTGAAAGTTCACAGGTTAAATATTTATTCAATCAAATATTTTTATTAATTCATATTTGTATGTTAGAATTGAACAATGTGGTCTTAAGAGACCTTTAAACTCCGCGGATACCGCACGATCGCTGGGGAGTCGGCGAACCTCCTTGCCGGATTACCGCCGTGGGATCTGGAGGCGAAGGTGCTCGCGCGCGTGTATAACATGCGCGCGGAGGCACGTCGCCGGGGCGAAACTCCGCTGCCGCGCCAGATAAGTGCGTGGCGGGATGAGCTCCGGCGCGATCTCATGGCGGAATGGGAGCAACGACTGTCGCAACCGAGGGCTGGGCTCGCTGCCATTGCAGCGGTAAGTCCCCTCTTTGAGGAGTGGCTTGAGAGACGCTACGGCGTCCTCACCTACCGCCTGACGCAGGTCCTCACCGGACATGGAAGTTTCGGGAGGTACCTGTGTCTGATGGGGCGGGAGGAAACGCCCGGGTGTCATCACTGCGAGGACCGCCCTGAGGACACGGTGGAACACACCGTAGCGGAATGCCCTGCGTGGGCTGAGCACCGCCGTGCCCTCAGGGAAGTGATCGGCGATGGCGACCTCTCGCGTCCGGGCCTAGTGCAGGCCATGATGCGGAGCGAGGGGGACTGGGATGCCGTCTCCTCCTTTTGCGAAGCAGTCATGCTAGCTAAGGAGGAGGCGGGACGCGTGAGGCAGCGAAGCGCTGCCTCCTCGCGACCCAGCCATCGCGAAGGACACACCGGGCGTCGGGGATCGCGGGACGATCTCCGGCCACCGTAAGCGCGGGCCTGCGGACGGCGAGCATGGGTGGCTCCCCGTCCGACCAGAAACAGACCCGAGCGTACGGCGCGTCGCGTTCCGCGCGCGCCTCAAAGAGCCATCAGACCACCACAGATGGGGCCCAATAGGGCCGATGCCGATTCGGAGTCGCGGAGAACCTAACGGGTAACCGGGGCTCCGGCTCGACGTGCAGGAGAAGGAACGGGGTGGTTTTTAGTCAGTAAGAGTCTGACACTCCCTTCCGCCTCACCCAGGCGGGAGCAGTCATTCGATGATTTTCCCCCCTTAAAAAAAAAAAAAAAAAAAAAGAGACCTTTAAACTGTCAAACACCAAGCGGTCACCGGTGACCGCGACCTATTGTTCTTTAATTGTGTCTATAAAACCGGTACTCGACGAGTTAAACATATAGTAAAGGACAAGTTAGAATTTTAGATTTAAGATTAATTATTCTAGTCATAACATAACTTTACGCCTTTTATCCCTGAAGGGGTAGGCAGAGGTGTACATTAGGGCACTTAATGCCACTGTACAATGTAACACCCACTTTTCACTATTTATGTTATGAGTCCCATGTAATAGGGGGGTGAGCCTATTGCCATATACCGGGCACATTTCCAGACTCCGTGCTACGACTGAGATTTTTAAAAACCCAGTAATACTTTGCCCGACCCGGGAATCGAACCCGAGACCCCTTGCCCGGCAGTCGCACTTGCGACCACTCGGCCAACGAGGCAGGCGAATATTTTTATTAATTCATATTTGTATTTGAATGTTAGAACTAAACAATATGGTCCGTCAAGAGACCTCTAAACATATAATAAAGGAAAAGTTAGTATTTTAGATTTAAGATTACTTATTCTAGTCATATTCAGACCAGGGGGCTTACTCTTGAATCCAATTCCGATCGATCAACATTGGTATTGTGAAATTCCGTACTCTTGAGTTGCAACACTAACGCCCATTGCATCCGTATTGCGTGGATATTGAATGAACTAAACGTTATTGAGTTAGGCTGTATATTCGATACTCTGAATGCTATTTTAATAGCTATGATAAGGGTTGTATAGTTTTGACATTGAATAATTATTGAGATTTTATTGAATTGGAATTGCATTGACATTTCAAGTTTCAAGAGTAAGCATCCAGCAGCTGTAGCCAAATGCCATTTAGCGCTTGTCTACATGTAGAATAGAAAACCAAAATGGAATTGACCTAAATTTTGACACTTGTCAGTGTCATCCCCATACATTTCGTTTTCTATTCTCTCTGTAGACAAGCGCTAAAGTGGCGTTTGGCTAAAGGCACTATATAACGTTTTATCTATACTTAGTAATTTTTAAATATTTGTAATACCTAATTATAATAAATAAGACATAATTTTATTACATCGGTATATATGTCAAAAAAACAAGATACATATTTTAATCAATTGCTTGCTAGCCTAATTTAACTAAAAATCGCGGGTTACTCGCTTGAATATACTGAGAAAAGCTCTAGGGGGCAAGCCAACGGCTGATTCCAAAAGGTTGTCCTGATATAATAATTTGGTAGGGTGTCTATAACAGATGGGACCCAACAGGGCTGAAGATGGGGCCCAGCAGGGCTGATGCCGATATGGAGTCGCGGAGAACCTAACGGGTAACCGGGGCTCCGGCTCAACGTGCAGGAGAAGGAACGGGGTGGTTTTTAGTCAGTAAGAGTCTGACACTCCCTTCCGCCTCACCCAGGTGGGAGCAGTCATTCGATGATTTTCCCCCTTAAAAAAAAAAAAAAGCGGCCAAGTCCCGTAACGACGGACAGCACCTAACGCCGGACATTTGTATTATCGCGATAACTAATAATACGAGCGATTCAATTTTTACTAAAATTTTAGGTGTCAGCCACTGGGAGATTTCCCCCCTAAATATTGAATCGCTAGCGTCATTAGTTGTCGAGTGTCCGGAGGTAGATGCCGTTCGGCGTTAAGGGACTTTACCCTACTAGTTTCGAACCAAAAAGGGGTCCATCCTCATGAGCAGCGATGTCGCGCAGCTAACCCGCGATTTTTAGTTAATTTACTATGTCTCATGCTAGTCTAGTGTCATGTACGTATTTCAATGAACATTTTTTTAAGTAAAAAATGACTTGTTTTAGTTATGCATTGAAAGTACTCCGTATGGCAGTTTTTTTGCCGCGGGACGAAAACGAAATAGATTACACGGTGTATTGTAAAATGGAGTAGGCAGAGGTCCAACTTATTATAAAATCCACCTTTCGTTTTTTGTTTAGTGCGAATGCTGTTTTAAGTTCTCTTTAATTATACAGAGCCTAAATTGTGATCACTGACACTTCTGCCTACCCCTTCGCAACGAACATTCCAGTTTTTATTATATGTAGATGTTTATCATTTATATTAAGAAACAAAAGTCATAGATTAAGTAAAAAGGCGGGTTACTCACGTGAATATATTGAGAAAAGCTCTAGTAGTTTCGAACCACACAGGGGTTCTTTCTTCGCGACCACGCACGCTGCTCATGAGTGAGAGTATTCACGTGTGTAACCCGCATTTTTACTTAATTTAGTATATCTCACGATAGTTATTATAATAACAAGTCATAGATTAAAATGTCGTATACTATCTAACTTTAAGTTTCAAGTACATAATTATTTGTATTGATATAACATGATTTATTTTGTGAATAAAGTGATTTTCTGTCGTATACTGCTGAGTTTATTTTTATTCCATTTGATTAGATTCAAATATATACACTAGCTTTTACCCGCGGCTTCGCTCGCGTCACAAAAGGCAAAAAGTAGCCTGTGACTTAATAATATACCAATACACCAATAACCTGGGAGTCTTCAAGACCCGAGAGAATAAGTTACTTATGGGACGACGTGCTCCATCGTAGACCGCATCAGCGTTTACCACCAGGCGAGATAGTGGTCAAACGTCAGTCCAATCTAATATATAAAAAGAATAATAATACCCCTAGACAATCGGCGAAGCGTTACCGATTCATGGTAGATGTCCCACTCACACGCACAAAGCGCTTCGCAACAACCTTCCTTGTGCGTACTGCTAAGGAGTGGAATTCTTGGCCAGTCTGTATTTCCTGAAGAGTAGGTACCTATACCTGGGAGTCTTCAAGGCCCGAGTGAATAGGTTGCTTATGGGACGACGTGCTCCATCGTAGACCGCATCATCGCTTACCACCAGGCGAGATAGTGGACAAACGTCAGCCCAACAAATATGTAAAAAAGGTATTATAACGGACTCGCTCGTTTACGTTGTGTTTGTTGCATTATCCGTGAAACTTTTTATATAGTTTATATTTTATTTTATACCATCAAAAAGTACTTAGATTTTGATCTACAAGAAACACACATTTTATTAATCTGTCAAACACCAAGCGGTCACCGGTGACCGCGACCTATTGTTCTTTAATTGTGTCTATAAACCGGTACTCGACGAGTTAATTTGGATAATTACCACTATCTCTCATAACATTTTTGCAGCTTACCACCTACCACATACATTTCTGCACTACCCAAAGGATGACTGGCAGAGAATGCTGTTAGCATTAAGTCTTCCTTATGCAATTGTATGAAACTTAAATAAATAAATAAATAAACACACTGATTTATTTCAAGTTTTTGACATGAAGATGCACTAAAACACAATTTAAGGTTTACATTGTCCGAAAATAGACATTTCAACAAACACGAAGTGCCTTTGACTGTCGACAGAAAACTGCTGAAGGCAAATCCTCTGCTACCGTTGGTCACCGGTGACCTACGCGGCGGTTAACGTGTTAACTTTAAGATTTTTCAGTTGAAAATGAGACTACTTTTTCAATAATAGGTAGGTAAATAAAACAGAGAAATTTGAATATTTTCAACAAAAATAAAATTGTATGCTCTATGGACATAAAAAGCACGACACGATTAACTTTAGGTAAAATAATAAAACAGATGAAAATAAAAGATAAAAAAAAAACCAATAAGTATTTCTAAATTTTTCGTATAAATTTTAAGAAAAGTCTTTAATTTTATGTATGTTCCCTAAAATAAGAATGTTAATTTCGTTAGTAGTAGTTTCTTTTTTAGTAACTATCTCGTTCATTTTTGTATCTATAGTTTTTATTATCACTTACGTAATTAAATGTTGGTTAACCTATAATTGGCGACTGTATAAGCCTAAATACTTATTGTTACTTTCATTATCACTTAATACTGTGTATACAGAAGCTGTCGGTATACCTATTTAAATAAATAAATAAGAAAAGTGTAAACTAAAACGTTCTAAATCTTTTCAATACCTACAACTTCGCCATAGAACTTTTTTCCGCAGGACTTGTAGTTTTGCCGGAAACCAAGATGAACCATTTTTAACTCGTTGAGTACCGGTTTTATAATAATAATAATAATAAGCCCGCAGGGCACCTTGAGGCGAGGTGACGGGCATTAGCGATCCCGCGGGCTACCATCATCCCGAGTGCTCCAGGGAGAGGTCACCGTTCCTTCTTCTCCGGCTTGCCTTAATTGGCTGGCTGGAGTGAACGATGACAAGGAACAGGTCTCCCACCTCTGGCTTGCCTTCATTGGCCGTCCAGAGTGGAGTCGCGAGAGCAGTGAACCTGCTCGGAGGGTAAGAAACTATTCGTAAGTCGCGAGTGGGCCAGGGATGCAGGAGGCTTCGGCTGGAGCAGATGATCTGAGTAGAAAGCGGTGGTAGTTTCTTAACCCTTCAGCCATTCACATTCTCGTTGCCCCTCTGTTGCTATATCTAGCAACCATTCCTGGGGCCCGGTCGGTGAGTTGGCGAGTCTCCGCCTGCCATTTTTACGTGTAAAAATTACATTGTTTCGGCAGGTGCCATAGTCATCCATAGTTCCCAATTTACCAGTCCACAGCAACCCATCCATAGCCCTACCTTCTTTTTTTTTCCATTATTCACAATAGTCCTACACTAACCGGGGACTGTCCTTGGGTGCATTTCCATAGTGCATACAGGGATAGTGGCCAGTGGCGTGCACACCATACATGCAAATAAGCAGTGCATACCCTACAAAATCATGGTAAACCTACATAGTCTATTACATATACACGACATGAATATTTACTGACATCATACAGTGATTTCGTAATTTTATTGATACTTAATTCGGAAAACTGGTAACTAACGCCATCTATTGAAAAAATATTGAAGTACTACAACCACTTTCTACTTTCTTCGATATTGGAGCATTGCGCCAGTGGCGCCGCCACCTCGCTATTGTGTGATGGTGGCGGAAGCATGTACTAATGCTAGCCGGTACAATTTGCTTGTTTTTTCGTGCTGATGTTGGATTTTTTTTTTGTTAGGTTGGTAATTTCTATACAACTGCAAAAGCACTGCTTCTTCGTTATCCGACTAATTTAAGAAGTCAACAAAACGTAGTGTTTGTTGACTGAAAATAGATATATTAATTTTGGTCAACTTATTGTTTACGTTTTTTTGGCCATTTTGTTTTGGTTATGTTTTTATGTGCAAGTGAATAAATTGTAATGTAATGAATTATAATTTAAATGAACTGTTAATTTACCGAAAATTATGTAAAATTATAGCTGTGAGCTCAGTGCTGGTGATTTGTGTTGTTCAATAAATTCAATATGAGTGCGTTGTCGTTATTGTCGTTTGAAGAAGAAACGAAAATATTTCCAAAGGCGATTTTGCGTGTGTCGTATGTCCGGGCTAGGCGTAACTCAAAAAAGGTAATAATTTTATTATTTCTTTTAATAAACTACGATTTGCGATTATAGGTATAGTTTGTTAGCACTGGTTGTGTACCAATTTAATTATTGTTTTTAATATCCAGTCTATCTTGATCTCGCTTTGTACGATTTCTCTATGCATTTAACGGTCAGTTATACTGGTGTTGCATAGCTTGATGTGTAGCCATTTGTACTTCGCCGCTCCAAAGTAGGTACCTAGTTAATAGATTTATAAAATAGATACCGATAGATCTATGTTGATCAACTTTATACACGGATAGTTTTAAAATAATTAGGTATGTACCAAATTTGTCTATACAAATTAATAAAATACTTACTAAACCTAATTACCTACTCAAAACTATGATGTTTCGGGAGTTTTATTTTCCGAGATTAATGTACCTCTAGACCAAATTTATTTTTAACCATGTAAAACGCTCAGAAGGATGGTGATCTTAATTAAAACTCAGACTTCTTCAAAAATAATTTGTATTCACTTGTTTATATTGTTTTACAAAAATTAATCTGTTGCTGTCAAAAACAAAACCGCGCGAATGCCCGACAAGGATAGTGTTGCCACGTTCGAAAACTAAATCAATTCACAATATTACTAACAGGCATTATAGTGTTTGAAATACTTAGACAATATTGTTAGTCACAAATATAAATATAGTGAGCGATAAAATATGTGACTGTAACAGTCGGCCATCCGACTCATTGACGAGTCCCTTCGTTAAGGCCGTAATTGTTTTAGGCAAAATCATTCATTTCACTTTTGAACGGCAACAGAAAAATTAAAAGTGAAGCTATTTGCTCATTCCAAGGTGTAGACTCCTATGGAGAAGAACGAGCAAGAAACTCCATAGGTTACTCTTTTTCAATCAGGTTCACAATACAATTCTCTGGTTACATAATTTTGTTGGTTCATCATTTTAACATTTAGCAAATATAAATTCAAACTGATCATTAAATTTTACATTAAATCAACTTAACTATACGCTATAACAGCTTAACAAAAGGAGGTTACTCCACTTTCACTTCACCACCAATTTGTTTCGCTGTGTTACTCTGTGCTACGACCCTCCAGGTCGTATCATTCATGTCCACCTCTCATCTAACCAAGCTGTGTTGTAAAAACAACCCTTACTGTTCATATAATCATTCTCATGCTAGGCTCAAATCAACAAAAGATGAGTTATATACAAAGTGTGCTCATGCTCAGTGGAAGCTAACTTAAGCTCTGTGCAATGATTAAACATTAGTAAATACACTCAAGTGAATAACCATCAATACTATATAACAATAAATGTGAATTACCCACAAACCAAATTATTCTCTCAACTGAGATTCATTCACCAAATAACCATCATTAATAAATGTAACCATCTATTATATTTTTTTTAATCTGTACATTCATAAATAAAGGAATATGTCTGTGCATCAAAACTCATCTAGGGGTTCATTTTATCAATAGCTAGTACATTATATATACATTTTCATTTTCTTATATATATATTCCTTCTACAAAGGCGGTGTGTTTACTGTAAGGAACTTGTCATTGGGTATAAACCTTTTTATTTGGTACGGCCCATGGCATTTGGATTCTAGCTTCTTCGACTTCCCTGACCCCCGAACAATAACTCTTACTATCATTATCAGACCTCTAACTCTATATTCCATTGATGACCTTTGATATCTGTCAAATCTATCCTTATTTTATCTTGAAATCGATCCTTATTCTTTAGTGCGATCACTAGCACCTGTCCTAATTTGCTATACAAGTCCCACTTTAAAACACAGTTTTAAAATCGCTTCAGTGACATTATTACAATTGCGATGGATTGCCTAATTTTTCCGCCCAATCAGTCATTCGGTTGGTCATTAGTGACCGTTTCGCGACTTTATGTATCGAGGCATTTATGGCTAAATGAACGTCAGACAGTAGGGGTCTCAAACGGTGTCATTGCTTTTAACTACAACAACAAACAACTGCATCGCTCGACCCGTCCGCCGGGACGCGGAGCCGCGACCGAGCCATGCACATGTCCCGCCTCAATGGGCCTAACAAACGTCCCAAATCCCTTACTGATAACACTGGCACCCACATCAGCAATCAACCCAGACGAAGATCCAAACAAACCAAATACGCTTCCAAAAACTTTAATGCTTGCCTTGGATTCCGTACCATAGACCGAAGACAAATGAACACACTTTATGAAGGGATCCACAATTTCCACAACACACATGCCACCATGCTCGCCGCGCGGAAATAGCCCGAGATGATCAGCGCGTATGGTATTCAGCGCGACATCCAGCGCCCATTATCGGAACCCAACGGTGCGTCCACTCCAAGTACGCTGACACATACCTTCTGTCTTCCTCATCACAGGAAACTAACATATGGATTCGACTCTTTCACAGTCTTCTCAAAATCATAATGACCCACATCACCATGGTTGATTTTGAGGACCTGCCAACGTATCACAGTCAAACACAATGGCAAAGGTACTTTTAAGTTGCGTTTGCCAGTCCAAAGGGCACATGACTCCACTCGTATTGACAAGAACCAAACACGAAGTCAAGCGCCGTGAAAGGCGAATATATTGAAAGCTAATCAAGTAAATCCTCTATTCGTGAAAGCGGACATTGGTCTCATCCTGCACGGCGACCAAGACAAACCTCGGACACAAGCAAGTTCGGAATGTGAGAGTTGGCAAGGCCTGCACACGAGCAGCGTTGAGTCAGTCAAATAGATCCCAGCCACAGACGCACAGACCAAATCATGCAACCCTGTCAAACAACAATAGCCGTACTTCGATAACATAACGCGGCATTTATCTTTTCCAATCACAGCAAGTCCATCTCCCATCTTGATAGAACCACCAAAACGATACGACGAAGAAGATATCAGAAATATATTGACCGCGTGGAAAACATTCAAAAACGTTTTATAAAATATCTCTGTTTCCACCAAAATATATCATACCAGTCTGCCCGTTATCTTGAACTCTGTAGAAAATTCCATCTATTACCATTGGTAGATAGACGCAATATTGCAGATTGTCTATTCTTGTTTAAAGTTCTTAACGGCAATGTGGATAGTCCAGAACTATTATCAAAAATCAAATTTAATGTACCTAATAAAATATTTAGATTTAATCCACCTTGACACGTATCCCGTTACTCATCTAACTACAGGCAGAATAGTTACATTATGCGTGCAAGCAGACACTTTAACAATGTTTGTAAGGAATATGACTTCGATCCGTGTACAACTAGTGTGAACTCGGCAAAGAGGTGCTTAAGCCTCAAATTTTTTTATAAGCAGCACTATACTCCGTCTGTTTAGGCAGTCAACTATTTGTAAACAAACCATAAAAAGAGTTCTTTATAGTTGACATTTCCATGATTCAAAATACTTCATAAGAAAATAAAATTGTTTCCCTTTTTACGACAGTTTTCTCTATTAAATGTTGTGTTTCTGTTCCTTTTCACTTATTTCTTAGTAAATATTATATATATCTGCTTGAGGATATTAATTTAATAACATTTATTAAATAATATAATATTTCATTACAATAGACACCATAAAGAGCCTAAAATCCCAGGTATCCAAAACCCTTCTTTAAGAACGAAGCAAAATAATGTTGTCAAATTAAAGAGTACAACTAAGATGTAGCGCGACAATGAAAGTAGCGTGTATTACGTTTAGTCGTTTAGTCGGTTAATCAGGCGCCATTGACAGCTCTCTCGTCGTTTGCGCTCGCGTTCCTATTTTGTTGAATTTATCTTGTTTCTTTGTTTTGTTTTTGTTATTAAGTTATTTAAGTTTAGGTATACATCGTTTGTAATTAACGTGTTCAAATATATTGAAGAAACTTGGCCCAAAGACATATATCCGTACAAGAAAGAAATCCGTACATCAGATTCAGAATAGTTTCTATTTAAACATGATAATGAAATAGACCCATAGGCTAGGCTCTTGTACGATTTAGGCATTTGTACTTGTATGTGTGTGTATGACAAATGAACGATTTTAAAGTGAATTTAGTTAAAATTAAAACACGAGAAATATTTGAAGTAATAGTAGGTTAAGTATCTCTGTGTCACGTGGTTTTCTTTGTTTACCTTTAGCTAACTACCTAAACAGATGGACTATAGATATTTAGTTTTTTTTATCGTTTCTCTTGATCTGTTTATAATCATAGTGTCTGTACGGTCTGTTTCAATATTTATTTTTTTATTTACGCAGAATGTATGTATTTTTAATTTTGTATAGTACTCACACCATATTATTTAATTTATTCCAAATGCTAAACGTGAGGACTTGTTATTGGCTCATTGTTACCTACGCCTATTGTTATTTTTATCCATTTTTATAAGCTGTTAGTCCTCCATGAATTATAAATAAATAAAAAAACTTTCATTATCCAAATTATTATATATCTGTAACATACCCAAAATTCGATTCTGATGCAACATTGTCCTAACTCGGGAAACTAACACATGGACAGTTTAACAAAATGAATAGTTTAAGAACTTGAGGTCTGTATCAGAATACAGCATACTCTATGGTCATCGGTATTCACAAAGCGATAAACAATATTCCCTTAGTGTCAAGTTCACCCCTTATTGAACCTCAAAAATAAATACTACCACTATAATTCGTTTGAGCATCAACAGTAACTGTTTTAAGTCCTATATATCTGATTCGAAATTACATCAATTTTTTAGTGGAACCCTACTAAAAATTGATGTAATCACCCCTCATGTCAAATTATCAATCTTTTCAGTTCTTAAATCAGTAGCTGTCTTAACTATTCTTAAATTAAATTAAGTTGTTCCGTAAAACTGTGTTCAAGGAACACTGGAATATTTATAATATTTACCTCTAACCTGTTCCTCCTACATTTACTCCTACATAAACATACATACAGTTGTATATTAGGCAGGAAATACTGCCTAAGTCTCTGAACAGTGTCCCACTGACTACCGATTTTATAGGCTACCTAAATCAAACTGTCAACCAATTACTTGAACATCTACTCTGTATTCTGCTATATTTATCATTTATGTCATAATGTACAGATACTTTTAGGAGACTTCTCTTATAATCATTGTACTATTGGTAACAATTTTATTAGAAACATTATCATTATCAAATTTGTTTTTTTTTTATGAATTTGAGTTATGCCCTAAAAAGTTGCATTCAGAATATTTTTTTAATTGGCTTATGACATTATAGCTTTATATGACAATTTTTTGTTTTTTTATTTTTTTTTTTTACATTTAATACACATTGCATACCCCTTGTTTGAAGTCTCCCTGATTGATTTTTATTAATTTTATCAATGGTTATGGATGTAGGGCTGGTCCAGGTTGAAGAACTTTGCAAATATCTATTATTACTAGTCCTTCTATTTCCTACTACACTGTACTCACTAAAGTGAGATTTAAACACTTTCTTAAAAAAAAATCCCTAGTTTCATCTGGTTTGTCAATTTTTTTTTTTTATAAAATATACACAAAAACAGGTAAACAACCATCAACAGCATTCAAATCTAACTGAACAATTGGTTTCATGTGTCTAATTGTTTTAACACAAACATAAATAAAGTACATAAGAACTATTTCTATTATTTCACTATGCTGTCTCATTAATATATAAAATTATTAATCACATCACCTATAATCTCAAAGTAGCTTGGCAAAGGATAGCTTCTCTATTCTTCCACTACCCAATTGACAAGGTTTGCCATACATAACTCTCATGCTCAGCTCTTCGCTGCTGAAGCTCATGAGTCATGCAGACACTATCGCTATAATAATCTAAATGTAGCTTGACAAAGGATAGCTTCTCTATTCTTCCACTACCCAATTGACAAGGTTTGCCATACATAACTCTCATGCTCAGCTCTTCGCTGCTGAAGCTCATGAGTCATGCAGACACTATCGCTATAATAATCTAAATGTAGCTTGACAAAGGATAGCTTCTCTATTCTTCCACTACCCAATTGACAAGGTTTGCCATACATAACTCTCATGCTCAGCTCTTCGCTGCTGAAGCTCATGAGTCATGCAGACACTATCGCTATAATAATCTAAATGTAGCTTGACAAAGGATAGCTTCTCTATTCTTCCACTACCCAATTGACAAGGTTTGCCATACATAACTCTCATGCTCAGCTCTTCACTGCTGAAGCTCATGAGTCATGCAGACACTATCACTATAATAATCTAAATGTAGCTTGACAAAGGATAGCTTCTCTATTCTTCCACTACCCAATTGACAAGGTTTGCCATACATAACTCTCATGCTCAGCTCTTCGCTGCTGAAGCTCATGAGTCATGCAGACACTATCGCTATAATAATCTAAATGTAGCTTGACAAAGGATAGCTTCTCTATTCTTCCACTACCCAATTGACAAGGTTTGCCATACATAACTCTCATGCTCAGCTCTTCGCTGCTGAAGCTCATGAGTCATGCAGACACTATCGCTATAATAATCTAAATGTAGCTTGACAAAGGATAGCTTCTCTATTCTTCCACTACCCAATTGACAAGGTTTGCCATACATAACTCTCATGCTCAGCTCTTCGCTGCTGAAGCTCATGAGTCATGCAGACACTATCGCTATAATAATCTAAATGTAGCTTGACAAAGGATAGCTTCTCTATTCTTCCACTACCCAATTGACAAGGTTTGCCATACATAACTCTCATGCTCAGCTCTTCGCTGCTGAAGCTCATGAGTCATGCAGACACTATCGCTATAATAATCTAAATGTAGCTTGACAAAGGATAGCTTCTCTATTCTTCCACTACCCAATTGACAAGGTTTGCCATACATAACTCTCATGCTCAGCTCTTCACTGCTGAAGCTCATGAGTCATGCAGACACTATCACTATAATAATCTAAATGTAGCTTGACAAAGGATAGCTTCTCTATTCTTCCACTACCCAATTGACAAGGTTTGCCATACATAACTCTCATGCTCGGCTCTTCTCTGCTCAAGCTCATGAGTCATGCAGACACTATCACTATAATAATCTAAATGTAGCTTGACAAAGGATAGCTTCTCTATTCTTCCACTACCCAATTGACAAGGTTTGCCATACATAACTCTCATGCTCAGCTCTTCACTGCTGAAGCTCATGAGTCATGCAGACACTATCACTATAATAATCTAAATGTAGCTTGACAAAGGATAGCTTCTCTATTCTTCCACTACCCAATTGACAAGGTTTGCCATACATAACTCTCATGCTCGGCTCTTCTCTGCTCAAGCTCATGAGTCATGTAGACACTATCACGTCTAGGTACAGTCAGTGGCGTGCACACCATACATGCAAATAAGCAGTGCATACCCTACAAAATCATGGTAAACCTACATAGTCTATTACATATACACGACATGAATATTTACTGACATCATACAGTGATTTCGTAATTTTATTGATACTTAATTCGGAAAACTGGTAACTAACGCCATCTATTGAAAAAATATTGAAGTACTACAACCACTTTCTACTTTCTTCGATATTGGAGCATTGCGCCAGTGGCGCCGCCACCTCGCTATTGTGTGATGGTGGCGGAAGCATGTACTAATGCTAGCCGGTACAATTTGCTCGTAGACAGAGAATATAGGTAGACAAGTCCTCAGCGTATGCAGTATGAGATAGCGATAGTTTGACGTAAGTACGTTACTACAGCTATGTGTAATTAATATTGCCATACTTAAATTTTTACCCCATCGTGTGGGTAATCTAGTACTTTATTCGTTACGTACGAGACATTCAATTAATAAAATAGTCATTACACTTTCAAGGGGCGGGGTATTTATAACATTTTGATGTCTTTTTTTAAAATGGGTTAAAATCATCAAATGGCTTCTCTCGCCCTTGGGTGGAGCGAGAGGTAGTGTCAGACTCTTACTGACTAAAAAATCCCACTCCGTTCCTTCTTGCCTGTGGTACTGGGGTCAGAGCATGCCCTTTCAGATTCGCCCCCAGTCCCCAGTAGGCTTCGGCCCTTTGGGCCCGTACTAATTGCTGACAAACTATGAGACGCGCGGGAACAGTGCACGCCATACACGACTTGGGCTTGGTCCGGATCACTACCAGACGGTCAGGCGGCGAGCTACCCATTGCTCTCTACCCGCAAGCTCGCGCTATGGAGGTCGGAAATCGGGATCGGGATCCCCGGCGACGGTCGCGTCTGAGACGCAAACGCCGTTATCTCAAGCGCTTGACTTCCTCCTTTGCTAGCATTACTGCTTCGCAGAAGGACGCGACCGCCTGCCACCCCTCCTCAGGCCCAGGGCCCGGCGCGAGAGATCACCGCCGCCGATCGCCCCCACGAGGACACGACGATGTTCGTCCCAAGCGGGACACACCTCCACGGTGTGCTCCACCGTGTCCTTTGGGTGGTCAGCGCAGTACCGACACCCGGACGTCACCTCCGCCTTCACCCGCAGCAGGTACCTCCCGAACTTGCCGTGTCCGGTGAGAACACTGAGTCATGCGGAAGGTAAGGACGCCGTAAGGTCTTTCCAATCACGCCTCAAAGAGGGGAACGTTTTGATATATACTTGATAGGAAATAAAACATCAGTTTCATGCATTTTTGTATGAAACAGGTAATTTTTATTTTCACATTTCAGGTTACTCTCATAGCAAAACTTTATAATCAAGTGCTGTAAGATTATTAGTTAACAGTACTGTGGAAAATAAAACAGCACTCGAGCGAATACTGAATGCGGCCAGGGTGAAGATGAAACGTGAAAACAAATGAGTTGTAATTGTAATTTTATTATATTTCAGCTCAATAGTATAGTTAGACAAATCATAATTAACACATTTATTTACGCGCTTTGTCACAGGCCCTGAAAGAATTCAGTTCGCGCGCTTATTATAGATGTGGCATAATTTTAGAAGCAAATAAAAATAATTGTGTATAAATTATAGTTTAATCAAAACTTTGAATAACAAAATACATAATAAAATAGAAATACAGAAGATATACATAATACAATAATTCTTAAGCCTTGTTTAGGGAGGCGTCAAGCGTTTTTCCGTTTATGGATCCACCGTTATATGATTACTGACCTTTAAATAAAACTAATTTATTATAAAAATTTCTGACCTTATCAGTTTTTTCTGAAAGCTTTTTAGTTGCATAATGAATACGAACTTTGAAATATTTCAAACTAATAGCCTTAATTAAGAGCGAATAGTGACAGTCAAGGAAAGTTTGGCTGTTAAAATGTGATATTTTAAAAAAGAATGTTAAGCCCAAACAACGTCTAAGACTTTCTTGCATGAGCACAATAAGAACATTTTTTTTATTTAGACCTCGATTTTTACGAAATATTATCTCACAAATTTCACAAATTTTTACAACATCTTTTGAGGGGTAACATAATCCACCTTTGTCTTTTTGTAACTGTAGACTAGCATATTTAGTATCTGATATAATAGCAGACACACATTCCTCGCACGAAAGCTCTTTTTTCAGTTTGCTTACGACAAATCCAGCAATATATACTATAACATGTTTAGAAAATTCCGTCAATAGACTTGGATCAGTTAAGTAATCGTGATCCTTCATTAAAACTTCATCAAAATATTCTGAATTACTACTTTCGGCGACATTATCAATCATTATATTTTTTTCTGACGTTTTGTTAATTGCTATTTCTGGTTTGGTCAATGTTAAAATATTTATATGTTGTAACGGTATACAATTTCCTGACGTAATGTGTTTCATTTCCCCATGAACTAACATTCTTTTAAATGCCGACTTTAATTGTCTAGCAGAAGGGTTGTTGTTAAACCCTCCTTTGGCTCTAATGGCACTAAAAAAATACTCCAAGTGATCTTGACTTAGTTTGTAAGTGCTTAAAAACTGAAGGTTATTATTTATCACTTGAGTTTCGTACAAATTAATTACACTTTTAATACAAATTAGAAAGCCTAAAAATCCGGTTTTTCTATTTGAAGACATTATATTTTTGTCTCCTAATTTTAAATTGTTCAAATATAAAATCATTTCATCTAAAAATGGCTTGATGTGCGAAAAATTATTGACAGATAGTGGTTTTTTGTATGAATATGCTTTCAGATTCCTTGAATTCATTACGTCAAATAGATTATTAATTTTTTGAATAAAATCAACAGTACCAGCAGAGTTCTTAAATTCGTCAATATTGAGTTCTATATTACAAAATTGAATAGCATTTGCAACGGATTCACTCATTACTTGGGCTGCCAACTTGACCTTCATGATTTGTTTGTAAAAATTTATGTGTGATTTATTTAATTTGTTACCTAAATGCAAACCTTCGTTGTCTTGGAGCTCTACCAGTAATTTTACGTATTCCCATGACACAACACGACCTTGTGAGTCTGTTATTGGACCCTTTTCTCCTAAGGTATTCCTAACTAACTTCAGCATGTGTGAAGGGTCGGGAAATATTACAATATTATTATTGCCGACGGTGAAGGAAGGATCAATGTTATCACCGTCTAATTTACAGCCTAAAACTTTGGCCATAGAAAAATTTGTCGGGCATCCATCGAAAGTTAGTGAGATAATTTCAATACCGCAATCCTGAGTTAATATTTCGATACAATTTTTTACTAAACTGGCCTTTTGTTCAGCGCTTATCCCATCGATTAAAAAATATCCTAAAGGTATTTTCCAGGATCCATTTACACACGTTAGCATAAAAATTAACGCATCTTTAGCTAATTGATCGTTATTAACGTTATTTCCAAAATTAACAAATCCTATGCAATCTTTGCCATCAAAATCTAAACCTTTTCTAATTGCCATTTCATCAAAACTTAGGGCGCATATTGTTTTGTGTGACGTGTTTTTTTTGTATTTATTTCATGTAAAAATTTGACAGCTTTTATAGATTCTGTGGAAAAACCAGGATTTCCATCGATGCATTGGTACCATCGCGATAGTGTACGCGGATGAGGTAAGCAAGTGTTAAATTGTTTCCTAACAAAGCTGTAAGCTTTGGGACTGATGTAGTGGAGACTTAAGGCAAATTTCCGCAGTTCAGGCGAGTATTTCCGTTCAGCTATATTTTTACACAAAAACCTTTTTAAGAAATCTCGATTGGTTGCATCGATCGAAGACAGCAGGTCAGCAGCTTCCTGGTTGATTAATGAACGAGTTTTTAATTCCTCAATTATAGTAGATTGTTCAGCAGTTTTCTTTTGCAAACGCCAGGTCTTAGATCTTAAAGCTGCTAATTTTTTCCTTCTATTATCACTTAATATGGTCTTCTTTTTCAATTTGCTAATTAACTTCTTTTTACGAGGAGTCATCTCAAGTTCCGGCGCTGCCACTATAGGTAATATTTCTTGCGTCTGAAATATAACAAAAAATATGTCTGACAACAAATACTTATTTACAACTACCTTAAACTGTCAAACACCAAGCGGTCACCGGTGACCGCAACCTATTGTTCTTTAATTGTGTCTATAAATACGGTACTCGACGAGTTAAATATTAAATATGATAAAATATCTCTACATCTTTAACGATTTAAATCACATGGTAACGTAATGTTTAAGTAGATAAACGGCTACACATACACAGCTAAAACAGCAGGAATTGCGCAGTATAAGATTTACAAGATTTAGTTTCCATAATAAAGACTGAACAAGAATAAACTCACCATAGTACTTTCTATTTCTACTTCCATAGCAACTTCTAATGGTAAAGATAGGTGACCATGACTATCCGTAATGGATGAACCGTCAAGCTGAAAAATATGATTATAGTTTTAAATTTGTAATATTTATCACCCAAATAAATAAGTACCTATACATAAAATACTGAATATACGACTTTTAGATTTAAAAAAAAAACATTTTAATAAGTAAGTACCAAATAATCCTTTGCTTGCACATCAACCCCCAAAGTATCACATTTAGAGGTACTCGGTTGATCTAAAGCCGGTTGGACCTGAAATTTGAAACAAAAAGGACACGAATGTCCGATTAACTGCTAAAATAATCAATAATTAATGTTTTTTCAAATAAGTTAGTTTTACAGTATCTGCTTTACGTCGTTTGGTAGCTTAATAATCTATCTATACATATAAATAAAATTGGAGCGTCTTTTTGTAATATTGAAATAACTGAACTAATATTGAATAAACTTTTTACTACCTGCACATGAATATATATACGGTAAATAAACCAAGATATCATTTTTTACAATTTTTGTCTGCTTGTCCGGGCTAATCTCTGAAATAGCTGGACCGATTTTGACGGGACTTTTTTGTTGGCAGATAGCTGATTAATAAGGAGTAACATAGGCCACTTTCATTTTAGAAAATATAAATTAAAAATCCTGTAGTCCACGCTAACAAGGTTGCGGGCACAGTTAGTTAGGTTTATGTATATTCCATTTAAATTAATTCCATGTAGCTCAACTTTCCATTATACATTTCTTAGACTATAATTAATACATGAAGTTCATAATTCATTAAATTACTATTAATATATTCCATGTAATAATAATATTAAAAAAGTCATCAGTAATAACAACAAATAATGTTTAAAATATTATTTCTGTGTCACAAGAAATAAAGTCACAACAAATGTTTAAGTATCAAAGTTAATTAGGTATACGTGTAAATCAAATTGTGGTGTATAATAAATTTACTTTACCTGAATGAAAAGAGTCGGTATCGAAAGAGGATTTAAGTGAGTACTATTTAATTTCTGTCGAATGCAACTAGCTTCAAAATGTCGGGAGCAGATTCGGGAGTGACGACTTGGATGCCAGTTAATTCGACCCGTGCACTCAGTCCACTTTTTTCTTAAAATTGGTTCATTCGGAAATCTAAAAGAAAAGTAAAAATTAAATGTGAGGTAAATATAATTAAGTGCTGGTATCCCTGTCAAGGTATTATCCGACTATTAACAAATGACACGTAGTAACATAGATAACAACCTAACATAAAATGTCTCCCACTTTGGTCGGTTAGTACAAAAATCAAGTTAGGAATTTATTGTATTTTTAGATGAAATTATCAATAAATTTCGCTTAATATTGACACAAAATTGTCTTGAGTACAATATTCTTTGATTTATTGGCTGTAATAGGTAAAAAATGCTACTTACCGATGAAAGGTTATGTTTGGCTGATTTCGTTCACTACGACTTTTACAGCCATTTATACAGCAATTCACCATCACTAGACACTAAATATTACCTTCTAAAATATCAATAAAGTCACAAATTACACAAAGTATGCGTTTCACAGTTTTTAACAACGAAAATATCTTGACACCACAGTTTGTTTGCCATCAATGACCAGTGATGCCAAACAACAAAAACCGATACGCAAATAGAGACAAAAAATTTATGCTATGTCCTGCTCACACATACACATTTTGCTAATCTGTCATCTCACCCTTGCAATTATTATTATTCAAAGAGCATGTCTACCTCTATTCTCTGTCTACGAATTTGCTTGTTTTTTCGTGCTGATGTTGGATTTTTTTTTTGTTAGGTTGGTAATTTCTATACAACTGCAAAAGCACTGCTTCTTCGTTATCCGACTAATTTAAGAAGTCAACAAAACGTAGCGTTTGTTGACTGAAAATAGATATATTAATTTTGGTCAACTTATTGTTTACGTTTTTTTGGCCATTTTGTTTTGGTTATGTTTTTATGTGCAAGTGAATAAATTGTAATGTAATGAATTATAATTTAAATGAACTGTTAATTTACCGAAAATTATGTAAAATTATAGCTGTGAGCTCAGTGCTGGTGATTTGTGTTGTTCAATAAATTCAATATGAGTGCGTTGTCGTTATTGTCGTTTGAAGAAGAAACGAAAATATTTCCAAAGGCGATTTTGCGTGTGTCGTATGTCCGGGCTAGGCGTAACTCAAAAAAGGTAATAATTTTATTATTTCTTTTAATAAACTACGATTTGCGATTATAGGTATAGTTTGTTAGCACTGGTTGTGTACCAATTTAATTATTGTTTTTAATATCCAGTCTATCTTGATCTCGCTTTGTACGATTTCTCTATGCATTTAACGGTCAGTTATACTGGTGTTGCATAGCTTGATGTGTAGCCATTTGTACTTCGCCGCTCCAAAGTAGGTACCTAGTTAATAGATTTATAAAATAGATACCGATAGATCTATGTTGATCAACTTTATACACGGATAGTTTTAAAATAATTAGGTATGTACCAAATTTGTCTATACAAATTAATAAAATACTTACTAAACCTAATTACCTACTCAAAACTATGATGTTTCGGGAGTTTTATTTTCCGAGATTAATGTACCTCTAGACCAAATTTATTTTTAACCATGTAAAACGCTCAGAAGGATGGTGATCTTAATTAAAACTCAGACTTCTTCAAAAATAATTTGTATTCACTTGTTTATATTGTTTTACAAAAATTAATCTGTTGCTGTCAAAAACAAAACCGCGCGAATGCCCGACAAGGATAGTGTTGCCACGTTCGAAAACTAAATCAATTCACAATATTACTAACAGGCATTATAGTGTTTGAAATACTTAGACAATATTGTTAGTCACAAATATAAATATAGTGAGCGATAAAATATGTGACTGTAACACATGTGATACCTTCTGCCTACCCTACTTCAAATCCCTGTGCACGCCCCTGATAGTGGCCAGTTTGTGTGTCCATTACATTTAGATTAAAGTTGTCTAAAGGGCCTCTGCGCAGTTGGCTTCGGCCCCTCGTACGCCTCCCAAATGACCGGGACCCTGTGGTCCCGTGAATGGTAAAGACATACAATAATAATAAAGCCCGCAGGGCACCTTGAGGCGAGGTAACGGGCATTAGCGATCCCGCGGGCTACCATCATCCCGAGTGCTCCAGGGAGAGGTCACCGTTCCTTCTTCTCCGGCTTGTCTTAATTGGCTTGGAATTGAAAAAAGTATGTTCCGCATAACTTGACTGAGAGAAAATAGCTAATAAAAATTAGTGCCTGGGAATATGTATATATGTGGTGTGATATGCTATTCCTGTGCCAGGTGTACAGTGGCGCGCAAATTGAAGTTAGGAATTGTGACAAAAATATGAATAATTTGAATAAAAAATCCAAAGTAAAATGTTTGACTCCAGCTCCTTTCAACGCTCATAACTCAGTCCAGGCCATAGACTATACAATATATACTGAGGTCCAGGCTGAGATTTCTATATATGAACCCATAGACAATTTCGTTTGTAATGTCATTCTAGATAATATTTTCCATAAATCATCGACTGCCGCCAGAAAAAAGAAAGGCACCAATTTTAAAAATGTGCGCAACAATTACAGAAGCCGCACAACTAATTATCTACAACATTTAAATGACCATTTTCGACAACATCTGGCCTGGGTAACGCACACCACACTCACGAAGCGCTTCGCATCAAGCTTCCTTGTGCGTACTGCTAAGGAGTGGAATTCTTTGCCAGTCTGTATTTCCTGAAGGGTATAACCTGGGAGTCTTCAAGACCCGAGAGAATAAGTTACTTATGGGACGACGTGCTCCATCGTAGACCGCATCAGCGTTTACCACCAGGCGAGATAGTGGTCAAACGTCAGTACAATCTAATATATAAAAAGAATAATAATACCCCTAGACAATCGGCGAAGCGTTACCGATTCATGGTAGATGTCCCACCCACACGCACAAAGCGCTTCGCAACAACCTTCCTTGTGCGTACTGCTAAGGAGTGGAATTCTTGGCCAGTCTGTATTTCCTGAAGAGTAGGTACCTATACCTGGGAGTCTTCAAGGCCCGAGTGAATAGGTTGCATGGGACGTGGTGCTCCAACGTAGACCGCATCATCGCTTACCACCAGGCGAGATAGTGGTCAAACGTCGGCCCATCAAATATATAAAAAAGGTATTATAACGGACTCGCTCGTTTACGTTGTGTTCGTTGAATTTTCCGTGAAACTTTTTATATAGTTTATATTTTATTTCATACCTTAACTCGTCGAGTACCGGTTTTATAGACACAATTAAAGAACAATAGGTCGCGGTCACCGGTGACCGCTTGGTGTTTGACAGTTTAAAAAAGTACTTAGATTTTGATCTACAAGAAACACACATTTTATTAATTTGGATAATTACCACTATCTCTCATAACATTTTTGCAGCTCACCACCTACCACATACATTTCTGCACTACCCAAAGGATGACTGGCAGAGAATGCTGTTAGCATTAAGTCTTCCTTATGCAATTGTATAAAACTTAAATAAATAAAGACATTGATTTATTTCAAGTTTTTGACATGAAGATGCACTAAAACACAATTTAAGGTTTACATTGTCCAAAAATAGACATTTCAACAAACACGAAGTGCCTTTGACTGCTGACAGAAAACTGCTGAAGGCAAATCCTCTGCTACCGTTGGTCACCGGTGACCTACGCGGCGGTTAACGTGTTAACTTTAAGATTTGTCAGTTGAAAATGAGACTACTTTTTCAGTAATAGGTAGGTAAATAAAACATGGAAAAATTAATATTTTCAACAAAAAGAAAATTGTATGCTTTATGGACATAAAAAAGCACGACACGATTAATTTTAGATAAAATAATAAAAAAGATAAAAATAAAATTAAAAAAAAACAATAAGTAAGTACTTCTAAATTTTCGTATAAATTTTAAGAAAATGCTTTAATTTTATGTTCCCTAAAATAAGAATGTTAATTTCGTTAGTAGTAGTTTATTTTTTAAGTAACTAAAATTTTATTGTTCTCGTTTATTTTTGTATCTATAGTTTTTATCATTACCTACTTACGTAATTAAATGTTGGTTAACCTATAATTGGCGACTGTATAAGCCTAAATACTTATTGTTACTTTCATTATCACTTAATACTATGTATACAGAAGCTGTCGGTATACCTATTTAAATAAATAAATAAAAAAAGTGTAAACTAAAACGTTCTAAATCTTTTCAATACCTACAACTTCGCCATAGAACTTCTTTCCGCAGGACTTGTAGTTTTGCCGGAAACCAAGATGAATTTTTAACCCAAGTTGACGACTCGCTCGTTGCATTTTCCGTGAAGATTTTTTACATGGTGTATATTTTATTTTATTTTGTACCATCAAAAAGTAGTTTGAGCTACAAGAACCTCATCGATTTATTTCAAGCTCATCCTCTCCCACTTCCCGATCTCGAATACTCTACAGTCGGAAATTTATTGTCATTTTATTAAATTCCCCTCCTTATCTAATGGGGTTCATCCTACTGTACATCTTTTTCACGAATTACCATATTTGAACGCTTCGGTGCTAGTCTACTAATATAGATGTGAATAGACGTGTGCGTTACCCAGGCCAGATGTTATCGAAAATGGTCATTTCAATCTCATAGATAATTAGTTGCGCGGCTTCCGTAATTGTTGCGCACAATTTTAAATTTGTTGCGCTTATAGTTTTTTAATTATTTCACAAAATTATTTCCTGCTGGGGTAACGTTACCCCAGCCAGACCATTTTCTTTTCTAATGGGACTATTTAAATAATTACTAGCTATAAAATTAGTTGTCTAGATGAAGTAAATTTTGTGCCGTATTTTGTATTTGTTCTTTCATCGGTTGCGAATTTATTCGAGATTCTGCTGGGGTAACGTTTTTGGTTTTGCTAGATCTTTGCAATGGCTAAGCGGATTCTTATCATATTTGTACATGGCTTCTCAAGTAATAATTTAAATTTGTTGTGCAATAAAACAACCAAAATAATACATAGCTTAAGGTTATTGCATTTAATAGAAAAACACTTCAATTTGTCCCAGTACTCTCAATAAGACCTCTAACCCCACCCAGACCTTTTTCTTTCTTCCCATTAGAAAGGAAAAGGTCTGGCTTGGGTGACGTTACCCCAGCAGGAAATGTTTTTGTGAATTAAATAAAAAACAATAAGCGCAACAAATTAAAAAATATGCGCAACAATTACAGAAGCTGCACAACTAATTATCTATAAGAGTCAAATTACCATTTTCGACATCTGGCCTGGGTAACGCACACTGAATAGACTATGCATTAATTTCTTCTGTCAACTAAAATAGTAGTGGAGGCTAGTGTCGATTAAGGTCGCCTAATACACTATTTGTTTATGTGGAATTGTAATTTTCAAAGTCACTACTTCAACAGCCAGTTCGATTAGTCTATAAAAGTTACAATTAGACAACATTCATGCCGGAATACTGAAACTTTACTCAATTTTAAGTCGTGCTTAAATAGTTCTATCTCTACAAATTCTTTGTAAAATGACAGAGATGGCACGATATTTGAGCACGACTTAAAATTGAGTAAAGTTTCAGAATTCCGGCATGAATGTTGTCTAATTGTAACTTTTATAGACTAATCGAACTGGCTGTTGAAGTAGTGACTTTGAAAATTACAATTCCACATAAACAAATAGTGTATTAGGCGACCTTAATCGACACTAGCCTCCACTACTATTTTAGTTGACAGAAGAAATTAATGCATAGTCTATTCAGTGTGCGTTACCCAGGCCAGATGTCGAAAATGGTCATTTGAATCTTATAGATAATAAAGTTGAGCGGCTTCTGTAATTGTTGCGCACGTTTTTATCTCTGTCATTTTACAAAGAATTTGTAGAGATAGAACTATTTAAGCACGACTTAAAATTGAGTAGCGTTTCAGTATTCCGACATCAGTCGGTTAAGTCTTGAATTAATAAGAAAATCAAGTCTTGAATTGTCATGCATGTCTGTTAACTCGTCGAGTACCGGTTTTATAGACACAATTAAAGAACTATAGGTCGCGGTCACCAGTGACCGCTCGGTGTTTGACAGATTAAAGTCAAATAGGTAATCTGTAATTGTATATGTCATTCTGTAATTGTCGTTGACAGTGTGTAATCGCCGTAAAGTCAATCCTAATAGCGAAATAAAACACGTAACATATACGTAAGATATTTATTATCGTCACCAACGCACTCTGGGCTTGAACTCGTCGCTGAGCGCGACTCTCTTGATGCTCTCGTAACCGAGGATGATGCTGAATGAGAAGCAGGCTGACTGCAGTAATCGAGCTGACAGACCTTTGAAGTACAGTCCTACTAGACCTTCCTCTGCCCATAGTGTTTTGAATATTTGCCTCATTGTGCCTACTCCTTCAACCTGCGAAAAAAAAAAAGTTTTTCAAAACGTCTGTCGTTTCGAAAGACATGCTCAAAAATGACTGAAGGGATTTCGATAAGTTTTTCATTTATTTATATATTCATATTGCATAATGTACGTATAATAAGAAGTATTACATACAACTAGGTTAGTTCATTACCCTGTTAGGATGCAGCAATTTATGTTATAACTAGATAATATATTTTGTAGTTTCCATGAGCGGCACTGATAGCTTACCATCAGGCGATCAATCTGCTCCTATCCATTAAAAAAAAGAAAGCTTCTGTATTTTTTCTTACTAGATGACGCTAGTGTGACCTGGTTTTTTGTCCAATAGGGAATAGGGATGAAGACAGGGTATGAAAATTAAAAATCTAATTAGTCCGTCAGTTAGATATTGGAAAAATTTTAGACACGTATTTTTTATTTTGTCGTATAAGAAAACGTTATTAGATAAAACGAATCAACGTTTAGGAGTGGGAGGTGCTACGTCATTTAAGAGTATTAATCGTACTCAAAAGTGACGCCATGCGATATTTCAAATCAATATATCTTCGAAACTATTCGTTTCTGTAAGAAAATAAAAAATACGTGTCTAATGTTTTTAAATAATCTACCAGACGGACATTAAAATAAAAATTAGACATCTACCCTATTAGCTAGTGTAACGTCATCGGACGTTAATTTTTAACAGCTGCTGGAATTGGACAAAAAACCTCTTGTGTCATTTACACCATGTAATTAGCAAAAAAATGGTATGGCCTATTGTACGTACCTGTAGCCTAGCGCGCACTATATCCAATGGATTCGTTAGGAAGGTTGTAGTGAAGCCGCCTAATGTACCGGCCGCGCACTGTATGAGCAGCGTCGATACCCACGACGGAGCTATTTTTAGGAGCTCATCTGTAATTCAAACGAAAATGTAAAAAATAAAGACAAAACTTACTTTCACATGCATACAAGCGACATGTGTATTTTAACTAAAAACTATCAAGCCGCATTCGCGTCCAATATTTATACAGGGTGGTCCAAAAGTCGTGGATCAAACGCAACTAGGGGTTAGATGAGGGTCATCAGCTGCAAAAAGTTTTTCTACGGGAGGTCCTTAAGGCTCCCTGCAAAGTTATAATTTGTTTTGTAAATAAATGTTATGCCTTATGTTGTATTTGTTCTTTCATCAGTTGCGAAGTAATTCGAGATTCTGCTGGGGTAACGTTTTTGGTTTTGCTAGATCTTGCTGCTTATCATCAGGTGATCCGTCTGCTTGTTCACCGGCTTATGCCATAGGAAAAAAATTGAAATAAATCACAATTTACCTTGATAAGCAGTATACAGCGCCCACCACAGCGCGGAATTAGGTACATAAGCGGCGAGTGAAGCTGTGTACCCGCGGTAGTATCCGAGCGGTCCATGCAACTGATACACTCTCACTGCGACCTCCTTGGCAAGAGCTGCCTTAGACATACGCTTCTCTAAATCTAGGCCAAGAGGGTTCATTTGCTGGAAAGGAATAAAAAAGTTAAAGCTTTGAAAATTCAATCATTCTTGAACCAACTTTAAAAAAAAAGGTTCTCAGTGTGGCATTAAATTAAAACATTAGAACCGACTTCTAAAAAAAAGTTCTCATAGTGACATTAATTTAAAACTGGGCTTAACAGGGTAGTTGCCAGCGAATGAAAATTAAAAATCTAATCAGTCCGTCAGTTAGATAATGAAAAAATATTAAACACCTATTTTTTTTCGTATACAGTTACAATACTGAGATAAAATGGAGTTAAGTATAGGAGTGGGAGGTCGTTACGTCACAAAGTGCTACAAAATGTAGCACGCTGTGACGTCACACGATATTTCAGATTAATATATCGTCGAAAGTATTTAATATTGTGAGAAAAGAAAAAATACGTGTCAATGTTTTAAATTAATCTACCAGACGGACATTAAAATTAAAATTAGGCATCTACCCTATTATGTTTCTATTTACAAAATATTCTAGCAAACGGATAATTTAAAGTATTTTCCATATACATGTCATGGACATCAATAGGATCGTCTGCAACTTAGATATTGGTGAAGGGCCAAATTAAAACCCTTAACCGACAAGCATGCATGAAAAGACTGATGACGAAGCGAAAGAGGTATGTAAGAATCGCAGCAATAATTAATAATAAGAATAGATACTCACTGGATTCCTAATATTCCCTCTTCCTTTGACGAGCCCCAACACCATGAGATGTTGGCTGAGCACATCAAACGGTACTATAATCGTCTGGCCCACTATCGACGCACAACCACCGCCTATAAACGACTGGAACAACATCACAATAATATTATAAACTAGCTGTTGCCCGCGGCTTCGTCCGCGTAGAATAATGACTTCTGGCAGAATTTAGGCACGGAACAACACTTTGTGTGACCCACAAATTGTTGTTCCGGGTCTGGGTGTCATGTGTATGTGAATTTGTATGTTTGTAAACGCACCCACGACACAGGAGAAAATCCTAGTGTGGGGCAACGTTTTTTAAAAAAAAAAAAACATTCTACGGAAACGAATGTCGTCAGAATTGATTCAGTACCTAGTATAGGGCTCCTCCCCTGTAGAGGATAGCATGATAATATGTAGCCTATATGTTGATCAGACCTGTTAGTATTATTTATGCAAAATTTAAGTAATTCCATGCAGTACTTTTTGAGATCATTCCGGACATACATGCAAACAAACAGATAAAAATTCTAAAAACCATATTTTTGGCTTCAGTATTGATTGTAGATCACACTACAAGTAATTTTTTTTAAATATTCAATGTACAGTTTTGACATTTCTACGATTTTATTATATGTGTAGACTGTAGATATGAAAGTTAATTTACTTGGATGTTTGTCCGTCAATCACTCTGAAACTACTAGACGGATTTTGATGAAATTTGTTATACGGGTAGGGTATGGGCTGACTTTGGTGATAGAATACTTTTTATCTCGATTAGATGCTCTCATGGGATAAATAATACGCGGGTAAAGCCGCGAGTAAATGCTATTTCACAGTATCTATTTATTAAAATCAACTGGATGGATTTAATTCAACCGAATTAAGGATGAACCCACAAAATGAGAAGGAACCCACAAAAGGATAATTGGGCCACCGGTAACCTCACTCACACGACGAAACACGTATACGTTACCCAGGCCAAGAGTTGTCAAAAATGGTCATTTGAATCTTATAGATAATTAGTTGTGCGGCTTCTGTAATTGTTGCGCACATTTTTAAATTTGTTGCGCTTTTAGTTTTTTAATTATTTCACAAAAACATTTCCTGCTGGGGTAACGTTACCCCAGCCAGACTTTTTCTTTCTAATGAGAACATAACATCACGCCTTTTTATCCCCGAAGGGGTAGGCAGAGGTGCACATAGAAGTAACATCCACTTTTCACCATTTATGTTAGGAGTCCCATGTAATAGGGGGTGAGCCTATTTCCATATACCGGGCACAATTCCAGACTCCGTGCTACTACTGAGATTTTTTTTAAAACCCAGTAATACTTTGCCCGACCCGGGACCCCTTGCCCGGCAGTCGCACTTGCGACCACTCGGCCAACGAGGCAGTTCTAATGAGAATATTAAAATAATTACTAGCTATAAAATTAGTTGTCTAGATGAAATAAATGTTGTGCCTTATTTTGTGTTTATTTTATCGGTTGCGAAGTTATTCGAGATTCTGCTGGGGTAACGTTTTTGGTTTTATTTTCGTTTTTTCGTAACCACCAAAACTTGGTCGAGTTACCACGATCATTCACTTCCTAATGACTTTGACTAATGACTTCCTAATCATATTATCTCATTAATTATCCAATGTACTGAGCTGAAATTTTACTACTAAACTAAACAACTAATTATTGACATAACATTCAGTTCATATATTGAAACCGTGCTCGTGAAGAACTCAATATCATCATAACTTGTTAAATACTTACAGGATACTAATTAAACTTCACATACATTTGAAGGCAGTTACAGGCTTTAAAATAACATTTAAAGTAAGTCTTTAGAGATCTTATTGAGAGTGCTGGGACCAATTGAAGTGTTTTTCTATTTAATGAAATAACCTTTGAGCTGTGTATTATTTTGGTAGATTTATTTCAGAAAAAAATTAAACTAATTCATAATGCTTAAACATTTCAAAGATCTAGCAAAACCAAAAACGTTACCCCAACAGAATCTCGAATAACTTCGCAACCGATGAAAGAACAAATACAAAATAAGGCACAACATTTACTTCATCTAGACAACTAATTTTATAGCTAGTAATTATTTAAATATTCCCATTAGAAAGAAAATGGTCTGGCTGGGGTAACGTTACCCCAGCAGGAAATGTTATTGTGAAATAATTGAAAAACAATAAACGCAACAAAATTAAAAATGTGCGCAACATTTACAGAAGCCGCACAACTAATTATCTATAAGATTCAAATTACCATTTTAGACAACATCCGAGTGCCAAGCACGAATAACTATCGCATTCGTAACGTAATAGTATCGAGCGCGTTCGGCGCTCTGATTGGCCGGCTCAAGTGAACCAACCAATCAGAACGCTTAACTCGCTCGATACTGTTACGATACGAATGCGATAGTTATTCGTGCTTGGCCCTCTGGCCTGGGTAACACACACACGAAACAACGCTGTGGTTGTTTCACTATGGTTATCTGTAAGTCCCTGGTGGCGTATTATGACGTCTTAAAGCCAGAGTGGTTCCGCTGAGGGAACGAGATCTCGTTAGACGACTTGTATAGTTCTGTTTCTTTCTCTCAATGGAACCATTCTGACTTTAGGACGTCATAATAACCCCGCTGGTATGACTCCGGTCGAGCCGGCCCATTCATGGCTCTCCCACATTTTTTGTTATGGCATAAGCCGGTAAACGTGCAGACGGATCACCTAATGGTAAGCAATCGGCGTCGCCCATGGACACCTGGAACACCAGATGCGTTACAAGTGCGTTACCGGCCTTTTGGGGATTAGGAGTTTGAGGATCGTTGGGGATTCAGGAATTATGGAGATTGGGAATGGGGAGGGTAATTGGGCCTCCAATAACCTCACTCACACGACGAAACACAACGCAAGCGTTGCTTCACGTCGGTTTTCTGTGAGGCCACATTTGCAGTTTTTAACATTTAAGTATATAACTTTGACTTATTTATTACTAGCTTTTACCCGCGGCTTCGCTCACGTCACAAAAGGATAAAAAGTAGCCTATGTGACATATACCAATACACACAGCGCCATCTATATCAATAATTTCGTTTTCCCTCGAGAATATCAAATTTTTCCGGGATAAAAAGTACCCTATTATTTAATCCAGACTTCTAACTTCACGTCTGCAAACATTCAAAGCAATCGGTTTAGTAGTTACGACGTGAAAGTGGAACAAACCAACAAACTCACTTTCCGATTTATAATATTAGTAAGGATTATATCATCACAGACATCGACATACCTTCACTTTAGGACTGACATCATATTTCCCGAGTTCATACCGCACACCTTCATACGTAGTTATGTAGAAAATTCCTGAGATTATCTGAAACTGAAGAGGAGAAGTAATTTAAGGTATCTACATATCGTCTGGACGTACCTTCAGTTGACTGGACAATCTCTACAAGACATTCAATATTAATCAACTTCAAATAAGAAAAAAATGTTGATTCTGTGGTGGTCTTTTGAGGAAAGATCCACAACAGTTTGAGCAGACCTGTGCCTTTATCCAAACGCCACTTTAGCGCTTGTCTACAGAGAGAGTAGAAATCAAAATGTATGGGGATGACACTGACAAGTGTCAAAATTTACGTCAATTCCATATAATTCAGTTTTCTATTCTACATGTAGACAAGCGCTAAATGGCATTTGGCTACAGCTGCCGTTCTGATGGCAGCATGCATGTGTCAGTTTCCAATCAGCTCAAGTAACAGATGTTGCTGAATGACCCGACGAACAATACCAACCAATAGAACATTTGTGTAGGCTATTTAAATCATTAGACACGTATTTTATTTTCTTAAAGAAACGTATACTTTTGACGATAGTTATATTGATTTGAAATGTCGTGTGACGTCACTTCTATGTACGGTCAAAGGTCAAAAGCCCACTGCCACCGTAAGACTACTATCGGTTGCGCTGCAGCGCTTATACACACACACACGCACACGCAATTTTTATCTGTGTGCGTACACGTGCGTGTGTTTATGCGTACGTCGGTTTTCTGTGAGGCCGTGGTATCATTTTGTGAGAATTTAACATAACAGTTTTAACATAAAAGCAAGTATATATTTATATATTATGTATGTATGTATATATGTATGCATATTGTAGGCATATTGTACTCATGTGTAGGTATATATTATGATTAAATTTATTTATGTATGTATATCTCCGAAATATATTAGTTTATCCTTCATTGTTAAATAAAATCACTGCTTGCCTCTTGCACCTACCAATTACTCTTCTCTGCATCACCCAAAGGTCAGACTGGTAGAAAATGCCTGCGGCATTAAGTCCACCTTTTTGTACATTTTGTGCATGAAGCATATTAAATCAATAAATAAAAGTTGCCTACAGATACTTACACTAGATAGCCAGAACCCTCGATAAAGTCCAGGTACGCCTTCGTTTTTATATATCTTAGATATAGCATCAGCGACACCGCTGTAAGCCTCCTTTTTTCTTTGCACTTGTATCTGTGTTTTGATTAGAGTTAACGGGTATAGTGCGCATCTTACTGTAAAAAAAGCATAAAATATAGTATTCAATACATTTATTTTTTACGAAATGGAGCGGTAAACGCGCAGACGAAACATCAGAGGGCTTACTCTTGAATCCAATTCCGATCAATCGACATTGATATTGTGTCGTAGTCTTGAGTGGCAACACTAGCGCCCATAGCATCCGTACCGCACGGATATTGAATGAACTAAATGGAGTTTGGCTTTATATGCCGTACTCTGAATGCTATTGTAACAGCTACGATTGTGGTTGTATAGTGTTGACATTGAATAATTATTGAGATTTTATTGGATTGAAATTGCATTGACATTAAGATTGGTTTCAAGAGTAAGCAACATAATAACGGTAAGCAATGGGGGCTATCGTTGTGAATGTAGCAGCAGTTTTTTTTTTGTCCAGCAGCTGTCAAATATAAAACGACTAATAGCGTGACTCTTAACTAATTCCCTATTGGGCGAGGAACGGGAGGTTCACACTAGCGCCGTCAGCTGACCAAAAATAATTGTAGCCTGCATTGGCACCCCCCATAGCCAAGAGGAGTTACAAGTGCATTGGAGACTTTTTAATGATTTGGAGATGAGGGAAAGAGAGGGTCTACGATCGTCTCACTCGCACAACGCAATTGTTGTTTCACACCCGTGTCCTGCTCAGCCGTAGCCGTAGCCGTAGCCGTACTCCGGTCGAACCAGCCCATTTTTGCCGAAGCATGACTCTCCCACACAAAATAAGGCTCAAATTATACACACCCTCAAGACGATACAATGCTTCTTAGTGACGTTAGCGGAATACTCAAGTGCAACTGATGTGCAACACACGATTTCAAACCCGGGTTAGGCAAACTATTATTGGTATTTTCAGTTTTTTAAACTCTTGGGAGGCATTTTTTAAGGGGGGATAATCATCGAATACGGAATAACTGCCACCGCCTGGGTGAGGCGGGAGTGTCAGACTCTTACTAACTAAAAACCACCCCATTCCTACTCCTGTACTTCGAGCCGGTGCCCCGGTAACCTTTACGTTCACCGCGGCTCCGTATCAACCATATTGGGCTCCATCCGTGGTGGTCTGATGGCTTTTTGAGGCGCACCTTACGCTCGGGTCTGGTTCTGGTCGGAAGGCGAGCTACCTATGCTTGCCGTCCGCAGGCCCGTGTTTACGGCGGCCAGAGATCATCTCACACGTCCCGCCTCCTCCTTAGCTAACATAACAGCTTTGCAGGAGACGGCATCCCATTAGTCTACGCTCAGTATCATGGGAGTCATAATATATTTCTAAGTTGAACCTCCATTAAGGCATCTTGTTAGCCAAAAATACTTAGTTCAGTCATTAGACATATCTGATTTATCTTTCATAAAAGATAAGATAACTTGAGTAATCGTTTCAAAGTGGTGTGATAAACGATCGGTTATTTTTTTAATCTATATGCCCTGCCATCTATAAATCATTGTTAAATCATGGACAAAAGGGTCGTGACGGCCGGGCCCGTGGGAGAAGGAACGGGGTGGTTTTAGTCAGTAAGAGTCTGACACTCCCTCCCGCCTCACCCAGGCGGGAGAAAACATTATATGATTTTCCCCTGTTCAAAAAAAAATACTCTCATACTTTTATTATATGAACCAGGGGGGCTTACTCTTGAATCCAATTCTGATCGATCGACATTGGTATTGTGAAATTTCGTACTCTCTAGTTTCAACACTGGCGCCCATTGCATCCGTATTGCGTGGATATTGATTGAACTAAATGGTATTGAGTTTGTCTTTATATTCCGTACTCTGAATGCTATTGTAACAGCTACGATTGTGGTTGTATAGTGTTTACATTGAATAATTATTGATATTTTATTGGATTGAAATTGCATTGACATTGAGATTGGTTTCAAGAGAAGCTCCCTGAAGCGTTAATATATGAAGTTGGTTTGTTTATTTGAACGCGCTCATCTCTAGAACTACTGGTCCGATTTGAAAAATTCTTTTTGTGTTAGATAGTCTATTTATCAAGGAAAACTATAGGCTATAAAATATCACGCTGCGATGAAAAGGAGCCGAACAGAGCGGATGCAATTGTACGGAAGTAGCTAGTTATACAATGTAACACCCACTTTTCACTATTTATGTTATGAGTCCCATGTAATAGGGGGTGAGCCTATTGCCATATACCAGGCACAAAGCAGACGCTATGCTATGACTGAAAAAATTTTCAAAAATACTTTACCCAATCCGGGAATCGAACCCCTTGCTTAGCAGTCGCACTTGAGAATATTCTAGTAACGAAACAGACTTTATAAAACTATTTATCTTACTTAATAATTATTATAAACGCAAAAAAATGTGTGTATGTTTGTTACTCAGTCTGAATCTAATTCTAAACGGCTGAAGAGATTGTGGTACAATTTGGAGCAAGGATAGATTATGGTCCGGAATAACACATAGGCTACTTTTTATACAACTGGAACGCGGGCGAAACCGACGGCAAAAGCTAGTTACTTAACAAATATTTTAGTAGTTTTTTATACCTAATTATTATTATTACTGCCTGCCTCATTGGCTGAGTAGTCTCGGGTTCGATTCCCGGGTCGGGCAAAGTATTACTGGGTTGTTTTTAATCCCACGAAAATTAAAAAAAAACGGAGTCTGGAATAGTGCCCGGTATATGGCAAAAGGCTCATCCCCTATTACATGGGACTCATAACATAAATAGGGAAAAGTGGGTGTTACATTGTATAGTGGCATTAAGTGCAGTTATGTGCATCTCTGCCTACCCCTTCGGGGAAGAAAGGCGTGATGTTATGTTATGTTATTATTATTATTATATGTATATTTACCTGTAAAACTGCTCAAGGTATATAACGGAAAAAACTTGGTTTTATCCATCATACTCCATTCTATAGTCGTAATCAACTGAGGAGGGGGCGACTCAACCATCGTGGCGGCCATGTTATAATATTCTCTAATTTCTCTATGGTCAAAGTGCATTCACACCCCTTCTACCACCCCCGACTCATAAGCTATTTATACTCTATATATAAACTCTTTGGTAACCATTAGTAATAGTCAAACTATTCTTTTTAAATTATTTAAAAATAGAATGGAATTATCTGTCAACTACATTCAAACGTCACTAGCAACTATACTTTTTTTTAATTATTACTTTTTACATCAACAACAACATTAAAACATGAACAGCGAAAAAAAAATTCTATACAAAATAAAAATTAATAAATATAATTTAATCTTTTTCTATTTTATTTATAATATATTTTAATTGCACTATTATCTTTTTATTTATATTCCTCTATAGAGACTAGATCCCCGGTTGCTTTTGCTATGTTTTAGTTTTTTTAATTTTAATTTTGTTAATTTTTAATTTAGTTTGTAACTAAGTGATTTTATTTGTGTCCAAATGATTTTCTATGGTTTCACGTATAGGTTCTTCCATGGTTTGTTTATTCTGATTTCCTTGACTGCATGCAGGATCTGGAACAAATAAAACAATCTTAGTACAATAACTATCGTCCGACATTCCGTTACTCTCAATGGCGTCTGTCGCGGAGAACCTAACGGGTAACCGGGGCTCCGGCTCGACGTGCAGGAGAAGGAACGGGGTGGTTTTTAGTCAGTAAGAGTCTGACACTCCCTCCCGCCTCACCCAGGCGGGAGCAGTCATTCGATGATTTTCCGCCATTAAAAAATAGGCGGGAAGTGATGACGTAATATCACTGCATGCAGTCTACGCCAGTAGCTTCAACTTCGATAATACAAACCTTTGTATTAAATGAAGTTAGTTTATTATAACTAACTTCATTTCTAATTTCTATTAATAGATTTTCAATTTTATGATAAAGAATAAGAAACTCTATTAACTAAAATAAGAAACTCTATAAATAAGAAACTCTATTAAATTCGTGATTATGCTACAGAGAAGAAATTCCGTTTCTGATGACTACTAGAACATAATGTCGTAGTTAATCAATTCCCTCTATGGTCAGCGCACATTCGTTCTACCTCTAGTGTTGTGTCTGCTTACAATAGGGATGATGAAAGGGTATAAAAATTAAAAATCTAATTAGTCCGTCAGTTAGGTAGGTAATGAAAAAATATTAGACACGTCTTTTTTATTTTGTTGTATAATAAAATGATACATAGATATTTAGGAGTGGGGGCAAAAACGTAATTTCTACGTATAAAATGTACATAGAAGTGACGTCACGCGACATTTCAAATCAATATATCGTCGAAAGTATTCGTTTCTGTAAGAAAATAAAAAATACGTGTCTAATGTTTTAAAATAATCTACCAGACGGACATTAAAATAAAAATTAGTCATCTACCCCATTGGTTATTTACCTCAATCAAAAATAAATTATGTCGACTGTTCAATACAATGAAATATTAAAAAATAATCACACTTTCATTGATAAATTTTATGACCAACTTAATTTTAGTATTTTTCCAGCAAATTTTTAAATAAGTATGTTGTGTGACGCTAAAAAAAACGTGACGTCACAATCACAATACACAATCTCGTACAAAATTCATAGGAAACTGTCGTTTTCGACAGTTCGATAAAAGTATTGAATTTGACTAGTTGACTAGTTGAGTCGTATATGTAGAAAAAAAATGTTCAAACGAGAAAATATCAGAAACGCGACCTGGAATGAAACACGAAGTCATTGATCGACTCACCGAGTGATCAAAGTACGCCTGTTAAGATTAAACAATTTATTATATCTTTAAACTGTCATATTATAGTCAGTTCAAATCCTATTATTATTCATTTATAATAAATGTTTATAATAATATGACAAATAAGTGTGGAAGAGCCATGCTTCGGCACGAATGGGCCGGCTCGACCGGAGTGATACCACCAACGAGCAGACAACCGACGTGAAACAACGCTCGCGTTGTTTCGTCGTGTGAGTGATGTTACCGGAGGCCCAATTACCCTCCCCTTCTCCAATGTCCCCAATTCCTGAATCCCCAACGATCCTCAAACTCCCAATCCCCAAAAGGCCGGTAACGCAAGTGCGTTTACAAGTGTAATGCTTCCGGTCTTTCAGGTATCCTTGGGCGACGCCGAGTGCTTAGCAGTAGGTGATCCGTCTGCTCGTTTACCGGCGTTATTTTATGGCGTTTTATGCCATAAAAAAAATATCGCACGGGTGCAATATGCATACATTATGCATATAAACGTTCCTTTAAAAATCACTCTGTCTATTTAAAAAAACTGCATCAAAATCCATTGCGTAGTTTTAAAGATCTAAGCATACATAGGGACAGGCAGACGGCGGATAGCGACTTTGTTTTATACTATGTAATGATAGTGATAGTGACAAATCATAATGATTATTGCCTTCTTATCAATATATCGTAGAGATAAAAATTAATCATAAGTTTATTTCCACTTAACATATAGTGATTTAGAAGTTATGATGACTATTGCACGGTTGGCGCGGTGGTTGGGCAACTGGCTGCCGCGCAACGTCTCGCGGATTCGATTCCCGCACGGAACAATTCTTTGTGTGATCCACAGATTGTTGTACCGGGTCTGTATGTCCTGTGAATGTGAACTTGTATGTTTGTAAACGCACCCACGATACAGTAAAAAAACCTAGGGTCGGACTATATTTTCTTTTTTTTTTAATCTTATCTTAAACTATTATATAAAGCGGAAGAGTTTGTTTTTTTGTTTGAACGCGCTAATCTCCTTAACTACAAGACTGATTTGAATAATTCTTTTTGTGTTGGATAACGCATTTATCGAGGATGGCTATAGGCTATAAAGCATCACGCTACGACCAATAGGAGCTGAGCAGAGCGTGTGACACCGCGCGGAAGTAGCTAGTAAAATAATATTTAGTTATTTTACCAATATTATAAACGCGAAAGTTTGTGTGTATGTGTGTATGTTTGTTACATAATCACGTCATAACGGCTGAAAGAATATGGTTCAAATTTGGAACGAGTGCAATGTCCAAAAGGGCCTATAGTTAGAACACATCATATATAGAAAAATTGTAAACCATCCTGTGCACATTATAGATGCTTATCACTTCCCCAATCACTTTAATAGTAATTCGATTAGGTCTTTTTTTTTTTTAAGGGGGGAAAATCATCGAATGCCTGCTCCCGCCTGGGTGAGGCGGAAGGGAGTGTCAGACTCTTACTGACTAAAAACCACCCCGTTCCTTCTCCTGCACGTCGACCCGGAGCCCCGGTTACCCGTTAGGTTCTCCGCGACTCCGAATCGGCATCGGCCCTATTGGGCCCCATCTGTGGTGGTCTGATGGCTCTTTGAGGCGCGCGCGGAACGCGACGCGCCGTACGCTCGGGTCTGTTTCTGGTCGGACGGGGAGCCACCCATGCTCGCCGTCCGCAGGCCCGCGCTTACGGTGGCCGGAGATCGTCCCGCGATCCCCGACGCCCGGTGTGTCCTTCGCGATGGCTGGGTTGCGAGGAGGCAGCGCTTCGCTGCCTCACGCGTCCCGCCTCCTCCTTAGCTAGCATGACTGCTTCGCAAAAGGAGGAGACGGCATCCCAGTCCCCCTCGCTCCGCATCATGGCCTGCACTAGGCCCGGACGCGAGAGGTCGCCATCGCCGATCACTTCCCTGAGGGCACGGCGGTGCTCAGCCCACGCAGGGCATTCTCCCACTGTGTGTTCCACCGTGTCCTCAGGGCGGTCCTCGCAGTGATGACACCCGGGCGTTTAATTCGATTAGGTCTAGGTTATGGTCTTTTTTTTAAAGGGGGGAAATCATTGAATGACTGCTCCCGCCTGGGTGAGGCGGGAGGGAGTGTCAGACTCTTACTGACTGAAAACCACCCCGTTCCTTCTCCTGCACGTCGAGCCGGAGCTCCGGTAACCCGTTAGGTTCTCCGCGACTCCGAATCGGCATCAGCCCTGTTGGGCCCCATCCGTGGTGGTCTGATGGCTCTTAAAGGCGCGCGGTATGCGATGATGGCTGGGTTGCGTGAGGGCAGCGCTTCGCTGCCTTACGCGTCCCGCCTCCCCCTTAGGCGTAACTGCTTCGCAAAAGGAGGAGACGGCATCTCAGTCCCCCATAGTCGCCATATTTGATTAGGTATAGATAATGGTCTGGAATAACATGCAGGCTACTTTTTGGCCCAAGGGGACGCAGGTGAAGCCGTGGACAGAAGCTAGCTGTTGATATGTGTGAATAGTGTTGTTTACAAACAACTACGACTTGTGCCTATAAATAAACTTATTATTGCTTCATTATGTATTGTCAGTAACTGTTTATTTCATTACAAACAGCCCCCCCGTTGTTGTTATCATTTATAATTATCACTAAAATAACATAACATGGCGGGGATAAAAGGTATCTCCGAAGGGATAGGCAGAGGTGGACATTACTGCCACTGTAGAATGTAACACCCACTTTTCACTATTTTTGTTATGAGTCCCATATAATAGGGTGTCCATGTAACATAACATAACATCACGCCTTTTATCCCCGAAGGGATAGGCAGAGGTGCACATTATGCCACTGTAAAATTTAACACCCAGTTTTCACTATTTATGTTATGAGTCCCATGTAATAGGGGGTGAGCCTATTGCCATATACTCCATGTCCATGTAATATCACTAAAATAACTTTGGACTTCATTGTTGGGGCAGAGTTTTCTTTAGGTTCTTTATAAAGGAAGGATCACCTGATGGTAAGCAAACGGCGCCAATAGACACACGGAACACCAGAGGCGTTACAACTGCGTTACCGGCCTTTTGGGGATTAGGAATTTTATGATTGTTGAGGATTCAGGGATTGGGGAAATTGGTGGAACATTTTTTAATTGAGCCTCAGGTAACCACACTCACACGACGGAACACAACGCAAGCGTTGCTTCACGTCGGTTTTCTGTGGGGCCGTGGTATCACTGCGGTCGAGCTGGCCCTTTCGTGCCGAAGCATGGCTCTCCCGCACTTTCCATTTTGATTGCATATTTTTTATGTAAACCCACAACTGTCGAGTATATAATTTATTGTAAATACTAAACACTTTTTGCAGTTATTACTTAATAAATGATTTAGATATTTAAGATAGGATAGGTACTTGACCAATGTGACTATGGCCGTAATATGTTTTGATTTGATTTTCTCCAAAGATAATAAGCCAACATGGTACAAATAACTCTCTTTACATCAGCTTTTGTTATCAGTTCCATATATGTAATAGAATATAATTATTGTCATGCAACATACATACATATTATCTCCACTTATGATTCAGGCCAGTCAGAGTCTAACAACAGATAGATTATTGATTCTAGTTACCAAGTTGTAATGACACAACTTTATACTACTTTAGACTGCCTCAATGGCCGAGTAATACAATTGCGACTGCTGGGCAAGGGGTCTCGGGTTTCATTCCCCAGTCGGGCAAAGTATTACTGGGCTTTTTCAAAAAGTCTCAGTAGTAGCACGGAGTCTGGGATTGTGCCCGGTATATGGCAATATGGGACTCTTAACATAAAGAGTGAAGTGGGTGTTACATTTTACAGTGGCATTAAGTGCCATAATGTACACCTCTGCCTACCCCTACGGGGATAAACGGCGTGATGTTATTATGTTGTTATTGTTGTATACTATTTTACATTACATTACATAGTATAAAACAAAGTCGCTATCCGCCGTCTGTCTGTCCCTATGTATGCTTAGATCTTTAAAACTACGCAACGGATTTTGATGCGTTTTTTTTAAATAGATAGTGATTCTTAAGGTAGGTTTATTATTAACACATGCATATTACACCCGTGCGAAGCAGGGGCGGGTCGCTAGTAATATATAAAGCAGAAGAGATTGTTTAAACACACTAATTTCCGGCACTACTGGTCCAATTTGAATCATTATTTTTGGGTTGAATAGTGCATCTAACGAGGAAGATTATAGGCTATAAAATATCACGCTAGAAGCCATAGGAGCCGAGTAGAGTGCGTGAAACGCGAGAGTAGCTAGGATTATGTTAAAGAGTTAATTTGAATGGAATAATCTCCGGTACTATTGGTCCAATTTGAATCACTCTTTTTGTGTTGAATAGTGCATTTATCGAGGAAGATTGTAGGCTATAAAACATCACACCGTAATAAATAGGAGAAGAGTAGAGTGGGTGAAACCGTGCAAGCGTAGTCAGGAATATGTTTTAGGAGTTTATTTCAACAAATGAATACTACCGGTACTACTGGTCTTATTTGAATCATTATTTTAGTGGTGGATAGTCAGATTATAGAGGAAGATTACAGGCTATAAAATATCAGGCTACGATCAATAGGAGCCGAGCAGCGGGTGAAACTGCATGAGAGTAACTACTAAATTACTACTATAATGTTTATCATTGTATTCTAAACTTTATTCTAACTAGAAAAATAAGACTTGAGGTTTTCTCCTAATATTATGAAATGAAAATTTCAAATTGTAAGAGTAGAATTGGATATAACATAAAATGAAAATATACATAGTTAATGTTTCTAAGTAATAAATATCAACAATTACATCATTGAACAATGTAAATAGTATGTTTTTTGTATGTTTATAATGCAACATGCATGCAATATTTTAATACAAAAGTAAGGTTTTTTTATTTATTTATGGTACAGATACAAGGTCTAATAATTGGCCTATTTTTTTTCTAAGAATAATATTGAATATGTTTTAAAACATGTACCTACTTAATAAAAAAGCAAAACACTTCCAAAATTTCCAGTATTATGATAAAAATCACTAATAATAGGCATAAAAAGGTGAACAAATAAAAAATATAAAGTCGTGCCTTACAATTTTCATCTATTTTGTCCGTATACGTAATGCAAGCATGGGATGGCATTGAAGATATACGTATTAAAATAAATCGATAATTTAACACTTTAGGCTAATTTTCTTTCATAAATACTATGTAAAACCTCAGTGGCGGTCAAAGGACACATATTGTACTCTTATCTAAATCAAGTACAAGGTAAGATCGTAAGAAATGCGGAAATTAATAGCAAATTCTCAAGATTAACATGTATGTACTCACGCAACTCTGATCTCGATATCCATAACAGATGATGATTAATTATTCACTTGAATAACGAATTTATCACTGAAAACTGTCTCGGAACGGGTTTTATGTAATAATTTACCCAATTTAGATAATTACACCATGGAAAAATATGCCTTCAGAAATGTCAGCTGATTGGTCGCCCATGTTGAATCACAGATTAGGTAAAATAGTGGCAAGTTGGGGTACTGGTCCTTTTGCCAATGACATATTAGTTTGATTTATTTATTTTGTTTTCTGATTGTAAATGAAACCAGTAAATAGTGTTTACGAACTGTTACTTCGTTATTTCCATTTTGAACGTGTGTGTTTATAACAAATGCTGAAAATGAAACCGCATAAATTAAAAAAATCATGATTGTGTTAACGTCGTATCATCAAAAGTATGTTACAAGCTTTAATGTTAAAAATGTGGATTTCCTGAAATCGAAGGATGGAACACAACGTTTATTTTTGACTTTGACGTATCATTGCTGTCAAACGGGGAATTTTGTGTGTCCTAGTTTGTTTTCTTTTTGTTTTTCCGCTTAATTTTCCAAAAACCTAATAAAAATGGTAAGTAAATGCCTTTATTTGGAATCTGAATTAAGTAATCTTTTGTAATAACTCATAATTCCTTTGTTTCAGGCCCGTTATTTCAAGGAACAGGATATTGACGGTATGTTCCACTTATCGTATGATAAGATTTTAAGATAATTTCGCGATTTTAACAAAGAAAGTTAATATTTTTGAAACGAAAGAATAAGATACATAGATTCTATTAAGATATTTCCAATTAGAACGTACAAAATGTGCTGGAAACCTTAGTTTTTCAATGTTTGTTTTTGTCGTATAACGGTATCATGAAACTTTAGAAAGTTATAAAGAAACTTTATTTGTTATGCATAAATTTTCGTCGCCTGATTGCACGCGCTTTAAAAATACGAATACCATGTTACTGATGTTCTATTTAGAAAAGAGTATGCAGTTTATAAAAAATAAAATCCCCAGATGTCTTACAAGCCCCATTTAAATAAGAAATGGTTAAAACATTTCAAAAATTCCAATCAGATTTTACTTAACCTTGCATGGAGAATTTGGGTCATAGTTTGTAGGTAAATGACTTACATTATATTTGAGGTAAAATAATTATGTGGAAATACGAAGATGTGAAAATAGCAGCCGACGTTAATTTCATAGGTTAGTCACAAAGTTCGTAATCCACGCAAGCGAAGCTGCGAGCATCAGCTAGTTGTTAATATCATTTATTTTCTTTTATTTTTAATTGGCTCAAAGATTTCTGTAATATTAATGCTTTTATATTATTAATTTTTACTTCTTTCCATTTTTAACTAAAATTATAAGATTTGTTGATACCATAGAAATAGCACACTTACACAAGTTGTCAATAATATGTAGGGGGAAGTCCCCTAATGCCGGACGGCACCTAACGCTGGAGCCTTGTAGGTATTATCTCTATAAATAATAATAATAAAAATAAAGCGAGCGATTCAATTTTTAGGGGGAAGTCTACCAGTGGCAGCTACCTAAGATTTTTAGTAAAAATTGAATCACTTATCAGTTTCGAGATAATACAAGTGTCCGGCATTACGGGGCTTCCCCCTATATTAAACTGAATCACTAAATAGGTTGCAAAACACAAATCTCCAGCAGTTGATCCAAGTACAACAATTCTTTTTTATTTAGTTTGTTAGGAGAAAGTTCTTATCTAAGACAAAAATAACAGAGATTATAGAAAAATATCCAAATCCAAACAAAATACCTGCAGTCCCTTAGTAATTAATAATCGCAGTCAGTAAGTTTTTATGAAATACTAGCTCTTACCTGCGGCTCCGCTCGCGTCATAAAAGGATCAAAGTAGCCTATAGCAATACACACAGCGCCATCTATTATTTAATCCGGACTTCTAACTATACATCTGCAAAAATTCAAAGCAATCGGTTAAGAAGTTACGGCATGAAAGCGGAACAAACAAACAAACTCACTTTCCCATTTATAATAGTAAGGATAAATGTTTCCAGAATTCCGTGAATGTTTCTACCTGTTTGCCCGGTCGGGGCAGATCACATCACTCGATGAGCTGACAGTGGTGATGAGGTCCTTGGGCATGAGCCCCACTATACAGGAGTTGGCTGGTAACTTTATAACATTATATTTTATTTTTATTTTCAGTCATGATCGTCCCACTGCATGGCAAAGGCATTTCTACCCTAACTCCAAGTCAAAGTTAAAATCATTTATAGGATTATGTCAAATAGACCAGGAAGGCACTTTAGAACATTAAAAAAACAAATGAAATAGTAAAGAAGATGTCAGTCTGTTGGTCAGTCCTCTAGTGAAGCTATTTGCTCATTCCAAAGTGTAGATTCCTATGCAGAAGAACAAGCAAGAAAATCCATAGGTTACTCTTTTTCAATCATATTCACAATACTATTTTTGGTTACATTCTTTCGTTGAGTTCAATAATGTGAGAATGATGTAACACCAACATTTAGTCAAGGAGACGGAATAACCTTGAGGACAAAGTGTTAAGCTATTCCGAAATAATATCATGTAATACGGTTGGTAAAACCTTGTTCCAAATTTTTTCTTTTTAACCACACAACGGAACGATGAGGACGTTTGAAGTTTTTTTTTAAATCTTTTCCGAAATAATATCATATAATATAGTTGGCAAAACCTCATACCAAATTTCTTTTTAACCACACAATGGAACGATGAGGACATTTGAAGTTTTTTTTATAATCATGTTTTGAACAATTTCCCAAGTTTCATGAATTTATGTAATCATGAATATGGAAATACACCGGATAATACAAGTAAGTTTTTAAATTTTTCAGGATATCTGAAAGGTAAAGGGGGCAAGATGTCCTTTGCTGATTTCTTGGAAGTGATGCACATACATTCCCGCGCTGAAAACCTACTAATGAGGTAATTGTTGTTAAGTTATTCTAAATAACAAAACATAACATCATACCTTTTATCCCCGAAGGGATGCACATTACGGCACTTAATACCACTGTACAATGTAACACCCACTTTTTACTATTAATGTTATGAGTCCCATGTAATAGGGGGTGAGCCTATTGCCATATACCGGGCATAGTTCCAGACTCCGTGCTACTACTGAGATTTTTTTTTAAACTAGTTATACTTTGCGAGACGACGGCACTTGCACTTGACACGACTACTCCGCCAACGAAGCAGTCGTATTGTAACATCATACCTTCTATTAGACTAGATAGGCAGAGGCGTACTTATTAAATTAATATCCCATTTTCACTAATTACAAAGTAAGTTTGTTTTCGTATATTATTTTCAGATTTGTTTAGAATCAGTAATTTGTGTAATCATTAACCCAGGCCAGATGTTGTCGAAAATGGTCATTTGAATCTTATAGATATTAGTTGTGCGGCTTCTGTAATTGTTGCGCATATTTTTAAATTTGTTGCGCTTATAGTTTTTTAATTATTTCGAAGTCATGTAGAAAATATGATAAGAATCTGCTTAACCATTTCAAAGATCTAGCAAAACCAAAAACGTAACCCCAGCAGAATCTCGAATAACTTCGCAACCGATGAAAGAACAAATACAAAATAAGGCACAACATTTACTTCATCTAGACTACTACTATTTAAATATTCCCATTAGAAAGAAAAAGGTTTGACTGGGGTAACGTTACCCCAGCACGAAATGTTTTTGTAAAATAATTAAAAAAATTATAAGCGCAACAAATTTAAAAATGTGCGCAACAATTACAGAATCCCCACAACTAATTAATATCTATAAGATTCAAATGACCATTTTCGCCAATATCTGGCCTGGGTAACGCACACCAGTAATTTAATGAAACCTGATTTCCTCATCTCATCAATCATTAAGCTCAATAATATTTTACCGGCAGGTCCGGATTTAAACCCAAGACATATCACTAATCGCACTACTAAATACCAACTGCTAACTGAGCCAGACAGACTCTAACATTAACATTTAATTCTTATATTTGTGGTATCTTATAGGTAGTGAATGCATTCAAAGCCGGTGACACAGAGAAGTCAGGAGTGATACCAGCTAAACAGCTTCGTAACCTGCTGCAGAACTGGGGCGAAGGCCTATCCGCTAGAGAGGTGAGATTACTATGATTAAATTAGATGTTATTAGAATTATACCAAAAATTTTCCCAGAGTATCCGACACCCGCATTCATCAAATTTGTTGTCAAAAGACGAATGAATTGATTCGTTTTGATTGAAAATTATACTTAGGTACTAAGTAAGGGGTTAGGCCCTTACCGATTTCTCAATCTTTAGTTAACCCCTCGAGCGTCCTTATCAGCACCCGGTGGATCATAATAAAAAATGCTCCATGGTGCTTTCTCTTTTATACAATTTATTATTAATGTTTTCTTTTTATTTAGACTATATTTGTTTTTATTTCTATTGTAATGATCCTTGTTTTCGTGTGCCAATGGCCAAATAAATGCATTTTCTTGCATGCATAAGGATAAGGAAATGCATAAGGAACGCGGCCGCTCAACGAGTTAATTCTTAACTGTAGAATAAAATTGACAGCTGACAGTGTTTAGTATGAAAGAACTGTCAAATATTAAAGTTATTTTTCAGTAAAAATTTATCTGGCGTTGGAAAAATGGGCCCTAAGGCAGTACCGTCTTTACCAGGCCCGATGTTTCTTTAGTCTTTAATCTTTAGAAGGACCGATACTCACTTGTTTCATCTTGTGTGATCCACAAATTGTTGTTTCGGGTCTTTGTGTCATATGTATAAAAACTTGTATGTTTGTAAATGCTCCCACGATACAGGAGAAAATCCTAGTGTGGGGCTATGTTAACCCAACCATTCGCAAGTAAATTTTCTCTGCCGCAATGAATGGATTAAGAAAAGAACATTTTAAAGGGCCCCGAATTTTTGTGTGTCCATGGGTCCCAGCTAATGTCTAAGGCGGCCTTGCCCTAAGGAACCTTTAATCGTGATCGGCCAGTGGCACTATCTAATCGCTCTCTGATAAACCTGAACCTTTTATACTGCGATCTCCACCCCGCCTGCCTGCGGAGATTATGACAAACACTCTTATGTAGAGGCTCAGTCCAGCAGTGGCCTGTCACCCGCTAATGATGACGATATGCTAATTGGCTAGTTTCCTAGGTTTAAAATAAATCGTTTCAACTTCTCAATGCAATAAATGAATAAAAAATAATCATACTCTTATCTATTGATTTGACAATTTACATACTTTTGGATTTTTCTCGCTTATTTTAACCCCTCGAGCGTTCTTATGAGCACCCGGTGGATCATAAGAAAAAATGCTCCAAATGTCACGTGTGCACCCGTTGGACCATAAGGAACGCGGACGCTTGACGGGTTAAGGAAATAAGTATGCTGTCTGACGCAGAAATATGATGACGTCATAAGTGGCGATCCAATACAAAATTCGTAGAAAAGTATCGTTCTTGACATTTCAATAAAAGTATGAATTTGAGTACCTATCAACTACCATATTTTTGTTTCTAGGTGGACAACATCTTCAGGGAAGCGAATGTGTCTAACAATGGCACTGTTCGTTATGAAGACTTCGTGAAGATTGCATGCGCTCCCGTGCCGGACTATTATTAATTTTTTTTTACTAGCTTTTACCCGCGGCTTCGCTCGCGTCACAAAAGGATAAAAAGTAGCCTATGTGACACATACCAATACACACAGCGCCATCTTTACCAATAATTTCGTTTTTCCTCGAGAATATTAAACTTTTCCGGAATAAAAAGTACCCTACTATTTAATCTAGACTTCTAACTTTACGTCTGCAAAAATTCAAAGCAATCGGTTAAGTAGTTACGGCGTGAAGTCGGAACAAGCAAACAAACTCACTTTCCGATTTATAATATTAGTAAGGAAGTAAGGATATATTCATAGACAATACTGGCTTTTACCCGCAACTTTGCTTGAATGAATTTAGCCGTATTCCTTGCAAAATTTTAACAAGATGACGCTGAATACTCAAATTTCATTCCGATTTCTTTAGCCGATTTGACGTGATTGGGGTAACAAACATACAGACAAACTTGAGCATTTATAATATATGTAGGATTAGTATGGGTTAGCTGTCTAACTGAGCTTCGTCGTTCATTTGGGTGGTGTTCCAGTATATCCAAGTAAATTAGTCAAATGTTGCTTTTATACACACTTGTATGTGGGTGCTTACTCTTGAAACCAATCTCAATGTCAATGCGATTTCAATCAATAAAACCTCAATAATTATTCAATGTCAACACTATACAACTACAATCGTAGCTGTTACAATAGCATTCAGAGTACGGAATATAAAGCCAAACTCAATACCATTTAGTTCATTCAATATACACGCAATACGGATGCAATGCGCGCTAGTGTTGCAACTTAAGAGTACGACACAATATCAATGTCTATCGATCGGAATTGGGTACTTGCTAACTAGTCAAATTCAATACTTTTTCGAACTGTCCAAAAACGATAGTTTTGTACGAGATTGTGCATTGTGACGTCACATTTTTTTAGTGTCAAATAGTAGGTACCTATTTTTTTAAAATTTACTGCAAAAATACTAAAATTAAGTTAGCCATCAGATCAAATAATGAAAGTGTGATTATTTTTTTAATTTCTATTGTATTGAACAGTCGAAATAATTTATTTTTGTTTAAGGCAAGTACCCAATTGGATTCAATAGTAAACCCCCTTGACCTGACAATAAACGGACAAGATAGCAAAATTTTGTAAACATTCCATAGAATTTTAGATATATTGTAAGCCGTCCAGTTTTTATTAAATTTAACAATATTTTATTATTTATTAAGAGTGATTTGAAAATAAAGATAATATATTTTTATATCGATATTTTCATTTGACACCACCACTTTTCTTCCCACTTATGAAATACTAGCTTTTACCCGCGGCTTCGCTCGCGTCACAAAAGGATAAAAAGTAGCCTATGTGACATATACCAATACATACAGCGCCGTCTATACCAATACTTTTATTTTCCCTCGGGAATATCAAATTTTTTCAGAATAAAAAGTACCCTATTATTTAATCCAGATTACTAACTTTACGTCTGCAAAAATTCAATGCAATCGGTTTAGTAGTTACGGCGTGAAATCTGAACAAACAAACAAACTCACTTTCCGATTTATAATATTATATAGTAAGGATACCCGACTAGGTAACATAATCAGACCGTGCAGCAACGCTCTGATAAACCTAGGACCGTAGTTACCATCAGGTCACTCGGGGCCCGTGCCCAGGGGGCTCGAAGGACCGACAATTTTTATGACAGACACATCTGCTACCTACACGTTTCGCGGTAGCTGCCGTGCAACGTATAGCGGGTCCGATTCCCGCACGGAACAACTCTGTGTGATCCACAATTTGTCGTTTCGGGTCTGGGTGTCATGTGTATGTGAACTCGTATGTTTGTAAACGCACCCACGATGCAGGAGAAAACCTAGATTGTATGCTCAAGGGCCGCAGCGTAGTCTAAGATGGCTCTGCATATGTGAATGTTTTATATTGCGATGTCCAAACCAAATTTAATTTTTCTATGGGATAATTTTTCGGATCACCTGATGGTAAGTAATCATACAATGAGAAGAGGTAAACACCTCTTTTTTTATTGCACCACAACCTCCCAAAACCGCTGCAACTCCTGTAAGCCAGGATCTACAGTAGATACAACCATACAAACACCGGAACACTGAAGTCCGAATCGTCCCAGGGACATGAATAACTGTCTTGGTTCCCGCAACGAAGTGAATCAGAAGATATTATAAGAGGAGAAGAAAATTTAAGAAGAGGTAGACACCTGCAACACTAGATGTATTACAAGTGCGTTACCGTCCTTTTGTGAATTACAAATTTGAGGTTTAGGGTCCCGAGTAACTGGGTCTCCGTTGAGCCGACAGCAAAGCCGAAGCATGACTGTGAATAATACGCTAAACCCTCGTATGTAGAGGAGACTCATAGTCCAGGATTGGACTGTCACCCGCTGTTGAAAGAAAAATATTTTATTTGCCATTAGACATGATGCACTAAAAGTTGCGGTTTGCGCGTAAAATAACAAAAGGAAGTAACATAATATAACACGTGTGCGTTACCCAGGCCAGATGTTGTCGAAAATGGTCATTTCAATCTTATAGATAACTACATAGTTGTGCGGCTTCTGTAAATAAAAATAAAAATTAGTCGTCTACCCTATTAGGGTAGACGACTAATTTTTATTTTAATGTCCGTCTGGTAGATTATTTAAAAACATTAGACACGTATTTTTTCTTTTCTCACAGAAACGAATAGTTTCGAAGATATATTGATTTGAAATGTCGCGTGACGTCACTTCTCAGTGCATTTTATACTAAGAAATGACGTTTTAGCCCCCACTCCTAAACTTTGATTCGTTTTATCTAAGTATTGTTTTATTAGACGACAAAATAAAAAAAATACGTGTCTAATATTTTTTCATTGCCTAACTTACGGACTAATTATATTTTTAATTTTCATACCCTGTCATCATCCCCATTGTTGCGCACATTTTTAAATTTGTTGCGCTTATAGTTTTTTAATTATTGCACAAAAACATTTCCTGCTAGGGTAACATTACCCCAGCCAGACCTTTTTCTTTCTAATGGGAATATTTAAATAATTACTAGCTAAAAAATTAGGTGTCTAGATGAAGTAAATGTTGTGCCTTGTTTTGTATTTGTTCATTCATCGGTTGCAAAGTTCGAGATTTTGCTGGGGTAACGTTTTTGGTTTTTCTAGATCTTTGAAATGGTTAAGCGGATTCTTATCATATTTTGCACATGGTTTCTTAAAAATTCATTTAAATTTGTTATGCAATAAAAAACCAAAATAATACATAGCTTAAAGGTTATTTCATTTAATAGAAAATCACTTCAATTGGTCCCAGCACTCTTAATAAGAGCACAACATTTACTTCATCTAGACAACTAATTTTATAGCTAGTAATTATATAAATATTTATTTATTTATTTATTTCAACTTCACACAACAAGTGTGTACAGGTGGACTTAATGCCTTGAAATATTCCCATTAGAAAGAAAAAGGTCTGGCTGGGGTAACGTTACCACAGCAGGAAATGTTTTTGTGAAATAATTAAAAAACTATAAGCGCAAGAAGCCGGACAACTAATTATCTAGAGGTATAAGATTCAAATGACCATTTTCGACAAAATCTGGCCTGGGTTACGCACACAGATAACATCACGCCTTTTATCCCCGAAGGGGTAGGCAAAGATGCCCATTACGGCATGTACATACCATGTAACACTCACTTTTCACTATTTTATGTTATGAGTCCCATGTAATAGGGGGTGAGTCTATTGCCATATACCGGGCACAATTCCAGACTTCGTGGTGCCACTGAGAATTTTTAAAAACCCCTTGCCGGGCAGTCGCGCTTGCGACCAATAGGTCAACGAGGCAGTAAAAAATATATACAAAAATAATCAGTTTTTCAGTTGGCACCCTTGCAACAAGTAACACACTGGCGGTAGCAACTTTTTTTTTCATTTCTTTGGCAAACGAGTCTTCAAAACGATGTGAGTACCAAGCACGGAAAAATATCGCATTCGTAACGTTATAGTATCGAGCGCGTTCGGCGCTCTGATTGGCCGGCTCAAGTGAACCAACCAATCAGAACGCTTAACTCGCTCGATACTGTTACGATACGAATGCGATAGTTATTCGGCCCTCTGAGGCTTTAGTACGAGTTTAATTTACTATTAAAGTAATCGAAACGAGACGGCGTTTTGAGGGCCAAGCACGATTGGTGAGAAGCGTTCTGATTGGTTGGTTCACTTGAGCCTGCCAATCAGAGCGCCGAACGCGCTCTATACTACATATTACGTTACGAATGCGATAGTTAATTCGTGCTTGGCACTCTGTGCTCTGATTCGTTGGTTCATTCGAGCCGGCCAATCAGAGCGCATAACGCGTAATCAAACCATACAAGCCTCTTGTCGACTATACTACCAGTGTCGAATGGTGACGGCAGTTCAATGAACCGTCGAACTTAACTTTATAGTAGTCGATGTCGATAAGGTCGATTTTATGAAATAAAACAACGTATTTGATATTTTTTTCAAACTGTGTATTATAATTAAAATGTAACAATCTCTATATTGATATGGCACTGATAAATGTGGTCCTTCTAAGTTTGTATAGTTTTATTTTATGTACATTTTGGAAATACATTCGATACATTTATTTTTAGATATTTTAACCTAACATTACATAAAAATAAACATGGGTAATCAAGGTGACACTTGTACCGTCAAGATACTCACACAGTCACTGTAAAATATTATTTAAACTAAACTGCCGTTTTTACCAACCACGCCACACAATATTCCTTAACGTCACGAAACGCCTAAAATAACCCCTTACCTATATTGTTAGGTGTCACATGTAGGTAGGTGAAACCAAAATATCGTTACCCTTAGTAGCTTAGAAGTTCCTTAAAATTGATCAACCACCTCGTGAAAATGGGCGACAAATAGGTAGCTCCCTAGCGCCGTAATCTTATTGCAATAGATAAAAAATAAAGATGTACATACAGAGATTTCATAAGTATCGTGTTTGTGGAAGGGTAGATAATGAGATATGTCTCCATCTCCATTAAACCGGGTAGTTTCCTAAATTTTATTTTAATGTCCGTCTGGTACTACATTAATTTAAAACTTTAAACACGTATTTTTTCTTTTCTCACTAAATTAAATACTTACGACGATATATTAATTTGAAATATCGTGTGACGTCACAGTGTGCCACATTTTGTAGCACGTTATGACGTAATAACCCGGGAGGTCATTACTCCTAAACTTAACGCCATTTTCTCTAAGTATTGCAACTTATTACGACGAGAAAATAAAAAAATACGTGTCTAATATTTTTTCATTATCTAACTGACGGACTAATTAGATTTTTAATTTTGATACCCTGGAAACTACCCAATTGTATTAACATTAGCTAAAAGTTTATTGTTACATGTCTAAAATGTTTTGCCCTGATCTGATTTTATATATAACTACCCAGCAAACTTCATTCCGCCTAAAAATTGTTTATCTCACCATTTAAACCTTCCCTGGACGTCCACGAACAGTTAAAGACAAGAAATAGCCAAATCGGTACAGCCGTTCTTAAGTTTTAGCAAGACTAACGAACGGAAATTCATTTTTATTTATACAGATTAAATTATATATAATATAAAAACTAGCAGAAAAAAAATTATGTAATATTACAGAGGTCTTACATAAGTCTACATTTTCACCAATTACTAGTAAGTATTGTATTTCCAAAATATACATTTCAAAAAAATATTATAATTATTACATAATAAAAATCTATTGCCTACAAAGCACTTATTGTGTACTCAGCTTAATGTAATAAAAACTTATTTAAAGTACACACCACGCCTTTAAATTTAAGCCCCGAGAGAGCAAACAGTTGTAGGAAACTATAGAAGTATAGACTATTGTCATACAATTTTAAACATGGTTTTATAAAGCCCTGCCCAGTATTATCTACAGAGAGACCAGGGTGCTTACTCTTGAAACCAATCTCAATGTCAATGCAATTTCAATCCAATAAAATCTCAACAATTATTCAATGTCAACACTATACAACCACAATCGTAGCTGTTACAATAGCATTCAGAGTACGGAATATAAAGACAAACTCAATACCATTTAATTCATTCAATATCCAAGCAATACGGACGCAATGGGCGCTAGTGTTGCTACTCAAGAGTACGACACAATATCAATGTCGATTGATCGGAATTGGATTCAAGAGTAACCCCCCAGAACAAACATTCGATCGCCGATAACTACACCTGAGAGCAACGAAACGGCGCCACTAGCGTTTTTTCTATTTCATTTCTTGATAAATATTTTCCGATACAAGTATTTTATTAATTGGTAACGTATGCCGTATAAAAGGCAATTTAGTTATGTTTAAAATGAGAGCATTTTGTTATAAAAGGAATATATTTTTTAAAGTTATAGAAGGTTTGATAAAATAAATGCTACGGTTCTTTGTTCCCACGTGTAGTTGCGAAACCAGGATGCCACTAGGCAAGATATATCCTCCATACAATTGTATACATTTTGTAAGTTGCGCGACGTACTCGTATGATTACGGTGTCTTAACCATACAGTCCGCCTGTACAGTTGAATTGTAGGTCCATACAGCCTCCACACCTTCAGAACTATACAGTTCAACTGTTTGCTCAATGCGACAGTCTAGTCTAACTGATCTTATACACGCTACCTTACGGTTTAACTGTACAGTCCACCTGTACAGTTTAATTGTAGGTCCATACAGCCTACATACCTTCAGAACTATACAGTTCAACTGTTTGCTCAATGCGACAGTCTAGTCTAACAGATCTTATACACGCTACCTTACGGTTTAACCATACAGTCCGCCTGTACAGTTGAATTGTAGGTCCATACAGCCTACACACCTTCAGAACTATACAGTTCAACTGTTTGCTCAATGCGACAGTCCAGTCCAACAGATCTTATACACGCTACCTTACGGTTTAACCATACAGTCCGCCTGTACAGTTGAATTGTAGGTCAATACAGCCTGCACACCTTCAGAACTATACAGTTCAACTTTGCTCAATGCGACAGTCCAGTCCAACAGATCTTATACAGGCTACCTTACGGTATAACTGTACAGTCCGACTGTACAGTAGAATCGTCGGTCCATACAGCTTACACACCTTTAGTTAAAACTATACAGTTCAACTGTTTGCTCAATGTGACAGTCTAGTCTAACAGATCTTATACACGCTACCTTACGGTTTAACCATACAGTCCACCTGTACAGTTGAATTGTAGGTCCATACAGCCTACACAGCTTCAGTTAAAACTGTACAGTTGAACTGTTTCATTCATTGATAGCCTATAAGTGGCCACTTTTGACCAAATGCCTCGTCTCACACGGAGAAGGTTTGACTTATAATCACCACACTGGCTCATTGCGGTTTGGCGATTTCAAACTTATAATTAGAAATTATTAAGCCCAGGTTTCCTCACTACTTTTCCTTCACCGTTTGTCAGTGGTGTTTAAATAATCTTAGAAAGTACATATAACTCGGAAAAGTCACATTGGTACTTGCCGCTGGTAGGTTTCGAGACCGCGTCCTCATGCATGAGAAGCGGGCGTCTTAACCTCCGGGCCACCACGACCATTCTCAATTGCTTACTCAGTCTATACATCTAACGATTTAACCGTACAGTCCGACTGTACAGGAGTGCAAGCACGAATAACTATCGCATTTTTATCGCAACAGTATCGAGCGCGTTCAGCGTTCTGATTGGTTGATTCACTGGAGCCGGCCAATCAGAGCGTTGAATGCGCTCGATACTATTAAGTTACGAATGCGATAAGTAGTTAGTCGTGTCAGGCACTCTGTTGAATAATAAGGAAGCGTGTTTAAGGTCAGTTATTTTTACCCAAACTCGGGAAATGAATTTAAAACTTTACACACAGGTGCTTGTACTAAACTATTTAACAATTTTGTAAGCTATTCAGTATAAAACGTGTTTTGTAAAGCTATAATATAAAATTATATCTTATATGCTTCAGTTTTATTTGTATAGGTAACTATTGGCTATGTACTGTAGAGGGAAGGAGTACCCAGCTAATATAGGAATTAAATTGATGGTCGTTGCCTGCCTGGACTGCCTCGTTGGCCGAGTGGTCGCATGTGCGACTGCAAGGGAGACCCCTTGCCTGGCAGCCTTTTATCCCCGAAGGGGTAGGCAGAGGTGCACATTATGCCACTGTACAATGTAACACCCATTTCACTACTTATTTATATGTTATGAGTCCCATGTAATAGGGGGTGAGTCTATTGCCATATACCGGGCACGATTCCAGACTCCGTGCTACTACTGCGATTTTTTTAAAACCCATTAATACTTTGCCCGACCCGGGAATCGAACCAGAAACCCCTTGCCCGGCAGTCGCATTTGCGACCACTCGGCCAACGAGGCAGTTTTCATTATATACTATATTTTTACCTTCCAAACAAAAAAAGAATCATCGAAATCCGTTCACAAACGCCGGAGTAATCGCGTGACATACACACACAAAAATACATAAGCCGAACTGAGAAACGACTCCATTTTAAGTCGATTACAAATGACGCCATCTTTCGTTCGCTTTTCAAGAGAAATTTTTTTATTGGGTAAGCCGCTAAACGAGAAGACGGATCACCTGATGGTAAGCAATCGGCGTCGCCCATGGACACCTGGAACACCAGAGGTGTTACAAGTGCGTTACCGGCGTTTTGGGATTAGGAATTTGAGGATTGTTGGGGATTCAGGGATTAGGTATAGGAAGGGGGGGAGTAATTGGGCATCCGGTAACCTCACTCACACGACGAAACACAACACAACGTTGTTTCACGTCGGTCTTCTGCTCGGCCGTGGTCATAACTCCGGTCGAGCCGGCCCATTCATGCCGAAGCATGGCTCTCCCACACTTAAAAATATTTTTGCATTTGTACTCCTTGCCCCTACCCTGATCTATTGGCACTATACAAGAGGTATCGTCTATCTAGCAACAACTATTATGCATGCGCAATGCAGTGCAAAATATTATAATATTAGAATTTTTGTATGGACATAATTTCTATTTGTCTAATGAAATCGATCGTGACTAGATCGTGATTGCTGTTATTACATTGACAATAGGGTAGTTTCCTAAATTTTATTTTAATATCCGCCTGGTAGATTAATTTAAAACATTAGACACTTATTTTTTCCTTTCTCACAAAATTAAATACTGTCGACGATATATTAATTGAAATATCGTGTGACGTCACAACTCCCACTCCTAAACTAATGCCATTTTATCTAAGTATTGCAACTTTATACGAGAAAATAAAAAAACACGTGTCTAATATTTTTTCATTATCTAACCGTCGGACTAATTACATTTCTAATTTTCATACCCTGGCAACTACCCTATTGTCAAATCAGTCTACTATGTGACGTCATTTAGTGGTCAAATTAGAGAGAATTGTATTTTTTCGTTTTTGTAAAAAACGTAAGTAATTTTTCAATTTAAAAAACTAAAAACCACGAGAATATAAATTATTTAATTAATGAAAGTGTGATAATTTTTTTAAATGTTATTGTATTGAAGTCGAAATAATTTATTTTTGTTTAAGTAAAGTACCCAATTAGGTAATTTTAGTACAAAATCTACTTATCAAGAAGACAGGCTGTGCTTAAATCTAAGTAGCTTTACTTTAAAGTCAGATCTTATAAATTTGAAGCATTCGTGCAGGATTGTAAGAAACTACAATATTAGTAAAAGGACTAGAGTAAAGAATTCGCATTTATATATTAAGTAGCGGACCCAACAGACGTTGTCCTGCATATCCACTTGAATGTATAAACAAAAATTCATTCAAATTAATTCAGCTGTTTAGGATAAATAACCTAAACATCGACTGCAGCGCCATCTGCCGGGCTGATTTGTGAATCTAAACCATTCCCAGATCCCCTTGAACATACACAAAAAATTTCATCAAAATCGGTCCGGTCGTTTGAGAGAAGTTCAGTGACATACACACTCATAGAAGAATTATATATATAGATTAACCATCTTCAAAAAAGGATAATATTCTCTGTTCATTTTGTCTTATATACGACTGCCTCAACCGATTTTGATGCGGTTTTCGGAAAGTGTTTGTTACACTAGGAGATTTTATTATACAAGTTGTTTTAAAGCCGCGTCATTTTCTAGGAGGTAACTAGGTTATCGATTGTGAGTCCGAATCAATAAAAAATTGTAGGTAAATATTTTTGATTTTTCGAGTGTGCAAAGTACGCCGCCGTCTTGTAATTAGCTTTATAACGCGGCTTAACACACACAAACTCAAACTCGTAATTAATATTATTCCTAATTCCATTAAACTCCAATAAACCTTGCTGTCGCTTATTCTGAAATGCTGTCGAACTTAAACGATTTATTATAGCCGTATTTTTACTATTGGCCCGAAACTTTCTCTTACATTGAACCTTTATGACTTCTGTGACATGCCCCCGAGATATGACACGGTTTCAAAACTACACCTTGTTTTAATGAACCGATTTCAAAAAAGAGGCTTGAAGTCGGTTTTTTAAACACTTCTGGAAAGCGTATCAAAATTCCAGCGTATGAAGGTTCCACTTATCGTGAGATAATTATACACAAACATTCGTTATACATACAGAAGCCTTACAACAAGTTTGTTTTATGTTTAAAGTAATCGTAACGAGTACGCGTTCGGCACTCTGATTGGTTGCTTTATTGGCGCCGGCCAATCAGAGTGCCGACCTCATCCGGCCAATCAAACTGCGAACGTCCATTATTTTATTTTTGAAGTCGATCAAAAATTAACGTCCAATGCTGTGACTCTAGTTTATTCCCTATTGGATGAGAAACGAGAGGTCCACACAAGCGCCGTGTGGTGAGCGAAAATACAGCATAACCTAACTCCAATTTTTCACCGATTGGGTATTTGCCAACTAGTCATATTCAATACTTTTTTCGAACTGTCAAAAACGACAGTTTTCTATGAATTTTGTACGAGATTGTGTATTGTGACGTCACGTTTTTTAGCGTCAAACAACGTACATATTTCTTAAACATTTGCTAGAAATGTACTAAAATTAAGTTGGTCATAAAATCAATTAATGAAATTATAACCTATGGAGTTTCTTGCTCGTTCTTCTCCATAGGAATCTACACCTTGGAATGAGCAAATAGCTTCACTTTTAAATTTCTATTGCTGACGTTCAAAAGAGCCTTCTGGTCTAATTGAAATAAATGATTTTGACTTTGACTATGATTATTTTTTAGTAATTGTATTGAACATCGACATAATTTATTTCCCAATTGTTTTTAGTTCCTTCTCTAATATTATAGTTTCTTACATATATAAGGCAAGTGTTTAGGATATCCTTTTCTTAAGTTATATTCTAAAACTTAACAATATTTATTTACCTACTATTTAACTTAACGTCACGCACTTTAACCTTATAAAGAGGCAGAATCAACCAAGTTCATTATTAAGTATGTAAGTAAGAAAATATAGATTGATTCAGTACAGAGATAGTAGCTATTTTTGTACTAAAGGCTCGTACACAAAACTGTGATGCGATGCGAATTCGCAACGCAAAAAATTACGATGCGATTTCGAGCGAAGTCGTCTCTCAGGGTGACCATTCCTTACGATCTCCGGCCACCGTAAGCACGGGCCTGCAGACGGCGAGCACGGGTGACTCGCCGCCCGACCAGAACCAGGCCCGAGTGTACGGCGCATCGCTTTCCGCGCGCGCCTCTAGGAGCCATCAGACCCAACAGGGCTGGTGCCAATACGGAGCCGCGGAAGACTTAACGGGTTGCGGGGCTCCAGCTCGAAGAGCAGGAGTAGGAATAAATTGAAAACTAGGTCGTGACATGGATCGTAAAAAGAAGTGTGCACTTGTTATTGCTTAGGAGATACAGGAAAAAGAAACAAAGAAGATTTTGGGAAGATAAGATGTTGATGCGCGATGCGAATCAATTTGCAAGTTCTTGCGATGCGTAGAGGGAGCTCGCACATGTTTGTGATGTATCGTACGCATCGTAGTTTTGTGTACGAGGCCTTAATCAAGCTGTATTTTACCTGTATACTAAATAACTTGGTTTTCTGTATGTTATTTTTGAAACACACTTAAAAGCTTAAAAGGCGCTATCAACTTGATGAAGCATAACTCTTTTTTGCAGTGGCGTGCATAGGTTTTCGAGACAGGGTAGGCAACTAAATACCGTACGATTACCCCCCCCCCCCCCCCCCCTCAAACAATCACACTCACACAAGACAGGTGTGTATCAATTATTTATTCAATTATTTTATTATATTACTAGCTTCTGCCTGCGACTTCGTACGCGTAATCCCACTTTCGGTAAAAAGTAAAAAAAAAATGTTGGTTTAAAAGTATCCTATGTCGGTCTCCTGGCTCTAAGCTACCTCCCTACCAATTTTCAGCCAAATCTATTCTGCCGTTCTTGAGTTATAAGTGGTGTAACTAACACGACTTCCTTTTATATACCTACTATATATAGATATAGATTGAATCTTAATAAACACGTTTGTACATTTTATGCATGTTATTTATCCACGATATTTATAAGGTAGGCAAAGCCTTTTTGCCTATATAAAGTGCACGCCAGTTTTTTAAGTAGTCAGATAAAGATTTCAGTAATTGTATTAAGTAATATTTTTAATAATAACTATCGTGAGACATACTAAATTAACTAAAATCGCGGGTTACTCACGTGATTATACTGAGAAAAGCTCTACTAGTTTCGAACCAGTGTATCAGTGTTTTTTTAAGGGGGGAAAATCATCGATTGACTGCTCCCGCCTGGGTGAGGCGGGAGGGAGTGTCAGACTCTGACTAAAAACCACCCCGTTCCTACTCCTGCACGTAGAGCCGGAGCCCCGGTTACCCGTTAAGTTCTCCGCGACCCCGAAGTGTACCAGTGTAGTGAGCTACCAGTGAGCTGCGTGACGTCGCCGCGACCGCGCACGCTGCATGAGGAAGAACCCCTCTGTGGTTCGAAACTAGTAGAGCTTTTCTCAGTATATTCACGTGAGTAACCCGCGATTTTCGTTAAGTAATATTTTATTATTTAAAGCTTTGATTATTAAGAGCCACTGAAATATTGCTTTTTATTAATATATATGCGACTTTATCCCCTTATTGTTTAGGTAGATGCTTATTTATGTTGTCTTTTCGCCGGATATACGCAGAGCCTATTTCTGTTTTATTTTTATACACTAAGCAAAGAAATGGAGCCACTAAAGTTGTTTCTTTTTTATTTCTTGAGAAATATTTTACATAACATAACATCAGCCTTTTATCCCCGAAGGGGTAGGCAGAGGTGCATGTACATTACGGCACTTAATGCCACTGTACAATGTAACACCCACTTTCACTATGTATGTTATGAGTCCCATGTAATAAGGGATGAGCCTAATTGCAATGTTTATAAGTAATGCAATGGGGTTATTATTCAAATTAATTAGAGCTTAATAATTTAACGATCAAATACAACAGAATAAATTGTGTAAACTAGAATAAAATAAAAATAATAGGTATCACATAGAAAAATAAACAAATTATAAACATAGTACAAAAACACAGAACACAAAAATAGCATTCACAATTATATAGTGAAGTATAAATTGCAATGAATTATTTGTTGATGTATTAATAACGATAACGAATGAAATAAAATGCTTTTTTATTTTATTTTATAGGGGGCTTCGATATAATCAATAAAACATCGCTAGTGACTCCATTTATTTGGTTCCAAGTGTACCTATATTATGAACAAGCTACTTCCGTGCGGTTTCACATGCTCTGCTCAGCTCCTATTGGTCGTAGCGTGATGTTTTATAGCCTATAGCCATCCTCGATAAATGCGCTATCCAACACAAAAAGATTTATTCAAATCAGACTTGTAGTTACGGAGATTAGCGCGTTCAAACAAACAAACAAAAAAACTAACCCTTATAATCTTATAAGAGTATAAGATGTGTTTTAACGGAAAATTTCCAAAATTCATAAATACAATATTAGGTACTTCGAAAGAATTGAGAATTTAACCAAATCACTATTTTCAATTGCATTATGTCTACTAAGCTGTTGGTTTTCTTTGAGATATATCAATAAATAATAGGGTAAATGCCTAATTTTTAATTTAATGTCCGTCTGGTAGATTGTTTAAAAACATTAGACATGTATTTTTATTTTCTTACGCAAACGAATAGTTTCGAAGATATATTGATTTGAAATATCGCATGACGTCACTTTCGAGTACGATTTATACTCTAAAATGACGTCGCTACCTCCCACTCCTAAACTTTGATTCGTTTTATCTAAGTGTGGGGGCTAAAACGTCATTTCTACGTATAAAATGTACATAGAAGTGACGTCACGCGACATTTTAAATCAATATATCTTCGAAAGTATTCGTTTCTGTAAGAAAATAAAAAAATACGTGTCTAATGTTTTAAAATAATCTACCAGACGGACATTAAACTGTCGAACACCGCGAGGACACCGGTGACCGCAACCTATTGTTCTTTAATTGTGTCTATAATGACTGTACTCAACGAGTTAAAATAAAAATTAGGCATCTACCCTATTCCGCCTCCATTCCGCCATCGTGGCGGCCGCGGGAAAAGATAGCATCGTGAATCCGTAGAGTTACATAAAATCATTATCTTACCTCGAAAACCTCCAAAAAACTTAAAGTTAAAGCGGTGTTCTTCAAATCAACTTCAAAAACTAGTGTTGCCCTATCAAACGTGTTTATTCTTAACAGTGTTGCCAGGTTTCCGTCTTCTAAAATTGCCCATACTGCGGAGTATTTGAGTGTTTTCGTCATCGACCTCTCTATCCATGCCTGAAGTACCAGGAATTTGACCGAAGAGCTTTAGCTTTGTTGGCAGGTATATTAATCCTATGAGGGTGATTACTGGAAAGGGAAAACATATATGGTTAATGTACGCTACACATTATCAACAGCCTATAAATGCCCACTGCTGAGCAAAGCCTCTTCTCACACGAGAAGGTTTGAGCTTTAATCACCACGCTTGCTCAATGCGGGTTGGCGATTTCAAACTTATAATTAGAAATTATAAGCCCAGGTTTCCTCGCGATGTTTTCCTTCACCGTTTGTCAGTGGTGTGTGAATAATCTTAGAAAGTACATATAACTTGGAAAATCACATTAGTGGACCACAACCCTCATGCATGAGAAGTGGGCGTCTTAAACCTCCGGGCCACCACGACACGATGTATGCTAAACGAATGTACGCTAGTTATGATTTTACTAGCTACTTCCGCGCGGTTTCACACGCTCTGCTCAGCTCTTATTGGTCGTAGCGTGATGTTTTATAGCCTATAGCCATCCTCGATAAATGCGCTATCCAACACAAAAAGAATTATTCAAATCAGACTTGTAGTTACGGAGATTAGCGCGTTCAAACAAACAAACAGACAAACAAAAAAGCAAACTATTCCGCTTTATACAGGGTGTAAACGGAATGCTCCCGAAAAACGCTAACAAAAATAATAGTTTTTAAATTGTAATCGTTGTTGTTTACATGTTATTCATACGACGTCAGCCTTGAGCGATTATTTACAACAATTATTACATAAAGGAAACATTTAATTCCTTACTTTCATGAAAATAAAACTGGTTTTTGACCCTAATCTATAAGCGTTTTTCGGGAGCGTTCCGTGTACACCCTGTATAGTATATAAGTACCTATATAAGATAATAGTATAAGAATCAATACATAGTATAAAACAAAGTCGCTTTCGCTGTATGTCCGTATGTATGCTTAGATCTTTAAAACTACGCAACGGATTTTGACGCGGTTTTTTTTAATAGATAGAGTGATTCTTAAGGAAGGTTTGTATCTATAATAAATGCATATTGCACCCGTGCGAAGCCGGGGCGGGTCGCTAGTAAGATATAAGATTGTCTTTTTATCTCCGAAGAAAACCATCCGTAAATAGTGTACCTACATTATGACCGTTTTTTTTTGATGACGGGGGTAACCTTCAAAAGGTGGCTAGCTTTTTGGGGAGAAAGACTAGGGAGTGTGGGATTCGAACCTCACTAAAACCTCCTCGGTGGCCACCCTCAGCACGTGTAAGGGGCACCGGGTCCGGGGCATTCCACTTTGCGCACCTAAATGAAGCGCACCCAGACGAAGCGCACCTAAAGTATTCCACTTTGCGCACCTGTAGGTGCGCTTAAAATAATAATTTTAAATAAATAGTTTTTCTATTCCACGAAGCGCACCTACGAATATCACTCGCATAGTGCGGAGACTAAGAAATAAAAATATCGATATAAGAACATATTTATTATTTAAAAGACTAACTCTATTCTACTTCTTCTTTACTACTTTCATTATAATAATGTGACACAATATTTGTCATTTTGATTTTGTTATCTTAGTATTTAAAATCACAGATTGTTTCATAATTACAATAAAAACATGGACAAATATCAATATTGTGTCACATTATTATAATAAAACTGACAGATGTTAGATGTTTAAGTTAGTCTTTTAAATAATAAATATGTTCTTATATCGATATTTTTATTTCTTAGTCTCCGCACTATGCGAGTGATATTCGTAGGTGCGCTTCGTGGAATAGAAAAACTATTTATTTAAAATTTTTATTTTAAGCGCACCTACAGGTGCGCAAAGTGGAATACTTTAGGTGCGCTTCGTCTGGGTGCGCTTCATTTAGGTGCGCAAAATGGAATGCCCCCCGGGTCCTCTGAAGAGACCTGCTATCTGAAGGGATCTGAGATTCCGGAGGGAAGTACATTATGACCTAACTCCAACTTTCCACCAAATGTGTACTTGCCAACTAGTCAAATTCAATACTTTTTTCGAACTGTCAACAACGACAGTTTTCTATGAATTTTGTACGAGATTGTGTATTGTGACATCACGTTTTTTTAGTGTCAACCAGCATACTATTTCTTAAAAACTTGCTGGAAAAATACTAAAATTAAGTCGGTCTAAAAACCAATATATGAAATTGTGATTATTTTTTAATATTTTATTGTATTGAACAGTCGAAATAATTTATTTTTGATTTAGTAAAGCACCCAATTATGCTATGAGTCTCATGTAATAGATGGTGAGCTTATTGCCATATACCGCGCACAATTCCAGACTACGTGAGATTTTTTGTAAAAACCCATTAATACTTTGCCCGACCCGGGAATCGAACCCGAGATTCCTTGCCTGGCAGTCTCACTTGTGACCACTCGGTCAGTCATATTTTCCGTTTAGTAAAAGATAATTAGAAAATATATATTTTAAATTACTTACTGTTCAGAACACAAGGAAACACAACATAGAAGTTCAGATCTGTGGAGTGGAAGTAGAATGCTTCGGAGAAGTATAAAATGATGGTCAGTGTCAACGACCAGTAGCCCAAGGACACCACACTGGAAAAGGGGAATTAAAAAGATATATTTTGTTTATTTATTTTTATACATGTTTTTTTAATTTGAATAGACAATAGTATGTTATGAGTCCCATGTAATAGGGGGTGAGCCTATTGCCATAACCGGGCACAATTCCAGACTCCGTGCTACTGAGAATTTTTGAAAAACCCCAGTATTTATATTTTAAGACTTTGACTGCCAATAAAAATTGTTGAAGGTAAATTCTCCGCTAACGCCGGCCACCGGTGACCCCCATGGCGTTTAACGTGTTAAACTTGATAGTATACTTAATATATTAAGTATAATTCATAGTAATACTTTGTCCGACAAGGAGAGGTACCCAAGACCCCTTGCCCGGCAGTCGCACCTACAACCACTCTGCCAACGAGGCAGGCGAGTTAGTTAGATTATTTTTTACTATAAAATGCAAAAATTAGTTAAATAATACTCACGGCCTATAATGTATGTACAGAGTACAGTGAATCAGAGCTAAAGCCTTGAGTAACGAGTACATGCCCAGCATCCGTGATATTGTAAAATCTCCTGAAAAAGATAAAAGAATCTTTATTAAGACTTTGACTGCCAATAAAAAACTGTTGAAGGCAAATCCTCCGCTAACGCCGGTCACCGATGACCCCCATGGCGTTTAACGTGTTAATAACTAGCTACTTCCGCGCGGTTTCACACGCTCTGCTCAGCTCCTATTCGTCGTAGCGTTATGGCCTATAGCCATCCTCGATAAATGCACTATCGAACACAAAAAGAATTATACAAATCGGACGTGTAGTTACGGAGATTAGCGCGTTCAAACAAACAAAGAAACTAAAAAAACAAGCCTGTAAACAAGCAGACAGATCACCTGATGGTAAGCAATCGGCGTCGCCGATGGACAGTCGAAAGTTACAAGTGCGGTTTCAGCCTTTTGGAGATTAGGAATTTTTGAGGATTATTGGGTATTCGGCGATTAAGGAGAGGTAATTGGACATCTATAAACATAATTCACATGACGGAACACAATGCAAGTGTTGTTTTATGTGGGTTTTCTGCTCAGTTGTGCTCTGCCTTGGATGCTTACTCTTGAAACCAATCTCAATATCAATGCAATTTCGTCCAATAAAATCTCAATAATTATCCAATGTCAAAACTATACAACCACAACCGTAGCTGTTAAAGTAGCATTTAGAATACGGAATATAAAGACAAACTCAATACCATTTAGTTCATTCAATATCCACACAATACAAATGCAATGGGCGCTAGTGTTGCAACTCAAGAGTACGAAATTTCACAATGCCAATGTCGATCGATCGGAATTAGATTCAAGAGTAAGCCCCTTGGTCTGCGACTCATTATTGGCATAGAGAGCTCCTATTGGATAATTAATACCATCTGGTGGTTTCTACATAAGGCAATGCATTATTTAAACCCTGCAGATCACTTTTATTTCAAGTATGAACTTTTAATTCATACTTCTATTACTAAACCAAAAGGCAACTAAGTCATAAATAACATAATATCACGCCTTTTTAACCCCAAAGGGGTAGGCAGAGGTGCACACAAAAGTATCACCCACTTTTCACTATTTATGTTATGAGTCCCATGTAATAGGGGTCAGCCTATTTCCATATACTGGGCACATTTCCAGACTGTGTTACTACTGAGATTTTTAAAAACCCAGTAATACTTTGCCCGACCCGGGAATCGAACCCGAGACCACTTGCCCGGCAGTCGCACTTACGACCACTCGGCCAACGAGGCAGTCAAGTTATAGATACGTTATAAATACTAAAGCAGTAAATAAATAATTACCGTCTAGGTGTTCATCGCCGGCGTTGCTTAGAAACGACCTCCTTTCAATATAGGACCGTCCAGTCGTCCCAAGATCCATAAAAGCCACAAAAGCTATCCATCCACGAAACGCGTACAAAACTTTATTTTGAACCGCCATTATTAATTTTAAAACTATATAGAACACCAACTACTTCCGGTTATCACTTACGACCTATATAATAGACTAATTATAGGATTTATAAAAAAAAATTAAAACCGAAAACTTCGCTCAGCTGATCATTAGTTTAATTTAATTAATAAACCGTGTTGTTTATATTAGAAAAATCGCGTGTCTATTACAGCGTGCATCGCAATGCGGCATTTTACCTGCAATGTAATTTTTCATATACAATTTATAAATATAGGTTCGAAAATAACTTTGCTAGCGTTTCGCGCAGAATCGGCTTGTGTCAAATAACCTATTTGCCTCATTCTGTCAAAGTCAAATGTTTGCTGGACTGTCAAATGTTTACACTTTTTAATTTCGGTGCCTCTTTGATATCAAGTCTTTCTATATTTCCACATTTCTTTACCAAATCTTTCAATGGCAACGTCCTTGTTATGACAATGCAAACAAGGACGTTGAAAAAAGCATGTTTTGCAGAGTCCTTGGTTGTGCATGAAATAATTATATCTAATAATTATACTTTAGGAAACAGAGAGTATAGTTCCCTAAGATCGGAAAAGGAGGATCCTCCGACCAGGCGAGGTGATCGTGCCTGGCGGGCTTTCTGCCCAACAGTTGCTCGTTGGGATTTTCTATCCGTGTTAAATCGCTTGTAAACTTTGCATGTGCGATGTAGGATTCTTGTGACGTCATCCGTTGACATGTGGCATGCGTCGCCACACCACTCCCTCCCAAGACCGGAGGTCGATTCCGCTGAGACTGCTGTCGATGCTTGAGATGAGCGGTGCCAGAGCCAGTGTAGAACGTCCCTAGTTCCAGTGGGTCGGAACCGTGCCGCTGAGTGCCCAGTGAGTCGGGTCAGCGGTGCAGGGTGAAACTCCAGTGAGTCGGAGAGATGAGTTCGCAGTGTCCCACGGTGAGTCGGGGAAGAGATGCTGCGAGGGTAGGTGCGTAGTGGCCGGCATCTGCGTGACGGAGGAGGTGTCCTTCAGACCGTGTGCAGAAGTGCTGTGCCTAGACGCTGGTGAGGCCGTAGGGAAGAACCAGGCTGCACAACTTCGTTGCAGGTAATGGTGGTCCCTGATGAGGCCGAGGATGCTGGTTGGCTGCGACTTGGTTACCGCTCAGCGGAGAAGTGATGAATGAGAGGGATGACGATACGGATGACGGTGCTAATCTGCTCCGTGAAGTGAAGGTTGTTTCCAATCACGTCGGGGTCACCACTTTAGGAAACAGAGAGTATAGTTCCCTAAGATCGGAAAAGGAGGATCCTCCGACCAGGCGAGGTGATCGTGCCTGGCGGGCTTTCTGCCCAACAGTTGCTCGTTGGGATTTTCTATCCGTGTTAAATCGCTTGTAAACTTTGCATGTGCGATGTAGGATTCTTGTGACGTCATCCGTTGACATGTGGCATGCGTCGCCACAATACACTATTATACACTTGAAAATAAGCCTCGATTAGAACAAACAGATTTGTACGGAATAATCCAGATAGTTACCACATTATTATCAATTTAGGACTTTTTTTTAATCATATGATTGTTTGCACCTTTTACAGTTATGTTTTTATTTATTTCACAATCACAGTAACAAAAAAAAACATCTCACATGTTTAAATGTTCATATTTGGTTTATGTTGCATTATTGTAACCACATGTAACTAACTATTATAGTATAAATAGTGCTGATTCAGGAAAGAAATTAAAAAATATGTTATTTTCTCGAGATATAGTATTGATTTCTGAGAATATTATTGTTTGCTAAATCGTTAGAACACCCCGGTTATATTTTTGTTTTCTGACAACTCTTAATTAAACGGGAATAACCGCCAGTAGTTTTTAACTACTTTGTTTATAATCAAAAAGCAAACTAGCAATTATTAGCACGCATTACTTTTAATCTCTAATGACTATAACTGAATAAAAACATTTTCCAGTACGCAGTGCCTAAGTGATTAAAAATGAGTTAAGACTTTCAAAGTTTCTGAGTAGGTATTTTTACACCCATGTGCTCTGGACCTTAATATGCAATTTAAATTCAACTCAATTTGACTATGTATATGACGATCCATTATTGTATTATGATCGCATCACCACGCGTTGTGTATAACCTTGATCTTTGCACAGACTGGTATTTGGTAGAGAAAGGATATTTTGTATATATATTTTTTTTTCGAATTATGTCGACGTACTCCGTTTGTTACCTTTTGTCACATTAAAGTATCAAAAATATTATTAGTTTCGACTTCTGATAATAACAAGTAATTGCAGCTATTATTTAAACAATTTACGGTTATATGGTGGATTTAAAAGGATCATTATGAGATACAAATGTAACAAAACAGAGAACATTTATATAAAATTAAGGAATAGCTTAGAAAACAAAATACAGTCGTAGAAAAGAAAATTAATATGTACATTTTCATATCAAATGAGAATGCAAAACGCAAAATAGGCCTAAAACCAAAATTGCCATACGAAATATTGTCACGTTATCCGCTTGCAACTGGTCACAAAATACCTAAAAATATCGTCGCCATATTGGTATTGTCAAAAACTTCGGGATATATCGGTGCCGATGAAAAAATGGTTTCAAGTCTTTTAATTACCGAGTTATCTGTTTTCGAGTGATCTAAAAGGACCTGCGGTGACTTTAGATGTTACGTTTGTCGTATGAGTTGTGTTATTCGGTTCTTAAATGATGTTTTCAATGGAGAAATGTTTGGGCCGTAGTGGTAAAGGTGGTAGTGAAGGTGCCGATTTATTCGCCGGCGGTGGCGAGGGTTTGGGTAAAGAGGGAGTGCCTTCTGATGAGGTCGCTTCAGCCGTGGCCGCGGTCTCGGACGAGATCGGAGACATCCTGAAGGATGAGCTGGGTGACGCTGATCGCGCGGATCGCATCGGAGCAGAGCTTGCAGATTTGAGCGCGGAGCTTGGTCTGCTGGCAGGCTTAGCTGATGGGGAGCCGCAGCAGGATTTCCCGTCACTCTTCGAAATAGCCGTGAGTACCAATATGGCTGCTCTCGAGTACTCGCTCGTGTATTAGCTTGACAAACCCAATGTCTGTGCCCAAGTGTCAATGAACTTAGATTCGCCAATATGTATAGTGTGTTTTGTGTATATTTTGTGACAATCCCACATTGAGATTGTTACCTTTATTGATTGGTTTGTGTCAACTCCTTCAAAACCTGTTTCCCTGGTACCTGGTTATTAGTTTAGTACAATTTTTCAGTTATTCTTATTGTAAAATTCTCATTTGTTATAATATTACCTAATCATGTTACTCTGCATACATGGAGTTAGCTTTCGTAAAATATTAATTTGAATGAAATGTTCCATTAAATGCAAGAATGGTAGTGTTTGGTAGTTTCTGTAACTGTGTCTACATCTTCACTCGCAAGTCTCATGTATTTATTTTTGATAACTAGAATGCAATTAAGAAACCTCAGATTCTGATTAGAATTTGAAATATAAACAAATACACTGTTATTAGGATAAACATATTATTTAGTATTTTTATCACTTTATTCTGTATACAAATAAACCAAAGTTCATATATCATCATACTTGGTATACTACTAAGGGGTAGATAGATGTATCCGGCTATGACAACTTTATCCCATACAGATCCTTACTATTTCCCGACTTCATCCAATTAGGAGAAAATCAACATTTGAAAAGTTAATTTAACATTTTTTAAACATTTGATTGGTGCATTATGAAATTCGTGGTGGCCAGGAGGTTTAAGACGCCCGCTTCTCATGCATGAGGGTGCAGGTTCGAAACCTACCAACTGCGAGTACCAATGTGACTTTTTCTGAATTATATGTACTATCTAAGATTAATAAGATAGCATTTATATAAGATTAACAGTATAACTTAATGGCGTAAGCTGTGGTGTTATATATGTACATTTTCAAATAAAATAAAATCTAATATTATTTAGACACCACTGACAAACAGTGAAGGATAAACATCGTGAGGAAACCTAGACTTATAATTTCAAATTATAAGTTTGAATTAATCGCCAACCCGCATTGAGCAAGCGTGGTGACTAATGCTCAAACTTCTGTGTGAGAAGAGCCTTTGGTCAACAGTGAGCATTTATAGGCTGTTGATGACGATGATGATGAAATTCTATTAAGGTTCTGGTACACATGCTAATTTCAAGCGTGGAAGCATGCTTCAATTGAGCCCTCACCACTTAGTAGCATGTGTGTCAGAATGTTGCTTAAAATTAGCATGCTCATTTCAGGGGGCTTACTCTTGAATCCTATTCATGTTGATCATCAGTATTGTGAAATTTTGTACTTTTGAGTTGCAACACTAGTGCCCATTGTGTTCATATTGCATGGATATTTGATGAATTAAATGGTATTGAGTTAAGCTTTATATTCCGTACTCTGAATGCTACTGTAACAGCTACGATAGGGGTTGTATAGTTTTGACATTGGAAAACTATTGAGAATTTATTGGATTGAAATTGCATTGACATTGAGATTGGTTTCAAGAGTAAGCATCCTGGCATGTTTACAAGTCGACAGGTGTATGATTTTTGACCATGCTCAATATGTAGAACACCTATTAGGTACATCTGAATACTGAATGGTTACTCAATTTGAAGTCACTTTGAAGTATAGTTCTGTCTCTACAAATTCTTTGTAATAAATGACAGAGATGGCACGATATTTACGTAGGTACAACATAAAATTGAGTAGCTTTTCAGTATTCAGTTGTTACTATGCTATTTTTGAACATGCGTAGGTACAGAACCTCAGTAAATTCAAAGCTAGGCTAGGTATCATATATACCTAGCCTAGGTTTGAATTCCCACATGTAATGGACATGACTTAACCAGTTTACTTGACCATAAATACATAATAACTTTCTTCTGCTTCTATGGCAATCTGTTATTCAACAATAAGCCATCTTTTTGTCTGATACACTGTATCTCTGATTTATTGGGTAGTTGAAGAGTCCAGATCTAGCTGGTTACTCTTGGCAGGCAAATCTCTCAGGAAGAGTAGCAACACCTTGTCTCTTAAGTCTATTATACTTAATGCTGCTGTCACCACCAAGGTCCAGGGCCAGCTCGTTTCTCTTCTGGTATTTGATGCTGATAACGGTAATTTCTTGTCTGACTGTGTTAATCTTTATCATTGTATAGGTATATTTATTTGCAATATATTGTAGAATATTTGGTATTGCCCTCAGTGTTTTGGTATGGAATCTTTCGAGTATGTCAATATTGCTATTACTTGCTGTTCCCCATAATTGGATGTGGGCAGTTTGAATTATATGGGACTCATAACATAAATAGTAAAAAGTGGGTGTTACATTGTACAGCGGTATAATGTGCACCTCTGCCTACCCCTTCGAGGATAAAAGGCGTGATGTTATGTTATGTTGTGTTTGGTTTTAGGATAGATTTATAAACTACAATAACTATAGAATTTCTGTTTACTGACTACACTTCATTCAAAGTCATAAACAAATTGTTTTATCTTATTACATCACATCAACAAGGGTTGTGATTCCTGATTTTATACCCTATGGGCACTCGAAAGTTATCAATCTGTGAGTCCTTTCAAACTCATATTATTTATTTTAATCGATCCTGAATAGGTAGTATCCTAAATTTTATTTTAATGTCCGTCTTGTGCTAAATGAAAAGCATGTTGTACTTTAATTTGAGCTGACTAGACACTGGCACACCCGAGCGTACGGCACGTCGCGTTCTACGCGCGCCTCAACGAGCCATCAGACCACCACTGATGGGGCCCAATAGGGCTGATGTCGATTCGGAGTCGCAGAGAACCAAACGGGTTGCCGGGGCTCCGGCTCGAAGTGCAATAGAAGGAATGGGGTGGTTTTTAGTCAGTACCAGTGACACTCTTTCCCGCCTCACCTAGGCGGAAGAAGTAATTCGATGATTTTCCCCATTAAAAAAAGAGACATTGGCACACACAGGTGCATACAATCAGGACAGGTTCTTCAAAACACCATATTTCTTTCATTGCATTCAGTCTGTACTCTGCATTTCAAAGAATATTATGCCCTCTGAGTTGGTTAACTGACTTCAAAAGAGAATGGAGGTTTTCAGTTTCTCCTGATTTCAAAAAAGAAAGGAGGTTTTAAGTTTCACCTGTATGTATGTATGTTCCTATGTTTGTGTGCAATCATCTTGGGATTACCTGAACCAATTATTTGATGCCATTTTCAGAAAAGTGTTTGTTTATAATTAGAAAGTTTTAGTGGGTATATTAATTAACTGACTTCGACAAATGAGGGGATTGATATTGGTTTTTTAACTCATCGAGTACCGGTTTTATAGACACAATTAAAGAACAATAGGTCGCGGTCACCGGTGACCGCTTGGTGTTTGACAGATTAAATGTAGTTTATGAAACAATTATTTTGATCTTTCTTCTCAGATTAATGGCAGAATAGATTAAGATTTTTATTAGTGGTGAAAAGTGCTATCAGTTACTGTTACCAGATTCTTATTGGTTTCATCGATAATGTTATAATTAAAAATCATCATCATCATCAACAGTCTATAAGTGGCCACTGCTGACCAAAGGCCTCTCCTCCTTTGGACAGCTGTCCCTCTGTGACTAGTAATTATACTCGGAATTTTAATTCGATTCCAGATTTGACAATTTCAGTGTTGCAACGTTATGACAAGTACTAAATAGTGACGTTGCGAAATTATTCGATATGAAAATGCAACATTTCTGGATCGATTCTTCTCGTTTATAATTTTACTCTCGTAAACTAAGTATATCAGGAAATTAAATATTTCTGAACCGATAATTTAGTTTTGACGATTAATTAACTATCTGAGACTTTTCTTTTATAATTGTGTGTGAAATAAATAAAAAAATGTAATCATGAAGGAACATGACAAATAAAACAGATAGATGTATTATGGTAATAAGTTATTTTATAAATTGTCGCCGTCATCGCAATCGCTATCCTGTCACTTTCTGTAACATTTATTATCAAACACACATACTGATTGTTTATCGATTTTTGTGTACATCACTACACTATTATATGTGGTATCATTATTTCACAAAATGACAGTAGCTATTGTCAAATCTGGAACCTAATTAAAATTCTGACTATAGTAGAGCTTCTCTCTCTTTTACGTGAGTAACTCGTTATGTTTAATTCTGCATGTCTCACGATAGTTATTTTTTTTATCTGTTTAGTTTACATAACATCATGCCTTTTTATCCCCGAAGGGGTACGCAGAAATGTACGTTACGGCACTTAATGCCACTGTACAATGTAACCCCCACTTTTCGGAGTCGCGCAGAACCTAACGGGTCACCGGGGCTCCGGCTCGAAGCGTAGGAATAGGAACGGGGTGGTTTTTAGTCAGTAAGAATCTGACACTCCCTCCCGCCTAACCCAGGCGGGAGAAGTCATTCGATGATTTTCCCCCTTGAAAAACACCACTCTTTCACTATTTATGTTATGAGTCCCATGTAATAGGGGGTGAGCCTATTGCCTTATACCGGGCACAGTTCCAGGCTCCGTGTTACTACTGAGATTTTTCAAAATAATGTTTAGTTTACATGACTATAAATGCAGCTGCATTTAACCTCCTTTTAAAAGTGTTAAATTTTCTTTTATCCTTATAGTGCCTAAGTATAGGCCTTGTTGGCCGAGTGGTCGCAAGAGCGACTGCCGGGCAAGGGTCTCAGGTTGGTCAAAGTATTACTGGGTTTTTGAAAAATTTTCAAAAGTAGCACGGAGTCTGGAATTGTGCCCGGTATATGGCAATAACCTCACCCCCTATTACATGGGACTCGGTAACATAAATAGTGAAAAGTGGGTGTTACATTGTACAGTGGTATTAATTGCCGTAATGCCACCTCTGCCTACGTAAAAGGCGTGATATGTGTGTGTCTAAGTATCATAGAGCCTTGTTAGACAGCCTATTAACTTCCCCAATCGTATGACTATCAGGCACATCTTCATAAAAATAAAATAAACAAAATACTGTTTATCTTTATTGAATTACTTAGTATAGATAAGTATTTAAGGATTTGTCGTTCAATCACCTTTTGGCGGAAGGTTATTCAATGCTAAATACAGCATGGTGAATACACAACTTAAGTGTGGGAGAGCCATGCTTCGGCACGAATGGGCCGGCTCGACCAGAGTGGTACCACGGTCGAGCAGAAAACCGACGTGAAACAACGCTTGCGTTGTGTGAGTGAGCTTACCGGAGCCTTAATTACACGCTTCCCCAATATCCCCAATCCCTGAATCCCCAACAATACTCAAACTCCTAATCCCCAAAAGGCCTGTAACGCAATTCTAACGCCTCTGGTTTTCCGTGTGTCCATGGGCGACGCCGATTGCTTACCATCAGGTGATTCGTCAGTTCGTTTGCTGGCTTATCTCATAAATAAAAAAGGATGCGTCATTATGGAGACCTATGTCCAGCAGTGGACGAGAACTGTTAATGATGATGATAATTTTGATTCTAAAAGAAACATTTTTTAACCACTTAAATGCACCTATATGAGACACTATAGAAAATACATTGTGTCCCGCGTGAATCCACGTTTAGACGCAGGAAAGGTTAAAAAGGTTGCCTCACACTAGTAGTTTCTACTGTGTCGTGGGTGCGTTTACAAACATACAAGTTCACATACATGATGAGCCCCCCAACTCGAAACAACAATTAGAGAGATCACACGAAGAGTTGCTTCGTGCGGGAATTGAACCCGCTACGTGTTGCGCGGTAGTCGGTTGCCCAGCCACCGCGTTAAACGTGCAGTCGATTGCATTTGTAAAAAGAGACAATGGAATGCCATGTGACCCAATTGTAACACATCTGGTACACGGCAATAGGCTCACCCCTATGACATGAGACTCATAGTCATAACATAAATAGTGAAAAGTGGGTGTTACATTGTACAGTGGCATTAAGTGCCGTAATGTGCACCTCTGCCTATCCCTTCGGGAATAAAAGGCGTGATGTTATGTATGTGTCTCCTACGATTTTTTACCACTACTTTTTTTTGTAGCAATTATTATGTTTTCTTCGTTTGAAATATATTTTTAGCTTGACTATTGAATCATCCGATGCATTATGCATTTTGAGGTGAATAGGGAAGGTCAGATCCACATCTGTTCTTCTTCAACCTTGTGTGTTATTTGTTTAAAATCGCGCCTTTTATTTGCCGAAAGGGTATGCAGAAGTTTAAAGTCAACGCATTTACTTCAATTAAACCATAATTTTGTACTTTTGAAACATCAACAAATACAAAATAAATAATAGTCTGTCAGTCATTCCGTCAGTGAAGCTAATTGCTCATTCCAAAATGTAGATTCGAATGGAGAAGAACGAGCAAGAAACTCCATTCGTTACTCTTTTTAAAAAAGTATGTTCTACAATGTCTCTGATACATATTCCAATACTGTACACATATGTGAGAACAATGCAAAGCCACGCTTGACGCATTATAGGTACTAATTACAAACCTTACTAAAATAAAAAAAATCTTATAGTCTAACATGGTGCTCACATATGCAATGTTTACAATTTTTTTCTGTGTGTGCAATAAAGTATAAATAAATAAATATGCATACTGACAATCCATAAAAATAGTGCTTCTATACAAGAAAAAGGAAACTCTTTGTTTCAATAAAGAAAGAAATGCTCGATGCCATAAGGAAACTAGATTGTCTACATTAGAATGAAATTATTAAATTACCTACTATTGGAATCTAAGTACTGACTACATTTGAGTATTGTCCAGTGCAGCCCAATCAACATGTCGCGGAGAACCTAACGGGTAACCGGGGCTCCGGCTCGACGTGCAGGAGAAGGAACGGGGTGGTTTTTAGTCAGTAAGAGTCTGACACTCCCTTCCGCCTCACCCAGGCGGGAGCAGTCATTCGATGATTTACCCCCTTAAAAAAAAGCCCAACCAACATGCTGCCAAGCATTTTTATCTTCAAGATAATTTGTCAGTGTGTAGTAAGCTTGATTTTTTTGATTAGAGTTGAATATACATTCTTCGACAGGTTGTGATTTTTGTTATTTTGTTGTTTATCGCCGCGTCGCGGGTCGCAGAATGCTGCTCATGAATATAAGCCTCTAGTCTAGAAAACTGCAAAACTAAAAAAAATATTTGAAAAGGAACCGTTTAACTTCCATCGTGTACATCCAATCATTTGAAATTTTATACAACCATAATTTTTTTTTTCTGAATTATAAAATACTAGCTTTTACCCGCGGCTTCGCGTCACAAAAGAATAAAATGTAGCCTATGTGACATATACCAATGCACACACCGCCATCTATACCAATACTTTTGTTTTTCCTCGGGAATATCAATTTTTTCCGGGTTAAAAAGTACCCTATTATTTAATCCGGACTTCTAACTTTACGTCTGCAAAAATTTAAAGCAATCGGTTTAGTAGTTACGGCGTGAAGGCGGAACAAACAAACAAACTCACTTTCCGATTTAGAATATAAGTAAGGGAATATAAAATATTTTAAAATCATAATTTACAATATTTTTTTTATTTGTAAACATTATCTATACTAATATATAATATATATAATATATATATATATATATAATATTATAAAGAGGAAAGATTTGTATTTTTGTATGTTTGTAATGAATAAACTCAAAAACTACTGAACCGATTGCAATAATTTTTTCACCATTCGAAAGCTGCATTATTCAGAAGTAACATAGGCTATATAATATCACGCTAGGTCCTATAGTTGTGGAGCAGTAACCAAAAATGTTTTAAAAACGGGGGAAAAGTATCGTTTCTGAGGCCTTCCGTGGCGTGCGCTGAGCATATAGTTAAAGTTATACAAAAATGTTCTATAGATGAATTGTTTATCTTAACATTATTTTTAAAAAAGTCCGCGAGAGCATATGTCTACCTTTTATAGTTTACCCATAACAATCGTTTTAATGAATGGTTCAATCCTTATAAAAGTTTGCTCTAGATAACTTTTGAATTGTTCAATCGGTTACCTTAAGACGCGACATCGACAACGGCGGGCAGGTCGCTAAAAAAAAACTGAGAATAAATATAAATAAAACGTAAAACTATGTAAAAAATCTTAAGTCCCCCCGTGCGAAGCCGGGACGGGCCGCTAGTGCTTATATATTACAAAATATACTGGTTGTAAAACACGTAGGTAGATGTCAGAGGCCTTAATACGACTTAGGTTTACGTTAATGACTTTCGCCCCTCAAAAAGAATTATTCGGTTACCTAACCACTGCGCCACTTACAAAAGTCAGGAGTATATAAGAAAATTTTGTTTAAATTGTATAGTTCATCATCATCATCATCAACAGCCTATAAATGCCCACTGCTGAGCAAAGCCTCTTCTCACACGGAGAAGGTTTGAGCATTAATCACCACGCTTGCTCAATGCGGGTTGGCGATTTCAAACTTATAATTAGAAATTATAAGTCCAGGTTTCCTCACGATGTTTTTCCTTCACCGTTTGTCAGTGGTGTCTAAATAATCTTAGAAAGTACATATAACTCGGAAAAAGTCAGATTGGTACTTGCCGTTGGTAGGTTTCGAACCCGCACCCTCATACATGAGAAGTGGGCGTCTTAAACCTCCGGGCCACCACGACACTTTTTGTATAGTTATAATAAATTTATTATTTTGTTGTTCACAGATGGGCCACCGTGGTTCTCGCAGTGGATCATCGTCGTCATCGTGGTCTGGGGGTCGCGGGGGTCGTCCGAGGCGCAACTCGAGACCCCTGAGGGCACCGAGGCGGCGGCCCATCGCTAAGGGGAAGGAGGTAGGGTCCAATGCATTATAAAACACTAGCTTTTACCCACAGCTTCGCTAGCGTCACAAAAGGATAAAAAGTAGCCTATGTGACATATACCAATACACACAGCGCCATCTATACCAATAATTTTGTTTTCCCTCGAAAATATCAAATTTTTCCGGGATAAAAAGTACCCTATTATTTAACTTCACGTCTGCAAAAATTCAAAGCAATCGGTTTAGTATTTACGGCGCTAAAGTGGAACAAACAAACAAACAAACTCACTTTCCGATATATAATATTATAGTAAGGAATTAAGGATTTATTGTACGGTATTACCAACAAACTCGAAAGTATAAACTAAAACAAGGATTCATAATACCTGTGCCTGTAACCCACTAGTAATTCTTATTTTGTTAGAATCTTTTTTTGTGGCATAAGCCGGTAAACGAGCAGACATGTCACCTGATGGTAAGCAATCGGCGTCGCCCATGGACACCTGTAACACCAGGGGCGTTACAAGTGCGTTACCGGCAACTTGCAAGTGTTTTTGGCCGAGCTGTGCCTTTAGCCAAACGCCACTTTAGCGCTTGTCTACAGAGAGGGTAGAAAACTAAATGTATGGGGATGACACTGACAAGTGTCAAAGTTTACGTCAATTCCATATAATTTGGTTTTCTATTCTACAAGTAGACAAGCGCTAAATGGCATTTGGCTACAGCTGCTGGTAACTTACCATCCATGTGATTCGGTTCGATATATTGTCTCAAAAAACATCAAAACTTGAAAAATTGTAACAGAATTCAGTGAAAAAACATTTTTTTATGAAATAAGCCGGTAAACGAGCAGACGGATCACCTGATGGTAAGCAATCGGCGTTGCCCAGGGACACCTGGAACACTAAGGGCGTTACCGGTCTGTTGGAGATTCAGGGATTGGGGAGCTTGGGGAAGAGGGGAGGGAATTGGGCCTCATTCACGTCGCTCTCAATATTGCGCGCGCATCTTTTTAAATATCCGAAGCAATGTGCGCCTTACGCCGTGGAGATAACATTCAATTTGTTATGTGAATGATTGGAGTTTTGAACATGAGTTCGTTATTTCGTCACCAGATGTCACGTCGACGCAGTGCAGCGGCTCGGCGCGCAGTGTGTATGCGCGTGCGTCGGGTGGAAGTCGTGTCGGACGCGTCGGACGTAGGCGCCGACTCCGACTCAGACGACCAGTGGACTGAGCTGGACGATCCATGTAAGTCAGCAGCGCATTAAGATAAATATGAATCGTAAAATAACATTACGTCTTTTTTGTCCCCGAAGGGGTAGGCAGAGGTGCACATTACGGCACTTAATGCCACTGTACAATGTAATACCTACTTTTCACTATTTATGTTATGAGTCCCATGTAATCCCAAGGAAAATTCTACTCATTGCTACTACTGAGAATTTTTTAAAAACCCAGTAATACTTTGCCTGACCCGGGAATCGAACCCGAATCGCCCGGCAGTCGCACTTGAGAACACCTCGACTAACGAGGCAGTTGAAATATTATATTAGTGACTTTGTCTATAACGATGTTTATTTGTCACAGGTTCGTCCGACGCTCCGTCCATGAAGCCCGCAGCCGTCGACTTGGACTGCAACGGATACCAGCACAAAGCTTCGGTCAGTACATCATAAACATCAGCTAGGCATTCTGTAAGATGTCAATTCTAACTTTAGGAGTGAGCTCGACAGCATTCTCCCACGTCATTGGTCGAGATTATTCGCAAAACCAATGACATGGCGAGCTCGACAGCGTTCTCGCACGTCATTGGTCGAGATTATTCGCAAAACCAATAATAATAATAGTTTATTTACCACCAAACATACATAGATATAAATACATGATTGCAAATCTTAAATCTAAAGGACATAAATCTATGCGCAGACACTGTAAAACCCTGTCTCTTACACTAGGGGAACCTGTATTATAAGAGACAACCAATGACATGGCGAGTTCGACAGCGTTCTCGCACGTCATTGCTCGAGATTATTCGCAAAACCACTGACATGGCGAGTTCGACAGCGTTCTCGCACGTCATTGGTCGAGATTATTCGCAAAACCAATGACATGGCGAGCTCGACAGCGTTCTCGCACGTCATTGGTCGAGATTATTCGCAAAACCAATAATAATAATAGTTTATTTACCACCAAACATACATAGATATAAATACATGATTGCAAATCTTAAATCTAAAGGACATAAATCTATGCGCAGACACTGTAAAACCCTGACTAGGGGAACCTGTATTATAAGAGACAACCAATGACATGGCGAGTTCGACAGCGTTCTCACACGTCATTGGTCGAGATTATTCGCAAAACCAATGACATGGCGAGCTCGACAGCGTTCTCGCACGTCATTGGTCGAGATTATTCGCAAAACCAATAATAATAATAGTTTATTTACCACCAAACATACATAGATATAAATACATGATTGCAAATCTTAAATCTAAAGGACATAAATCTATGCGCAGACACTGTAAAACCCTGACTAGGGGAACCTGTATTATAAGAGACAACCAATGACATGGCGAGTTCGACAGCGTTCTCGCACGTCATTGGTCGAGATTATTCGCAAAACCAATGACATGGCGAGCTCGACAGCGTTCTCGCACGTCATTGGTCGAGATTATTCGCAAAACCAATGACATGGCGAGCTCGACAGCGTTCTCAGACGTCATTGGTCGAGATTATTCGCAAAACCAATGACATGGCGAGCTCGACAGCGTTCTCGCACGTCATTGGTCGAGATTATTCGCAAAACCAATGACATGGCGAGCTCGACAGCGTTCTCACACGTCATTGGTCGAGATTATTCGCACAACCAATGACATGGTGAGCTCGACAGCGTTCTCGCACGTCATTGGTCGAGATTATTCGCAAAACCAATGACATGGCGAGCTCGACAGCGTTCTCACACGTCATTGGTCGAGATTATTCGCACAACCAATGACATGGTGAGCTCGACAGCGTTCTCGCACGTCATTGGTCGAGATTATTCGCAAAACCAATGACATGGCGAGCTCGACAGCGTTCTCACACGTCATTGGTCGAGATTATTCGCACAACCAATGACATGGTGAGCTCGACAGCGTTCTCGCACGTCATTGGTCGAGATTATTCGCAAAACCAATGACATGGCGAGCTCGACAGCGTTCTCGCACGTCATTGGTCGAGATTATTCACAAAACCAATGACATGGCGAGCTCGACAGCGTTCTCGCACGTCATTGGTCGAGATTATTCGCAAAACCAATAATAATAATAGTTTATTTACCACCAAACATACATAGATATAAATACATGATTGCAAATCTTAAATCTAAAGGACATAAATCTATGCGCAGACACTGTAAAACCCTGTCTCTTACACTAGGGGAACCTGTATTATAAGAGACAACCAATGACATGGCGAGCTCGACAGCGTTCTCACACGTCATTGGTCGAGATTATTCGCACAACCAATGACATGGTGAGCTCGACAGCGTTCTCACACGTCATTGGTCGAGATTATTCGCACAACCAATGACATGGCGAGCTCGACAGCGTTCTCACACGTCATTGGTCGAGATTATTCGCACAACCAATGACATGGTGAGCTCGACAGCGTTCTCACACGTCATTGGTCGAGATTATTCGCAAAACCAATGACATGGCGAGCTCGACAGCGTTCTCACACGTCATTGGTCGAGATTATTCGCACAACCAATGACATGGCGAGCTCGACAGCGTTCTCACACGTCATTGGTCGAGATTATTCGCAAAACCAATGACATGGTCGACAGCGTTACACGTCATTGGTCGAGATTATTCGCACCAATGAGGCGAGCTCGACAGCGTTCTCACACGTCATTGGTCGAGATTATTCGCAAAACCAATGACATGGCGAGTTCGACAGCGTTCTCGCACGTCATTGGTCGAGATTATTCACACAACCAATGACATGGCGACCTTTTTTTGTAGGGAAAAATCATGCTATGACTTCTCCTGCCTTGAGTTTGAGTTAGGCGAGAGGGAGCGTCAGACTCTTACTGACTAAAAGCGATCGAGTTCACTTCGACCTTTTCGAATAGAAAGTTACAAAATATCCTAGCTGTTCTGGGTTCCATCATGTCAAACGGAGCCGCGGAGGACTTAACGGGTTGCCGGGGCTCCGGCTTGAAGTGCAGGAGTAGGAACGGGGTGGTTTTTAGTCAGTAAGAGTCTGACACTTCTTTCCGCCTTACCCGGGCGAGAGAAGTCAATGCATGATTTTCCCCCCTCAAAAAATAAGGGTGTATGAAACCAGTCATGTGTCTTTTTTTATGGCATAAGCCGGTAAACGAGCAGACGGATCACCTGATGGTAAGCAATCGGCGTCACCCATGGCTACCTGGAACACCAGAGGCGTTACCAGTGCTTTACCGGCCTTTTGGGGAATTAGGAGTTTGAGGATCGTTGGGGATTCAGGAATTGGGGAAATTGGGGAACGGGATCTTTCGTAAAAAGAATAATAATTTTTCAAGTTCGACGTGAAAGGCAGTGTTGTAGATGTATAGATAATACATCTGGGCTTTACTCAGTTGCAAAGTCTTTTTTTTGTGCCTTTAGGCTTAATTCATTATGTCTCCTGAAGTAATTGACCAAGGGGAAGTGGAAACTATCGGTTTTTTTCTTATAATTACTTCTGATTCACTTCTTTGCGGGAACCAAGACAGTTACTCATGTCCCTGCGACGCGCCGGACTTCAGTGCTCCGGTGTTTTAATGGTTGTATCTACTGTAGATTCTGGTGCACAGGAGTTGCAGCGGTTTTGGGAATTGTTTGGCGGGCTTGTACCAATAAAAAAAAGATAATACATCTATGCTGATAAATAAAATTGGAATGTCTGTTTGTGATAGTAAAAAGCGGTTATTTCTATCAAATCATTTATTTGCATTTATTTGCTATTACCATTTTTACTACGTGCATATGCATATACAATACGTTACATATATCAAAATAACCACCAGTTTTTATTTTGTTATAAATTAATCTACCAGTCGGATATTAAAATAAAATTTAGAAAACTACCCTATTTCTATTGTATTATGTTTGTGTACAGGCGGAGGCCCCAGCAATGGGCCAGTTCCTCCTGCCGCTGCTGAGCGCTGAGGCTCCGGCTCCGGACCCTGAGCACTTTCCCATCCGACACGAGGACATACTGCAGGTATGCCGATTGGTGGCAGGTATACACCGTGAATTGAAGAAATAAAAGAGTATTGATTATTTATTTCCAATGAATGTAGGTACAAATTATTAGGTTTTTATAATAACTATCGTGAGACACTAAATTAACTAAAATCGCGGGTTACTCACCTGAATATACTGAGAAAAGCTCTACTAGTTTCGAACAAAGGGGTTCTTCCTCATGAGCAGCGTGCGCGGTCGCGGCGACGTCGCGCAGCTCACTGAGCTTAGTGAGCTGCGCTAGTTAAAATATTAGGTGTTACAAAATTTTAAGGTTCCTTGTACATTCTACCTTAATTGGCATGCAAATATACATTTTATCTATTAGAATCTATTTCATTTACGTCGCGAAGTAAAATGGTTCTGTCTCGGTAATACAATAGTTTTACAAAGAAATAAAATGTTTAAAACAAAACATAACTGATGTTTTTCAAATCAATTTATCGTCGAAAGTATTTAATTTTGTGAGTAAAGAAAATATACGTGTCCAAAGTTTTAAATTAATCTACCAGACGGACATTAAAATAAAATTTAGGAAACGACCCTATTGTTGTTAACAAATTCACATAAAAATAGTTAATACTTTAACTGCCAAGTTTAAAATGGTGAAAGTCAAACCTCCACTAGCGTCAGGCACCGGTGACTGACGTGGCGCTCTAAGGGTTAAAAAACATAAACCAGTTGTTATATCGTTGCCGTCTTGTTCTAGCTCCTCGCGTCCACAGAGGAGGGAGTTCACGAGGAGATACCCGCCGAGGAGGATCTGCACTGCCCTCCAGAACCACAGACTGACATGTAAGTATTTGTATATCCTTACTATCCTTACTAATATTATAAATCGGAAAGTGAGTTTGTTTGTTTGTTCCGCTTTGACTTCGAACTGTCAAAAACGACAGTTTTCTATGAATTTTGTACGAGCTAGTGTATTGTGACGTCACGTTTCTTAGCGTCAAACACCATGGGTTCCTTAAAAAAATATTTGGAAGAATATGAAAATTAAGTTGTCGCACTTGCGACCCCTCGGCCAACGAGGCAGTCAAAATATACAATAATGTATTATTTTTCATCTCCCACAGGCTGTCTGGCAGCGAGGTGCTAGAATTTGACGACACATCGGTGACGGCCGAGGAGGAGGCTGCCTTACTGCACTACGTCTGCGGAATGGGTGCGTATTTTTATTGATAGAGTGGGTCAATAGAACGAGCGGGCTTTTTGGTAAGCGTCGTCGTGTGAGTGAGGTTACCTGAGACCCAATTACCCAATCCCCCAAACGCCCCAATCCCTCGAACTCCCCAATCCCCAAACTCCTCAATCCCCCAAACTCCCCAATCCCCCAAAATCCCCAAACTTCCCAATCCCTCAAACTCCCCAATCCCCCAAACTCCTCAATCCCTCAAACTCCCCAATCCCTGAATACCCAACAATCCTCAAATTCCTAATCCCTAAAAGGCCGGTAACGCACTTGTAACGCCTCTGGTGTTCCGTGTGTCCATGGGCGACGCCGATTGCTTACCATCAGGTGATCCGTCTGCTCGTTGACCAATTAATCCTATATGAAAAGCAATCAGTGTCGCTTTTGAATGTAACATTGCACTTAATAATGTGCCTCTGCCTACCCCTTCGGGGATAGAAGGCTTGATGTTATGTTATGTATTATAATAATACATAACATAACATTGCCTCGTTGGCCGAGTGGTCGCAAGTGCTAGGGGTCTCGGGTTCGATACCCGGATTGGGCAAAGTATTACTGGGTTTTTATAAATTCTCAGTTGTAGCACGGAGTCTGGAAGTGTGCCCGGTATATGGCAATAGGCTCACCCCCTATTACATGGGACTCTTAACATAAATAGTGAAAAGTGGGTGTTACATGTACAGTGTCATTATGTACACCTCTGCTTACCCCTTTGGGGATAGAAGATGTGATGTTATGTATTATATAAATATTCCCCTTTAGACGCGGAGCGCGGCGAGGTGAGCGCGGCGTGGTCCCCGGTGGCGGAGTGGTTGCTGGGCGTGTTCCACTCGTGGTGCGAGATCTCGGCGCTCATGTTCACCATCATCGAGACTGATATGTTAGTATACTCTATATTGTGTCGCGGAGAACCTAACGGGTAATCGGGGCTCCGGCTCGACGTGCAGGAGAAGGAACGGGGTGGTTTTTAGTCAGTAAGAGTCTGACACTCCCTTCCGCCTCACCCAGGCGGGAGCAGTCATTCGATGATTTTCTCCCCTTAAAAAAATAATCTATATTGTCTACGCTATACAAGGCCCGAGTGAATAGGTTGCTTATGGGACGACGTGCTCTATCCCATACACGGAATTTTAATTCGACTCCACATTTGACAATTTCAATGTTGCAACGTTATTACAAGTACTAAATAGTTACATACATATGTATCCACTACTAGTAAACCCGGCGAACTCCGTTTCGACACTAGATGGCTTCGTTTTATGTAACACTAGCTTCTGCCCGCGACTTCGTACGCGTAATCCCATTTTTTCCCGTCACCGTTCGTGATTTTCGGTAAAAAGTAAAAAAAAAAAATTTGGTAAAAAAGTATCCTATGTCGGTCTCCTGGCTCTAAGCTTCAAAAGTATCCTATGTCGGTCTCCTGGCTCTAAGCTTAAAAAGTATCCTATGTCGGTCTCCTGGCTCTAAGCTACCTCCCTACCAATTTTCAACCAAATTTATTATAATAGTGGTGTAACTAACACGACTTTCTTTTATATATATATATAGATTTCGTTTGGTGATTAAAAGTTAATTTTCTTTGCTATAAACCTCACGGAGCCCGAGACCTTTCCAACGAATGCAAAACCGTGGAAATCAGTTCGTGCGTTCTGGAGTTATAGCGTCAGGAAGGAAAACCCGACTTATTTTTATATTGTAATGATCGATATTTAGTTCTGAAGTGCATTAATAGATGGCGTTACTAGGCTAGCCACATTAATATAAATCATATATTTATCATGGTTAAGTGAGGGTGGCAGTAAAAGAAAATGAAAAAAAATAAATCTGACAGATGACGATTATATAAAGAAAGGAGACAGCTAACGGGTCCTCATTTAATTTGCATAATTGCTGTAACTTAAAGCCATAATTGATCAGAAATCTGTAATGAATAATAAATACATAAGTATTATTGCCAGTGACAAGTGAGTGTGGTTGCAGTAACGGGGTAAGTGTTTGCGTTTACTTTACGGAAGTGTACACTGGATCATCGGCAATATTTTGCAAGGCTGATTGTTTTTACATTGTCCTCAGCTTGCGGATACGCCCTTAATTATTCGGGAGAAACTTTAGGACTGTGATTCAGCCTCCGTTACGCCAGTTGATCCTGACGCATAGAGATTAAGATTTTCACCATTGTTCTCAAGTAACCAGTTGGTCTCGGGGTGTAGCATCGTATACGTCGACACGGTTGAACTCGGGTTCGAACCCAAGTCCACAACTTTTGTTATAATTCATTTTTTCCTGTATTCTGATTTTACTGTTTTATTTAGGTTTTATGCCTTTTCTATGTTTTTTTAAGTGATTTACAGTTATTTAGTTTAGTTTAATATTATTGTCAATGTTGAATAAATTTTATGTACCTATTGCCGCGGTTTAATCTTTCATCACCCAGTTACCTGAACCCAGGTCATTACATTGGCGCCCAAGGGTTAACTGAATGAAGGATTAACAAGGTGTATTGTAAAGAGATTCTTGTGTAACAGTGTAAGAAGTAGGCATTCATTCCGGACAGATATTGTAATTTCGTGGGTAGTGGTAGGTAGTAAGTATTATATTCATCAAGTAAATATTGTTTGATTATTTAAAGTTCTATTATTGCTTAGTCATGGATGTTAATGCATTATATAAAGATGAGCTCGAATTTGAGTTGGCATGTCGAGGGGTTTCTGATTGTAAAACCGTGGCGACTATGCGGAAATTTTTGCGAGAAATTTTAGTTCGCGAGCAGTCAGGTGAGTCCTCTATTTCCTTTAAGGCACCTAAGTCATGCATCGAGAATCCAAAAGATGAAATATTAATTTGTAAAAAGAAATTATCAGCTATTAATTTACTTATATCTGAAGTATCACACAGTCCTGAGCACTCGTTTTGTAAACGCATACACTCTCGTTTGACACACTTGTCAAATCGTGCTAAACTAATAATACCCTCGGAGTCTAGTGATATTGCGAATCATTCGACCTTGCTAAAGAATATTCAAGATACCTTATCGTCATTAAGACAACTTGAGCAAGAAGAAGGTGAGGATGATGAGGGAATTTCTGAACATGATAAGGACATCTTACAGAAGTCGCTTGGCGAAGAGGCCATACAGATTATGGAACAGTTGGAAAAGTGCCGAGACCCAGAGAACAATTCTTTACCGAAGGGTACTAACACTCAAATACATCAAGATCGAGCTCCACAATCGGCGGTGGCTGAGGCTGACACACCACCTCCCGTCTTGGAGAGACCTAGTCATTCCTCATGTCATCTTGGTTTACAAAGGACTTCTACATTTGATAATGGCTTTCACAAACGGAAGTTGGTACCGATTAAAGATTGGGGTGTCAAGTTTAGTGGTAAGGGCACCATAAGTGTAAACGCGTTCTTGGAAAGAATTGAGGAACTTAAAGAGGCGCGGAATGCTACCGATGAAGACTTGTTTCGCTACGCCATAGACTTCTTTGAAGAAGAAGCGTTGATATGGTTTAGGGCTAATAAAAATTCAGCGGCAAATTGGTCACAATTGGTTAGGCTACTGTTAGACACATTTCAGCGACCGTATTATCAAGAAGAGCTATTGGAAGAAATTAAGCGTCGAACTCAAAGTAATCAGGAAGGTGTTTCGGTCTATATAGCTATTATGCAGAATATGTTTAATCGACTACCTACCCCAATTCCAGAAACGCAAAAATTAATAATACTTAGAAGAAATTTACAACCATACTTTCAAAAAGCTATATGTCGAGATACTTTCGATTCAGTGGGCGAATTAACTGCAGTTCTCAGGATTATTGAATGCACCAAGTTGAGCTGTGAAAATTTTAAAGAACCTACCCAAAGTGATTATTCATTGGAAAAAGATTTAGCATACAAGGGTAATACTTCGAGGACCTCACGAAACGATGATACGACTGAGCTAGCAGCTATAGATAATAGAGAAGTGCAGTTGACGAAGTGCTGGAACTGCAGATCTCCAGGCCATCGCTTCAGGGATTGTAAGTTGCCAAAACAGAGACTCTTCTGTTATAGATGTGGACGTTTCGGGAAAACGACAAATAAATGCCCATGCAATACCACTGATAAGGGAAACGACAAGTCGGAGTCGATGCCGGCCGATCGTACCCCGAAAAACTAAGTCATTCTATCTCGGATGACTGGAAACAATGGCTACACACGGTTTCAATATTTTGGAAAACGGGGAAAATACATAACATTAATAAACACAGTCAAGATAATCGATATTATGCTGAACTAACAATCTTGAATCAGCCATTTGTGGGATTATTAGATTCTGGAGCCACTATCTCAGTAATTTCTCCGCAATTTGCAACGAGAGTTATGAAATTAGGGTTTTCAGAGCATAAAGTTGACAAGGAAATGGTATCTACGGCAGATGGCACTTACCATACAATGGATTCCATTGTGCATTTACCCATTGAGTTTATGGGAAAATATAATGTGGTAGATTTTTATATCATGGATTGTTTAAAACATGATATTATCTTAGGCATGAATTTCTTTGAATTATTCAATTTAGCAATAGGGGCAGGCAAACCAATGATTAACATCTCGGAAATAAAGGTACAGCTACCAGTGATCTCGCGAGATGAACTGTCGGCCTCACAGAAAGAGCGGCTCGACAAACTGTTGGTTGAAATGGCAGCAGATATTGGTAAAGGTTTGGGAAGAACATCGTTGATCAAGCACAGAATCGATACCGGGGACAGCTTGCCCGTCAAACATAGGCAGTACCCCTTTGCTCCCCCAATTATGGCAGAGCTTGAGAAGGAAATTCAGGATATGCTGGACAATGACGTAATAGAGCCCTCCTTTAGTTCATGGCGTTCTCCAGTATTACTAGTGAAAAAGACTTCGGGTAAGAATCGATTGTGCCTCGACAGTCGCCAGTTAAATAAGATTACAATAAAAGATTCTTATCCCTTGCCTAGGGTTACAACCATCTTAGACAGTCTAAAAAATGCTCAGTTTCTGTCTACTATTGATTTACGATCAGCTTTCTGGCAAATACCGCTTGAAGAAACCAGCAAGGAAAAGACAGCTTTTGGACTCGCGGGAAAAGGACTTTATCAGTTTAAAGTCATGCCGTTTGGACTAGTCAACGCTTCTCAAACACAACAACGATTGATGGATCGGTTGTTTACGCCGGCATTTGAGACTCGAGTGTTTACATATTTGGATGACATCGTCATTTGTGACAGCAGTTTTGAAAACCATTTATCGTCATTGTCACATGTCAAAAATCAGCTTAAAGAGGCAGGATTAACGATAAATCTGGAGAAATGTGTATTTGCGAGATCATCATTAAAATACTTGGGCTACATCGTAGACAAGGAAGGATTACGTACCGACCCAGATAAAGTGAAGGCGATTCTCGACTATCCCAGGCCTACTACTTACACGGAACTAAAGCGATTCATTGGTCTAGCTAGTTGGTACAGGCGGTTTGTGGAAAATTTTGCCATTGTCGCAGCTCCGCTTCATGAATTAACTAAAGGAGGCAAGAGGACTAAATGTATAGAATGGAATAAAGAGGCAGAAGATTCTTTCTTAAACCTGAAGACTGCCTTGACCTCGACACCAGTGTTAAGAGTGCCAGATTTCACCAAACCCTTTTCTATTCAATGTGACGCCTCTAACAGGGGAACTGGTGCAGTTTTAATTCAAATAGTCGACGGACTCGAGGCTCCAATCGCTTACACGAGCAGAAAATTATCGGAAAGGGAATGCAAGTACTCAGCATCTGAGCGAGAACTGTTGAGTGTTCTACATGCTGTAGAACAATTTCGTCCATATGTAGAAGGGAATCACTTTAAAGTCATCACGGACCATAGCGCCCTTCAGTGGCTACACCGTAACAAGGATCCTCACGGACGTTTGGCGAGGTGGGCAATGCGCTTACAGCAATTTGATTATGAAATAGTCCACCGTAAAGGTAAATACAACACTGTGCCGGATGCTTTATCAAGAGCGATTGAAGAAGAAATTAACATTTTAGAAATAAAACCAGAAGATAAAGATGACTGGTATAAATCAAAAGAAGACTTGGTGCTGTCTGGGAAGAATGAACCGGATTGGGAGGTTAGCCAAGGACAACTGTGGAAACATTTGCAATTAAAACAATTTCCAGATGAAAATGACAGTTGGAAACTTGTGATTCCCGAAACGCTTCGCCAAGGCATCCTGAAGGAATGCCATGATGACCCCACAGCTGGCCACTTTGGTGTTAAAAAGTCAGTCAACCGAGCAAGACAGCGATATTTCTGGCCGACATTAATAAAGGACATGAAAGACTTTGTACGGAAATGTGAAGTGTGTGCGAAGTATAAGTACTCACAAAGTAAGCCATCAGGTTTAATGGGAAAGCAACGAGAGGTATCAGAACCTTTTCAGATTATATCAATGGACTTAATGGGACCCTTTCCAAAATCGAAGCATGGTAATACTATGCTGTTAGTCATCACGTGCTGGTTCAGCAAATTCTGTTTTTTGTACCCTCTCCGGAATGGAAAGTCATCAACTATAGCTCGAATACTGGAGGAAGATATATTTTTAATGTATGGAACCCCCAGCGTAATAGTTTGTGATAATGGGAAGCAATTTGTATCCAACCAGTTTAAGGATTTAGTTTCAGAGTACGGTGTAAAACTATGGTACACTCCTTATTATCATCCTCAGGCTAATCCCACTGAACGAGTAAACAAGGTCATTGGCTCAGCTATAGCTTCATACGTGGAAGATAATCACAAGGAATGGGACAAGTACATACCACACATAGGTCATGCAATCAGGACATCGGTTCATGAAGTGACCGGGAAAACGCCAGCGTATTTGTTTTTTGGACGCGAAACAACAATCCGGGCCATGAAACCTTACAACTTTGAACCGGGTCAACCGATAACTTTCGATAAAGAGAGATTTGAAAGAAATATGGCCTTCAGAAATAAAATTTATGAGGAAGTTTCTGAAAGAATGCGGCAGTCACATGAGACCAACAGTGATCAGTACAATAAGAGACGTCGTACTTGTAGATATAATGAGGGTGATCTGGTTTGGAAGCGCACTAAGCTGCTATCGAATGCTGACAAGTCTTTTATGTCCAAATTGGCACCTAAGTTTGAAAAAGCAGTCGTAGCCGAAAAGATATCAGACGACGTTTACAGACTAAAGAGTTTCAAGGGAAAAGATTTAGGAAAATGGCATTCTTGTGACCTTAAACGTTTGGTTTGAATCCGGTTGGATTCCTCAGAGGAGAGGGGATATTGTAATGATCGATATTTAGTTCTGAAGTGCATTAATAGATGGCGTTACTAGGCTAGCCACATTAATATAAATCATATATTTATCATGGTTAAGTGAGGGTGGCAGTAAAAGAAAATGAAAAAAAATAAATCTGACAGATGACGATTATATAAAGAAAGGAGACAGCTAACGGGTCCTCATTTAATTTGCATAATTGCTGTAACTTAAAGCCATAATTGATCAGAAATCTGTAATGAATAATAAATACATAAGTATTATTGCCAGTGACAAGTGAGTGTGGTTGCAGTAACGGGGTAAGTGTTTGCGTTTACTTTACGGAAGTGTACACTGGATCATCGGCAATATTTTGCAAGGCTGATTGTTTTTACATTGTCCTCAGCTTGCGGATACGCCCTTAATTATTCGGGAGAAACTTTAGGACTGTGATTCAGCCTCCGTTACGCCAGTTGATCCTGACGCATAGAGATTAAGATTTTCACCATTGTTCTCAAGTAACCAGTTGGTCTCGGGGTGTAGCATCGTATACGTCGACACGGTTGAACTCGGGTTCGAACCCAAGACTCACAAAACTTTTGTTATAATTCATTTTTTCCTGTATTCTGATTTTACTGTTTTATTTAGGTTTTATGCCTTTTCTATGTTTTTTTAAGTGATTTACAGTTATTTAGTTCAGTTTAATATTATTGTCAATGTTGAATAAATTTTATGTACCTATTGCCGCGGTTTAATCTTTCATCACCCAGTTACCTGAACCCAGGTCATTACAATATAGTAGATTATATATGTGCTATCATTATTTCACAAAATGACAGTATCTAATGTGAAATCTGGAATCGAATTAAAATTCTGACTATAGACCGGATCATCGCTTACCACCAGGCGAGATAGTCAAAAGTTGGCCCATTTAATATAAAAAAGTACATATACTAGCGTCTGACAACGGCTTTGATCGCGTGCTCGTGGGATTCAAAAGTTTTATGGTTTTATTCCTGAACATAATCAACCCCCGTTGCATGTTTTCTTTTTTTTATGAGATAAGCAGCAGTTGTAGCTAAATGCCATTTAGTGCTTGTCTACATGTACAATAGAAAACCAAATTATATGGAATTGTCGTAAATTTTGTCACTTGTCAGTGTAATCCCCATACATTTAGTTTTCTATTCTCTCTGTAGACAAGCGCTAAAGTGGCGTTTGGCTAAAGGCCAAACGGATCACCCGATGGTAAGCAATTGGCGTCGCACATGGACACAAGGTACAAGGTGTGTTAGCGTTACCGACATTTGGGGATTAGATATTTGAGGATTATTGAGGAGGGGGGTAATTGGGCTTCCACTTTCCTCACACATAAGATGAAAGACAATGTTGTGTTTGTGTTACTATGGTTTTCTGCTCGTTGTATCACTCCGGTCGAGCCGGCACTGTAGTGCCGAAGCCCGGCTCTCCCCCACTTAATAGAGACTGTCCCCCCCCCCCCAGGAGCATGGAGATGGTGACGGAGGAGTGGATGTACCGCGCCCGGTTCGGCTGCCACTGCCAGCTGTGCCTGTGCCTGGCCAACAACGCGGACGCGGTCTTCGCCGTCATACGGGACGTCGTCTGGGCGCTCGCTCATTGTACGTATATACATACTAGCTACTTACGCGCGGTTTCACACGCTCTACTCAGCTCCTATTGGTCGTAGCGTGATGTTTTATAGCCTATAGCCATCTTCGGGTTCGAATCCCGAGTCGGGCAAAGTATTACTGGTAAGTACCGGTATATGGCAATAGGCTCACCCCCTATTACATGAGACTCATAACATAAATAGTGAAAAGTGGGTGTTACATTGTACAGTGGCATAATGCTTCTGCCCACCCCTTCGGGGATAATAAGCGTGTTGTAATGTTATAATAAGGTAATATTGATGTAACCCCCCGCAGGCGGCAGTACGGTGGGCGTGGCGGCGCGCGTGGTCCGCGGGCTGGGCGGCGGCCAGGCGGCCCCCTCCGCGCCCGCCGCGCCAGCCGCGCCCGCGCAGCTCTGGGACACCGCCACGCTGCGACGCGCGCTCGCCGCGCCGCAAGGTGACGCCACAACATACATACTCGATTATAAAAAAAAATCACACTTCACTCACTTTACTTACTCGAACACTCAAGTGAAACAAGTGAATTTATTTCTGCAAATAGGCTACAAGGCAGCACTTTTACACGTCAATTTTATCAAGCGAACGATGAGGTCGACATTTCCTAACTGACTACTCTGAGAAGAAATGCCGACTCACGCACATACACACACACATTAATACATTCATTCATTCTTTCATTTAGAAAGAAAGAAAAAAACATTTATTCAGCACCAGGCACGATGCAGCATAAATAAAATATAAGAAAGACAATCAAGATGTGACAGTGGAAGTAATAAAATATAAGAATTGAAAAATTAAAACAGAAGAATTAGAAGAGAGACGCTGACAACATGCCTATGCTAAAAGGGTCACCCACTCAGTGTAAGCCAGGCATACAAGTCCCCCAGCACTGATTTTCAGTGGGCACCCATGCAGTGACACACGGATGGTAGCAACGTATTTATTTCTTTTCTCTTATTTTATTCACACATCATGGTAGATGTCCCACCCACACGCACGAAGCGCTTCGCATCAAGCTTCCTTGTGTCGCCAGTAAGTTTGTTGAGACGGCAAATATAAAGATAGATAGAATTTTATCTATCTCCAGTAGGGCAAAACAAGGGATAGATAGAATATTGGGAACGGCCGTAAGGAGTGGAATTGTTTGCCAGCGTCTGTATTTTAACCTGGGAGTCTTCAAGGCCCGAGTGAATAGGTTGCTTATGGGACGAAGTGCTCCATCGTAGACCGCATCATCGCTTACCACCAGGCTCTTTCTTTATTGAAACAAAGAGTTTCCTTTTTCTTGTATAGAAGCACTATTTTTATGGATTGTCAGTATGCATATGTGAGCACCATGTTAGACTATAGGATTTTTTTATTTTATTTTAGTAAGTTTTGTAATTAGTACCTATAATGCGTCAAGCATGTTGCGCATTGTTCTCATATATACGTACAGTATTGGAATATATATCAGAGACATTGTAGAACATACTTTTTTAAAAAGAGTAACGAATGGAGTTTCTTGCTCGTTCTTCTCTATTCGAATCTACATTTTGGAATGAGCACCTAGCTTCACCTAGCTTCACTGACGGACTGACTGACAGACTATTATTTATTTTGTATTTGTTGACGTTTCAAAAGTACCAACTTATGGTTTAATTGAAATAAATGCTTTGAATTTGAGATAGTGGGCAAACGTCCGCTATCAAATATATAAAAAAAACACTCACACACACTTCCATTCATTCATTTATTCACACACATACACACTCATTCCTTCATTCACTTACACACACTCGCTCAATGTAAATCAATCGAGTTGCCATGTATATGTTGATGCAGGTTCAGCAATAATCCACGAGCAACTAACGAAGCTGGCGGCGCAGAGCGACGTGACGCGCGACATCGTGCACAAGATATGTCTCTGTCGCCCCTACGACAAGCCCTTTGATAAGGAGTAAGTATTGTATTCTCAATTCCCTAATCCCCTAAAAGGCTGTACCCGTCCAAAAGGCCTACAGAACACTTGTACAGTCCTAAAATGACTGACGTACATATTTTGTTCCTATAAATACCGATACAACATAATAAATGAGTGAGTGCAATTAGTGCAATTACCAACATTAGAGAAAGGAATCGTCAACAGTTTTATTGTGAACACAATGAAACGTTCTAAATCTAACTAAGTGAATCTTTTCTCTTCGCGCTCCAAACTCAACAACAACGCTGCAAGTGTACGCACCGTACAGAACTTGTAACGCCTCTAGTGTTCCGTGTGTCCATGGGCCATACCGATTGCTTACCATCAAGTGATCCCTCTGTTCGTCTGCAGATCTAATAGCATAACATCACGCCTTTTATCCCCATACGGGCAGGCAGAAGTGCACATTACGGCACTTAATGTCATGTAACACCCATTTTTCACTATTCATGTTATGAGTCCCATGTAATAGGGGGTGAGCCTATTGCCATATACCGGGCACAATTCCAGACTGATTGCTACTACTGAGATTTTTTATAACCCTGTAATACTTTCTCATACCTGGGATATCGAACTCGAGACCCCTTGCACTTGCGACCACTCCTGCCAATGAGGCAGCGAATTTATTAACTTCATTAAAATTACCTTTTGTATTATTCCAGGAATGCTGGCGAGAGGTTCTACAAGATACTGGAGAACTTCAAGGCGGCTTCTACTATCTCGTTCAATGTATGTTTATTATACAACATGTAACTTAAATAACGCACATCCTGAAAATAGTTTGTTCAGAATCGTTAACTGAATCGATTTATATAACTTTTAGTATAGGTAATTTTTTATCCCAAAAATAATTAAAACTACGGAAATTATTGTCATATTAACCCTGTATTGTTAAAACAAATCGAAATGGACCGTAAGTCAAAGCAATAAGACTTTTAAAATCGCAGTTTTATTTGTATTCATACAAATTCTATCATTCAATACAAAATAAAGAAAAATAAACCTTATGACAAGACCAGTAAGGATGCATACACATGTTAAATTAAAAATTTAGTGTATGTATTATGATTATAACATAATACTCTAATTGGGGTGTTTGAGGGTGTGCGTTAATTACGTTACATGTTGTATACGATTTTATAGCATAACATAATATCACGCATTTTATCCTCGAAGTAGGCAGAGGTGCACATTATACCACTGTACAATGTAACACTTACTTTTCACTAGTTGTGTTATGAGTTTCATGTCATATATTTGCTATACATAGAGTTGTCAACTTGATATTTATTTATTTATTTTATTTATTTAAGTTTTATACAATTGCATAAGGAAGACTTAATGCTAACAGCATTCTCTGCCAGTCATCCTTTGGGTAGTGCAGAAATGTCTGTGGTAGGTGGTAAGCTGCAAAAATGTTATGAGAGATAGTGGTAATTATCCAAATTAATAAAAGCATACATAAAATACGTAAATATAATCTTATATATATACACACAAGTATATAATATAAATATCATCATACATATAAATATATATACAGCGTGTTGCCAAAATGTTATACAGGTGTGTGCAAGTTGTTATACGGTATGTCACCAAGTTGTTATACAGTTGTTCCTGTTTGCTCCGTGCAGGTGGACATGTGGTGCGCGGCGCGCGGCGGCGCGGCGTGGGTGCGGGGTGCGCGCGCGCGGCTGGCGCGGTCGCTGCGGCCCACAGCGCGCGCCTCCACGGCCGCGCGCCTGCGGGACGTGCGCGCGCGCACCTCGCCCGCTGACCGTAACTATACGCTTTATTACTAAAAAACGACGTCCCACACACACTTTTTTAAAATGAGTAACGAATGGAGTTTCTTGCTCGTTCTTCTCCACTCGAATCTACATTTTGGATTGAGCACCTAGCTTCACCTATCTTCACTGACGGACTGACTGACAGACTATGATATATTTCATATTTATTAACATTTCAAAAGTACAAAATTATGATTTAGTTGAAATAAATGCATTTGAGTTTGACACTAAGATAGTCTCCTGTGTCGTGTGCACGTGGACAAACATTAAATTTTTTGATGTGATGTTTATTTATGTGTTTTTTTCTTCTTTTTCTGGTATTGTAACTGTTTGATTCTCTTTGATTTCTCTTTATGTGTGTGTTAATGTAATTGATGTAAAGCCATGTTAACATCACAATAATAATAAATAAATAAATACAAGTTCCCATACATCCACCCATACAAGATTTCATTGTTATCTTCATCAAACTCCCATAAGTTAAATAAAAGTATTTAAATTACTAGCTACTTCTGCGCGGTTTCACACGCTCTGCTCAGCTCCTATTGGTCGTAGCGTGATGTTTTATAACCTATAGCCATCCTCGATAAATGCGCTATCCAACACAAAAAGAATTATTCAAATCAGACTTGTAGTTACGGAGATTAGCGCGTTCAAACAAACAAACAAACTCTTCCGCTTTATATTAGACTGCACTGCATTAGACTGCACGGTTGGTGTGGCGGCTGGGCAACCGGCTGCCGTGCAACGTGTCGCGGGTTCGATTCCCGCACGGAACAACACTTTGTGTGATCCACAAATTGTTGTTTCGGGTCTGGGTGTGTGAATGTGTATGTGAACTTGTATGTTTGTAAACGCACCCACGATACAGGAGGAAATGCGACTGTGGGGCAACGTTTAATCCCTCGAGCATCCTTATGAGCACCCGGTGGATCATAAGAAAAAATGCTCCATGCTTCTTTTTCTTTTATAAAATCTACTATTAATGTTTCGTTTTTATTTTGACTGTATTTATTTTATTTCTATTGTAATGATCCTTGTTTTCGTGTGCCAATGGCCAAATAAATACATTTTCTTTCTTACTTTCTCCAAATGTCACGTGTGCACCCGTTGGATCATAAGGACCGCGGACGCTCGACGGGTTAAAAAAAAACATATTTTAATTCCTTACTATTATGAAAATAAAACTTGTATTAGACCATCTGTCGGCGTATTTCATTAATTGTCCGTTTACATCCTGTATGCACTTCTGCCTACCCCCTTACCGTAACATGGCGTACTATTGCAGTGTCGGCGTGGGCGGGGTACAAGCACAGCTGCGACTGCCTGACGCCGCGGACTCTCTGCGCTCAGCAGAGGGAACAGTTGATGAGGTACAGTCCGGGGACCATGGAGGTCAAATTCTTTGCCAGAGTCTGTATTTCCTGAAGGGTATAACCTGGGTGTCTTCAAGGCCCGAGTGAATAGGTTGCTTATGGGACGACGTGCTCCATCGTAGACCGCGTCATCGTGCACCACCAGTGCCTTTAGCCAAACGCCACTTTAGCGCTTGTCTACAGAGAGAGTAGAAATCAAAATGTATGGGGATGACACTGAAAAGTGTCAAAATTTACGTCAATTCCATATAATTTGGTTTTCTATTCTACATGTAGACAAGCGCTAAATGGCATTTGGCTACAGCTGCTGGCGAGATAGTGGGCAAACGTCGGCCCGTCAAATATATAAAAAAAAAACAATTATGTACGACTAATTACTTTCGACGTTAATTCGTAAAGTTATTGCAGTTCGAGACTGCCTCGTTGGCCGAGTGGTCGCCAGTGCAACTGCCGGGCAAGGGGTCTCGGGTTCGATTCCCGGGTCGGTCAAAGTATTACTGGATTTTTAAAAATCTCAGACCCCACGAACAAACTGAAGGAAACATCGTGAGGAAAGCTTATAATTTCTAATTATAAGTTTGAAATCGTTTATTTAACACTGGGTTTTTTAAATATTCTCAGTAGTAGCACGGAGTCTGGAATTGTGCCCGGTATATGGCAATAGGCTCACCCCCTATTACATGGGACTCGTAACATAAATAGTGAAAAGTGGGTGTTGCATTGTACAGTGGTATAATGTGCACCTCTGCCTACCTGATGTTAAGTTATTTTAAAAATAAATAAAACACAACACAAGCGTTGTTTCACGTCGGTTTTATCGTCATTAATATTATTATGTTTTTTTTTGTCACAGCGGTCTATGGGGTCGGCCGAGGTTCTGTAGTACCATGTAAGTAAAAACTATAATAATATATTTTTTCTAGTATTGGTCGGTAAACGAATCGACGGATCACTTGATGGTAAGCAATCGGCGTCGCTACGTCACACTAGAGGAATTGACTGACTGACATATTATTCCATTGACCTATTTCTAAATGATAAATTTTGACATACTGTCATGATTGTTTTATACTTGTTTAATTTAAATATATTAATAATGCTTGGTACCTGACTAACTTAATGACTATTTGTACACCAATTTTATTGGTAGAACATAGAGATGCTATTAATGTATGTTAAACACCCTTCTGTATAACCTGTGTTCACAAATTTGATTTGACTGCACGATTGGTGCGGTGGCTGGGCAACCGGCTGCCGTGCAACGTTACGCAGGTTCGATTCCCGCACGGAACAACACTTTGTGTGATCTACAAATTGTTGTTTCGGGTCTGTGTGTCATGTGTATGTGAAATTGTATGTTTGTAAACGCACACACGACACAGGAGATAATTCTAGTGTAGGTCAACGTTTTTTTAAATAAAAATAAAATAAAGGTTGTTTTCTTTAGCTGTATATTTATATTTATTTATTTTCCAGAGTCTCATTTTTCGGTACGATCGATGGTGCGAACGAATTCAACGGAACGGAAATCGAAACGCGAACTGATGGTGATAAGGTAATTCATTCATTTTTAACTCGGTTTTACTAGGTCGGCCTGTAAAGAATTATGTAACAAAATCTAAGAATCTGAATTAGCGGCCGTTCAAGTATTACGTAACCACCATGGGGGGACGGGGGGGGGTCTCTGTTTTGCTTATTTCGGATGACATGGGGGGTTGGGGAGTCTAGATGATGATTACGTCATCGGTAGTTATTTACTTTTTTACACGTATGGCAACCCTCATATTGAAATTAAAAATTAAAAGCAAAGACCAACAAAGAACGAGGCATTATGGTATTTGGAAAATATTAAAATTACAATATAAAAAAGATATAATTTAAAATGTTTACGTAAGCAAAGGGGGAGGGGGTAAGATCCTTGCTTACTTTTGCTGACAAGAGGGGTAGGGGGGGGGGGGGGTAAATTATTGTAAAAAATCTGCTTACTTAATATTTGAACAGCCCCTTACACACACTTGTAATAGGATAGTTACCTAAATTTTATTTTAATGTCCGTCTGGTACATTAATTTAAAACATTAGACACGTATTTTTTCTTTTCTCACAAAATTAAATACTTTCGACGATATATTAGTTTGAAATATCGTGTGACGTCACAGCGTGTCACATTTTGTAGCACGTTATGACGTAACGACCGCCCACTCCTAAACTTAGCGCAATTTTATCTAAGTATTGCAACTTAATGCGAGAAAATAAAAAAATACGTGTCTAATATCTTTTCATTACCTAACTGACGGACTAATTAGATTTTAAATTTTGATACCCTGGACACTACCCAATTGTTGTATCATCGTGAAACTTGGTAATAGGGTAGATGACGAATTTTTATTTTAATGTCCGTCTGGTAGATTATTTTAAAACATTAGACACGTATTTTTTATTTTCTTACGAAAACGAATAGTTTCGAAAATATATTGATTTGAAATATCGCATCACGTCACTTTTGAGGACGATTTATACTCTAAAATGACGTAGCTACCTCCCACTACTCAACTTTGATTCGTTTTATCTATGTATTGTCTTTTCATACGACAAAATAAAAAAATACGTGTCTAATATTTTTTCATTACCTAACTGACGGACTAATTAGACTTTTAATTCTCATACGCTGTCATCCCTGTTTTGACTGTATTTTTTATTTCTGTGGTAATGATCCTTGTTTTCGTGTGCCAATGGCCAAATAAATGCATTTTCTTTCTTTCTTTATTTCTTTCTTTCTCCAAATGTCACGTGTGCACCCGTTGGATCATAAGGAACGCGGACGCTCTACGGGTTAAAAGTCTCCCCCCTCCTTTGCCCCTTGACCGGTAGTCGCACAGGCGTCCACTCGGTCAACGCGGACGACATTGAAATCGTGTTTTTAGTTTGTCTAACTTATGAATTTATTTGTTCTAGCCTCCGAACGAAGAACAATCCGAGACGACGAGTAGAGAGTTACAGCAGGGTGATGGAACGGGTGCCAAGTGAGTATATTGATGTACCGGTAGATGGCGCCACTGAGTCCTTGTCCTTTGTCCTTAAACTTTTTGTAATGTGACAAGACGGGATTCGAAATGGGACAATTAGTTTTCTACTCTCTACTACTGCTATAGACTACTATACACTCGCACACAGAACATATACACATTGACACGAAGGACATCTGTCGTTTCTTAAGTCTGGTAATATGGTACACACGCACACATCATACACCACTGACATCATTTGGTACTTTAATCATTTGTAAGTTACATTATGGGCGCCTTTTTATCAACGTTTTATGTGTGGGCCCTACAGTGTCGGCTCGACCGGAGATACCACCAACGAGCAGAAAATCATAGTGAAACACAGCGTTGTATTTCGTCGTCTGATAGAGGTTATCGAAAGCCCAATTGCGACTTATTTCATTTTTTTAATGGAATAAGCCGGTAAACGAGCAGACGGATCAATTGATGGTAAGCAATCGGCGTCGCCCATGGACACACGGAACACCAGAGGCGTTACAAGTGCGTTACCGGCCTTTTGGGGATTAGTAACTTGAGGATTATAGGGGAAAAGTAACGCAATTGTTGTTTCGCTATGGTTTTCAGAGTGCCAAGCACGAATAAGTATCGCATTCGTAACGTAATATGTAGTATCAAGCGCGTTCGGCGCTCTGATTGGCCGACTCAAGTGAACCAACCAATCAGAACGCTCAACTCGCTCGATACTGTTACGATACGAATGCGATAGTTATTCGTGCTTGGGGATCTGAGTACCAAACACGAATAACTATCGCTTGGCCCTCTGCTCGTTGGTGGTATAACTCCGGTCGAGCCGCCCCAGCAGTGAGCAGCGCCGAAGCATGATGGCACTCTATAAACAATGTAATATCATATTCGTTTCAGGCCCCCGGAGGAAGGCCCGGATGACATCCAGAGTATGGGCAGCGCGGAGAGCCACGCCTCGCACGATACTGGAGACGACGCAGAGAGCGGAGATGGCGGTATGTATACTATACTAATATACTTATACTAGCTTTTGCCCGCGACTTCCCTCGATTGGAATAGTGACTTCCGGCAGATTTTTGTTTTATAAGCCGATGCATTAAAGAAAGGAATCTTGAATGGCGGCTTGTACTCGCGTTGATAAGTAGTACAGTGAGCATACAAAATTTCAAGTCGAATATTTTTTTCAAAATAGAAATAATAAAAACATGATCGGGCCGTATTCATTTCTAACCAGTTGAAGATTTAAAAAACACTTTTGAGGATCTTTATTATGATTTTGGTTTTATAAATAAAGAACGAATATTACTTTTAACTCATTTATTAATACTATCTATGAGACGGTCCGTCACAGGGATTATTTTTATGTCTACGGTACGCGCAAGAGTGAGTATAGACGGCACTAGTGTGCAAGCGAGAAAACATGATAAGCACCGCCATTTTAGATTCCTTTCTTTAATGAACCGATTTTTACCCACATAGCCCTCAAATCTCGCGAGATTTTCGGGATAGAAACTATCCTATGTCCTTTCTCAAGTTCCAAAATATGTCTGTACCAAATTTCACACAAATCGGTTTAGTAGTTTAGGAGTGAAGAAAAGACAGACAGACAGAGTTACTTTCGCAAATATAATATTAGTATATATTAACACTCGTGCAGTGCTACTGCTGGGCAAGGGGTCTCTGGTTCGATTGCCGGTTCGAACAAAGTACTGTGTTTTAAAAAAAATCACAGTAGTAGCACGGAGTCCGGAATTGTGCCCGGTATATGGCAATAGGCTCACCCGCTATTACATGGGACTCATAGCATAAATAGTGGAAAGTGGGTGTTACATTGTACAGTGGCATTAAGTGTTGTTATGTGCACCTTTGCCTACACCTGTGCTCGTTCTTCTCCATTCGAATCTAATTTTTGGAATGAGCACCTAGCTTCACCTAGCTTCACTGACGGACTGACTGACAGACTATTATTTGTTGTATTTGTTGACGTTTCAAAAGTACCAAACTATGGTTTAATTTAAATAAATGCTTTGACTTTTATATTAGCACTAAAATTGATAAGATTTTAAATTAATTATTTTAAATAATAGCGGTGTCTGGGCAACCGGTTGCCGCGCAACGTGTAGCGGGTTCGATTCCCTCACGGACCAACTCTTTGTGTGATCCACAATTTGTTATTCCTGTAATCTTATTTTCTTTAGCTGAGAGTGTGGGCGAGGGCGCGGAGTGCGCGGAGGGCCAGCTGGCCCCAGCGGACCACGACAAGGACACCGACTCCAACCCCACCTGTGACCTGGACGACTGTAAGTGTCTCATAAATATTCAAGAAGGATTATGGACTTTAGAACAGACAGACCTCTGAGTTTGTTTCGGCATTTCTTCTCAGAGTAGTCAGTTAGGAAATGTCGACCTCATCGTTCGCTTGATAAAATTGATGTGTAAAAGTGCTGCCTTATGTGTAAAACGACCGACGACGACGTAGGTAACTATCTCGTGGCGCAACTTTAGATTTCATACATTTTGCGAGTATAATCTTATCATTTGCTAATTTATTTATTTTTTACTAGCTTTTACCCGCGGCTTCGCTCGCGTCACAAAAGAATAAAAAGTAGCCTATGTGACATATACCAATACACACAGCGCCATCTATACCAATACTTTTGTTTTTCCTCGGGAATATCAATGTTTTCCGGGTTAAAAAGTACCCCATTATTTAATCCGGACTTCTAACTTTACGTCTGCAAAAGTTACGGCGTGGAAGCGGAACAAACAAACAAACAAACTTACTTTCCGATTTATAATTTTAGTAAGGAGTAAGGATAGTAAGGATATCTAGTTTTTTTTTTAATTTTTAATTACTGTTTTAGTATTCTATTGTCACAAAATTCAAAGCAATCGGTCTAGTAGTTACGGCGTGAAGGTGGAACAAACAAACAAACAAACAAACTTACTTTCAGATTTATAATATTAGTAAGGATGTTACACCGCAGTACAAGCTTGTAATGAGTAGTATTCTGTTAGTTAAACCACAGGTCCGTGGGATTAAAACGACTAAAAACGGTGTATAATACGTAAGAACCGTGTAAGTTGATTCTGTAGTGGTCTTTAGAGGAAATATCCACATATTCGACCTCATCGTTCACTTGATAAAATTGACGTGTACAAGTGCTGCCTTGTAGTCTATTTCCAAAAATAAATTCACTTGTTTCAAGAAGTATGTCGTGGTGGCCTGGAGATTTGAGGGTTCGAAACCTACCAGCGGCAAGTACCAATGTGACTTTTTCCGAGTTATATGTACTTTCTAAGACTATTTAGATACCTACTACCTTGGGCAAAGGTTAAGCATTGCCATTCAACATTCATTCTATCCATATATTTATTTAAAATTCTCTATAAATTACATTTTTAAATACTACTTACAAAAAAAAAAAAAAACATTTTTAAAAACATAAAAAATAGGAGCCGACCAGTAGCGGGAGCATGGTCCAAGCTACCGGTGCTTAGGGCTCCAGAGACAAACCTCACGATACGTGCCGTTTCTATTATTATTACTTTTTTTAAGGTGTAAATATTTTAGTTTTTATTTAGTTATATTTTAAGTTGTATATATTTATTTATTTAATTGACTTGAATAGTAGGAATGTATGTAAAATTTAGACACCACTGACAAACGGTGAAGGAAAACATCGTGAGGAAACCTGGGCTTATAATTTCTAATTAAAAGTTTGTAATTGCTAACCCGCATTGAGTAAGCGTGTTGATTAATGATCAAAACCTTTTCCGTGTGAGAAAAGGACTTTGCTCAGCAGTGGGCATTATAGGCTGTTGATGTATTAATGTACAGTCAAAAGTCCACCGTGAGTGATGTTCACACGGCAATGCGCAAGTAATTTCATATTAATCTGTCAAACACCAAGCGGTCACCGGTGACCGCGGCCTATTGTTCTTTAATTGTGTCTATAAAACCGGTACTCGACGAGTTAATGTGCATAAACACGCATACACACACGCACGCGTACGCACACGGATACTAATAAGCGTGTGTGTGGGTATAACCGATAGCAGTCTTACGGTGGCAGTGGACTTTTGACCGTACATTGCAGTACTTGCCGTTGGTAGGTTTCGAGCCCGCGCCCTCATGTGAGTTTTATTAATTATCTTATTAATTATATGGTTGACAAAACCTCATGCATGAGAATCGGACGTCTTAAACCTCTGGGCCACCACGACATTAAATAAAACATAAGTGACTAAAAATCCTTATTTAAATTTCAGTATCAGAATCGGACGCGAACTCACTAGGACTATCAACATCGTCATCATTAGATTCAGCATCAGAGCTACTCCTCGCTGCAGCGGCTGCAGTGGAATCCCGATCCCGATCAGGATCCGGATCCGGTTCCGGTTCAGGATCCGGTGGGGACGCGGCTCCGGCTCAGCTTTGTCGTACAGTGAGACATCTGATGCGGTCCATCGCGTCTATCGAAAGGTTGATGGATCGAGTGCTGAAACATTGTGACGATTGGCCCGCGCCGCCCACTAGGAATGATCATGAGACCAGGTAGGTTTAAGTGAAATTGTGTTTTTATTTATTTACTAGGTGTTTTAGTGTAAGAACCTTATTTAAATAGTTGAATGCCATTAAAACAGACGGTTTCCTATTTGTTTTAATTCACTTGGTTCGAACCTAGTTTTAAATCTCCGGATAGGATAGTTTTTGGAACCGATTCTAGTTTTGAATCCGAATTTAATTCCGATTCCATGACGACTTTTGTGATTGGTTCGGAATCCGATGACAACAGGGTGTTTTGATTGGCAAAAATAATGATAACCACAAATAATTACAAATGCCGATTGTTGCGGGAGTAACATAGGATCCCTAATCACCCAAATATGCTGGCACAGCAGTTGATTGATAGGAAAGAATCAAAGAGTTACCAACCAACTCAATTACCCTCCCCCCCCTTTCCCCAATCCCTGAATCCCCAACAATCCTCAAATTCCTAATCCCAAAAGGCCGGTAACGCACTTGTAACGCCTCTGGTGTTCGATTGCTTACCATCAGGTGATCCGTCAGCTCGTTTACCGGTTTATGCGGTAAAAAAAAGAGACGACTGAAACGACACGTTCCGCAAGATGTGTTGCAGTAGACACACACAAATATTAAAAAGAATGCGACATAGGTCGCTACCCTGAACACGCCCTTATTTATAGACAAACCTACTGCTTAATGTTCCACTGGCGACAGATAAAATAACAGACGTGTTTTAAAAAAAAATTAACCGCGTTTTTATACTTAAATTTTGGTGTTACATTGTTCTCGCAGAATCGAACCAACAAAACTATGTAACTGGAGAATTGTATTGTGAACCTGATTGGAAAAGAGTAACCTATGGAGTTTCTTGCTCGTTCTTCTCCATAGGAATCTACACCTTGGAATGAGCAAATAGCTTCACTTTTAAATTTCTATTGCTGACGTTCAAAAGTGCCTTCCTGGTCTAATTGAAATAAATGATTTTGACTTTTGACTTTAAAATTATTAATTGTTAACAGGAAACGCGTAGACATGGGACTATCTGAGGTAGACCGGAAGCTGATGGCGATGTATCGGAGGCTACCGGAAGTGCATCGTAGGCAGCTGCAAGTTTATAGGAAACAAAAGAAATTATCCACTGTAAGTATTATATTCCAGCATTTAAGTAGTATTCATCACCCCTTTCATTTTTTACGTGGGTATTTTATTCCCGACTTGATACGACATAATATTAGAAATAAAAATCTTAATGGGGCCACGTTTAGAATTAGGGTATCCCCTATCCCCCTAAAAAGGGGGATGACTTCGACAGTCTAAAGGTGATACTTAACGGCAATCTGGTTTTCACCATTCTATAAGTGACATCGAACAATACAAGTAAGGGATTGGTTTAGATGCTACATCACGCTAAACAATTAATAGACTAAAAACTCACGGCGCGATTTTCTCAGATGCCCGCCGCGATGGCGGAATGGAGATTTATTTTCAAAACTCATGAGACCGCAGTTTTCTGCGGTTGCGATTATCGCCCGCAAACTTGGCAGTTGATTATCGCAAGACAGACCATACAGTCGGTTGAGTTCCAAACCCGCGATTCCATTGCAATCGCCCGCCAACCGACGAAAAGCGCGTGGCTCCGGGACAGCAACCGCGGTGGGCGCGGGAGAAAACGCGCCGTGAGTTCTTAGCCTTCGATAAGGTCGCGGAGAACCTAACGGGTAACCGGGGCTCCGGCTCGACGTGCAGGAGAAGGAACGGGGTGGTTTTTAGTCAGTAAGAGTCTGACACTCCCTCCCGCCTCACCCAGGCGGGAGCAACCATTCGATGATTTTCCCCCCTTAAAAAAAAAAGCCTTCGATAAGAGGTGACTTCGAGGTGGCTGGTGACACTGCCATTCTTCCTCTTGGTACTTGGGAATGACCTCCTCTATGCCCCATATTCAATTTGCTTCATTCTTCCTGGGACATTTCTGTATAGGATGACGTATTCTATAGGCCGGCAATGGATTAGCCCAGATTAGCCCAGATTTTGTTTGTCGTTTATTGTTATGTAGCTCACCCCCGTCCCCCCTGTTGTAGGTGTGCATGCAGCTAGTGGGGGGCCTGGCGCCGGCGCCCCCTCCCCCCGGGTCCCCGCCCCCCGCGGCCCCCCCGCAGGCCTGTCGTGCGCTCTGTCCCGAGTACCACCTGCAGAGGTTCAAGGAGGTAATCATAACAATAACTACATACATTACAATTGGGTACTTGCCAACTAGTCAAATTCAATACTTTTTTCGAACTGTCAAAAACGACAGTTTTCTATGAATTTTGTACGAGATTGTGTATTGTGACGTCACGTTTTTTAGAGTCAAACAGCATACTTATTTCTTAGAAAATTGCTGGGGTCATAAAATCAATTAATGAAAATGGGATTGTTTTTTAATATTTTTTATTGTATTGTACAGTCCACATAATTTATTTTTGATGAAGGCAAGTACCCAATACTAGCTACTCCTGCGCGGTTTCACTCATTGCCTTCCTAGATAAATGACTTATCAGTTACATTTAGTTAATAGGGGCCGTAAAATTGATCAAGTAAAGAAATATGCATATAACTCATTTTGTCCCCCTTAAAAAGGGGATGGGGTGGCCGAAATTAATTGTTTTTTCGTCAGTTATGTTACAAGTCCCATTGATGGGATTAAGGAAAAGAAATGTTTGTGATTTTAATCCCATGGAGGTTTGAATGGGAAGCCCTTGGATTCTCATTCTCATCTCCCCTTCCCGGAGGGGGACGGAATGACGCAAGCGTAAACTGAACATATATCATTTTAATTATTATGTATTTCGGCTTACTCACGTAACTGTTTGACGAGGAACTCGACTAGTTTCAAGCCATGCTAGAGGCTCATATTCAGTAACAGCGCCTCAGTCGCTGCGTCGCAGGTCGCAGAATGCTGTTCATGAATACGAGCCTCTAGCATGTCTTGAAAATAGTCGAGTTCCTCGTCAATATGTCTCACGAAAGTTATGCTATAAATATCGTTCTATTATAGGTCCGACGTAAAGTAATGCACATGCGCGACCAACAGCTCTACTACCATAGACTACGGATGTGGCTGGAAGATCAACTCAGACAGGAGAGGGAGAGGTAGGCATAGAGAAGATAATATACTTATTATTTTTATAAGATGAGGCATTGATGTGAGGCAGCAATGAAGTAATGAGGTTAATCTATAACAGATTTAAAAAAAAAACTAGTTTTATTTATTAAAAACTAGTTAATATTATTATTTCCTTTATGTATTTCTATACTTGACTTATATATTTTTAAATATTTGATTATATATAAAAAAAATATAAAAAGCAGTAGCCCACTAGTAACGGGAGAAATCCAAGCTACCGGTAGCTTGGATTTTGGGTTGGTGCGGTGGTTGGGCAACTGGCTACCGCGAAGCATGTCGCGGGTTCGATTCCCACACGGACCAACTCTTTGTGTGATCCATAGATTGTTGTCCCGGGTCTGGTTTTCATGTGTTTTTTGTAAACGCACCAAAAACTTAAAATTTAAGTCTTTAGTATTCAGGCGTTAGTGTATAAGTATATAAGTGAAAAGCAATAAAGTATTGAGTATGTCTCACGATAATTATTATGAAAACAATTTGTTTCTAATAACTATTTTATTTTCTTCAACAGTCTCCCGGAATCGAACGTAACCTTAATCGAAGACTTACCCCGCCGCAAAAGGCGGACAGCTAGCCCAAAAGTCCCGCGGCTCACAACCGGCTCTAAGCGCAAACTAAAACCGGTCTCGCCATCTATTAGTAAACCACACAAAATACTTCAAATGCTCAAACACAAGGCTCCAGCACAAACCACTCACTTATTAACCGATTTTAAACATGAGCAGAGCAAGATAGAAGTCGATCCGCCTGAAGCCTTCCCCCTAGAAAGAGAAGACAATATAAGTGACACTGAAACTATCGTAGGAGAAAAAGAGACGGTAGATATGTGTAAAGAAATGAAAGAATGCCTCGCCAAGTTCTCCAATTTTGGTTTAACGAACGATGGTAATGAGGAATTTCAAGTGCAAGTTGAAAATAAATATCCTGAGTCTGTAAGTCCGCCCCTACAAGAAATGTCACCAACTACTCCGGAACCGATGCCCGTGTATACTTCAAAACCTAACCAACGACTGCTCTCCGTTAACAAATTTTTGAAAAAAGATGAGAACTCAGACTTTAACCAACCAATTTCAACTGAAGTATTGAACATACCACTCAATGCTCGAAGGACTCCTATCTTAGTAAAAGATGAGAAAGAAACCTTAACGGAGCCTTTAGAAAATGATAAAGATCCAAACGTTTATAAGTATGTATCCTTCGGGCTTGAAATTAAAAAAGCTATGGAGGAATGTCAGAATATAATTAATTCGTATAATAGCATCAAAGATGGACGAAAGGAGGACGACAATCAACTGTCTTTAGAACAGATTTGTGAAGTTATGATGACTCTAGATAAAAATTCAGCAGAGTTTCTAGACAAAATTGACTCTGAAGAATCTATAGATCTTAATTCGGCGAACACAAAACTAGTGGAACTTGTTGAAAATATGCCTCAAATACTAGCGAACATGCCAGAAATTGCATCGAAGTTATCCGAATTCGCAAACGCTTCCTTTGAGCTACCAGAATTTGCGTCTATTATGAGCAATCTACCCGAAGTTAATAATGAAGCTCAGCTCACTCCGGAGACGTTGAAACAAATACGCGATTTGAAACTAAATAAGGCTAGGGATAACGTCAAAGTGACAAAGAATACTGCGAAGAGAAAAACCCAACGTAGACTTAAGAGTAATATCGAGTCCAACGATGTAATAGGCACTATGACCTTCGAGTTAGACAATAGAGATATAGTAGAACTACTCAAAGACGAAAAAGACCTTCAGGCGTTAATGAAAAATAAAAATAAGGACGACTTCAAAGATCTTCTCTTCTCAATCTCCGCTCAAGTCGTTATCAACAAAGTGTTTGAATATTTAAAGCAAAACAAAAGTCCCATGTTATGTTTGCCGAAAAGCAGTTTGAATTCGGAAATGTATTCTAAAGCGTCTACATTATTCGAATATTCGGTCAAGGACGCGCTGAGTATGGAGGAATTGAGACATTTGGTCAAATTAAGATTTAACTCCTGGAAAAACTACGTGTCATCAAAATTCAAGGGTATTCCTGTAGAAATACTGGAGAATGAGATCGAAGCCATGCTAGACAAGTTCTACAGCTATATACACGATTCAGCTGGGAAAAATTATGCTCCCGACTTCGATAGGATGGCGGCGAAATTTGAAGAGTTAAGGAAACATCATGAAACGCACAGAGACTCCGACTCCGATTCTCGAGAGACGGTCAGACAAATCCTTCTAACGACCTCCGTAGGAAATACTATAGACATTCTAATGATGAAATTTCCAAAATTAACCCACGAGAAGAAAGAATTAGTGAAAGGTTTAAACTTTAAGTATATGAGTGTTTTGCACCGCTGTTGTGAATCTCAATCGCTAGCTAATTGGATTCTGACAGATCCAGAAACAGCCATCAATGTGATACAAGAATTAATGGATTTCCAATTGAAGAAACCTGATAATGTGCCAGATTTTACCACAATGTCGAATGATAAGAAACGGGATTACTTTATAGAGAGACTTCGCGATGTTAACAAGCAGTATTTGGAGACGTTACCCAAGAAGAATCTGTCGGGAGACGAGTGGCTAGTCATTCTTTATAAGTTAGAGCAGTATGAAGAAAAACTAAAAGAGAACATTAATAAGGCGACCCCTCAACCGGTTAAGACGACTCAGAACGCCAGTGAGGCGGAAATTTTAGCAGCCAAAGGTCTTAGCAAGATTATAGGTAAAGCTAGCATACGCGTCGTTAAAAAAACCGAACAACCACCTAAGAAGAAAGAAGAACCACCGAAGGTTAATGAAACAGAAGAGAAGAAATGTAAGAATGACGCTCTATTAGCTAAGTGTGAAGCTATACTTACTTCTAAAGGAGAAAAATCACTTCTAGACAGCTTTTACACAATCAAATCATATATAACACAAGGTCTGCCAGTACCTGAAACGTATAAGAAGCACGTCATAAATATATGTTCGTCAATAGACGCGAAACTTTTAGATGAAGATGTAGAAGAAATAAAATCGGAAGCGACAGAAGATGGCAAGGAAAAACCGCCTCTATCGCCGCAAAATCATGAGAATTTAGCGAAATATTCCGCTCAAGCACTTCGTAATGCTAAACAAACATTGAATGCAGTCGCTTTTAAGAATATCAACAGAAATGGACAGAGTAAATCTGAGAGCGATGCTTGTGATACCCCAAAAAGTGATTGTAAATGGACGAACGATTGTATGTGTAATTCATGTAAAGATAATGACTCTGCGTGTATAGGGGATATGGTGAAAAATTGCTACGACGATAAAAAAGTAGAGAAAAAGAAAGAAGTCAAGAAGCCCGTCGTGAAACCCAAGCCTATAGCGAAAGCGTGCGAGAATGTGAACCATCAACAGCATGTTTGTAAAGGTGAGTTAATTTCATTATTTTATTCAAACACTAGCTACTTCCGCGCGTTTTCACACGCTCTGCTTAGCTCCTATTGGTCGGAGAATGATGTTTAGCCTATGGCTATCCTCGATAAATGCGCTATCCAACACAAAAAGAATTATTCAAATCAGACTTGTAGTTACGAAGATTAGCGCGTTCAAACAAATAAACAAAAAAACAAATTCTTCCGCTTTATATAATAGTATAAGATAAGAAGTATATCGAGATACAATTTTTTTTTATGTTATTTGAAGATGTTCTTTTTTAGATGTTATAAGGTAGTTGCCAGGGAATGAATATTATAAATGTAATTAGTCCGTCAGTTAGATAATGAAAAAATATTAGACACGTATTTTTTTATTTTGTCGCATAAGAAAACAATGCTTAGATAAAACGAATCAAAGTTTAGGAGTTGGAAGTAGGTAGCTACGTCATTTTACATGGCCTCCATACAAAATGTGTTAAAATTCTATCTCTAGTAAGCAAATCTACAGATATATAGGTTATAGAAACTGGACGTTTAGAGTATAAATCGTACTCAAAAGTGACGTCATGCGACATTTCAAATCAATATATCTTCGAAACTATTCGTTTCCGTAAGAAAAAAAAAATACGTGTGTAATGTTTTTAAATAAATGTACCAGACGGACATTAACCCTTTGAGTACCGTCATTATAGACACAATTAAAGAACTATAGATTGCGGTCACCGGTGTCCTCGCGGTGTTTGACAGTTTAAAATAAAAATGAGTCATGTACCGTATTGTAATGTCTGTCTGTCCGTCCGTGTGCAGTGGGGCACGGCGGCGTGTCGTGCGCCGGCGAGGGCTCGGACCAGCCCTGCACCTGCTGCTACTGCACCGTCTTCGGACACGCCGTGAGTATTGCTACGTTATTATATAACCTATCTATCTATGTATGTCGCGGGGAACCTAACGGGTAACCGGGGCTCCGGCTCGACGTGCAGGAGAAGGAACGGGGTGGTTTTTAGTCAGTAAGAGTCTGACACTCCCTCCCGCCTCACCCAGGCGGGAGCAGTCATTCGATGATTTTCCTCCCTTAAAAAAAATAAATCTATCTATGTATATACTGGACTACCTCGTTGCCCGAGTAGTCGCAAGTGCGACTGCCGGGCAAGGGGTCTCGGGTTCGATTCCTGGGTCGGGCAAAGTATTAGTGGGTTTTAAAAAAAATTCTCAGTAGTTGCACGGAGTCTGGATTGTGTCCGGTATATGGCAATAGGCTCACCCCCTATTACATGGGACTCGTAACATAAGTAATAAAAGTGGGTGTTACATTGTACAGTGACAATAAGTGCCGTAATGTGCACCTCTGCCTACTCATTCGGGGATAAAAGGCGTGATGTTATGTGTGGACTAATTTAGTCTGTTGTTACAGCCGCCTCTAACGACGCCTGTGCCTAGAAATTTCAATGAGACTCGGGAACGGCTGCGATCTATACTCAACAAGAAGAAACAACAGTGCAAGACTGCTAATGCTAATGTAAGTTAACAAATAATGAAACAAGTGGATTTATTTCGGCTTGTTTAACTTACCACCAGATATAGTAACAAATAGCAAACAAAAATAGTAAATGATCACCAAAATGAAACTCACATTTTAACGTAAAATTATAACCGAAGTTTTAACACTTTGCTATCCTATTTAAGTAAAATGACTCCAAGTAAATCATGAGTAACCCCAAAATAGTAAATGATCACCAAAATTAAACCAACATTTTAAAACCTAACCTAACCTAACCTGTCGCGGAGAACCTAACGGGTAAAAAAAAAACCTAACCTAACCTAACCTCACCCAGGCGGGAGCAGTCATTCGATGATTTTCCCCCCTTCCAAAAAAAAACCTAACCTAACCTATCAAGATTTGGTGATCATTTACTAAATTTGGTGGTTGAATACAATTTTTCTGGTGTTAAGTAGATATTTTTGGTTACAAAACTAAGGGTGTCAAAGCATTTTATGGTGGTCATTATATTTATCCCCATTTATTTCTGCCAATAGACTACAAGGCAGCACTTTTACACGTCAATTTTATCAAGCGAAAGATGAGGTCAAATATGTGGATATTTCCTCAAAAGACCACTACAGAATCGACTTGCACGGTTCTCGCATATTATACACCGTTAAATTTTAGTCGTTTTAATCCCACGGACCTGTGGTTTAACTAACAGAATACTACTCATTACAAGCTTGTACTGCGGTGTAACATAAAAAATAAATAAATTAGCAAATGATAAGATTATACTCGCAAAATGTATGAAATCTAAAGTTGCGCCACGAGATAGTTACCTACGTCGTCGTCGGTCGACACGGCCCGATCAAGTATAAGGTTATTGACTCGATCAACTGATGTTTGCGTTGGTAAACAAATAAATTGATTCCAAATTTTCCTTCATACTTTTACGGGCTTAGGACTGACATAACTGTACTAACGGTTCGCATTATTTATTCACTCATGCGAGAATTGATTCGAGTTATTAAAAAAAAGTACTTTATTTTTTAATTTTATCTTTACAAATCGATAGTGTTTCATGGACTAGTTCGAACCTCCAAGGGATTAAAACGATTCAAATTTAACGGTGTATAATCTGTCTGGACTTTTAAAGAGACAATGACCTCTGAGTTTGTTTCGGCGTTACTTCACAGAGTAGAAAGGGAATCGTTAATCAGATAATATAAGTTGAATAAATTAGATGTTGGGTTAGTTCAAAACATTTTAGCAAATCCTAAAACGAAGATTGCAAAGGGATTGTGTGAACTGGTAAGAGTGACGTAACTTTTCTTTTATTTATGTCATACCTTGTCGTGGTGGCCCGGAGGTTTAAGATGCCCACTTCTGTAAGGGTGCGGGTTCGAAACCTACCAACGGCAAGTACCAATGTGACTTTTTCCGAGTTATATGTACTTTCTAAGATTATCTAGACACCACTAGAACCTAACGGGTAACCGGGGCTCCGGCTCGACGTGCAGGAGAAGGAACGGGGTGGTTTTTAGTCAGTAAGAGTCTGACACTCCCTTCCGCCTCACCCAGGCGGGGCAGTCATTCGATGATTTTCCCCCCTTAAAAAAAAAGACACCACTGACAAACGGTGAAGGAAAAACATCGTGAGGAAACCTGGACTTATAATTTTTAATTACAAGTTTGTAATCGCCAACCCGCATTGAGCAAGCGTGGCGATTAATAATCAAACCTTCTCCGTGTGAGAAGAGGCTTTGCTCAGCAGTGGGCATTTATAGGCTGTTGATGATGATGATGATGATGATGTCATACCTTGTTAATGATTCCCTTTCATTTACACAGTATATTTAATTAGATAAGGTACGATGGGGTTGACGTACACATGTGGACAAAAACACCCTAAGATAATAATATTAACTCGTCGAGTACCGTATTTATAGACACAATTAAAGAACAGTAGGTTGCGGTCACCGGTGACCGCTTGGTGTTTGACAGTTTAAGGAGAATAAATAAAAAAAAAGTTTCTTCTCAGAGTAGTCAGTTAGGAAATGCCGGCTCCCGTCTAGTGATTTAAAGATTGACGTGTAAAAGTTTTGAGTTAACTGTTTTGATTGCACGGTTGGTACGGTGCCTGCAACCGGCTGCTGTGCAACGTGTCGCTGGTTCGATTCCCGCACAGAACAACACATTGTGTGATCCACAAATTGTTTAGGTCGTGGTGTCATGTGTATGTGAACTTGTATGTTTGTAAACGGACACACGACACAGGAGACAATCCTACTGTATAAATAAATATAATTTCATTGTCTAAACGTCAAAAATGATGATACGTTTCTATGGATTTTACACTGAGATCGCAACATATTATTATGACGTCATCATATTTTTTGCGCCAATTGACAAGTCTTATTTCTTAGTAATATGCAAGAAAATTTGTAAAATTAAATGATTTTTTATTGTATCAAACATTAAAAAATAACTTACTCGGGACTGAGGAAAATACTCTGTATTTTATATAAACCATCATCTATTGCTTGCAGGGGGACCAAGAGCCGGCCGCCATCAAGCCGACCGGGGTCCAAACCCCGCCGGCCGCCACTGAGACCCCGCCACAACCGAAGCCTACTACTAAACCACCGCCCGTCGCGCCCAAACCACCGGTAACTATTTTTTTTATGGGATAAGCTGGTAAACAAATATTTAACAAAGAAAAGCTAAGCTGGTAAACGAGCAGACATATCACCAGAGGGCCAAGCACGAATAACTATCGCATTCGTATCGTAACAGTATCGAGCGAGTTAAGCGTTCTGATTGGTTGGTTCACTTGAGTCGGCCAATCAGAGCGCCGAACGCGCTCGATACTATTACGTTACGAATGCGATAGTTATTCGTGCTTGGCACACTGATGGTAAGCAATCGGTTTTTTTGGAGATTAGGAATTTAAGGATTGTTGGGGATTCAGGGATTGGGGAGATTGGAAAACGGGGGCCGGGAGGGGGGGGGGGGGAGTTAGTTAGTCATACGACGAAACACATTGTTTGAATATCAAGCTCCAGGTGTGTTGCTGGTGGTCTTGAATAATAAAAGACTTCGGTATGTTGAGAGAAGACTGTATTTAAATAGGTACTGATTGTAAGGGTCAACCGATATGTGCGCACGGCGTCGTGTCGGGCGAGCGAGTGAGTGAATGACCGCCGGTCGGTGGCGGGCTACGTATGGTGAGCCCGATGTGACGGCAGGGACACACATCGTGGTGGCTGGGCAACCGGCTGCCGTGCAACGTGACGCGGGTTCGATTCCCGCACGGGACAACACTTTGTGTGATCAACAAATTGTTGTTTCGGGTCTGGGTGTGATGTGTATGTGAACTTGTATGTTTGTAAACGCACCCACGACACAGGAGAAAATCCTAATGTGGGGGCAACGTTAAAAAAAAACTGGTTTTCTGCTCGTTGGTGGTATCACTCCGGTCGAGCCGGCCCAGCAGTGCCGAAGCATGGACCACACTTTCAGCAGTGGACGATCTGAAGATGATTTGATGATGTTTATCCGTGTCCAGGCCCTCCCCAAGTCGCAGCCGCCGACCCTGACCCCCGCGCAGGTGCAGCAGAAGCAGCGTCAGTCCCAGGACCTGCAGCAGCGACAGCTCGCTGACAAGATGGCGCGCATGGCTGTGTCTGACAAACCCACGACAGGACCCACGGACCAGAAGGCCAAGGTAATATACAGAAGCTTCGCTTCGAGCTTCCTTGTGCGTACTGCTATGGAGTGGAATTGTTTGCCAGAGTCCGTATTTCCTGAAGTATATAAGCTGGGTGTCTTCAAGGCCCGAGTGAATAGTTTGCTTATGGGACGACGTGCTCCATTGTAGACTGCGTCATCGCTTACTACCAAGCGAGATAGAGGGCAAACGTCGGCCCATCAAATATATAAAAAAAAGAAGCCTGTCTTTGTATCTCCAGTAAGCAAATGCACAGATAGACTGCACGGTTGGCGCGGTGGCTGGGCAACCGGCTGCCGCGCAACGTGTCGCGGGTTCGACTCCCGCACGGAACAACACTTTGTAACATTACATCACGCCTTTTATCTCCGAAGCGGTAGGCAGAGATGTGATCACATTCGTGACACAGGCGTGCATGGCCTATGCCGAATAAACGTATTTAATTTCATTTCACATGTACATCACACAGATCCGAAACGTTTGTGGATTACACAAAGAAATTAAGGGCGACTGCCGGGCAAGGGGTCTCGGGTTCGATTCGTAGATCGGGCAAAGTATTACTGGGTTTTTATAAAAAATCTTAATAGTAGCACTGAGTTTGGAATTGTGCCCGGTATATGGCAATAGGCTCACCCCCTATTATATGCGACTCATAACATAAATAGTGAAAAGTAGGTGTTACATTGTGGCAGAATGTACACCTCTGCCTACCCCTTCGGGGATAAAAGGCGTGATGTTATGTTATGTTCTATTAAAAAATAGTTACCGGTGGTTTGGGCGCGACGGGCGGTGGTTTAGTAGTAGGCTTCGGTTGTGGCTTGGTCTCAGTGGCATCATACAGTATATGCACCTCTTGCTACCTCTTCGGGGGTAAAAGGCGTGATGTTATATTACGTAGTTCCACAGTGTTTCTGCTAAAAACCTATATCAATCTAGACTTTAGACTGAAATGTATTCGTTATAATTTCAGATATTACAGCGCTCAGTTCCCGTTCAAATCGACGTGCCTCCCGGCCTGAAAGCTGAAGGCAAAGTCAATCCCAACGCCATGGAGCAGATACGATTACAGGTATGTCGTATAAAGTAAACCTATGGAGTTTCTTGCTCGTTCTTCTCCATAGGAATCACATCTTGGAATGAGCAAATAGCTTCACTTCTAAATTTTTGTTGTTGACGTTCAAAAGTGCCTTCCAGGGTGCTTACTCTTGAAACCAATCTCAAATCTCAATAATTATTCAATGTCAACACTATACAACCACAATCGTAGCTGTTACAATAGCATTCAGAGTACGGAATATAAAGACAAACTCAATACCATTTAGTTCATTCAATATCCACGCAATACGGATGCAATGGGCGCTAGTGTTGCAACTCAAGAGTACGACACAATATCAATGTCGATCGATCGGCATTGGATTCAAGAGTAAGCCAGCAGGTCTAATTGAAATAAATGATTTTGACTTTGACTTTGTATTAAATTTGTTGTCTTCAAGGTTATTTTCTTTTTCCGTCTCCTTGACTAAATATTGGTGTTGACATTGTTGGTAGATGCCTTATTTTTATTTCAATGTCCGTCTGGTAGATTATTTTAAATCATTAGACACGTATTTTTTATTTTCTTACACAAACGAATACTTTCGACGATATATTGATTTGAAATGTCGCGTGACGTCACTTCTATGTACATTTTATACGTAGAAATGACGTTTTAGCTCCCACTCCTAAACTTTGATTCGTTTTATACGACAAAATAAAAAATACGTGTCTAATTATTTTTTCATTACCTAACAAAATAGTGGGACGACCATGGCTAAAAATAAAATAAAATAATAATGACATTAAGAAATAAGATAAGTAAGATGAAATAACAATAATCATTATCGCTACAGCAACTAAAACAACAACAACAGCAACAAGCCCAAGCGCAGTTCCAGCAGCAACAGTTGCAGCAACAACAGCTGCAACAACAGCAGTTGCAGCAACAGCAACAGAAGAAGCCGGAGCCGATATACGACCTGCCCATACACAATAAACCAACGCTCACGCCGCAACAACAACAACAGATTCGGCAACAACAACAACAGGTTTGTCTTTACAATAACTATCGTGAGACGTAATAAATTTAACTTTAATTGGGTACTTGCCTTCATCAACAATAAATTATTTCGACTTTGAATTTATTTCTGCAAATAGGCTACAAGGCAGCACTTTACACGTCAATTTTATCAAGCGAACGACTGTTGAATACAATAAAATATTAAAAATAATCACGTTTATTGGTTTTATGACCAACTTAATTTTAGTATTTATACTGTTTGACGTTAAAAAAACGTGACGTCACAATACACAATCTCGTACAAAATTTAAAGAATACTGTCGTTTTTGACAGTTCGAAAAAAGTATTGAATTTTACTAGTTGGCAAGTACACGATTGTTTTAAATCCCTGTCCTCAAGTTACCGATGACTTCTCCATTTACTCCATTATAGACCTTATTTCCGATGTTTGGAGACTAGTTTTGTATGAAAAATATTTAAGGATTTTTCATAATCGGGGATTAAGAAGCTAGGAATGTGTCCTGTGTCGTGAGTGCGTTTACAAACATACAAGTTCACATACACATGACACACAGACACGAAACAATAATTTGTGGAGAAACAACGAGTTGCTCTGTCGAACCCGTTACACGTTGAGCGGCAGGCGGTTCCCAAATAGTGTACTGTTAGCAGCATTAGACCTCCCCCAACTAGGATAAGCCGGTAAACGAGCAGACGGATCACCTGATTGTAAGCAATCGGCGTCTCCCAAGGACACACTGAGCACCAGAGGTGTTACAAGTGCGTTACCGGCCTTTTGGGGATTAGGAGTTTGAGGATTGTTGGGATTGGGGAGAGGGGTAATTGAGCCTCCACTGTCCTCACTCCCACGAGTGCACACAACGCTGTGTATCAGTATGGTTTTCTACTCGTTGGTGGTATCATTTCAGTCGAGCCGGCCCAGCATGGCTCTCCCACACATAACTGTACGGACTTTAAATCAATTTAGATATATTGGTGTTTATTTGGTCAGCACTGACTTGTATTAATTTCGAAGTCATATCATGACGTAATTCTTTTAGGTTTAATTCGATTCATCTATTCCGATAGGGGCTCATGCCGGAATACTGAAACGTTACTCAATTTTAAGTCGTGCTCAAATATCGTGCCGTCTCTGTCATTTTACAAAGAATTTGTAGAGATAGAACTATACTTAAGCAAGACTTAAAATTGAGTAGTGTTTCAGTATTCCGACATCGGACTTCTAAACAGTTTATTGTACGGTATTACCAACAAACTTGGAAACTATAAACTAATCCTTATTGGATTCATAGTACCTGAAACGCACTAGTAATACCTATTGTGTTAGATTTTTTTTATGGTATAAGCCGGTAAATGAGCAGACGGATCACCTGATGGTAAGCAATCGGCGTCGCCCATGGACACACGGAACACCGTTACAAGTGCGTTACCGATAACTTGCAAGTGTCTTTGGCCGAGCTGTGCCTTTAGCCAAACGCCACTTTAGCGCTTGTCTACAGAGAGAGTAGAAAACTAAATGTATGGGGATGACACTGACAAGTGTCAAAGTTTACGTCAATTCCATATAATTTGGTTTTCTATTCTACATGTAGACAAGCGCTAAATGAAATTTGGCTACAGCTCGACGAACGTCGCGCCTTTAACTAAAATATAATTGAATTTAATTATTTGTGACTAACATTAGTTATAAGTAGATTGTCTGCACTAACAAAATTGCCATGTCTATGGACTATGTAGTCTGAAATAATGATATTTATTTATTTATTATAAAATATGACTTCTTCAACAAATTTCCTTCTCATTTCTTCACAACTTCTACAGCAAAAACTCCAACAACAACAACAGCAGCAACAGCAGCAGCAGCAACAACAGCAGCAACAACAAGCGCAGTTGCAACAGCAACAACAGCAACGGTTGCAGCAACAACAACAACAGCAACAACAAGCCAGGCAGAGCAGGGCGGGGCAGCAGAGGAGCACTGTGTCTCTCTCTAGCAGGGACACTAGTGTCTTCTCTACTTCCAGCGGGTGTTCTGGGTGAGTGTATTATATATAGATATATATTAATTTAATGACTTCTAACTGTCGATAAAATAATTGCGAAATGCGTTGCTCTGAAAAGAGAGTTTATTTTTATAAACAATATGTTTTAACAATCAAATACAATGGTAAGGTATTTACAATCAATAAAAATCCTCACCTGAAAAGAGAAACAACATTTAAGCTATGTTTTCACTTATTACTTTATATTCACCGGTATTTTATTTTACACATAACCTAGTAATGTCATCCAACGAGGCATAGCTAATAAACTTCAAACATCACACACCGATGACGCGCCAAATTCGAATCAAGTTAAGCGCGGCAAATTCAAATTGAATGAAGGGTGATAAACTTCATTTACATATATATTATGAACCAAACAATCAGAGCGGCGAATGCGCTCGATACTATAACGTATCGAAAGCGATAATAATTCGTGCTTGACACTCTGATTGGTTGCTTCATTGGTGCCGGCCAATCAGATTGCCAAACGCGTACCTACTCGTTTCGAATACTTTAAACGTAAATCAAAATCGTACGAAGGTCTCTGATTACTATTACGTGCCCTTAACCTTTTATAATTTTCTGATGTATTTCGTTGATTAAGACTAAGTTAATTAGGAACTTTCATAGTTAATTTTAAGGTTTTGTTTATATATTGGTTGTAGGTAGTATTAGGTACGATGGGGTTGGCGTATCCTCATGGATAAAAACCCCGTATTAATTAAATGTAGAATAAAAAAAAAAAAAAAAACCTTTTCAATCTTATAACCTACGTCTGTCTTGCAGTGGGTCATGCTGGCGTGGTTCCCGTCCGGAAGACACGCGAGACCTGGACGCTCTGCTACAGTATATAGAAGGACCTGCTCGACATGTCGATCGTGGCAAGAAGAGGGCTAAGAAACAGAGGCAGAAGGCTAAGAAGGTAATACGAGTAACGTAGTTAAATCTTCATTTAATTTGGTTGAAAGGTACAATTAACACGTTAAACGCCATGGGGGTCACCGGTGACCGGCGTTAGCGGAGGATTTACCTTCAACAGTTGTTTATTGGCAGTCAAAGTCTTAATTATTCTTTTTTCGGCTTACTCACGTAACTGAAAACGGTCGCGGAACGCTGCTCATGAATATGAGCCTCTAGCATGGCTTGAAACTAGTCGAGTTCCTCGTCAAATTATTACGTGAGTAAGCCGAAAACATAATCAGTAATTTAGTATGTCTCATGAAAGGTACAATAGGGTTAGTAGACAGTGTATAAAAATTAAAAATGTAATTAGTCCGTCACTGCTGCCGTCCGTGACTGGCTCATTGGCCGAGTGTTTGCAAATGTGAGTGCCAGGCAAGAGTACTCGGGTTCGATTCCTGGGTCAGCTAAAGTATTATTGAAGTTTTTTAAATTCTTTGTAGTAGCACAGAGTCTGGAATCGTGTCCGGTATATGCTAATAATCTCGCCCCCTGTTGCATGGGACTCATAACATAAATAGCGAAAAGTGGGTGTTACATGAATTATACAGTGGCATTAAGTGCCGTAATATGCACCACTGCCTAACTTTTCGGGCATAAAAGGCGTAATTGTATGTTATGTGTTACTAATACAGTGAATAATTAGCTTGTCAAAGTCAAAATAATTTATTTCAATTAGACAAGACAGACACTTTTGAACGTCAACAAAAACAAAAATTAAAAGTGAAGCTATTTGCTCATTCCAAGGTGTAGATTCCTATGTAGAAGAACGAGCAAGAAACTCCATAGGTTACTCTTTTTCAATCAGGTTCACAATACAATTTACTAGTTACATAGTTTTGCTGTTTGGATTGTGCGAGAACAATGTAACACTAAAATCCAGTCAAAGTGATCAAAAAAGAAAATAACCGTAAGGACAATAATACAGTCTGGAGCTGACCAGTCCCAGTTGACGGCGCCCGTTCACGAACATGACACGTACACCAGTACCGCCCAACAACATTGTAGGGAATCGAGCGAGCTTACTCACATAACTGGCGGCTGTCGTGGAATGCCCACGAATATGAGCCTCTAGCATGGCTTGAAACTAGTCGAGTTCCTCGTCAAATTATTACGTGAGTAAGCCGAAAACATAATCAGTAATTTAGTATGTCTCACGAAAGGTACAATAGGGTTAGTAGACAGTGTATGAAAATTAAAAATGTAATTAGTCTTGAATGTATAAGTTTTTAAAATTCTCAGTAGTAGCACAGAGTCTGGAATCGTGTCGGGTATATGCTAATAGTCTCACCCCCTATTACATGGGACTCATAACATAAATAGTGAAAAGTGGGTGTTATATGAATTATACAGTGGCATTAAGTGCCGTAATATGCACCACTGCCTACCTTTTCGGGCATAAAAGGCGTAATTGTATGTTATGTGTTACTAATACACTGAATAATTAGCTTGTCAAAGTCAAAATAATTTATTTCAATTAGAACAGAAAGACACTTTTGAACGTCAACAACAAAAAATATAAAAGTGAAGCTATTTGCTCATTCCAAGGTGTAGATTCCTATGTAGAAGAACGAGCAAGAAACATCATAGGTTACTCTTTTTCAATCAGGTTCACAATACAATTTACTAGTTACATAGTTTTGCTGTTTGGATTGTGCGAGAACAAACTAAAATCCAGTCAAAGTGATCAAAAAAGAAAATAACCCTTAAGGACAATAATACAGTCTGGAGCTGACCAGTCCCAGTTGACGGCGCCCGTTAACCATATTGCAGGGAATCTAGCGACCCAATGCACGTGACACCGCCAATGAGATCTTTGAGTGAACATGACAATTCCAAGCATTTGACATAAATGCATTCTACTAGTCCAATTTAATATTTAGTTAATTACAGGGCTCTCACATTATCAATGATTTTGCAAGTTAAACAATATACATTTTAGCAACTACGTTTTAATATTTAGGTTGAATTTCATTGACACATCAATGTTTTTCGTTATCCCGTGGAGCTGGACCAGCGTGCATCCAAGCATTTTTATCCTCTATATAATCATTAATTTTGTAATATGCTTGTCTACATAAAGTTTTTTTTATACATAATTTAAACTTCGTTTCATTTAGGTGTTGTATATCGCTTGGTATCTTGTTATAACATTTAACACAGAATCCTATGAACGATTTACTTACTTTCGCCAATCTCAAAATTGGCTGACTTAATCTATCCTTATGTCTAGTTTGATAGTGGTGTCTGTCCGACACTTTACCAAAATAACTGTAGATTTTTCCTAACATACATGATGTTTTCATAGATAAATTGACATGGAACGGTCATAATGTTGATCTCTTTAAACCTCTCTCTGAGAGATTCGCGACGACCTGGGTTGTAGATAGCTCTGACGGCGCGCTTTTATAAGATAAAGATAGACTCAATGTCAGCAGCGTGTCCCCACAGCAGAATGCCATACGACATAATGCTATGAAAGTAACTGAAGTACACTAGTCTTGCCGTGCCTGTGTCGGTCAACTGTCGGATCTTCCAGACAGCATAAGCTGCAGAGCTCAATCGTCCCGCTAAAGATGTAATATGAGGACCCCATTGCAGTTTGTCGTCTACAGTAATTCCCAGAAAAGTAGTCTCTTTTACAAATTCTAATTTCTCATCATTCAATAATATGTCACATTCGCTGCTTTTAACATTTGGCAAAACAAATGTAATACATTTTGTCTTTTTATCGTTTAATACTAAATTATTTAATGTAAACCAATTTTGAACCTTCATTAAGGCGTTATTTACATCGTCATAATTATTTGTCCGTCTATTCATTTTAAAAACCAATGAAGTGTCATCAGCCAATAAAACCATATGTGGCTCATTTTTAAATAAACGGGGTAAGTCATTTATGTATGTTAAAAATAAGAATGGACCCAGTATCGAGCCCTGCGGTACACCCATAAATATGCTAGCACCCTGTGAGTTTATTTTGTTTATTTGTACTTTAAGTTGCCTATCCTGAAGGTATGATTTTAATAGATTTAGCGATACTCCTCGAATGCCATAATGTTCCAGTTTCAGCAATAATGTCTCATGCTCAACACAGTCAAATGCCTTCGATAGATCACAAAATATGCCAATGGCATCATGTGTCTCTTCCCACGAAGCGAAAATCCGCTTAATTAGCGCTACTCCCGCGTCAGTAGTGCAGCGACCTTTGGTGAACCCGTATTGTCGGAAAATACCATTAATGTTAAAGTGACGTAGCATCTGGGTGAGCATTAATCTTTCAAAAACTTTGCTGAGCACTGGTAAAATAGAGACCGGCCTATAGTTGTTGGGTTCGGCACTGTCACCGGATTTAAACAATGGAATCACTTTACTATGTTTCATTAAATCCGGGAAAATTCCTTGATCTATACCTTTATTAAAGATGAAAGCCAAATGAGGTGCTATAGTTTCTATAAAAGACCGACACATCCTAACCGACATTCCCCAGAGATCTTCAGTCGATTTAACTTTAATGTCTTTAAACGCTTTAATGACTGCTTGAGGGTTATGGATATATATATATATACATATAGGTATAGCTGATTTAACTCGGTTTGGACTGTGTTTTTGATATAAGACCCCGTACATTTTTTTGTTTGTAATGTTATTCTGCATCAGTATTTCCACATCCGATCAACTGCCGCGAAAAAATGAAAAGGCATCACGCTGCATACAAATTGTCAATTGTCATTTGGTTATTGTCATTTGTACCTGTCGCTCCAGCTGGAATCCCGTCTCTTGGAGGAGCGTGCGGCAGTGGCGTCAGAGCTGGCGCGCGCGCGCCGCGAACTGGACGCGCTGCACGTGGCCCACGCCGCCGCCAAGCGACGCCTCGACGCCGCGCGGGCCGCGCACCACCACTACAAGGCCAACAAGAAAGGTAACACCTACCTCCGACACCTACCTACTGGACGCGCTCACGTCGCGCACGCCCGCCGCCAAGCGACGCCTCGACGCCGCGCGGGCCGCGCACCACCACTACAAGGCCAACAAGAAAGGTAACACCTACCTCCGACACCTACCTACTGGACGCGCTCACGTCGCGCACGCCGCCGCCAAGCGACGCCTCGACGCCGCGCGGGCCGCGCACCACCACTACAAGGCCAACAAGAAAGGTAACACCTACCTCCGACACCTACCTACTGGACGCGCTCACGTCGCGCACGCCGCCGCCAAGCGACGCCTCGACGCCGCGCGGGCCGCGCACCACCACTACAAGGCCAACAAGAAAGGTAACACCTACCTCCGACACCTACCTACTGGACGCGCTCACGTCGCGCACGCCGCCGCCAAGCGACGCCTCGACGCCGCGCGGGCCGCGCACCACCACTACAAGGCCAACAAGAAAGGTAACTACTACACATCACCACCCACACTCCTCACCCGGGTCTCATATATGTACCAACAGGAATCCTTACTCCTTACTTAATATTATAAATCGGAAAGTTAGTTTGTTTGTTTGTTTGTTCCGCTTTCACGCCGTAACTACTAAACCGATTGCTTTTAAATTTTGCAGACGTAAAGTTAGAAGTCTGGATTAAATAATAGGGTACTTTTTATCCCGGAAAGATTTGATATTCCCGAGGTAAAAAAAATATTTTGGTATAGATGGCGCTGTGTGTATTGGTATATGTCACATAGGCTACTTTTTATCCTTTTGTGACGCGAGCGAAGCCGCGGGTAAAAGCTAGTACTAATATAAATAGTCCTCCGCACCGATTTACCCTTAATGTCTATCTCCCGTCATATGCCCTGATGTGACTGGCCAGACCGAATTTAGTTTTGAAAATCCGATCACAACTAAAGCAGTAAAGCTGGCCGGCAGAGTTGTACGCTGCCTCACGCGTCCCTCCTTCTGCTTAGCTAGCATGACTGCTTCGCAAAAGGAGGAGACGGCATCCCAGTCCCCCTCGCTCCGCATCATGGCCCGGACGGACGGAAGAAAAGACGATAGTAAGCAATCGGCGTCGTTCATGGACACACGAAACACTAGGGGCGCTACAAATGCGTTACCGACCTTTTGGGAATTGGGAATTCGCGGATTGTGGGGGATTCGGGGATTGGGGAGACTGGGGAGAGGGGGTTAATTGGGCCTCCGGTAACCTCACTCACACGTTGAAACGCAACGCAAGCGTTATTTCACGTCGGTTTTCTGGTCGGCCGTGGTATCACTCCGGTCGAGCCGAGCCATTCCTACCGAAGCATGGCTCGGTTTGTTTAAGTCCAGAGAAGGTGTAAAAGGTGAGAAAACAAATAGAAATTTAAGTTATCCTATTCAGCTAGTATTATAATACTAGCTACTTCCGCGCGGTTTCATACACTCTGCTCAGCTCCTATTGGTCGCAGCGTTATATTTTATAGCCTATAGCCATCCTCGATAAATGCACTATCCAACACAAAAAGAATTATTCAAATCAGACTTGTAGTTACGGAGATTAGCGCGTTCAAACAAAAAAACAAACTCTTCCGCTTTATATAACACTTAGTATAAGATGTATTCCCATGTTTGTAAATGAGTAAATGAATTTGAATTTCATATGTTACAGGTAAAAAACAGAAATTGAATCCGGCACAGCAAGCTAAGGCGCAGCTTGTAGCTGAACAGCTTGGGGAGCTGACTACACTCATGAATACTACTTCCAAGGTACGTTGCATAAGTGGGGTCCTGATGATAATAGGGTAGTTGTCAATGAAAATTCACTGCCTCGTTGGCCGAGTGGTCGCAATTGCGACTGCCGAGTTAGGGATCTCGGGTTCGATTCCCGGGTCGGGCAAAGTATTACTGTGGTTTCTAAAAATTGTGAGTAGTAGCACGGAGTCTGGAACTGTGCCCGGTGGCAATAGGCTCACCCCCTATTACATGGGACTCGTAACATAAATAGTGAAAAGTGGGTGTTACATTGTACAGTGGTATACCGTGCACCTCTGCCTACCCCTTCGAGGATAAAAGGCGTAATGTTATGTTATGTTAATTTTACAGGAGATGCAAGCAGCTGAAAAGCAAGTGCTGGACTTCACCCGACGTTTACAGAACTGCGAACGACAACTTGCCGAGTCCAGGGCCGTGCAGGGGAAACCTGAGAGACCTTCACATAGTCAGGTAACATCATGATGAATATTTCTGCTAGTATTACTATTAAACTGTCAAACACCGCGAGGACACCGGTGACCGCAACCTATTGTTCTTTAACTCGTCGAGTACCGTATTTATAGACACAATTAAAGAACAATAGGTCGCGGTCACCGGTGACCGCTTGGTGTTTGACAGTTTAATTGTGTCTATAATGACGGTACTCGACGAATTAATATCCTTACTAATATTATAAATCGGAAGGTGAATTTGTTTGTTTGTTTGTTCCGATTTCACGCCGTAACTACTAAACCGATTGCTTTGAATTTTTGCAGACGTAAAGTTAGAAGACTGGATTAAATAATAGGGTACTTTTATCCCGGAAAAAATTGATATTCCCGAGGGAAAACAAAAGTATTGGTATAGATGGCGCTGTATGTATTGGTATATGTCGCATAGGCTACTTTTTATCCCTTTGTGACGCGAGCGAAGCCGCGGGTAAAAGCTAGTTATGAATATTTCTGCTAGTATTACTATTAATATCGGAGTCGCGGAGAACCTAACGGGTAACCGGGGCTCCGGCTCGACGTGCAGGAGAAGGAACGGGGTGGTTTTTAGTCAGTAAGGGTCTGACACTCCCTCCCGCCTCACCCAGGCGGGAGCAGACATTCGATGATTTACCCCCCTTAAATATGAAATATTATTTCATTAAGTCCAGCTCAAGTACACTGTGTGTATGAAGCGTAAATAAAACTTAATAAATTAATGTAATTTCCTTCCACAGCTGGAACAAGCGGCGTTGCAAGCGAAACAACAGCAACTGCAACAGCAACAACAGTTGCAGCACCAGCAACACTTGCAACTCATCGAGTTGGAGAAGCAGAAGTTAGAGAAGCAGAAGCAGGCCGCTACTGCTACGTTTATTAGTGAGTATTTTAATTTATTTATTATTTATTTATTATATTATTTTAGTTCATAGTTATTTATATTTTAAGTTGTATACATTTTCATTTAGTAATAGGTAATAATAATTTTGCTTATGTCCATCTTAAATAATCTGTAATAAAATGATTACTTATAAATTGTGTTTTTAACAGATTAAAGAAAACAAAATAGAAGTTTTGTAACTGAGAACCTATATTTTGTCTTTTTGAAACATACATACATTTGTATGTACATACATTTGTATACATACATTTGTATGTATGTATTGTATGCAATTGACTCGGTATTCGCTGAACCCGATTTTGATGTGGTTTTAGTCAGAAAAGTGTTTGTTACACTTAGGAGAAGGTTTTTGTATATTAATTAACCGACTTTAAAAAGGGGGGAGGGGGCTTGATGTCGGTCATGTTAAACGTAGTTTTTTTTTAATGCTTAGGAAATGGAGTAGTTATGTTTATTTTTTATACAATATTAGGTTTTACCCGCGGCGTTGCCTGTAGGTATTACTTTTTATCCCATGGGAGTATCGGAGCAAAAGTATCCTATCATCTAAGTCAGCCTATACCTTGCATGAAAGTGTGATTATTTTTTACTATTTGATTGTATTGAACAATCGAAATAATTTATTGTGGGTTAACACAATGTGGCGCATTACCATAATATTATCTACCATCTATTGTAACATACCTACATTGACGAAATAAATAATATTAGTATTTGTAGTTGTTAAGGAAAGTACCTAATTAAGATTGTCTCCCCCGCAGGCGAGGCGGGCGGCGGCATGGTGTGTGTCCGTCGCGCGGCCGACGGAGCCGCGCTGCACGCGCCCGGTCTGTATACTGCACTGGAATGCATAACATCACGCCTTTTTATCCCCGAAGGGGTAGGCAGAGGTGCACATTTCGGCACTTAATGCCACTGTACAATGTAATACCCACTTTTCACTATTTATGTTATGAGTCCCATGTAATAGGGGGTGAGCCTATTGCCATATACCGGCCACATTTTTCCAGACTCCGTGCTACTACTGAGATTTTTAAAACCTAGTAATACTTTGCCCGACCCGGGAATCGAACCCGAGACCCCTTGCCCGGCAGTCGCATTTGCGACCACTCGGCCAATAAGGCAGTCAGATAATAGTATTATTACTGCACTGGACCACACTAGGATTTTCTCCTGTGTCGTGGGTGCGTTTACAAACATACAAGTTCACATACACATGACACCCAGACACGGAAACAACGATTTGTGGATCACGCAAAGTGTTGTTCCGTGCGGGAATCGAACCCGCGACACGTTGCACGGCAGCCGGTTGCCCAGCCACCGCACCAACCGTGCAGTCGTTACTTACTGTTACAGGGCTCGTACACAACACTGCCATGCGACGTCGCATCGCAAAAATGTGCGAGCTCCCTCTACGCATCGCAACAACTTGCGAATTGATTCGCATCGCGCATCAACATCTTATCTTCCTAAAATCTTCTTTGTTTGTTTTTCCTGTATCTCCTAAGTCCTAAGCAATAACAGAAGTACACACTTCTTTTTACGATCCATGTCACGACCTAGTTTTCAATTTAAAATACGTTTAGTACGGTTGACGGTCGTCGAAGGAATGGTCACCCTGGGAGACGCCTTGTTGGAATCATAATTTTCTACGTTGGGTATTCGCATCGCAGTTTTGTGTACGAGGCCCAATACTTGTTTACCATTACATATATTAACACCTTTTGCTTTTAAACATAACATCACGCCTTTTATCCTCGAAGGGGTAGGCAGAGGTACAATATAACAACACTCACTTTTCACTATTTATGTTATGAGTCCCATGTAATAGGGGGTGAGCCTATTGCCATATACCAGGCACAGTTCCAGACTCCGTGCTACTACTGAGTTTTTTTTTTTTAAAACCCTCAATCCGAGACCCCTTACTTGGCAGTCGTATTTGCGACCACTCGGCCAACGAGGCAGTCAAAATATATTTTATTATAATTTCCAGTGCTAGCAGCCCCCGAGGAACCGACGGCCGCGGCGAAGGCGGCGGAGAGCGGACGCAAGCAAACCTGGGAACAAGCACTAGCTCACATCAACCAATTAGCCAAGGGCAAGGATAAAGAGAAGGTAATACATACATACATACATACATACATACATACATACATACATATATACATAAGTTCACGCCTGTTTCCCATGAGGCCATGTGGGTAGGCAGAGACTATCAAACGCCAATTGCTACGATTCTTACATACCTCTCCGAAGGTACTCACTCATTAAAAATTATACTAAATTATAATAACGCGTGAAGAGTGAGTCGCCGCGACCGCACACGCTGCTCATGAGGAAGAACCCCTCTGTGGTTCGAAACTAGTAGAGCTTTTCTCAGTATAATCACGTGAGTAACCCGCGATTTTAAGTTAATAATACTATTTCTCTATATTCACAGAAAAAACACAAAGAAAATAAGGAGCAGACGAAACAACAAGAGAAATCGACCAACAAGGAAGCTAAAGAAGCCACTAAAGTAAACACGACACAACCTGAACAGACACTGTCTAAGAAACAGAGGAAACTACTGGCGAAACAACAGGTATACACCGTCATGTCTATTTCGTCATCATCATAATGGTTTATTCCACTTTGTTCACCTGGGTGATATCACCTAGGTGAATTGAGTTGACTCAAGTAGTCTCCTTTGTTCACTTGTCAATTTAATTCACCCAGGTGCACAAAGGCGACTTTTTACTTTTACGTTGTGGACTTATATCACCTACCTACCTTACATCAAGTTAAATAAAAACTTTCAATTTAACATACATTTTAATATGTTCAAATATCAGATTAATGTTGGTCTATTACACATGCAAAAATATATCTCAATTTCTAACACTACGCTAGGAGTTCCAGCTTATAGCTGTACACTGGGTATAATTACGAACGAAATTTTATTTCCACATGTGGTCTGAAAATCCGCCTAAATGTTCATTGAAATGTACCTACTTTGCGGTGCCGCCAAAACTATTTATCTATACTTGTTATAAATCTGTAGAGAGGTCAATTCTGTACACGAAATATATTGCCAAAATAATTATCAGGGGGTGATTGCTACTAAGTAATGCCAAAAATGCATACAGTAAAACGGGAAAAGATTTCTATGTAGATTTAACCAATAAGGCTGCACACGCGACGGAAGCTTAAAAATTGAGGACTCCAAAAAGTCTACTTTGTTCACCTAGGTGAAATCACCCAGGTGAACAAAGTGGAATAAACCATCATAATCATCATCATCAACAGACTATAAATGCCCACTGCTGAGCAAAGCCTCTTCTCACACGGAGAAGGATTGAGCATTAATCACCACGCTCGCTCAGTGCGGGTTGGCGATTGCAAACTTATAATTAGAAATTATAAGTCTCACGATGTTTTCCTTCATCGTTTGTCAGTGGTGTCTCAATAATCTTAGAAAGTACATATAACTCGGGAAACAGTGAAATTGGTACTTGCCGTTGGTAGGTTTCGAGCCCGCACCCTCATGCATGAGAAGCGGGCGTCTTAAACCTCTGGGCCACCACGACACTATAGATATGATAAGTATTCTTACTTATCATAATTTACTAATTATTATGTTTTCGACTTACTAGCGTAATTATTTGACGAGGAATTCGACTAGTTTCAAGCCGTATGTACTGTAGTATCAGCGCGACAGTCGCCGCGTCGCATGTCGCGAAACGCTGCTCATGAATATGAGCGTCTAGCATGGCTTGAAACTAGTCGAGTTCCTCGTCAAATTATAACTTGAGTAAGCCAAAAACATAATAATTAATTTAGTATGTCTCACGAAAGTGGTAATATAACTATAGAATATAGACTTAACCAAGTTTAACACGTTAAACGCCATGGGGGTCACCGGTGACGCGCGTTAGCGGAGGATTTACCTTCAACAGTTTTTTATTGGCAGTCAAAGTCTTAAATAACAATTCTTCTCTATCTAGGCGGAAGAAGAAGAAAAGAAAAAACAACAGCAGCAAGAATCAAAAACCAAAAAGACCGCAGAAGCGAAGAAACCCGACCCACCGAAACCCGAACCCGCTAAGACTAAGGCAGAGAAAAAGGCGGAAACTAAGAAGGAGAAAAAAGAAGAGAAGAAGAATGAGAAAGCTGAAAAGAATGAGAAGAAAGGAAAGGAGAATAAACAGGAGAAAGGTTAGTACGATTATTATAGTCTTTTTTTATACTTATTATGTTTATTATAGCGACTGCCTAGTTGGCCGAGTGGTCGCAAGTGCGACTGCCGGGCAAGGGGTCTCGGGTTCGATTCCCGGGCCGGGCAAAGTATTACTGGGTTTTTAAATATTCTCAGTAGTAGCACGGAGTCTGGAACTGTGCCCGGTATATGGCAATAGGCTCACCCCCTATTACATAGGACTCGTAACATAAATAGTGAAAAGTTGTTGTTACATTGTACAGTGGCATTAAGTGCCGTAATGCGCATCTCTGCCTAACCCTTCGGGGATAAAAGGCGTGAAATGTTATGTTGTCCTTTTCCCCGAAGCTGTAGCCAGCCTAGGGGGTTACCGCGGCTCTGGCTCTGGTTTAGTCAGTAAGAGACTGACACTCCCTCCCGACTCACCGGGCCCCCCCCCCCCCCCCGGTGAGTTGTGGCGACACATGTCACAAGTCAACGGATGACGTCATAAAATCCTACATCGCACAAGCGAATTAACACGAGTAGACAATCTCAACGAACAACTGTGGGGCAGAAAGCCCGCCAGGCACGCTCACCTCTCCTGGTCGGAGGATCCTCCTTTTCCGATCTTAGGGAACTATACTCTCTGTTCCCTAAAAATTCATTAGATGATTTTCTCCCCTCAAAAGTACTGTTATTTCAAGCTTCCTTGTGCGTACTGCTAAGGAGTGGAATTGTTTGCCAGAGTCTGTATTTCCTGAAGGGTATAACCTGGGTGTCTTCAAGGTCCGAGTGAATAGATTGCTTATGGGACGACGTGCTCCATCGTAGACCGCGTCATCGCTTACTACCATCGAGATAGTGAGCAAACGTCGCACCATCAAATATAAAAAAAAAATGGTTAAGATTGCTTTCGACTTTGACAATACTTAAACTGTCAAACACCGCGAGGACACCGGTGACCGCGACCTATTGTTCTTTAATTGTGTCTATAAAACCGGTACGCGATAACTCGAACCGCATATCTCTTTACAGCGCCCCAACCACAACCAAAGACAAAGCAACCAGTACAACAGCAACAACAAGCGACAACTAAGAAAGAGAACAAGAAGCAACAACAGCAACAACAACAGCAACAGTTGCAGCAACAACAACAGTTGCAGCAACTACAGCAACAGAAGTCGCAAGTCATTAATATCACGCCGGATACTACTATTGAAGTTGTTAACAAGAAGGTAAGGATATGATGATATTTTTAGGGTTTTAAGTGTAGGAGAGTTATTTTCCGGCACTGCTGGGCCGGCTCGACCGGAGTGATACCGCCAACGACCAGAAAACCATAGTGAAATATTTATTTATTTATTGAATGGTGAATCAACAGCTACATTACATACATTTAGCAGAAGAATAGTAACATTGAGCCACTTATAGATTCACACGAATACTGACTTAATAGGTAACAGCTAAGACAAAATAAAAATTATAAATACACCAAAAACAGGCACACAGCAAGAAAATTATTTAAATATAGAAACAAAAGAAATATTACTTGTGTTTTGTTTTTGTCGTGTGAGTGAGGTTACTGGAGGCCCAATTATCTCCCTACCCAGTCTTCTCAATCCTTAAATTCTCAATTCCCAAAAGGTCGGTAACACACCACGCAAAAGGTGTATGATACCGGAGGCACAATTATATAGTGAAAAGTAGGTGTTACATTGTACAGTGGCATTAAGTGCCATAATATACACCTCTGCCTACCCCTTCGGGGATAAAAGGCGTGATGTCATGATATGTTATAATACACCTCTGACATTTTGGTACTACAATCATTTCTAAATGGCATTGCGTCCGCCAATTTGTTCAACATCCTTGTACGGAACAATACTTAGTTTGTATCTAGTAGCTTTTGGCCGAAATCAAATAACCTTATATCTGTTGAAACACCGGCTCCCGGTATAAAACACATTATACCCGCAACAACAGACAAGAGGATAACAGATTTCGTGTGTGTTTGTATGTATGTCTCTTTTTTTTGGTATAAGCCAGTAAACGAGCAATCGCATCACCTGGTGGTAAGCAATCGGCGTCGCCCATGGACACTTGGAACACCAGAGGCGTTACAAGTGCGTTACCGGCCTTTTGGGGATAAGGAGTTTGAGGATCGTTTCGGATTCAGGAATTGGGAAGATTGGGGAAGGGGAGGGTAATTGTGCCAACGGTAACCTCACTCACACGACGAAACACAAAGCAAGCGTTGCTTCACGTCGGTTTTCTGTGAGGCCGTGATATCACTCCGGTCGAGCCGTATCGTAATAAATAGTTTTTCCTTCTTTCATTTCAATCTCGAATAGTTCATAATATATTTTTATTTTACTTCCAGAACCAGTGCAGCAATGAGTTGGAGAAGCCAGCCTCATGCAGCATCATGGAACAACTCAGCTGTGGCGTACAGGTATGATGTGTTTTCATTATGATCGTCATCATCAACAGCCTATAAATGCCCACTGCTGAGCAAAGCCTGTTCTCACATGGAGAAGGTTTGAGCATGACGCCACGACGCTTGCTCAATGCCGGTTGGCGATTTGAAACTTACATAACATAACATCACGCCTTTTATCCCCTAAGGGGTGGCCAGAGGTGTACATTAGAGCATTGTACAATGTAACACCCACTGTTTACTATTTGTGTTATGAGTCCTATTGCTATATACCGGGCACAATTCCAGACTCCGTGCTAATACTGAGAATTTTTTAAAAACCCAGTATTAAATAAACGATTTCAAACTTATAATTAGACATTATAAGCTCAGGTTTCCTCACGATGTTTTTTTAATTTTTATACAGGTTGCAGATCTAAAGCTGCCTCCAGGTATAACCCTGACGAGAGTACAACCCTCGGACAAGAAGGAACCACCGCCCATCAAATCTGTGGTAAGTGCAAAGATAAGGTCTTAAAGAGATATTTTTTTTTAATAACTATCGTGAGACATACTGAATTAACTAAAAATCGCGGGTTACTCACGTGAATATACTGAGAAAAGTCAAAGTCAAAGCATTTATTACAATTAAACCATAGTTTGGTACTTTGGAAACGTCAACAAATACAAAATAAATAATAGTCTGTCACTCAGTCCGTCAGTGAAACTAGGTGAAGCTAGGTGCTCATTTCAAAAAGTAGATTCGAATGAAGAAGAACGAGCAAGAAACTCCATTCGTTACGTCTTTTCAAAAAGTATGTTCTACAATGTCTCTGATACATAGGTATTTCAATACTGTACGCGTATGTAAGAACAATGCAAAGACACGCTTGACGCATTATGCATGTTGTGCTTACCTATAATAGATTGATGCACTAGTATTTAAGTTTTCGTAAATGTAACCCTATATTGTATAAGTGTAATCAATTGTTGGTGAGCCAAATCAATAAAATAAAAATAAAATAAAATTATACTAATAACTTACTAAAATACTGACAATCCGTAAAAATAGTGCTTCTATACAAGAAAAAGGAAACTCTTTGTTTCAATAAAGAAAGAAATGCTCGATGCCATAAGGAAACTATTATACATATAAATTTTCCTTAATAATAACTCTATCTATTAAAAAAACCGTATCAAAATCCGTTGCGTAGTTTTATAGATCTATGATCATACATAGGGACAGACAGACGGCGGATAGCGACTTTGTTTTATACTATATAGTGATTCAAAGTTATTTCTCAGTTAAAATATTAATATGTTAATGTTAAAATATTTCTGACGTTGAAAAAATCCACCCTAGGTATAAGATTTTTTACTGTTTTATTAACAAAATATTATTATATTTCCAGCCTCTATGGAAAGCAGGTCAGCTCCCTGCCGCGCCGACGCCAGTAGCCAGGCCGGCGCCTATCATCAACGCTGACCCTGCCAATGTTATGTTCAGCACTGCTCATCCAGGTGAGATATAGAAGCCGTAATGTTATTTAAAATGTCAAACACCGCGAGGACACCGGTGACCGCAACCTATTGTTCTTTAATTGTGTCTATAATGACGGTACTCAAAGGGTTAACTTGGAGTAGAAAATACTAACACCACAGTAGCATTAAGTGCCGTAATGTGCACCTCTGCCTAACCCTTAGAGGATAAAAGGCGTGATGTTATGTTATGTAAATTACTGCTTACAAGTTCTATGCACGAGGATTAAGAAGCATGTTTAGTTTTAACATTATTTGGTCTCCTAAACACATTTAATACTTGAAATATGAACTTGTGTCATTCCGTGCAAAGTACCTTTTTAAAGAATGAAATAATACACTTTCGTATGAAATCGAATCAATGTGTACTTGCCTTAATCGAATATAAATTATTCCGACTCTTCATAAAGTATTAAAAAATAATTACACTTTCATTAATTGATTTTATGACCAACTTAATTTTAGTATTTTTCTAGATAATTTTTAAGAAATAAGTACGCTGTTTTACGGTAAAAAAACGCGACGTCACAATACACAATCTCGTACAAAATTCATAGAAAACTGTCGTTTTTGACAGTTCGAAAAAAGTATTGAATTTGACTAGTTGGCAAGTACACAATTGTCTCTATAAAGAAGTAGTCATCTTAATATTCATCCACAATTAACTAATTTATACTTCTTCTCTACAGAACCACCAAAGCCAGTAATCATAGCGGACCCGCCTCCAGTGCCGGGCAAATCGAAGAAGGCCAAGAAGAAAGCCAAAAAGGCTGCCGCGGCCGCCGAGGAAAAACAAGATGGGACCAAGATCGTCACCTTGCGAAATCCAATGTTCCATCCGAATTTACCACCAGTCCAAATAACCAATCAACCAGCGAAGAAACAGGAGCAGATTCGAGTCCCAGACCCGATACCTATGCCACCGAATGCTTGCCAAGCGACTATAACACCTACGTCAAATGGAATGTTCACAATAAGGAACCCCCTAATGACAATGATGCATCAACAGAGCCTCATGGGCGTTAGGGCTCAAAGTCCCCAGCTCAACCCAATGTACCCGCAACAATATAACTACGTGAACCCAAATAACTACAATCCCATACAGAATAACAATTCCCAATACATCGACCCGCCACGAGCGTCACCTAAATCAGATGACTTCCAAACCAGAATCATGAATTTGGCGTCTTTCACACAGAAGAACGATGAAGGGTACTCCCTATTTAAGACCCCAGATGACCAGCAACAAAGGAATTTCCTAACTCCGGAGTACTTTGAGAACCAGAGCCCCAAGTCTGTGGTGTCCCCTAACCCTATAGGAACCCGACCGGAGCCTAACCGGGGATTTGAATCCGACATATCTCTGTTCGCTAACCCCATTCAAAGACCGGAGCCTATAGGGACTCCGATGAAGCAGGAAGATCAACAATACACTGGATTATACACACCGTTCGGTCAAGAAGACCGCAATGTGTTTAGAAATGCGCTCTTCAGTGACAAAAATGACGATTTAGGGTTAAAAAATGTAGCTAATGGCGATACGTTGCCATATTTTCAAAGGCTAAGGGTTGGGTCGAAATTAAACAATGAAGTGTCTATTCATCATGTTACTGAGTCGAAATTCTATAAGACGCAGGTAAGATGTTCCATTTTTTGCTGTGTGTTGATATGGTGTGGGTTCGATTCCCGCCCGGAGAGGTTTTTGTAATTTTGTGTTGACTGTGTTTATCGTGATGGGAGATTGACGTTTTTTTTTTATGGAATAAGCCGTTAAACGAGCAGACGGATCACCTGATGGTAAGCAATCGGCGTCGCCCATGGACACATGGAACACCAGAGGCGTTACAAGTGCGTTACCGGCTTTTTGGGGATTAGGAGTTTGAGGATCGTTAGGGATTCAGGGATTGAGGAGATTGGGGAAGGGGAGGGTAATTGTGCCTCCGGTAACCTCACTCACGCGACGAAACACAACGCAAGCGTTGCTTCACGTCGGTTTTCTGTGAGGCCGTGGTATTACTCCGGTCGAGCCGGCTCATTCGTGCCGAAGCATGGCTCTCCCACACGTGGCACACTTATGGTGTACTGTGGGTTCAAATCCCATGCAAAACAATTCTTTGATGTTCTATTCGTGTTATTTGTTTAAATTGAATTGAATGCCATTTTTTTGGTTGAATTTCGAACCCAGGTTGTTTTAATTCACGGTTGGTGCGGTGGCTGGGCAACCGGCTGCCGTGCAACGTGTCGCGGGTTCGATTCCCGCACGGGACAACACTTTGTGTGATCCACAAATTGTTGTTTCGGCTCTGGGTGTCATTGTGTATGTGAACTTGTATGTTTGTAAACGCACACACGACACAGGAGAAAATCCTAGTGTGGGGCAACGTTTAAATAAAAAAATAAATAAAAAAAATATTGCCGTGCAACGTGTTGTGGATTCGATTCTCGAACGGAGCAACTCTTTGTGTGACCCACAGATTGTAGTAACTTATATGTTTGTAAACGCACACAGGACACACTAGGTGTTTGTTTTTAAAATCATCGAATGCTTGGGTGAGGCGGGAGGGAGTGTCAGACTCTTACTGACTAAAAACCACCCCGTTCCTTCTCCTGCACGTCGAGCCGGAGCCCCGGATACCCCTAAAGTTCTCCGCGACTCCGTATCGACATCAGCCACGTTTTAAAAAGAATGATAATAATAATTATAATTGATTTTTGAATGTATCACTTCTAGGATTAGCACCAATGATTGTCTCGTAAAACAATATTTATAACAATGTATTCAATCTTGCAGGAGCCCGGTCACCCGCTAGAGTGTGGAGTGGGCGAGGAGTCGTTGTTCAGTAGACCGACACACGCCTGGCCGGACCAACTCTATACTACACACAAACCTGGTACGTATACACAATACCCCCGTATACCCAATAACCCCTTCGGGGATAAGGCGTTATGTTATGTACATACTTTAATTTTCAACTAATTTCGACTAAGCTATCCCGAACAATTTCGGAGGAATCAAAATTTATAAATCCTTACTAATATTATAAGTCGGAAAGTGAGTTTGTTTGTTTGTTTGTTTGTTCCGCTTTCACGCCGTAACTACTAAACCGATTGCTTTGAATTTTTGCAGACGTAAAGTTAGAAGTCCGGATTAAATAATAGGGTACTTTTTATCCCGGAAAAATTTTATATTCTCGAGGAAAACAGAAATTATTGGTATAGATGGCGCTGTGTGTATTGGTATATGTCACACAGGCTACTTTTTATCCTTTTGTGACGCGAGCGAAGCCGCGGGTAAAAGCTAGTAGGTGAAATAACTCAAATAATTACTGATTGGTTACTGTTTCACGAAGAAACTACTGGATTGATCTGAATGAAATTTAGTACACAGATAGATTATAGTCTTAGACACTCAGTACCGCGCGCGCCTCATAGAGCCATCTGACCACCACGTATGGGGCCCAATAGGGCTGATGCCGATGCGGAGTCGTGGAGAACCTAACTAACGGGTAACCGGGGCTCCGGCTCGAAGTGCAGGAGAAGGAACGGGGTGGTTTTTAGTCAGTAAGAGTCGGACACAAAGACGAAAGCAGTCATTCGATGATTTTCCCCGCTTAAAAAAAAACCCCAATATTTTACAATTTGAAAAAAGAGATATGGTATGAGTCGGTAAACGAGCTGACGGATCACCTGAGTGCCAAGCACGAATAACTATCGCATTTGTATCGTAACAGTATCGAGCGAGTTAAGCGTTTTGATTGGTTGGTTCACTTGAGCCGGCCAATCAGAGCGCCGAACGCGCTCGATACTATTACGTTACGAATGCGATAGTTATTCGTGCTTGGCACTCTGATGGTAAGCAATCGGCGTCGCCCATGGAGCTACTTGAAACACCAAGGCGTTACGTTATAAATTAACTAAAAATCGCAGGTTACACATGTGAACGCCTAGATCGATTTGACTGATTTTTTTTTTGTTATATTTGTTATTATTAGTAGAAGGTTCTTAAGACAGAAAAACTCCTAAAAATCCTACGAAAACGGGAGAAAAAGGGCAGTCGCGGGCAGAAGCTAGTCATAAATAGAAATGGACGGATTATATAATGAGCCCAAACTCGATATGTTTACTACTAGACAGTAAGGTCCCATCATCAGACCAGCTCGATGGCACCATAATATTATACGGTCATGGTCGTCTAGTCTCACGGCTACACATAGGATTATTAGGAGATATTTGACAACACGGTTATTGCGGTGGCTGGGCAATTGGCTGCCATGCAACGTGTCGCGGGTTCGATTCCCGCACGGAGCAACTCTTTATGTGATCCACAAATTGTTGTTCCGGGTCTGGGTGTCGTGTGTATGTGAACTTGTATGTTTGTAAACGCACCCACAACACAGGAGAAAATACTAGTGTGAGAAAACGTTTAAAAAAATAGGTCTCTTCTCACACGGAGGTTTGAGCATTAATCACCACGCTTGCTCAATGCGATTACAAACTTATAATTAGAAATTATCAGTCCAGGTTCCCACTTGATGATTCTTTTGAAAAAATCATATAAAAATGTATGACATATTGTTACAGGTGCGCAATCAGCCCGAAGTTCTCCTACGGGGTCGTCTGTACAGTCCACCAGCAGTGGGGGCGGCGGGGTCGGTGGGGTCGGCGGGGTCGGCCCGCTGCCCCCCGGGGCGGGGTCCACCACCCCACCCGCCGATGACCGACGGTTCGGCCCTATAGGGGCTAGACATGCGCATCCGGGTATGTAACTAATGTACTTATTGTTGCATTAGAATATTAACTAAATAAAGTCTCAGTAGTAGCACGGAGTCTGGAATTGTGCCCGGTATATAGCAATAGGCTCACCCTCTATTACATGGGACTTATTACATAAATAGTGAAAATTGGGTAACGAATCGAAACTTGGTGTTAATGTAACACCCACTTTTCACTATTTATGTTATGAGTCCCATGTAATAGGGGGTGAGCCTATCGCCCTATACCGGGCACAGTTCCAGGCTCCGTGCTACTACTGAGAATTATTTAAAAAAACCCAGTAATACTTTGCCTGACCCGGGAATCGAACCCGAGACCCTTTGCCCGGCAGTCGCACTTGCGGCCACTCTTTATTTACTTTATTATTACTTTGTATGATATACGTACCGTAAAATGGGGTGAATATGGATCGAGAGGTGAATAGAGACAAAAGAGGGATGAATAATGGGAAATTCTTCATAGTATCGATTCACCCCTCTTCTATCTCTATTCATCTCTGGATCCCTATTCACCCATTTTACTGTATCTGTATTTTTTTTATTTGTTTTTTATAATTTTTGTATCTGTGTGCCTACAGTCAAATAAATGCTTTTCTCCTAAAAATATGTTTCTTATATTCCAGAATCCAGCGTATTCCTCCCCGACTCCAGCATTACAAATCTATCTTCACTTGAAGTGTCCGAACGGGAAATCGAATCTTTCAAACGTTTCGACTTCTACTTCGAGCCGCCGCAACACAAGCCGAAAGTCCAACTCGATGTTAGAGACATCGCTGCAGCGTTAAGACAAAATCATAAGTAATAAGCCACGCCCCTTTTGAAAATTTAATGTTACTTGGGCCTTTAGCCAAACGCCACTTTAGCCCTTATCTACAGAGAGAGTAGCAATCAAAATGTGTCAAAATTTACGTCAATTTCATATAATTTGGTTTTCTATTCTACATGTAGACAAGCGCTAAATGGTATTTGGCTACAGCCGCAGGTTATGTAGGCGTTGGAGTTGTATATAACTAATTAAACTGTCAAACACCGCGAGGACACCGGTGACCGCAACCTATTGTTCTTTAATTGTCATGGCGACTATTTTTTTATTTTTTGTCCGTCTTTTAGATATTTTAAAAATCTTCGATACGTAGTTTTTTCTCATATCCAAAAAAACATGTAGATATTTTGAGTTAAAATGACGCGTGACGTCACAATTAGGTACGATTTCTCCGTAAGTGTGACGTCAACACCCCCCACTCCCTAACTTTAATGCGGAATAACTACGTATTCTTCTGTTAATTTGATAAAACAAAAAATACGTGACTGATATTTTCGTGCGTTCTTAATGACGGACTAATTGCTTTTTTGATTTTTTTACCCTGTCGACACGCCTATTGTGTCTATAATGACGGTACTTAAATGCCGGAGTACTGAAAAGTTACTCAATTTTAAGTCGTGCTCAAATATCGCGCCATCTCTGTCATTTTACAAAGAATTTGTAGAGATAGAACTATACTTAAGCGCGACTTAAAATTGAGTAGCGTTTCAGTATTCCGACAAAAGAGTTAATATTAGGTTTTTGACCACCGTACTCAATCATTTCATTATATAATACGTTGATATATTGTTTCCGAAAATCTCCAAAATTTGTTCACACTAAAGTAGTCTCTAAGCATCGGTAATAAAGTCTATAATTGAGTGGAGAGCGGTGACCGGTGACTTGGGTATAGGGTAGATGCCTAATTTTTATTTCAATGTCCGTCTGGTAAATTATTTTAAATCATTACACACGTATTTCTTATTTTCTTACAGAAACGAATAGTTTCGACGATATATTGATTTGAAATGTCGCCTGACGTCACTTCTATGTACATTTTATACGTAGAAATGACGTTTTAGCCCCCACTGCTAAAGTTTGATTCGTTTTATCTAAGTATTGTTTTATTATACGACATAATAAAATAATACATAATATGGCAATAGGCTCACCCCCTATTACATGGGACTCATAACATAAATAGTGAAAAGTGGGTGTTACATTGTACAGGAGCATAATGTGCACCTCTGCCTACCCCTTCGGGGATAAAAGGCGTGATGTTATGTTATGTTATGTTAGAGTCTATATTAACCCTTTGAGTACCGTCATTATAGACAATTAAAGAACAATAGGTTGCGGTCACCGGTGTCCTCGCGGTGTTTGACAGTTTAAAAAAGGCTCATTTTAATGAAAAAATCAAACGATTTCGAACAGATTTCTTTCCGTTATCATAAATAGCAGTTTTTCGATTAAGTAACATGATTAGCTACAGCTGTTGTCAGTCAGTCAGTCAGTCAATGGTAACTGAAGAATTAAAAGATGAAAATATTGTCCCTTATTACATGGGACTCGTAATATAACTGTGACATTGCATATGTGCACCTCTGTCTACCCCCTTGGACATAAAAGGCGTGATACAAATTGACAAAACGATTGTTAATCGTTTGTATATGGAATTATGACATATAGGAAATGACTATATAAAATATTTGGACTGATATAAGTATGTGTTTTGATATACATACTCGACTACGTGTGTTCATTAGCCAATTTGTCTAATCGCTTTCTAGATATACAATTTTAATATATGCTCCATCTAAAACGTATTAAAATTATATATCTACTAAGCCCATCTAGAAATAGATAGGTTATCGATACTGGCTCACTGCCGTACTCATACCAGAGCCTTTAGCCAAACGCCACTTTAGCGCTTGTCTACAGAGAGAGTAGAAAACTAAATGTATGGGGATGACACTGACAAGTGTCGAAATGTACGTCAATTCCTTATAATTTGGTTTTCTATTCTACATGTAGACAAGCGCTAAATGGTATTTGGCTACAGCTGCTGAATACTCAAACGCCACTCAAGTTTTAAATCGCGCTTAAGTTTAGTACTGTCACGATAAAGTTCATGGTAGATGTCCCACCCACACGCACGAAGCGCTTCGCATCAAGCTTCCTTGTGCGTACTGCTAAGGAGTGGAATTGTTTGCCAGTCTGTATTTCTTGAAGGGTATAAACCTGGGTGACTTAAAGGCCCGAGTGAATAGGTTGCTTATGGGACGACGTGCTCCATCGTAGACCGTGTCATCGCTTACCATCAGACGAGATAGGAAAACGTCAGCCCATCTAATCTATATATATAAAAGAAAGTCGTGTTAGTTACACTATTTATAACTCAAGAATGGCTAAATCGATTTGGATGAAAATTGGTGGGGAGGTAGCTTAGAACCAGGAGACGGACATAGGATACTTTTTACCCAATTCTTTTTTTTTACTTTTTACCGAAAATCAAGAACGGGAACGGGAAATATCGGGATTGCGCGTACGAAGTCGCGGGCAAAAGCTAGTATAGGAAAAAATGTCAGTTAAACGATAGAGATGGTACGATATTTAAATACAAATCAAACTTGAATAGGCTTTCTGTATTCGGGACTGAATGCTAACTTAACAGAGTTCAAAACAATAGGGTAGTTGCCAGGGAGTGAATATTAACAATCTAATTAGTCCGTCAGTTAGATAATGAAAAAAAATTAGACACGTATTTTTTTATTTTCTCGTATTTAGTTGCAATACCTGGATAAAATGGAGTTAAGTTTATGAGTGAGACGTCGTTACGTCACACGATATTTCAGATTAATATGTCGTCGAAAGTATTTAATTTTGTGAGAAAAGAAAAAATACGTGTCTAATGTTTTAAATTAATGTACCAGACGGATATTGAAATAAAATTTAGGCAACTGCCCTATTGTTTTCGTAATAAATTGTTACTAAGATTGAATTTGAGTTATCATGTATCTGAGTATAGAAGTTAAAAAGATGTGATCAACATTAAATATATCACTACAATTTGACAAAGATGTTATGTAATTTATGCATATTGAATTTATTATATATTGTGACTTATACTCGTGAATGTGAGTCCCGTTCGTAGCTTGAAACTAGTCGAGCACGCTCAAAATGTCATAGTATATAATTGATTTAATAATGAAAATGAAATGAAAATGTTATAATGTATGTAATGACTGCCTATTAGTGTAGTAGTCGCTAATTCGACTGCCGATCGATAGCATATTATGAGATATTTCGATTTCTGATTCATCCAAAATATTATGGATTAGATAAATGACGAAAATATGAATTGTGAAGTGAATTAGAAAGAAAATTCATTACTTAAGGTAATTATAAAATTAAAATAAACTTATATAACAGTTTTTATATTATAAAGTTAATATAACATAAAAGTAGAATCGTCTTAGTGATCCCAAGTACCCGATAATGTAAGAAATAGGTACTAATTTAAATGATGGATCTGTGTGTCTGTCTCGTAGACCTATTTATATAGATAGTTTGACAATTTACTTCATAATTCATGTGTATATAGACGTTTGAAATGATATAATGCTTCTAACTTCACGATTAGTGTTGCGGGAGTCCATGGCTGATTGCTTATGTTGAAATGATTCGTCAGCTCGTTTGCCGGCTTGTCCCTATAAAAGCATATTTGAACATTTTGCTATAAGCACCTAGCTTCGATGGCGTACAATTCAATTTTGACGTTTTGAAAGCTTAACGATAATAAAATGGCATCAAAATCCGTTCCATACTTAAAGATCTAAGCATACATATCGAAAGACGGTGCAAAACGACTTTGTTTTAGTGATTAATGCGTAGACTATGCTCACAAGCTATTTCTTATATTTCTAACTGAATTTTTAACTACTAGCGACTCTTAGTCAGTTTCACCTGCTTTGCTCGGCTCCTGTTTATATAGTAGCGTGATGTTTTATAGCTTATAGTCTTTCTCAATAAATGGACTGTCTAACATAAAAAGAATTATTCAAATCGGACTAGTAGTTTCTGAGATCAGTGCGTTCGAACAAACAAAATTCTTTAGCTTTATATAAAACATGTGTAAGATTGTGAACATTTGTCTACTCCGTTGAGTAAAAGATAAGGATGGAAAAACATGATGTTACAATGTATTTTTAATGGGGGTAAAATCATCGAATGACTGCTCCCGCGTGGGTGAGGCGGGAGGGAGTGTCAGACTCTTACTGACTAAAAACCACCTCGTTCCTTCTCCTGCACGTCGAGCCGGAGCCCCGGTTACCCGTTAGGTTCTCCGATGTCTCTTATTTAGGCACTTTTAAAACGTCAACATTGAATTGTCCGTCAGTGAAGCTAGGTGCTTCCAAAGTGTAGTTTCGAATGGAGAGGAACGAGCAAGAGACTCCATCGTTACGTCTTTTCAAAAAGTGTTGTTATAATCTCTCGCTTATATTATCATTGTTATAGGCATTATATCGTTTTTAAACTGTTTGTATTGATAAAAACCCTGGTGTTGACATATAATGTAAGTGCGGAATGAATATAATGTCCCACTCTTTAATGTAGTCCCTTACGAGTGGTTCATATGTGGTTGTATGATGTAAATCTTAAGAGAAAATACATTATCATAGATGATTTACTTGTTTTATTTATCTTCATCATCATCACCAATAGCCACAAGGCGTCTAACTCCTGAATAAAGTCCTTCCGTCATCTCCATGCAGTCATACGAAACTCACTGGAAGAGGAGAGGTGGTAATAAATGATCGTAAATGTCATCGTAGGCTGACAAAAGTAGCATGTTAACACGGTTTTAGGGCTCGTACACAACACTGCGATGCGACGTCGTATTGCAAAAATGTGCGAGCTCCCTCTAAGCATCGCTAGAATTAGCGAATTGATTCGCATCGCGCGTCAATATCTTATCTTCCCAAAACCTTCTTTGTTTATTTTTCCTGTATCTCATAAGCAATAACAGAAGTGCATACTTTTAGCGATCCATATCACAACCTAGTTTTCAATTTAATATACCCTAATGGTCACCCTGGGAGACGCATTGTCGCACAAAATCGCATCGCAGCAATTCGCGTCGTAATTTTGTGTACGAGCCCTTAAATCAATAACCAGAGTCTGTGTTTTCTGAAGGGTGTCTTCAAGGCCCGAGTGAATAGGTTGCTTATATAGGCGTACTACCACCAGGTGAGATAGTAGCCAAACGTCGGCCCATCAAATATATAAAACTAGCTTTTGCCCGCGGCTTCGCTCGCGTGACAAAAGGATAAAAAGTAGCCTATGCGACATATACCAATACATACAGCGCCATCTATACCAATACTTTTGTTGTTCCTCGGGAATATCAATTTTTTCCGGGTTAAAAAGTACCCTATTATTTAATCCAGACTTCTAACTTTACGTCTGCAAAAATTCAAAGCAATCGGTTTAGTAGTTACGGCGTGAAAGTGGAACAAACAAACTCACTTTCCGATTTATAATATTAGTAAGGATACACAAAAAGACATCACATTAAAATATAACAAAAACAACGCTTATCTACACAATATTTCCAATGGACTTAAAGAAGCTATTTATATTTATGCTGTCAGAATTTCACAAAAGCTTTACGAACCGTACCTACTACTACGGGCTGGTGCTGAAAATCAGCGCCGTGGGCTCGAGCCTCTGTGCCCGGTCCACGGTATTAAGCTGAGCTCCAGCCTTTTGCGCTGCGACGCACCATAGGCTTTTTGTGTGTACACGCGTAAGAAGTCGCGGGCACAGTTAGTAAATTATATACCTACTCGAAATTTGTTAGTTATTATAAAATATGCGATCAACATAAAAAAAAGTGTAAGTAGTCCCAACAATATTATTTGATTCTTCATCATCGTATCAGCCACAACTTTAAGTGAAACAAGTGAATTTATTTCTGCAAATAGGCCACAAGGCAGCACTTTTACACGTCAATTTTATCAAGCGAACGATGAGGTCGACATTTCCTAACTGACTACTCTGAGAAGAAATGCCGAAACAAACTCAGAGGTCTGTCTCTTTTAAAGTCCAGACAAATATGTATAAAACATTATGTGTGCGAACCGTGCAAGTTCTTTCTGTAGTGGCCTTTTGAGGAAAGAACCACAACAGTTTGAGCGGACCCGTTCTGAAGGCCGTACGCATGTGTCGGTTTACAATCAGCTCAATTAACAGGTGAGGCTGACTGATTCGACGAACAATACCAACCTAAAGAACATTTGCGTGGGTCACACAAAAACTCAAGCTATCAGAATATTATGGGTAATTAGAAAAGAAATGGCAAGGCAAAGTCTCGTACGGTCTTAGCACTAACAATTGTAAAAATAAAAAAATGTAACTTCAATGATAGGCGGCCGTCATCCATTCATGTGATCTTAATTATAGGTTATCTGTTTTACTCGATGTTGGCCATCCAGTGCTACGGTCGGTGGTACGTGGTCTTCCTTACGCCCCATTAACACTTTTTGAAGGGGCATATCATCCATTGAGTCTTCCCGACTTCAGATACGAGAGGGAGTGTTAGACTCTAATGACTATAACCACGGGTCTCCTGTTTTGAACCGGGGTCCTGACAAGTGGCTCTGGATCGGGCATCAGTCCCACTACGCCCCATCTGTAGTGGTTTCTTTGAGAAGCGCTCACACGCATAATTCTCGAACACTCGGTACCATACGCTCAGGTCTAGCTCTGCTCAGGCGAGCTGTCCTTGCTTGTCACCCGCAGGCCAGTGCTTACCGTGGCTGGAGATCGTCCCGCGATCCCTGACGCTCGGAGTGTCTCCCTCGCAACGGCTAGGGCGTGCGGAGGTTGGTTTCCTCATCCGCCCCGGCTACCATCGCGGATCACATTCCCGAGGACAAGACGGTGCTTAGGCCATGCAGGGCACACCGCCACCGTATACTCCATCGTTTCCTCCGGGTGGTCTTCGCAGTGCTGACACCCGGGTGATTCTTCCCGCCTTAGGTTTAACAGGTACCTTCTGAAGTTTCCGTGGCCAGTAAGTATATGTGTCAGGCGGTAGGTCAGGACGCCATAGCGTCACTCAAGCCACTCCTTAAAGATCCACACCCCATCAACTCTCAGATCTAAGTGCTTTATACCCCGCCCACAGCAACGTTAGCATACTAATCCGTTGGGTTATGATAACGATTTTCGTTTGTGTTTTTTTTTTATGAAATAGAAGGCAAACGAGCAGACGAATCACCTGATGGTAAGCGATCAGCGCCGCCCATGGACACCCGCAACACCAGACGAGTCACATGCGCGTTGCCGGCCTTTTAACCCTTTGAGGATCGTCATTATAATTATACAATTAAAGAACAATAGGTTGCGGTCACCGGTATCCTCGCGGTGTTTGACAGTTTAAAAAGGAGTACGCTGCTCTTTTCTTGAAGGTTTGAACGTCGTATCGGTTCGGAAATACCGCCGATGACAGATCATTCCACAGTTTAGCTGTGCGAGGCAGAAAGCTACGTGAGAAGCGCACAGTTGTGGCCTGCCAACCATCTATGATGGGGATGCATATGCTATCGTGAGGGTTGATGGCGAAAAGATGCGGCAGGTATCAAGTCAAACAATTCCTCAGAGCACTCCCTGTGGTATAAGCGATATAAATGCACAATGAAGCTACATCTCTACGCTTTGCCAGTGTCCAGCCAGATGTTCTCATTTCTGATTCAAGTATAGCCTTAGCGAGCTGAATGAGCTTGAAGTTTCTTATAAGTACTGAGTACATAGTAAGAGCGCCTTACCTTTACAAAAGTCATTAATGATAACACAATAATTGTTGGCTTCCGTCTTGAGATACAGAAATAAGTTACGACGAGATGTTGCGTTGTGTAGTTTCCTGAACGCCTCCCATTTAAGTTGGTCGATCGATCGATCTCCATCTCCTACGTGTAATATTCGACATAACTTTTTGTCTTGGCCAAGTTTATACGGAGCCCTATCTCTAGTGAAGTTCCATAGAACATCATGATAACAATTTCGTCGGAAGTGAGTCTATTGCCATATACCGGGCACGATTCCAGATTCCGTGCAACTACTGGGATTTTTTGAAAAATCCCAGAAGCGCAGAAAAATGGGATTTTTTGAAAAATCCCAGTAATACTTTGCCCGACCCGGGAATTTAACCCGAGACCGGCACTTGCGATCATTCGGCCAACGAGGCAGCATTTTCGTAAACAAGCTTGTTTAAGACGACCTACGGGTAAGACGAAAAAGCTTGTAGACTTGGCTCAAAAGTGAGATAAATCTAATTATTCAGTAGGGTATCGTCACCTTTCTAGAATAAGTGAACACACTTTAGTAATCTGTTCCTTGCCTACGACGTTATTGTTTAAAGTAAGGCGAAGTTAAAGAAAGTCTGAAGGATTTTCAGTCCGGCTTTTTATCTAATTCTAGAAGCTTTGATGTGTTTCAATCATCACCATGTTGTCCTTAAGCTCTTTTAAAACTATTTTGATTATCCACGATATACCTACTCAGTTTTTTTTAAGGGGGAGAATCTTTGAATGTGTTCTCCCGCCTGGGTGAGGCGGGATGGAGTGTCAGACTCTAAACTGGCTAAAACCACCCCGTTCCTTCTCTTGCACGTCGAGCCGGAGCCCCGGTAACCCGTTAGGTTCTCCGCGACATATACCTACTCGGTACAGCGTCGCTCTGCCTCGGACCAACTTAGCTACTCAAAAGACTTCTCGCTTGCGAACACTGGAGTCTTGATACCGCGTCTTCAATACTATTCGTATTAAATCATTGTGGTTAACATTTCAGAGTTTTGCATATCTGTCTATCGATAGAATTTTTAGCACCATCTCACGTTGCATTGTCGTGGGTTTTCAGTGTGTGATCGATTAGTCTTTTTGTCGAGATAATTTTATTATTTATATCATGCTGCGCTCCAAACAGCGTTTCCGTAGGGGTATAACTAGTACGTACCATATCGGGCTGATGCTGAAAATCAGCGCCGTGGGCTCGAGCCTCTGTGCCCGGTCCACGGTATTAAACTGAGCTCCAGCCTTTTGCGCTGCGACGCACCATGGGCTTTTTTGTGTGTAATTACCTAAATTCTTGTTGTGTGTCAAAATAAATGGTTTTTCTTTCTTTCGAGATCTTAAAGATTCGACCCAACTGATTGGACAGCTTCTACGAACCTATTACTTATCTCGTCCGTGGATTTTTTTATCGTATTCATGTAGTATAGATAGATTTTAAAGTGTTAACGTTTTGCCGTGTATTTACACAGTGCTTACTTGTAAGGGGGCGTCCATAAATTACGTGAGATGTTTAAGGGGGGGAGGGGGAAGATTCAAATCTCATCTTACGTTGGAGAGAGGGGGGTCTCGGCAAATAACACGTATTTTTTTTCTGAATGAAACAAAAAAAGTATACTATTTTAGTTCATTTAATCCAGATGGAACTTACATGCTTAAGATTTAATTGTTGCACTTGGGTTTTTTTCTTTTTACAATAATAATCCAACGCGTTTACGTAAAAAACCCAAATTTTGAATAATCTCACGTGAGTTTGGGGGATGGGGGAGGGTGTTAAATAAAATCTTACCAGGGGGGAGGGGGGGACTGAAAATTTACACACCTCAGGTAATTTATTGGCGCTCCGTAATGTAAAAAACAATAACTAGTGTTAATAAATAACATATTTTTTAGACCTGCCCCACCCTGAGCTAATGACTGTCTACGCCGATGGTGAGTTGTTTATAAACGTTTCACATCGTTCTTTGTCTATTTTTTGAGGGGACAGAATCATCGAATGACTTTTCCCTTGGGTGAGGCGAGAGGGAGTGTCAGACTCTTACTGACTAATGAACTACCCACGTTCCTACCTCTGCTCTTTGAGCCGGAAGCTCGACAACCCGTTAAGTCCTCCGCGGCTCCGTATCGCCATCAGATTTATTAGGCCGCTTCTATTTTTTATGGAATATGAGGCAAACGAGCAGATATATCACTTGATGGCGATCTGGGTGCTTACTCTTGAAACCAATCTCAATGTCAATGCAATTTCAAACCAATAAAATCTCAATAATTATCCAATGTCAAAACTATACGACCCCAATAGTAGCTGTTAAAGTAGCATTTAGAATACGGAATATAAAGCCAAACTCAATACCATTTAGTTCATTAAATATCCACGCAATACGAATGCAATGGGCGCTACTGTTGCAACTCAAGAGTATGAAATTCAAGAGTAAGCCCCCAGGTGGCTTACTCTTGAATCCAATTCCGATCGATCGACATTGGTATTGTGAAATCTCGTACTCTTGAATTACAACACTAGCGCCCATTGCATCCGTATTGCGTGGATATTGAATTAACTAAACGGTATTGAGTTTGTCTTTATATTCCGTACTCTGAATGCTATTGTAACAGCTACGATTGTGGTTGTATAGTTTTGACATTGAATTATTCAATTTTTATTTGATTGAAATTGCATTGATATTGAGATTGGTTTCAAGAGTAAACACCCTGATCATGGACACTCAACAACAGAGGGCGCACAGGAGCATTGTTGAATTTTAAAAAGGTTTACGCTCTTTTCTTGATTATATGAATTAAAAACACGTTTATATGGTTTGTATACTTTATTTAATCATGATAAAAAGATTACACAATCATTACATTCTTATATAGATCGCCTGTACAGTCCACGCTACCGTCAGTAGCCTGGACAATCTCTACAGTACATGAGTCACTGTTTACATGTTACCATTAGCTCATGACGATACCTAAGTACGTATCGCCTGGACAGTCCACGCTACCATCAGTTGACTGGACCATCTCTACACTACATGAGTCACTGTTCACATGTTACCATTAGCTCATGACGATACCTAAGTACCTACGTATCGCCTGGACAGTCCACGCTACCATCAGTTGACTGGACAATCTCTGCACTACACGAGTCACTGTTTACATGTTACCATTAGCTCATAACAATACAAAATTCAAAATTATACATAGCCAAATAATATATTTCTAATACTTTTATGAGAATTAATCCTAAATAGAATTTTAACCGAAAATATTAGACGAAATTGACAAATATCTTGATGAAAGGTAAATCTCAAATAATATCGGATTTATAATAATAAACATTATGCTTAAAACTATTAATAAAATGTCTCAAAATATTAAAAAATGTAAATCAATAATAAGTTACTAGATTTTTTGGGAAATATTCTTAAAAAAATCATCAATAACAATCTATTCTGTATGGAATAGGGGCAAACTATGTAATTTCGTGTGTATATAAAGAAAAGTATGAATTGGGATGATGACAGGGTATAAAAATTAAAAATCTATTAGTCCATAAGTTAGGTAATGAAAAAATATTAGACACGTATTTTTTTATTTTGTCGTGTTATAAAACAATACTTATATAAAACGAATCAAAGGAGTGGGGGCTAAAACGTCATTTCTACGTATAAAATGTACATAGAAGTGACGTCACACGACATTTCAAATCAATATATCGTCGAAAGTATTCGTTTCTGTAAGAAAATAAAAAATACGTGTCTAATGTTTTTAAATAATCTACCAGACGGACATTAAAATAAAAATTCGGCATCTACACTATTACGCTGTCAAAAATATCTATGGGAGGATGACAGGGTATGAAAATTAAAAACCGAATGAGTCCGTCAGTTATGTAATGAATAAATGTTAGACACGTATTTTTTTATTATGTCGAAAACAATGTTCAGATTAAATATAATGACTGCACGATTAGTGCGGTGGCTGGACTGGGCTGCCGCGCGATGTATAGCGAGGTTCGAATCCCACACTACCCAGTCTTTCTGTCCAAAATATACCCCTTTTGAAGGCCAATCATCAAAAAAAGGCCTCAATAGAATAAATGATTTGACTTAAATATATTAGATTATGAAGATTAAATACACTAAATTACTTATTCATTAAAATGGAAATTTTCTAATAACTATCGTGAGACATACTAAATTAAACTGTCAAACACCGCGAGGACACCGGTGATCGCAACCTATTGTTCTTTAATTGTGTCTATAATGACGGTACTCAAAGGGTTAACTAAAAATCGCGGGATACTACAAGTGAAACAAGTGAATTTATTTCTGCAAATAGGCTACAAGCTTTTACACGTCAATTTTTAAAGCGAACGATGAGGTCGACTTGTTTCGAGCCACATAACTCTTCCTAATGACCAGAATGCGCGGTCGCGAACTAACTAGTAGAGCTTTTCTCAATATATTCACGTGAGTAACCCGCGATTTTAGTTAAAATGGAAAATTTATTTCTTATAGTAACCTACAGACATAATATTGGAATATATTTTTGTATTTTTTTATAGCATAAGCCGGTAAACGAGCAGACGGATCACCTGATGGTAAGCAATCGGCGCCGCCCATGGACACTCGAAACACCAAGGCGTTACAAGTGCGTTACCGGCCTTTTAGGGATTTGAGGATTGTGGAGGATTCGGGAATTCGGGGGACGGGGACTAGGGACGGGGACTTGGGTAATTGGGCCTCCGGTAACAAAAACTTCTGTTAACTTTATAATATAACTGCCGTGGGACGTACAAAATTAATTATTATGTTTTTGGCTTACTCACCGTAATACTAAATTGTTATGTTCCCGGCTTACGTAACTGTTTAGTGCTTAACGAAGACCTCGACTAAATTCAGCCAGAGCAGCCAGTAGCAGTGCGACAGTAGCAGGTCGCGGAATGCTGCTCATGAATATGAGCCTCTAGAATGGCTTGAAACTAGTCTAGTTCCTCGTCAAATTAAAACTTGAGTAAGCCAAAAACATAATAATTAATTTGTATTCAGAATAAATCTGTTGTTTAAGATGTAATACAGGGTGGGTCTGAATAAAACCTTGTATAATATAGGGTGTTGTTCAAGTCATAATACAGGGTGTTATTAAACACCTCCAGCCATGCAAACAGGGTGTTTAAACAACATTACATATAGAACACAGGATGTTAAGCTGTTGTACAAGTCATCATACAGGGTGTGTCTAAATATAATCTTATGTAATACAGGGTGTCGTACATGTCATTATATAGGATGTTTCTAAACATAACTTAATGTTACACAGTGCATCGTTCACATCATAATACAGGGTGTTTCAAAATACCTTTAGCCTTATAAACAGGGTGGTTTGACAACATAATCTTATGTAAATGGTGTTACAATTTAATTCATTTGATGTATAGGTGCAGAAGGCGGTGGGAAGCATCGTACATGTTCGACTCCTGCTCTCTCCTCGTCGGCCGCTAGATGGCGCGCTAGTACTCCGAATATTTGGGAGTTCAGCACTTGGAAACGTCGGATGCGGTCGACCATGCGTTTTAGGGGCTGTGGAAATGACATTTATAAATATTATTAAACTAACTTTTACCCGCGGCTTCGCTCGCGTCACAAAAAGATAAAAAGTAGCCTATGTGACATGCCAATACACACAGCGCCATCTATACCAATACTTTTGTTTTCCCTCGGGAATATTAGTATATTTTTCCGGGCTAAAAAGTACCCTATTATTTAATCCGGCCTTCTAACTTTACGTTTGGCAAAAATTCAAAGCAATCGGTTAAGTGATTCTAGCGTGAAAGCGGAACAAACAAACAAACAAACAAACTCACTTTCCGATTTATAATATTAGTAAGGATAGTAAGGATATGTCGTGGTGTGTCGTGGTGGCCCTGAGGTTTAAGACGCCCGCTTCTCATGCATGAGGCCGCGAGTTCGAAACATACCAACGGCAAGTACCAATGTGACTTTTTCCGAGTTATATGTACTTTCTATGATTATTGAGACACCACTGACAAACGATGAAGGAAAACATCGTCATCGCCAAACTATCGTGAGACATACTAAATTAACTAAAAATCGCGGGTTACTCACGTGAATATACTGAGAAAAGCTCTACTAGTTTCGAGCCACAGAGGGGTTCTTCCTCATGAGTAGCGTTCGCGGTCGCGACGCGGGTGAGGTTCGAAACTAGTAGAGCTCTTCTCAGTATATTCACGTGAGTAACCCGCGATTTTTAGTTAATTTAGTTTGTCTCACAATAGTTAACTATAAAAAAATAGTATTTTTTTTAATGGGGGTAAAATCATGGAAATACTTCTCCCGCCTGGGCGAGGCGGGAGGGAGTGTCAGGCTCTTACTGACTAGAAACTACCCCGTTCCTCCTCCTGCACTTCGAGCCGGAGCCCCGGTAACCCGTTAGGTTCTCCGCGGCTCCGTATCGGCATCATCCCTATTGGGCCCCATCTGATGGCTCTTTGTATCGCGGACCGCTCGATACCGTACGCTCGGGCCTGGTTCTAGTCAGTCGGCGAGCTACCCATGCTCGCCGTCCGCAGTTAACTATAAAAACACTCAATAATACTCACAATGCCTTTAACAGACTCATCCTTGCCGTCGACTCGCTGCACTCTTAGGATATGGTAGCAGAAATCCAAGGCTTCAAACCTTCTTTGCTGACCCAGTAACGCTATAATCGTACACCCGGCCCAATGGAGGCCTTCGCCGAATAGTTCCCTGAAAAACATAACATAACATCACGTCTTTTATCCCCGAAGGGGTAGGCAGAGGTGCACATTATGCCACTGTACAATGTAACACCCACTTTTCAGTATTTATGTTATGAGTCCCATGTAATAGGGGGTGAGCCTATTTCCCTGGAAAAAAAAGCTATAAATCACCACCTCATAGAAGACCGACGTGAAGCAACGCTTGCGTTGTGTTTCGTCGTGTGAGTGAGGTTTCCGGAGACCCCCTCCCCTTCCCAGTCTCTCTAATCCCCGAATCTCCCGCAATCCTCAAATTTCCAATCCCAACAGGCCGGTAACGCACTTGTAACGCCTCTGGTGTTCCGTGTGTCCATGGGCGACGCCGATTGCTTACCATCAGGTAATACGTCTGCTAGTTTACCTGCTTATACCATTAAATATTTTTTTTGCGGAGTAGCTTATCATGGTCTTGCATTGAATTATTTTTCTATACGTACGTACGTACGTGTACGTACATGTACGCATGCGTACGTACGTATATACATACGTACATTCATACATTGCAAGTTGGGTACTTGCCTTCATCAAAAATAAATTATTTCGACTGTCGTTCGATATTTTATTGTATTGCAACAAAATATTAAAAAATAATCACACTTTAATTAATTCATTTTATGACCAACTTAATTTTAGTATATATTTCAGCAAATTTTTAAGAAACAAGTACACTGTTTGACGCTAAAAAACCGTGACGTCACGATACACAATCTCGTACAAAATTCATAGAAAACTGTCGTCTTTGACAGTTCGAAAAAAGTATTGAATATGACAAGTTGGCAAGTACACAATTAAATGAAAGTTTGCAAAAAGTATACTTACTCGACGGTGAACTGCGTATCACCAACGGGAATACAATAAAGGAACTGCAGAGCTGACCATAATCTGAAATATTAAAAATATAAAATATAAATAAAGTCATCCCCTATTACATGGGACTCACATAACACATAACTTCAGGCCTTTTATACCCAAAGGGGTAGACAGAGGTGCACATTACGGCACTTAATGCTACTGTACAATGAAGCACTCACTTTTCACTATTTATGCTATGAGTCCCATGTAATAGGGGGTGAGCCTATTACCATATACCGGCCAGAATTGCCAGACTCCGTGCTACTACTGTGGACTCATAACATAAATAGTGAAAAGTGGGTGTTACATTGTACAGTGGCATTAAGTGCCGTGCTTACACCTTCGGGGATAAATAAAGCGTGATTTTATGTTATAAAATATACCTTTATAACAAGAAATCACTGTTTATACTACAACTGTTGTGAGACAAACTAAGTTAATATTTATACTCGCTACTGAACCGCGCTGCTCAGGAATATGAGCCCCTAGAATGGTTGAAGCTAGTCGAGTTCCTCGTCAATCAATTACGAGAGTTAACTGAAAATGTAATAATAGAGCAGCGGATAGGAAGAATAGAAAATATTGTGACAAAAATGATACATTACCCCCCTTTTTGAAGGGGGTAAAGTAATTCAATGATTTCTCCCACCCAGACGAGAGGGAGTGTCAGACTTCTACTGACTAAAACATACCCCGTTCCTACTCCTGCACTTCGAGCCGGAGTCCCGGCAACCCGTTAAGTTCTCCGCGGCTTCTACTGGGTGTAGTACCAGGTATGTAGTATACCCGGGGTGTACGATACATTACCTGTGGAACTCGTTGGTGTCATCTGTGTGGGCGGGCGCGTGGTGGTGCGGGGCGGGCGGCGCGGGCCAGCCCGGACCCGACAGACAGGCCCGTAGACGCCGCAGGACTACGGAGAATAGGGACAGGCCGCAACACAGCCTCTCGCGGGTCAACAGGTCGCCTTCGCGAGACAACTGGCCTTGCTGGGAATGATAAAGTTAAAAATTCATTATTAATCTATTTTGCTTGCCGCTTACTCACGTTTCTTTATATTTGATGGGCCGACGTTTGCCTATCTCGCCTGGTGGTGCACGATGATGCGGTCTACGATGGAGCACGTCGTCCCATAAGCAACCTATTCACTCGGGCCTTGAAGACACCCAGGTTATACCCTTCAGGAAATACAGACTCTGGCAAACAATTCCACTCCTTAGCAGTACGTACAAGGAAGCTTGAAGCGAAGCGCTTCGTGCGTGTGGGTGGGACATCTACCATGAGTCGGTGACGCTTTGCCGATTGTCTTGTGGTACGATGATGGAAAGGACTAGGGGGAATCAAGTTGTGCAATTCCCCCGCCCAAATGTATCCGGTAGAAAACCGAAAGGCTTTTTTTTAATAAATAATAAATTGAATTTCTCCACGGACTCGTGTCCGTGCCCTTGTCATGTTACAAATACATAATTGTCATGTCAAATATTTTTTTTTTATAAATATCTTACATGCTACGCCTACCACTATCACTACACACAATACTTTATGTTGTTACCTAATTATTATAGTCTTATTATCTTAGACTAACCCTACTGAATCAGCCCACCAGCACGATGAACGAGCCGACCTGTTCCAGCAGAAGGCGCCCGTTCACGGGTATGACGTGTAGGCCAGCAATCGGTCCGATCAACCATTTCGTAGGGAACGGAACGACCCAGCCCACAGCGCCACCGACTGTAGAACATTTACGAATGCATGACGTCCCGGGTAGACGACTAATTTTTATTTTAATGTCCGTCTGATAGATTATTTAAAAACATTAGACACGTATTTTTTATTTTCTCACAGAAACGAATAGTTTCGAAGATTTATATTGATTTGAAATGTCGCGTGACGTCACTTCTCAGTACATTTTATACTAAGAAATGACGTTTTAGCCCCCACTCCTAAACTTTGATTCGTTTTATCTAAGTATTGTTTTATTATACGACAAAATAAAAAAATACGTGTCTAATATTTTTTCATTACTTAACTTACGGACTAATTATATTTTTAATTTTCATACCCTGTCATCATCCCCATTGCAGTAGTGCTAGTGGTTTTTTTACAACCGAAAGCCTTGCAACCTTACGCCTGTGTTCGAGGCTTTGAAGCCGAGCCTTCACAAACGAATCATACAACAGTCATATTATGGTTCAAACAGAACTTACCTTGGCGGTGCCATATTTGTCGACATTCTGCACAATTTGCAACGCCGCGTATTTCGCTTCGAGACGTTTCTGTTTCGTTTCGGGCTTTTCACCCTCTGGAAAAATAATATTATTTTCAGTGGCGTGCACACCATACATGCAAATAAGCACTGCATACCCTACAAAATCATGGTAAACCTACATAGTCAAATACATAGTGTCACTTATAAACACGACATGAATATTTACTGACATCATACAGAGATTTCGTAATTTTTTTGATATTACTTTGGAAAACTGGTAACTAACGCCATCTATCGAAAAAATATTGAAGTACTACAACCACTTTCTACTTTCTTCGATATTGGAGCATTGCGCCAGTGGCGCCGCCACCTCGCTATTGTGTGATGGTGGCGGAAGCATGTACTAATGCGTAGCCGGTACATTTTGCTTGTTTTCTCGTGCTGATGTTGGATTTTTTTTTTGTTAGGTTGGTAATTTCTATACAACTGCAAAAGCACTGCTTCTTCGTTATCCGACTAATTTAGGAAGTCAACAAATCGTAGCGTTTGTTGATTGAAAATAGATATATTAATTTTGGTCAACTTATTGTTTACATTTTTTTTGGCCATTTTGTTTTGGTTATGTTTTTATGTGCAAGTGAATAAATTAATGTAATGAATTGTAATTTAAATGAACTGTTAATTTATCAAAAATATGTAAAATTATAGCTGTGAGCTCTGTGCTGGTGATTTGTGTTGTTCAATAAATTCAATATGAGTGCGTTGTCCTTATTGTCGTTCGAAGAAGAAACGAAAATATTTCCAAAGGCGATTTTGCGTGTGTCGTATGTCCGGGCTAGGCGTAACTCAAAAAAGGTAATAATTTTATTATTTCTTTTAATAAACTACGATTTGCGATTATAGGTATAGTTTGTTAGCACTGGTGGTGTACCAATTTCATTATTGTTTTTAATATCCAGTCATCTTGATCTCGCTTTGTACGATTTTTCTATGCATTTAACGGTCAGTTTATACTGGTGTCGTATAGCTTGATGGTCGCGTAACCATTTGTACTTCGCCGCGCCAAAGTAGGTACCTAGTTAATAGATTTATAAAATAGATACCTAGGTTGATCAACTTTATAGACGGATAGTTTGAAAATAATTATGTACCTAATTTGTTTATACAAATTAATAAAATACTTACTAAACCTAATTACCTACTCAAAACTATGATGTTTCGGGAGTTTTATTTTCCGAGATTAATGTAGACCAAATTTTTTTAAATCATGTGATACCTTCTGCCTACCCTACTTCAAATCTCTGTGCACGCCTCTGATTATTTTTATATGCCCCACATTAGTATTATCTCCCGTGTCGTGGGTGCGTTTACAAACATACAAGTTCACATACACATGACACCCAGACCCGAAACAACAATTTGTGGATCACACAAAGTGTTGTTCCGTGCGCGAATCGAACCCGCGACACGTTGCACGGCAGCCGGTTGCCCAGCCACCGCATCAACCGTGCAGTCGATTATAAATTATATAAATAAGTAAGTAATAATATAAATTATATAAATAGTACATTTACATGTCATTGTTAGATAACCATAATTTAATTATACCCGGGTTCATTTCCTGGATCGAACAAAGTGACTTTTTGATAACTAAATCTGCCTCTGACCTCGTTGGTCGCAAGTGCGACTGCCGGGGTCGGGGCCGGGGTCTCGAGTTCGATTTCCGGGTCGGGCAAAGTATTACTGGGTTTTTAAAAAAAAATGTTAATAGTAGCACGGAGTCTGGAATTGTCCCCAGTATATGGCAATAGGCTCACCCCCTATTACATGGGACTCATAACATAAATAGTAAAAAGTGGGTGTTACATTGTACAGTGGCATTAAGTGCCGTAATGTGCACCTCTGCCTACCCCTTCGGGAATAAATCTGGTCTATATTATATCTATATCTTCTATATATATAAAAGCAAGTCGTGTTAGTTACACTATATGCAACTCAAGAACGGCTAAATCTATTTGAATAAAAATTGGTGGGGAGGTAGCTTAGGTCCAAGATTTTCCATCCAATTTAAATTTTTTATGCATTTTTTTTACTTTTCACCGAAAATCACGAACGAGAACGGGAGAAACGGGATTGCGCGTACGAAGTCACGGGCAGGAGCTAGCATTATCATAAAACCCACCTGCAGCGAATGGTCTCGGCAGAATATTCTGGAATGGCGCCGCGTGAAGCAAGTCCGTCACTTCTTCTTGGCTGAGAGCCTGCAGACAAAATTAAATAGAAGAATTAAAAATAGGGGTTGTACGAGTCATGTATCGTACAGCGCACGCACACATTCACATCAGCACTTTTACATCGCTTTACTCAAAAGTCCACTGCCACCGTAAGACTACTATCGGTTATACACACACACACACACGTATATTTGTATCCGTGTGCGTGTGTTTATGCGTACGCGCGCGTGTTTATGCACATTAAGATGAAATTACTTACGCATTACCGTGTGAACATCACTCACGATGGCAGTGGACTTTTGACTGTTTTAAATTAAATTAATGTACACATTAATTTAAAACTTTAGACACGTATTTTTTCTTTCCTCACAAAATTAAATACATTCGACGATATATTAATTTGAAATATCGTGTGACGTCACAGCGTGTCACATTTTGTAGCACGTTATGACGTAACGACCTCCCACTCCTAAACTAAGCGCCATTTTATCTAAGAATTGCAACTTAATACGACAAATAAAAAAAATACGTGTCTAATATTTTTTCATGATCTAACTGACGGACTAATTAGATTTTTAATTTTGATACTGTGGCAACTACCCAGTTATACCAAAGGTAATATTTGCATATTTCTTGTGAATTGGGTACTTCGCTTAATCAAATATAAATTATTTCGACTGTCCAATACAATAAAATATTAAAAAATAAACACACTTTCATTAATTGATTTTATTACCAACTTAATTTTAGTATTTTTCCAGCAAATATGTTATCGCCAACCCGCATTGAGCAAGCGTAGTGATTAATAATCAAGTGTGGGAAAGCCATGCTTCGGCACTGCTGGGCCGGGTCGACCGGAGTGATACCACGATCGAGCAGAAAACCGACGTGAAACCACGCTTGTGTTGTGCTTCGTCGTATGAGTGAGGTTACCGGAGGCCCAATTACTTCAATCCCCAATCTCCCCAATCCCTGAATCCCCAACAATCCTTAAATTTCTAATCCGTCCAACTATATGCTGAGGTGGAGGCCCTTTTGGCATGAGCCCGCGCAAATTAATATTATTATTTTGTTTATTCGATTTTTTTTGTATATTCAAAATTCTGTTATTATAGTATTACTATTTTGTTATACTGTGATGTTTTTTGTTCTGATCTCTATTCTTTTAAGTTTATTATTAGTATTTTGTTTATATATCTTTATTATTATTTTTTATAATCTTTGTTTTGTGTGCTAATTGTCAAATAAATGTTTTTTCTTTTCTTAATCCCCAATAGGCCGGTAACGCATTTATAACACCTCTGGTGTTCCTTGTGTTAATGAACGACGCCGATTGCTTACCATCAGGTGATCCGTCTGCTCTAACGGCTTATTCCATATAAAAAACCTTCTCCGTGTGAGAAGAGGCTTATGGTCAGCAGTAGCCACTTATAGGCTGTTGATATGTATTTTACTTACTTGTTCTATAAGCATACAGAACAGTATGATGTTCCCAAGTTCCCTGAACGCATGGAACAGCTCAGTTCTGGCGTCTGGGTACTGCACGATGTCTGTCAACTGGGCGTGGTAGTAGCCTAGGACACCTGGACAAGGAAATAGGGAAGAAATTATTTAACCGAGTCGAGTAACCGAGAGTGACTAAATATGTGTATCTGGGACAAGAAGTGGTAATGGGAAAGGACAACCAAGCCAACGAAATTGATAGGCGTATAAGATTAGCGTGGGCGGCTTACTCCAAACTTGAGTTCGCCTTCCGTATGAACATTACTGCTAAACAGAAGGCACGCATATATGACCAGTGTATACTACCGGTGCTCACATACGGGGCCGAAACCTGGGTGTTTTTTTTTTTATAATTGATGGGGCGACGTTTGACCACTATCTCACCTGATGGTAAGCGATGATGCGGTCTACGTTGGAGCACGTCGTCCCATAAGCAACCTATTCACTCGGGCCTTGAAGACTCCCAGGTTATACCCTTCAGGAAATACAGACTCTGGCAAAGAATTCCACTCTTTAGCAGTACGCACAAGGAAGCTTGAAGCGAAGCGCTTCGTGCGTGTGGGCGGAACATCTACCATGAATCGGTGACGCTTCGCGGATTGTCTTTACAAAGGACATTCTCCAAAAACTCCAAGTAGCCCAAAGATCAGTAGAAAGGAAGCTGGTACCTAGGCGTTACGCTGAGAGACCGCAAAAAAATCCAGTGGCTAAGACAGAAGAGTAAAGTCAAGGACGTCACACAGCATATCGCGAAACTTAAGTGGGAGTGGGATGGCCACATTGCACGCAAACAGGGTTCGTGGTGCAAAGCCATGATAGAGTGGAGCCCGTGGGGCGAAAATGCCCACAAGGAAGACCCCAGATGCGTTGGTACGATGACATCAAACGAACAGCTGGCACGAAAAAAAAGGCTAAAGAAGAAGAGAACCGAGTTGAACAACGGAGGAGGTTCTGTGTTTTAGAGAGAGACTAGAATGATAAATGTATTATCAAGTAAAAAACATCACTTTTAATCCCCGAAGAGGTAGCCAGAGGTGTACATTACGGCACTTATGTCAGAATATTGAAACGCTACTCAATTTTGAGTCACGCTTAAGTATAGTTCTATCTCTACAAATTGTTTGTAAAATGACAGAGATGGCACGATATTTGAGCACGACTTAAAATTGAGTAACGTTTCAGTATTCCAGCATTAATGCCACTGTACAATGTAACCCCCACTTTTCACTATTTACGTTATGAGTCCCATGTAATAGGGGGTGAGCCTATTGCCGTATACCGGGCACCCGACTCTGTGCTACTACTGATTTTTTTTTTAATCCAGTAATTCTTGGCCCGACTTGGGAAACGCACCCGAGACCACTCGGACAATGAGGCAGTCGAGTGTGGGTCCAGTGGGTTACATTCTAGTGACATTGGGTGCCGTAATGTGCAACTCTGCCTACCCTTTTGGGAATAAAAGGCGTGATGTTATGTTAATGTTACTCCACACTCCACTAGTAAAAGCGTGTTTAAATTGTGACAGGAACTTTTTTTTTTATGGGATAAGCCCGCCACAACCTCCAGGATCTACAATAGATACAACCATGAAAACACCGGAACACTAAAGTCCGGCGCGTCCCAGGGACATGAATAACTGTCTTGGTTCCCGCAACGAAGTGAATCAGAAGATATTATAAGAGGAGAAGAAGAAAAAAACTATGGTTTCCACTTCCCTCGGTGAATTACTGCAGGAGACAGAATGAATTAACGCCGGATGTCCCTTTAAACACTTTATCACCCGGGCGGGAGCAGACATTCGATGATTTCCCTCCCTTAAAAAAAGAATGTCACTGTACAATGTAACACCCACTTTTCACTATTTATGTTATGAGTCCCATATAATAGGGGATGAGTCTATTGCACATATACCGGGCACAGTTCCAGACTCCGTGCTGTGTAGATGGGTATAATACCCTCTGGACATTGTACAGTGGCATTGGGTGCCGTAATGTGCACCTCTGCCTACCCCTTTGGAGATAAAAGGCGTGATGTAATGTTAATGTTACTCCACACTCCACTAGTAAAAGCGTGTTAAAATTGTAATTGCAACTTACCATTGGAGCCGTAATCATACCGGGGCAGTTTGCAATGCCTGGGCATGGCGGCGGCGAGTGCCCGCGTGAACTGGGCGATGGTCCCGTGCAGCAGGCCGCGGGCCACGTCCAGGAGCTCCGACACCACCACCGCCACGCCCTGGTAGCCCAGCAGGCGGACCAGCGCGTGCAGGTGCTGGGCGCCTACGAAGCCTGGGAAGAAGGTGGAGAATTTAAAAATAATTATGACGTCATAATTCGAGATCTCCTACATACATAGACGACAAAAAAAATATTTTTAAAATAACATAGGTACTTCTATCTAAAATCAGGTCCACAAGAAGAAATTCCATTTGGAATATGTGGGGCCTATGTACTCTGTTTTTATATATGTGTAAAGAAATTATATTTTCTTTAATAATTATTGTTCATATGAGATTTAAGTAATTAAACTTTTTTATGTTACCATAGATAACATTTAGAATCTATGGATTGAGAACTGTCAAAACAAGAGACGTGTTAATTGAATATCTTACAGAATGTAATTATAATAGATAAAAGGGAGAATTTGGAATTTAAACTGTCAAATACCAAGCGGTCACCGGTGACCGCAACCTATTGTTCTTTAATTGTGTCTATAAATACGGTACTCGACGAGTTAAATAATAGGCTTAACTCGTCGAGTACCGTATTTATAGACACAATTAAAGAACAATAGGTCGCGGTCACCGGTGACCGCTTGGTGTTTGACAGTTTAATCGTGGTTTGTTATTTCTACTTCAATATCTCCAAATAATCCAATCATTACATATGTATTGTCCTCTGTGTTGAATGTATGTACATAAATAATAAATAAATAAAAAATTGCTACAAAAACTCGAAAATAAATACACCGTCAAAATAATTAACAATAGTGAATCTTTTTTTAGACATTTTATTGTATCATCATAACATAAACTATTCTGACTATTCAAATATTTTATTGTATTGAACAGTCGCCATAATTTAATTTTTGATCGAGGAAACCTATATGTGGAAGGAAATATTGTGTATATTTTCAACATTTTTATTATAATGAAGTGAAATCATAATGACTGCTGCCCCATAAGCCGAAAGATTGCAGGTTCGAATGCCAGGCAAGGAGTCTCGGGTTCGAATCCCGTGTTGGGCAAAGTATATAATATTTTAAAAATTCTCAGTAGTAGAACAGTGTCTGGAATTGTGCCCGGTATATGGCAAGTCAGTCGCACTTGCGACCACTCGGCCAACGAGGCAGTTTCATATACGTACCGACATATTGAGCATACTGCGCGGAATAAGCCAGACTAAGCTGCTTGGATCCCCAGAGTAGAGCATGTCCGTACTGCTGGGGCTTCTCTCGCGTCACTCCCGCGGCGAACTGAATGCCGCGACATTTTACGAAGCTGGGGACAATATATACAAATATCTATTAACATTATCATCGCTAGATGTTAAGTGTGGGAGAGCCATGCTTCGGCACTGCTGGGCCGATACCGCCAACGAGCAGAAAACCAAAGCGAAACAATCACAGCGTTGTGTTTCGTCGTGTGAGTGAGGTTACCAGAGGCCCCATTTACTAATCTCTACCTCCCCAATCCCCGAATCCCCAACAATCCTCAAATTCCTAATCCGCATCCGGTAACGCACTTGTAACGCCTCTGGTGTTCCAGGTGTCCTTGGGCGACGCCGATTGCTTACCATCAGGTGATCCGTCTGCTCGTTTACCGGCTTATACCATAAAAAAGAAGCATGACAGTCCATTGAGGCCAGAGCCGTATTTTCCCTAAGACAAACGGGGTAAGTGCCCAGAGCAGCGGCTGTAGCCAAATACCATTTAGCGCTTGTCTACATGTAGAATAGAAAACCAAATTATATGGAATTGTCGTAAATTTTGACACTTGTCGGTGTCATCCCCATACATTTTGATTTCTACTCTCTCTGTAGACAAGCGCTAAAGTGGCGTTTGGCTAAAGGCCCAGGGTCGTCTTAGACTACGCTGGTGCTCTTAATAATAATAAGCCTTTTATTCGGATAACAAAAACCAAAATACTTTCTTACATTACGTGAACCTAACTAGAACATTTTTATTTAATTAGTAACATTACGTTTAGGTCTTCTGACGATTTTGCAAATAACACAATATCATCGGCAAATCTTAAGTGTAATAATGTGGTTGGTGCTCTTAGGCACGCAGTAATTCGGGACCCTCAGCCAATCCCGAGATAATGTCGTCTCAAACATAAATACAGGTCAGACAGAGAACCTTATTTTTACAAAGTCGATTAAAACAAGGATTAGTGAAACCAGTCTAGCATATTAGGGAATTGCGACATCGCCAAAGTCGCGGAGAGCCAGTGGATGCAGGTGGCGATTTGTCCAACAATGTGGAGGACTAAAGGGGGAAACCTTTGTTGAGCACGTGGACGTTTTTTGAAGTCGGTTAAAAATTAAGTATTGCAACTTCATTTTTCGACTTAGCGGCCTAAAGTTCACAAATATGGGTCCCATTACACCTCGAAACTAATCGAGCATCCTCGAAACTTAGAAATATTTATTTTAAAACATCATTTCTATGTACTTACCGGTCCGTAGCAGCATTGTAACAATAATTCGGGAGGAAATCGAAGTTGAGTTCCCAGAAGACGTGCAACGTGATCCGTCCGTAGGGCGCCAGTACGCCATGGTCACTCTCTCGGAGGATGGCGTCGAAATCGTCCAGGGTTAGGTACCGACTTAGGAGCTTATGGCATAGACGATTCACTGATATGAGGCCTTCTAGCTCCTAAAAATTAATATATTATTTTATACATGATATAGATTTGATAGATATTACTGTCATTAAACTCGGAGAAGAACATAATATAACATCACGCCTTTTATCTCCGAAGGGGTAGACAGAGGTTTAAGTTAGGTAAGGTTAGTATTGTATCAATAAACAGTCATGTAAAGTAGTCGGAAAGTTAGTATTTTAGGCAGTAGATTTAATATTTTCAGTAAGGACAATTCTTCTTTTCTTGTCTGAGCTTTTATTACTACCCATTTTCAATTTTTTAGAGGTATATTAGGGCAATTTTTTTAAGGGGGGAAAATCATCGAATGACTGCTCCCGCCTGGGTGAGGCGGGAGGGAGTGTCAGACTCTTACTGACTAAAAACCACCCCGTTCCTTCTCCTGCACGTCGAGCCGGAGCCCCGGTTACCCGTTAGGTTCTCCGCGACGAGGTATATTAGGGGTACAATGTACCTATTTTAGATAGATTTCAAAAATGCATGTTATCGTTTTTGACATTTCGGTCTATTAGTCAGTTTAACTCACCACTACGCCAGTAATGTCTCCGGCTTCGAACTTGGCTACCGCTGCGTCTAAAGCCCGATGCATATCTGCATTGATGCGCTGAGCCACCTGCGAAAAACCGTTAACATTTAATCACTACATAGTATAAAACAAAGTCGCTATCCTCTGTCTGTCTGTCCCTATGTATGCTTAGATCTTTAAAACTACGCAACGGATTTTGATGCGGTTTTTTATAATAGATAGAGTGATTCTTAAAGAATGTTTACATGTATAATACATGCATAATATAGTAGAGATACACTGATAAATTTAGAAGTTTCTAATTACACCCGTGCGAAGCCGGGGTGGGTCGCTAGTTTCTATATAAAATGACTTTATAATGACTATGCAGTCACAATTTTATGTTAATTTTTTATTTGTCTGTCGAGCCCAGAGATTTAAGACGCCCGCTTCTCATGCATGAGGGTGCGAGTTCGAAACCTACCAACGGCAAGTACCAATGTGACTTTTTCCGAGTTATATGTACTTTCTAAGATTATCTAGACACCACTGACAAACGGTGAAGGAAAACATCGTGAGGAAACCTGGACCTAATTATAAGTATGTAATCACCAACCCGCATTGAGCAAGCGTGGCGGTTAACGCTCAAACCTTCTCCGTGTGAGAAGAGGTTTTAGTCAGCAGTGGGCACTTATAGGCTGTTGATGATAATGTAGATGCAGTACGGTACTCACGAGTGCACAGAGGTCGACGTGCCTGCCCAGCAGCGCGACGTGTCGCTGGCGCAGTAGCGAGGCGTAGCGCCCGGGCGCCGCCCCCGTACTGGCGCCCCGGGCTGCGCATTCTGCTCTATAACGCTTGTCCAGGAGCATGCTACAAAGTCAAAGTCAAAGTATTTATTTCAATTTAACCATAATTTGGTACTTTTGAAACGTCAACAAATCCTTACTAATATTATAAATCGGAAAGTGAGTTTCTTGTTTGTTTGTTCCACTTTCACGCCGTAACTACTAAACCGATTGCATTGAATTTTTGCAGACGTAAAGTTAGAAGTCCGGATTAAATAATAGGGTACTTTTTAACCCGGCAAAAATTAATATTCCCAAGGAAAAACAAAAGTATTGGTATAGATGGCGCTGTATGTATTGGTATATGTCACATAGGCTACTATTTATCCTTTTGTGACGCGAGCAAGGCCGCGGGTAAAAGCTAGTACAAAATAAATAATAGTCTGTCAGTCAGTCCGTCAGTGAAACTAGGTGAAGCTAGGTGCTCATTCCAAAAAGTAGATTCGAATGAAGAAAAAATAATTTTAATTGAAAACTTGTAAAAAAGGTCTGCCGAGGAACCCCTCGAGACCCCTCTCGAGTTCGATTCCCGGGTCGGGCAAAGTATTACTGGGTTTTAAAAAAACTTCTCAGTACAAGCACAGAGTCTAAAATTGTGGTGCATATTATGGCACCCAATGCCATTGTCCAATATAACACCCACCTACTAAGGACGTAGTAGCACAGAGCCTGGAATAGTGTCCGGTATATGGCAATAGGCTCACCCCCTATTACATGGGACTCGTAACTAGGGTTGCCACCCGTACTTTATAATAAAGTATTGTACGTTATTTAAGGTAATTGTACTCTATACTTTATAAGCATAATAAAGTACACGAAAATACTTTATTTTTGCAAACTTCATTTCTATTAAAGTCGTAAGAATTTTTCGGTAAACTTATCGATTAGATGTCGATATTTATCGATTTATGTTGAATCGATAACTCGCCAGCGCCACTTAGACAATTTATAGTAAAGATGCAATTGTTTAGTATTTCAATGCAATTGTTCAGTAAAGATACTAATTTAATACAAACTGCAAAAAGCAATAAAAAATACATTTTTAAATATAATACTAAATAAGAATAAATTGTACTTTATTTTTGTACTGTGTACTTTTTTTTCTTACCTATAATCGTCAATGTACTTTAAATACCAAAGAAAAAGGTGGCAACCCTACTCATAACATAAATAGTGAAAAGTGGGTGTTACATTGTACAGTGGCATTAAGTACCGTAAAGTGCAAGTGCCTACCCGTTCAGGGTTAAAAGGCGTGATGTCTTGATCCTAGAAAAGTAGCCTATGTGACATATACCAATACATACAGCGCCATCTATACCAATACTTTTGTTTTCCCTCGGGAATATAATTTTTTTCCGGGATAAAAAGTACCCTATTATTTAATCCGGACTTCTAACTTTACGTCTGCAAAAATTCAATCGGTTTAGTAGTTACGCCGTGAAAGTGGAACAAACAAACAAACTCACTTTCCGATTTATAATATTAGTAAGGATTATGTTATGTGTGTTCTGCGCAAAAATAAATGGTTTTTCTTTCTTTCTTTCTGGTGTTAATAAAGTAATATTGTACATACCTGCTAGCCAGCTGTTTGTAATGAGCATAGACTTGCTCCGACAGTTTATAGACGAACTGATCGAAGCATAGATTGACTTCCGCTTCGACTTCGTCATAGAGAAACTGTTTCCGGAATACTGTCAGCGCGTATTGAGCTGAGTCGTTGTATAAATCTAGTGGGTAGAGCACGTACCTGGAAATAGAGACTTATGTTAATTGCAATAAGGATTATTTTTGTTTAACTGCACAGTTTACGCAGTGTAAGTATTTAAGTTTTTTTTTAAGGGAGCAGTGTAAGTATTTAAGTTTTTTTTTAAGTTTAAGTGTGCGAGAGCCATGCTTCGGCACTGCTGGGCCGGCTCGACCGGAGTGATACCACGGCTGAGCAGAAAACCGACGTGAAGCAACGCTGTCGGTGTCTAGGTTCATCATCAACAGCCTATAAATGCCCACTGCTGAGCAAAGCCTCTTCTCACACGGGGAAGGTTAGAGCATTAATCACCACGCTGGCTCAATGCGGGTTGGCGATTTCAAACTTATAATTAGAAATTATAAGTCCAGGTTTCCTCACAATTTTTTTCCTTCACCGTTTGTCAGTGGTGTCTAAATAATCTTAGAAAGTACATATACCTCGGAAAAAGTCACATTGGTACTTGCCGATGGTAGGTTTCGAACCCGCGCCCTCATGCATGAGAAGTGGGCGTCTTAAACCTCCGGGCCACCACGACATTAGTGTCTAGGTTATTTATCCTAAACAGCTGAACTAATTAGAATGAATTTTTGTTTATACATTCAAGTGGATATGCAGGACAACGTCTGTTGGGTCCGCTAGTATATTTATAGAAAGACTTACTCCATCATAGCCGGTTCCTTAGTCCTGAGTATATGGTCGGTCAGTATCCAGGGCATCGACATCTCGATAGGGAACTGGATCCGTTTCTCCATCGTGATCAAATCGTTACACTCCTCGTTGTGCTGGTGATGGACTGTGCATTTCTGTAGACAAAAATATATTAAAATTACTATAAGTACCTACTGGCTGTTCATTTTATATTCTATCTAAATCAGACAATGGTAATGGTCAGGTAAAATATCATTTATAACATCACGCCTATTATCCTCGAATGCGTATGCAGAGGTACACATTACGGCACTTAATGCCACTGTACAATGTAACACCCACTTTTCACTATTTATGTTATGAGTCCCATTTAATAGGGGGTGAGCCTATTGCCATATACCTGGGCACAATTCCAGACCCCATGTTACTACTGAGAGTTTTAAAAACTCAAACTCAAAAGCATTTATTTCAATTAAACCATAATTTGGTACTTTTGAAACGTCAACAAATACAAAATAAATAATAGTCTGTCAGTCAGTCCGTCAGTGAAACTAGGTGAAGCTAGGTGCTCATTCCAAAATGTCGATTCGAGTGGAGAAGAACGAGCAAGAAACTCCAAAAAACCAGTAATACTTTGCCTGACCCAGGAATCGAACCCGAGACCCCTTGCCCGGTAGTCGCACTTGCGATCACTCGGCCAACAAGGCAGTCGTAAAAAAAATATTTCATCTAAATACGCACATGAAACACTAGACGTACATTTGTAGGCACTATTCGCATCGCACGTGTCAACCGACGAGAAATACCTCTTCGACAATGACATGGCGTGATGTTTTGATAATGTACTGAGTTCGTATGCGCTTTCGAAGTTTGCTTGCAATGGTTCACCAGTTATTTTTTGTTTTAAACATATTATTTCTTTGTAAAACTATTGATTTACCGAGACAAAACCATCTTTATATACATAATTCTTCTGTGAGTGTGTACGTCACTGAACTTCTCTCAAACGACTGGACCGATTTTGATGAAATTTTGTGTGTGTTCAGGGGGATCTGGGAATGGTTTAGATTCACAAATCAGCCCGGCAGATGGCGCTGCAGTCGATGTTTAGGTTATTTATCCTAAACAGCTGAACTGATTTGAATTAATTTTTGTTTATACATTCAAGTGGATATGCAGGACAACGTCTGTTGGGTCCGCTAGTTTTATATATAACCCTTCGTAGAAAAAACCACAATATTAAATTCTACTTACGTTCACTTTGCGTCCCATTGTCATCTCAAGATAGAACTCTCGGTACCACAGCTGGGAAAGATCGCAACACTTTTGTAGAGAATCTGAAAATAAAATTCAAATTTAAGTGTGTGAGAGCCATGCTTCGGCACTGCTTGGCCGGCTCGACCGGAATGATACCACGGCCTCACTGAAAACCGACTTGAAGCAACGCTTGTTTCGTCGTGTGAGTGAGGTTACCGGAGGCCCAATTACCCTCCCCTTTCCCAATCTCCCCAATCCCTGAATCCCCACTATCCTCAAACTCCTAATCCCCAAAAGGCCGGTAATGCACTTGTAACGCCTCTGGTGTTCCAGGTATCCACGGGCGACGCCGATTGCTTACCATCAGGTGATCCGTCTGCTCGATTACCGGCTTAAACCATAAAAAAAGAAAAGAAAAGCGAGCATGGGTGGCTCGCCGCCCGACCAGAAACAGACCCGAGCGTACGGCACCGAACGTTCCGCGCGAGCCACAAAGAGCCATCAGACCACCACGGATGGGGACCAATAGGGCTGATGCCGATACGGAGCCGCGGAAGGCCTAGAGCCGAAGCTCGAAGGCCAGGAGTAGGAACGGGGTGGTTTTTAGTCAGTAAGATTCTGACACTCCCCTCTCGCCTAACCCGAGATAGGAGACGTCATTGAACGATTATCCCCGTATAAAAACGAAACCAAATCTCTTTACCATAATCCCCAAATCTGGCTAACAGCACGGTGATTAAAATTTCTACTCACCAGATAAATTCAGCAGATATCCCCAATAGAAACTAAGTCGATGGAAGGTTTCGATCTGCGTCAGGGTTCCAGCATCCAGGTCTTTGCGCAAAGTACGTCTTCCGCCAGACTTGTCAGAAATTAGGGCTTCCAGTTGGGTGCGCACCATGTATAGTTGGGTAGACGAGGGACCTATAGACAAATAGGTAATGAAAAAATATTAGACACGCATTTTTTTATACTATCAAATAATTAGATAAAACAAATCAAAGTTTAGGAGGGGGGCTAAAACGTCATTTGTAGAAATACGTAGGTATTAAATGTACATAGAAGTGACGTCACGCGACATTTCATATTAATATATCTTCGAAAGTATTCGTTTCTGTAAGAAAATAAAATATACGTGTGTAATGATTTAAAGTAATCTACCAGACGGATATTAAAATAAAATTTAGGCATCTACCCTATTATGTAGATCATAATTAAGTGGAGAAGTACTGACCAACATTCCGGCGCGGCACTTTGATGGTGAAGCTAGCCTCTGCGTCCTTCTTCCCTCGCAGCGCGGGGTCCTGCTGGGGCTCGCAGCCGCGCGCCCAGTCGCCGCACGTCTCGCGCACTGACACTATTATACTGGAATGGAGATATATCAAGATATATTTTCATACCCCGTCATCATCCTAATAGGGTAGACGACTAATTTTTATTTTAATGTCCGTCTGATAGATTATTTAAAAACATTAGACACGTATTTTTTATTTTCTCACAGAAACGAATAGTTTCGAAGATATATTGATTTGAAATGTCGCGTGACGTCACTTCTCAGTACATTTTATACTAAGAAATTACGTTTTAGCCCCCACTCCTAAACTTTGATTCGTTTTATCTAAGTATTGTTTTATTATACGACAAAATAAAAAAATACGTGTCTAATATTTTTTCATTACCTAACTTACGGACTAATTATATTTTTAATTTTCATACCCTGTCATCATCCCCATTATTATTATGTATGTCTTTACCATTGACGGGACCACAGGGTCCCGGTCATTTGGGAGGCGTACGAGGGGCCGAAGCCAACTGCGCAGAGGCCCTTTAGACAACTATAATCTAAATTATTATAATTACGACTGCCTCGTTGGCCGAGTGGTCGCAAGTACGATTGCTGGGCATGAGGTCTCGGGTTCGATTTCCGGGTTGCGTCATTGGCCGAGTGGTCGCAAGTGCGACTCTCGGGCAAGGGGTCTCGGGTTCGATTCCCGGGTCGGGCAAAGTATTACTGGGTTCTTCTCAGTGGTAGCACGGAGTCTGGAACTGTGCCCGGTATATGGCAATAGGCTCACCCCCTATTACATGGGACTCATAACATAAATAGTGAAAAGTGGATGTTACATTACAGTGGCATTCAATGCCGTAATGTGCACCTCTGCCTACCCTTTCGGGGATAAAAGGCGTGATGTTATGTTACATGTTATGTTATGGAGATATATCACTACATAGTATAAAACAGTCGCTATCCGCCGTCTGTCTGTCCCTATGTATGCTTAGATCTTTGAAACTACGCAACGGATTTTGATGCGGTTTTTTTATATAGATAGAGTGATTCTTAAGAAAGGTTTATATGTATAATACATGCATAATATATTAGAGAAACACTGATATATTTAGAGTTTTCTAATGTGATGTCGTAAATACCTAAGCGCGTTTTTTTGTGCTTACATTGCAAACGCTGGCTGAACCCTACGCGATAGACCAAAATAATGTACTACAGTATTGTCCATATTAATTGTCTAATGATAAAAGAGCTGTAGACTTCGCGTATAAGGACATTAGGTAAATTTACACAAGCATTGTACCCGTGCGAAGCCGGGGCGGGTCGCTAGTTACTTATAATTCATGTTACATACAAGTACGCCTAGCTTCACTCACAGACAGACGTACGGACAATACAATTTTTGTCGTTTCGGAAATGCCTAAGGATTAATTGCAATAAATGCTTTGACTTTGATTTTGAAGTATGGGCTGGCCATGCTTTGCACTGCTGTCGTCTCGTCCGCAGTGCTACCAACGAGCTGTACTCCGTGCGCACAGCCTGGGTACAGGCGGGGGAGGGAGGGCAGTTGAAGCACTATTAACCCCCTCCCCCATCCCCCAATCTCCCAAATCCCAGAATGATTTTCTGCTCGTTGGTGATATTCCACTCGTGGACCCATTCGTGCCGATGCATGGCTCTCCCACACTTATAAATAAATAAGTGCATTACCGGCCTTTTGGGAATTTCATTGTTGGGGATTCAGGGATTGGGGAGATTGGGGGGGGGGGGTAATTGTGCCTCCGGTAATCACGTCGGTTTTCTGTGAAGCTGTGGCATCACTCCGGTCGAGCCAGCTCAGCAACACCGAAACATGGCTCTCCCCCATATAAATATGTAGATAATAAATAATAATATCGTCAGATCATGTCATTTTAGACTATAAATGTCTATGTAACATCATGTCAATGTCATAAATTGCGACGTTACATCATAAAAACCTGCGTAAAACTTGACGTAGGGTCATAATTACCTGTCGCGGAGAACCTAACGGGTAACCGGGGCTCCGGTTCGACGTGCAGGAGAAGGAACGGGGTGGTTTTTAGTCAGTAAGAGTCTAACACTCCCTTCCGCCTCACCCAGGCGGGAGAAGCCATTCGATGATTTTCCCCCCTTAAAAAAAATGGGTCATAATTACCTGCGAATCAAGTCCTTCTTGTTCTTGATAGCCTTTCGTAGTGGCTCGCGTAGTTTGAGCTGAACGAAGTCCTGCAACTCGGCGTATATGGAGCGTCGCGCCGCGTCCGCGAAGACTGTCTCCATGCGCGCCATCAGTACTTGTAGACCTTTGATCATAGCTATCACCTCTATCATTGCGAATTTTTCTTCTGACGTGTAATTGTAGCGGGTTGCCTGGGTAAAAAATAATTTAATATTAAAATATTACATTTTGTTCGATTCCCGGGTCGGGCGAAGTAATAAATAAATAATAAAATGTATTTTCAAACATATATAATACACTGGCTTTTACCCGCGACTTCGCTCGCGTCACAAAAGGATAAAAAATAGCCTATGTGACTTATACCAATACATACAGCGCCATCTATACCAATACTTTTGTTTTGCCTCGGGAATATCAAATTTTTTCGGAATAAAAAGTACCCTATTATTTATTCCAGAATACTAACTTTACGTCTGCAAAAATTCAATGCAATCGGTTTAGTAGTTACGGCGTGAAATCGGAACAAACAAACAAACTCACTTTCCTATTTATAATATTAGTAAGGATAGTCTATAAATATAAAGTTTTGCTTAAAGCTATATTAAAGTTCAAAGTATTACTGGGTTTTAAAAGCGTCTCAGTAGTAGCACGGAGTATGGAATTGTGCCCGGTATATGGCAATAGGCTCACCCCCTATTACATGGGACTCATAACATAAATAGTGAAAAGTGGGTGTTACATTGTACAGTGGCATTAAGTGCCGTAATGTGTACCTCTGCCTACTAAATAAAAGGTGTTACGTTATTACTTATGTACACACATACAACATAAAGGACAACATATATATAAAAATAAAGTACAAAGGTACCATCTTGTCCTATTGTAATTTCTACCTGTGGTTCTGCTTATTCTAAAAATCTTTATATATATAATTCTTCTGTGAGTGTGTATGTCACTGAACTTCTCTCAAACGACTGGACCGATTTTGATAAAATTTTTTGTGTGTGTTCAAGGGGATCTGGGAATGGTTTAGATTCACAAATCAGCCCGCAGATGGCGCTGCAGTCGCTATTTAGGTTATTTATCCTAAACAGCTGAAGTAATTAGAATGAATTTTTGTTTATACATTCAAGTGGATATGCAGGACAACGTCTGTCGGGTCCGCTAGTAATAGTATAAGATTAAAGTACAAAGGTACCATCTTGTCCTATAGGAATTTCTACCTGTGGTTCTGCTTATTCTAGAAATAATCTATACTAGCTTTTACCCGCGGCTTCGCTCGCGTCACAAAAGGATAAAAGTAGCCTATGTGACATATACCAATACACACAGCGCCATCTATACCAATAATTTCGTTTTCCCTTTAGAATATCAAAATTTTCCGGGATAATAAGTACCCTATTATTTAATCCAGACTTCTAACTTAACGTCTGCAAAAATTCAAAGCAATCGGTTTAGTAGTTACGGCGTGATAGTGGAACAAACAAACAAACAAACTCACTTTCCGATTTATAATATAAGTAAGGATTTTTATAATAACTATCGTAAGACATACTACATTAACTATAAATCGCGGGTTACTCACGTGAATATACTGAGAAAAGCTCTACTAGTTTTCGCCCTACTAGTTCACTAATTGTTGCTTCGGGTCTGGGTCTAATCTGGGTCTGGGATAACGACACTTTCATCACACAAATTAGGGGTCACTTTATCTCTTCTGAGAAATAAATATCCAGATTTAAGTAAAAGTATAACTTTCTCGACAAGCCTAAAGAATACGCTGTCATAATCGATATTTAAAAAAAGAATTCAACTTCTTATAAACGTAAACAACCTCATTGCAAATCCGAATTCTCTACTAGTCAAAGTCAAAGTCAAAGTCAAAATCATTCATTTCAAAGTCAATATCACTTTTGAACGTCAACAATAAACAGTTTAAACACAGACCCGAAACAACAATTTGTGGATCGCACAAAGTGTTGTTCCGTGCGGGAATCGAACCCACGACACGTTGCACGGTAGCCGGTTGCCCAGCCACCGCACCATTCCTTGCAATGATGACTTTGCGTCAGCTGGCCGAGGATGAAAGGAAATCGTTTCCTGAAGCTGCAGCAGTCGCAACGACTCACCCTCTCATATTCCTCTGCATCGGGCGGACAGCGCGGGTTGCTGGCGTGGTCGGTGGGGTGCAGGAGCTTCCAGGAGCACAGCTCCGTCAGCACGGAGCACCACGACGACAGCAGCTGCAGCCCGCGCAGGCACAGCTCCGTCACCGCCTTGTTCTCCGCGTCTGACCCCGCCTCCTTGAACGTCGTCGTCACCTGGGGGACGGGGGACGGGGGACGGTTTAGTACTTAGGGGGAAAGGGGAACTCATCGAAAATGTCATCAAGCCTTTGACTGCCAATAAAAAAGTGTTGGGGGTATAATCCTCCGCTAACGTCAGTAGTAACACGGAGTCTGGAATTGTGCCTGGTATATGGCAATATGCTCACCCCCTATTACATGGGACTTATAACATAAATAGTGAAAAGTGGGTGTTACATTGTACAGTGGCAATATGCACCTCTGCCTACCCCTTCCAGGATATCTGAAAATAGTACCTGCTCCATTTTTTGAAGTCTATAAAAATAGACTCAGTGACATCACTTCGGTCAAGCCGAGAATCTCCAATGGAAAAAAACATGGTTAGAGGTATCGGAAATTAGATCCAAAATATAGATAACTTACCTCGTTGCTATATCGGGCTAGTTCGGAGATGTAGTTCTGATGTTCCTCTCGGATCTGGGGCAGGTGGACCATCAGATCCGCTTGTGGAGACGGAGGGTTGGGGCTCGATGATAGGGGCCATCTAGAGAGGTAGATATATATTGTAAATTGAGACAGATAGACAGAAATATCACATCTTAATCTTAACTATATTAGTTAAGATTTTACAAAGGAGTTACAAATAAATTAATGTTCTGAATATTCTGCTGTTTTTAGCGAACAAATATTAAAAGTTAAAATTAAAACAAGACAGGTGAAAACATACAATCAAAAATAAAAAATTGGATAATATGGACGATTAATTATCACAATGTAGTAAAATTATTTTCGGTACAAAATTAAGATTATTCTTACAATTTACTTAAAGGATAATAAAAAAAAAGTCGCTATCCGCCGCCTGTCTGTCCCTATGTACGCTTACATCTTTAAAACTACGCAACGGATTTTGAAGCCGTTTTTTTAAATAGATAAGAGTGATTCTTAAGGAAGATTTATATGCATGCTTTAAAACAAGCCTGGGACATTTTTCCTCAATTAATAGAATGCAAGCACAATTTAGTCGCCTGTCATGCTCACTTAGTGTGGATATTGACATGTCCTATTCTCTTTCTAAAGTGAAAACTATCCTGCGTAGGACATTCTCACAGAGTTAAACTGCACTATATGCACTACATGTTCAGATCAAAATCAAAATTGTACAGTTTAAAAATTAAAAAGAAGTAAAAACTTAAATTTAACAATTGTGATTGAAATTGATGTCTTTTTTTTTGATAAGCGAACTTTTTGTTTCTTTGTTGTTGTAATATCCTGTTCTTTTATAATGCATGTCGTGGCAGCCTGTAATTAAGGTTACACTATAGAGTGTTAAAATATTATGTAAAAAAAACCTATCATGTATTTTGGTGTATGCTTTGTTGGTTGTCCTTAAATAAACAAATAAATAATACATGCATATTGCACCCGTGCGAAGCCGGGCCGGATCGCTTGTATTAGTATAATATTATAAATGTGAAGTTTAGTCTGTATGTTTGTTACATAATCACGTCAATACGGCTGCAGGGATCGTGATGATATTTAAAACAACGGTAGATAACGAACTAGAATTGGTATTCTACTACGGTAACGCGGGCGAAGTCGTAGCAGATGCTAGTTATTTCCAGTTTTCGTCATGAGGTTTGCCTTCGCCATATGTCTTATGATTGTCAAGTCCTGAGGTCTTAGTACGAGTTTATTTTACGTTTTTAAACGTATCGAGTACGCGTTTGGCGCTCTGATTGGTTGCTTCATTGGCGCCGGCCAATCACAGCGCCGAACGCGTACTCGTTTCAAATACTTTAAACGTAAATCAAACTTTAAGTGTTGGAGAGCCATGCTTCGGCACGAATGGGCCGGCTCGACCGGAGTGATACCACGGCCTCACAGAAAACCGACGTGAAGCAACGCTTGCGTTGTGTTTCGTCGTGTGAGTGAGGTTAGCGGAGGCCCAATTACCCTCCCCTTCCCCAATCTCCCCAATTCCTGAATACCCAACGATCCTCAAACTCCTAATTCCCAAAAGGCCGGTAACGCACCTGTAACGCCTCTGGTGTTCCAGGTGTCCATGGGCGACGCCGATTGCTTACCATCAGGTGATCCGTCTGCTCGTTTACCGGCTAATGCAATTAAAAAAAACTTATACTAAGGTTACTTCAGTGTTCCGATGTTTTCATGGTTGTATCTACTGTAGATCCTGGCTTACAGGAGTTGCAGCGGTTTTGGGAGGTTGTGGCGGGCTTGTCCCATTAAAAAAGGGTGAAATAACTTACTTGCTACTATCGTAGTGTTTAGACCGCTTGATGTAGTTGAACGGGGCGATCTGCATGTCACCGAATAGAGGCACCACTTCTAAGTTCTGTAAAAAAACAATGTAGAATATATGTAAATAGTTTGAATTAAAATAGAAGTGCGTACAGTATTGAAATATGTATCAGAGACATTGTAGAACATACTTTTTTAAAAAGAGTAACGAATGGAGTTTCTTGCTCGTTCTTCTCCATTCGAATCTACATTTTGGAATGAGCGCCTAGCTTCACCTAGTTTCACTGACGGACTGACTGACAGACTATTATTTATTTTGTATTTGTTGACGTTTCCAAAGTACCAAACTATGGTTTAATTGAAATAAATGCTTTGACTTTGACATCGGCCCTATTGGGCCCCATCCGTGGTGGTCTGATGTCTCCTTGTGTCACGGACCGCTCGGCGCCGTACGCTCGGGTCTGGTTCTGGTCGGACAGCGAGCTACGTCCGTACCGGAGATCGTCCCGCGATCCCCGACGTCCGGAATGTCCTTTTCGACGGCTGGGGCGTCAGGACATTTATATATAGAAATATACTTAATTTTATTTATTTACCTTAAAGATCCTATCGATGCGGTCGAGACGAATCTTCTTTTTCTGATCCAAGCGGTTGATGTTGCAGACCTCGGAGTCCATCAGGAAGAGACCAAAACCCATTACCTGAAGAAACGGGAAAACATACAAAAATAATTTTAAGACTTTGAATGCCAATAAAAAACTGTTGAAGGTAAATCCTCCGCTAACGCCTGTCACCGGTGACCCCCATGGCGTTTAACGTGTTAATTGGTCAAGAGAAGACATTGTGAGGAAACATACTACATAACACCACGCCTTATATCCCCGAAGGCGTGCGCAGAGGTGCACTTGACGGCACTTAATGCCACTGTACAATGTAACACCCACTTTCACTATTTATGTCATGAGGCCCATGTAATAGGGGGTGAGCCTATTGCCATATACCGGACACAATTCCAGACTCCGTGCTACTACTGAGATTTTTTAAAAACTCTAGTAATACTTTGCCCGACTCGGGAATCGAACCCAAGACCCCTTGCCCAGCAGTCGCACTTGCAACCACTCGGCCAACGAGGCAGTCATGATGGATGTTTTATTATTATGTTTTCGGCTTACTCATGTAACTAACGAGGAATTAAGCTAACCGCTTTTTAATTTTAATACTTAATACGATACACATACCAAAATATCATTTTTTACAATTTTAGTCTGTCTGTCTGTTTGTACTGGCTAATCTCTGGAACGGCTGGACCGATTTTGACTGGACTTTTATTGGCAGTTATCTGATGTACTAAGGAGTAACATACTAATTTTAATTTTGAAAAATTGAAACTAAAAAAGTTATATTTTTATAATAACTATCGTAAGACATAATAAATTAACTAAAACTCGCGGTTTACTTACGTTACTCACTCAGTAGACTGCGCGACATCACCGCGACCACACACGCTGCTCATGAGGAAGAACCCCTCTGTGGTTCGAAACTAATAGAGCTTTTCTCAGTATATTCACGTGAGTAACCCGGGATTTTTAGTTAACAAAAGTTACATCCTAAAATTCTTATTGTACGTGGACGTTTTGGCGGCCCAATTACCCCACCCCGCCTTTCCCCAATCCCTGAATCCCCAACAATCCTCAAATTCTTAATCCAGAAGGCCGGTAACGCACTTGTGTTCCAGGTGTCCATGGGCGACGCCGAAATCATCGAATGACTGCTCCCGCCTGGGTGAGGCGGGAGGGAGTGTCAGCCTCTTACTGACTAAAAACCACCCCGTTCCTTCTCCTGCACGTCGAGCCGGAGCCCCGGTTACCCGTTAGGTTCTCCGCGACACGCCAATTGCTTACCATCAGGTGATCCGTCTGCTCGTTTAACGGCTTAAACCATTAAAAAAAAAGGACGAAATTGCGGGCAACAAATGATGATCTTACCTTGACAAGCATATGTTTTTCAGACGGCGTCAGGTACATTTTTGTCTCGAACATATGAACGCAGATGTTCACTACATCTGCTAGTAGCTCTTCATACCCTGGAACATTAAACATAAAGAATTATATTTTATATTTTTTTAAATTATATTTTATATTATATTTTTCTTGACTGCCTCATTGGCTGAGTGGTTGCAAGTGCGACTGCCATTCTAGGATTCTATCCTCGAGGGCAAAGCATATAAAAAAATCTCAGTAGTAGCACGGAGTCTGGAATTGTGCCCGGTATATGGCAATAGGCTCACCCCCTATTACATGGGACTCATAACATAAATAGTGACAAGTTGGTGTTACATTGTACAGTGGTATAATGTGCACCTCTGCCTACCCCTTTGGGGATAAAAGGCGTGATGTTATATGTTATGTACATAATTTATTTTTCGACTAATTTCGACTCGAAGCTCGAACAGATTCGGATGACTTTGAAAACTTTCGGACGAGCTCGAACAATTTTGAAGGAGCTCGAAATTTATAAATAGGTGAAATAACTCAAATAATTATTGGTTGGTTACTGTTTCACGAAGAAACTACTGGATTGATCTGAATGAAATTTAGTACACAGATAGATTATAGTCTTAGACACTCAGTCCCGCGCCTCAAAGAGCTATTAGACCTAATAAGACCGATACGGAGCCGCGGAGGACTTAACGGGTAACCGGGGCACCGGCTCAATGTGCAGGAGAAGGAACGGGGTGGTTTTTAGTCAGTAAGAGTCTGACACTCCCTCCCGCCTCACCCGGGCGGGAGAAGTCATTCGATGGCTTTCACCCCTTAAAAAAAACACACTACAGTACGCGGACGAAGCCGGGCCCAGAAGATAGATTATAGTATAGAAGAAATATTTATTTTATTCATTGGTATTGTATTGATTTGTTTTATTTATCAATATTTTTACTTCTTTTAATTTGTTTTATTCCATTTGTGTAACATGCTGTGTCTCGACGTCTTTATATCTTTTCCTGCCACAGGCCCACAGGAAGAAATTCCAGTTGGAATATGTGGGGCCTATGTACTCTGTTTTTATACAAGGTGTAGTTTTGAAGCCGTGTCATTTCTCGGGGGCATGTCACAGAAGTCATAAAGGTTCAATGCAAGAGAAGGTTTCGGGCCAATAGTTAAAAATACGGCTATAATAAATCGTTTAAGTTCGACAGTAATTCAGAATAAGCGACAGCAATGTTTTATGGAATTAGGAATAATAACAATTACGTGTTTAAGTTTGTGTGTGTTAAGCCGCGTTATAAAGCTAGTTACAAGATGGCGGCGTGTAGTTCGCACTTACGGATTACCGTAATTTACAGAAAAATAAAAAATATATACCTACATTTTTTTATTGATACGGACTCAGAATCGATAGCCGAGTTACCTCCTAGAAAATGACGCGGCTTTAAAATAACACCTTGTATATGTATTGTCCTTTGTGTTGTATGTGTATACATAAATGATAAATAAATAGATAGAATCACATAAAATAAACACACCGTTAATCTTCTCCAAGGCATCTTTAACAGTGTCCCTGATTTTGTTCTGGGTGGCGAGGAACATGGAAAGGTTCTGCGACTCCTGCAGGCTCTGACTGTCTGACATCACCTTCAGGAACTGTGCAGCTCTGAAAGCACATGAAATTTAAGTTAATGTACGAATCATCATCATCATCATCATCAGCCTGTATTCGTCCACTGCTGGACATAGGCCACTCCTATGGCACGCCACTGAGCTCGGTCCTCAGCTCTTCTCATCCAACCACTGCCAGCCACCTTGCAGATGTCGTCCCTCGTAGTTACGGCGTGAAAGCGGAACAAACAAACAAACTTACTTTCCGATTTATAATATTAGTAAGGATTAGATCATTAGACTACAAACCTTCTATAAGTTGAATAATCGTTCTTGACGGAGCTCTTCATGTTCTTCAGCTCGTCCAATACAGCGAACATGTTGACAAACTTCCCCAGTGTGAGTAGATATGCTTCTGACACGAAATCCCTTCGCTTCTCCGCGTGACATAGTCTTCTGACCTCGCCACAGAAGCGCTCTATTGCTTTGCGCTGTAAAAATAAACTTATATATGTATTCTTTGAAATATTTATAACTTTTGAAATATAACAAGAAATTTGAAAATCGGTTCTAAAATGGCGGAGTAATCGATGTACAAAAAAGAACCAATTAATTAATACGTTTACTAACAGTTACGTGAGTAAGTCAAAAACATAATAATAAAACAGAACCATCATGACTGCCTTGTTGGCTGAGTGGTCGCAAGTGCGACTGCCGAGCAAGGGGTATCGGGTACGATTCCCGGGTCGGGTAAAGTATTACTGGGTTATAAAAAACTCTCAGTAGTAGCACGGAGTCTGGAATTGTGTCCGGTATATGGCAATAGGCTCACCCCCTATTACATGGGACTCATATAACATAAATAGTGACAAGTGGGTGTTACATTGTACAGTGGCAAACCAGTTGAAATTCATCCCCAAAATTTGTCCATACAAAAGTAGTCTCTAAACATTGGAAATAAGGTCTATAATGTAGTTAGTGGAGAGCGGTCACCGGTGACCGCTTGGGGGTATATGGGTTAAGTGCCGTAATCTGCACCTCTGCCTACCCCTTCGGGGATTAAAAGGCGTGATGGTATGTTATGTATTTTTTATTTTATATGATGCCCACGGCCACTTTTTATCATCGCACCGCTCGCCATCGACAGGGGTTCACGCTCACTCATTGGAGCCAAAATGGTCCCGTACAGTTCGGTTTCAGAGGAATTTTCTCCCACGGACCCTTCGACCCTCCGATTGTGGAATGAACTCCCTGCCGTGGTTTTCCCAGTGGGCTACAACATGAGGTTCTTCAAGAGGGCAGTGAATAGGTTGGTCAGTGAAAGGGTCGGCAAGACAAGCAAGGCGTACATAGGCCACGGTAACCGCTTACCACCAGGTGGGCCGTGTGCTTTTTTGCTACCGTCGTGGTATAAATAAAAAAAATGTATGATTTCTTTACCAAATTAACGAACGAAAACTGAAAGGCTAATCAATTTAAAATTGTAATCAAATATCGTGCCATCTCTTTCAGTACCTACACGAAGAATTTGTAGCGGCAGAACTATTGGTGAGAGCGTCTTAAACTTGAATGACGTTTGAGTATTTGAACATTCGATACATATGATAAAACAGTAAATAAATCGCGTTTATACAAGTAATATTTTTGAAAATATTCAAAAACAATATAACAGAGCTTGCAGCGCAAGTAGCAACACCGAAGCGAGCGCCAACGCCAGCCAGTGAGCTGCGCGATATCGCCGCGACAACGCACGCTGCTTTTTTTTTAATGGGACAAGCCCGCCACAACCTCTCAAAACCGCTAAAACTCCTGTGCACCAAGATCTACAGTAGATACAACCATGAAAACACCGGAACACTGAAGTCCGGCGCACGCTGCTCATAGGGAAGAACCCCTCTGTGGTTCGAAACTAGTAGAGCTTTCCTCAGTGAGTAACCCGCGATTTTAGTTAATTTAGTATGTCTCACGATAGTTATTATAAAAACATATCAGAGATCATTTTTTTGAAATAAAAATAAATTTCGGTTCGTTAGTCTCGCTAAAACTCGAGAACAGCTGAACCGATTTGGAAAATTTTGATGAAATTTTTTGTGTGTGTTCAAGGGGATCTGGGAATGGTTTAGATTCATAAATCAGCCCGGCAGATGGCGCTGTAGTGGGTGTGTCGGATATTTATCCTAAACAGCTGAACTAATTTGAATGAATTTTAGTTTATACATTCAAGTGGATATGCAGGACAACGTCTGTTGGGTCCGCTATAAAAATGAAACCAGTTTCCCGTTGTCACGCCATAACTTGAGAACGGCTAGACCGATTTGGCTGATTTTTTTTTTGTTGTGTTTGTTATTGTCGAAAGAAGGTTCTTATGACAGAGAAAAAAATCCCGATAATCCTACGGGAACGGGAGAAAACGGGATTGCGCGTACGAAGACATTGTAGAACATACTTTTTTTAAAAAGAGTAACGAATGTAGTTCTTCTCCATTCGAATCTACTTTTTGGAATGAGCACCTAGCTTCACCTAGTTTCACTGACGGACTGACTGACAGACTATTATTTATTTTGTATTTGTTGACGTTTCAAAAGTACCAAACTATGGTTTAATTGAAATAAATACTTTGACTTTGACTTTGAAGTCGCGGGCGGAAGCTAGTAAATAATATTTTTTCTTTTTATCTATCTTACCTGAAAATACATGAACTGCAGTAGCTTATCAACTTCCGGCGCCAGTACTTGCACGGTCCTCTCATATATATGTACTCTGTCCGGCTGTTCGTTGGAGCGCGGCTGAGGGATGGCACGGCTGCAGCAACGCCACGTGTACAGCATCACTGCGTGGTCGTTGCCTTCTTCTAGGAGCTCGTTCTAAGTACAAGAATGGAGTTATCATGTTTTCGGCTTACTGCTACAGTCGCCGCATCGCGAGTCGCGAAATGCTGCTCATGAATATAACCCTCTAGCATGGCTTGAAACCAGTCGAGTTCCTCGTCAAATTATTACGTGAGTAATGCCGGAATACTGAAACGTTACTCAATTTTAAGTCGTGCTCAAATATCGTGCCCTCTCTGTCATTTTACAAAGAATTTGTAGAGACAGAACTATACTTAAGCACGACTTAAAATTGAGTAGTGTTTCAGTATTCCGACATAAGTCGAAAACATAATAATTTATTTAGTATGTCTCACGAAAGTTACAATACAAGAATGGAGTATTAGACAGGTCTTTGGTAAATAATATCTATGTGCAATGTTGTTAAATTTAACGTTGGTAACATTCTTTTAGGTTGGCAACTTTTATTTGTATTGTGTGTGAATTTTTGACGTGACAACGTCTTATAAATTGGTTTGCCGGGTGACACTTCAAGAAACTGCGTTACGCTCCGCTCACGTTATGCGCTCACAATGAGAGCGAGTGAGAGGCACGCGTCCCTTCCACTCGGGCATGGTTAGCCCGCCTAAGAGCGAGAGAGACAGACATAATATTTTACCACTCAAAGTCGTTGTCACGTAAAAGTTTCGCCCGTATAGGTACCGACTTTACAGGCAACCAATTTTTACTCTATGGCTCTCTCTCTATGGATGGATAGAATGTAATAGTTGTGTGTGTTTCTCAATTAAAATAAAACAGTTTGATCAGTTACGGAGAATTATTATTTCTAAATAACTACAGTCTTTTAGTTTAACCCTTTGAGTACCGTCATTATAGACACAATTAAAGAACAATAGGTTGCGGTCACCGGTGTCCTTGCAGTGTTTGACAGTCCCTTTAAGTACCGTCATTATAGACACAATTAAAGAACAATAGGTTGCGGTCACCGGTGTCCTCGCGGTGTTTGACAGTCCCTTTGAGTACCGTCATTATAGACACAATTAAAGAACAATAGGTTGCGGTCACCGGTGTCCTCGCGGTGTTTGACAGTCCCTTTGAGTACCGTCATTATAGACACAATTAAAGAACAATGGGTTGCGGTCACCGGTGTCCTCGCGGTGTTTGACAGTCCCTTTGAGTACCGTCATTATAGACACAATTAAAGAACAATAGGTTGTGGTCACCGGTGTCCTCGCGGTGTTTGACAGTTCCTTTGAGTACCGTCATTATAGACACAATTAAAGAACAATAGGTTGCGGTCACCGGTGTCCTCGCGGTGTTTGACAGTTTAATAACTATCTTCTGTCAGTGGCGTCGCCCCCGTGCCCAGGGTAAAAGTAGCCTATGAATTACTCCAGACAGTAACCAGTGACCAGTGACTGCCTCGTTGGCCGAATGGTCGCAAGTGCGACTACCGGGCAAGGGGTCTCGGGTTCGATTCCCGGGTCGGACAAAGTATTACTGGGTTTTTAAAAATCTCAGTAGTAGCACGGAGTCTGGAAATGTGTTTGGTATATGGCAATAGGCTCACCCCCTATTACATGGGACTCATAACATAAATAGTGAAAAGTGGGTGTTACATTGTACAGTGGCATTAGGTGCTGGCCAATCAAAGTACGAGTTTCTTTTTCGTTTAAAGTAATCGAAACGAATCCGGCGCTCTGATTGGTTAGTTCATTGGTGCTGGCCAATCAGAGCGCCAAACGCGTACTAAGGCGTCGATATTGAGCTTCTCGCTTCACCTGTACGTCAATCCAATACTACCCGTTTCTGCTAATAGATGGGTAAACTTCGTGCTTGCGGCATTTAGTTCCTTTTACGCACGGTAGGGGCGCTTTACAAATCCCATAGAAAATGCTTTCGATGTCGATACGAATACTTTCTCGATAGTTTTCGTGCTAGCCACACCGAATAAATATTGGTATGAAGAACAAGGAATATACTCACCAAGTTAGCATGTACGGTGGCCTCCTCAATGTATTTAGCGATACCAGTGACGAAGCCATTGCGGTCCTCGAAGTTGGTGTCGAAGTTAGCCTGGTAGAGGATGGAGCAGGGTGCCGCTTCAATGCATGGCTGTTCATCTGGAAAATATTAATTAATGTTGTTCAATAAAAATAAAATGAAGCAATGGGCCGGAGGTTAAGATGCCCGCTTCTCATGCATTTTTTTAAGGGGGGAAAATCATTTATTTATTTTTATTTATATATGCTTTATTGTACACATTTATGTAGTTTAAAACAAACAATTCAAGTAAATATGCGTACAATGGGCGGTCTTATCACACAATGGTGATTTCTTCCAGACAACCTTTGGATGGAAATATTTGTAAGAAACCAGACAAGGGGTAGTTACGTGTACAATACAATAAAATAAAAAAGACAAAATAAAAATGCCTACAATACAACCTATAATAGATATAATATACTAGCAACATATAAAAAGAAATACATAAATAATATACAAAAATACAATAAGCTATGTGTGTGTGTGTTTGTGTATGTGTGTGTGCGTGTGTGTGTGTTTGTGTGTGTATTTGTATGCGTATGTATGTACAATTAATGAAAGGAGAAACAGAAGCTTATAGTGTGAGAAAGTGCTCCTTCACAAGGTGTTTAAACTGACGCAAAGTCCGGGCACGCCTCACCTCGATAGGCAATTCATTCCACAATCGAGCCGCTTGAACCGTATAAGATTTATCGAAGAAGGAAGAGGAATGTATAGGTATACTTAATTTAAGATTCTCCGACGATCTCAGACACCTCGAATGTGTGTCACCGAGAAACTGAAAACGCTCTTTTAAGTAAAATGGGGTAGAAGGATTGAAAAGAATATTGTACAGTAAAGAAAGAATCATCGAATCATCGAATGGCTGCTCGCGCCTAAGTGAGGCGGGAGGGAGTGTCAGACTCTTACTGACTAAAAACCACCCCGTTCCTTCTCCTGCACTTCGAGCCGGAGCCCCGGTAACCCGTTAGATTCTCCGTGACGCTTCTCATGCATGTGAGTGTGTGTTCGAATCCTACCAATGGTAACTACCAATGTGACTTTTTCCGAGTTATATGTACTTTCTAAGATTATCTAGACACCACTGACAAACAGTGAAGGAAAACATCGACATAAAACCTGGACCTATAAACTTTTAATTAAAAGTTTGAAATCGCCAATCCGCAATGAGCAAGCGGGGTGATTAATGCTCAAACCTTCTCTGTGTGTGAGAAGGGGCTTCGCTCAGCAGTGGGCATTTATAGGTTGTTGAAAATGATAATGATTGTAGGAATTGTAGTAATTGGCGTTCTATAGTCTCTGCCTACCCCCATGCGAGACAGGCGTGAACTTATGTATGTATGTATAATCATACATAAGTTCACGCCTCAAAAGTAGCACGGAGTCTAGAATTGTGCCCGGTATATGGCAATAGGCTCACCCCCTATTACAAGGGACTCATAACATAAATAGTGAAAAGTGAGTTACATTGTACAGTGGCATTAAGTGCCGTAATGTGCACCTCTGCCTATCCCTTCGGCGATAAAAGGTGTGATGATATGTATGTATTCCAATGTTTAGAGACTACTATTGTAAAAACAAATGTAATAGATTATTCATAATTGGGGATTGACAAGTTAAATACAGCAAATTAAATTTAGACAAATATATATATTTTATCATCAATAAATTATTAAGTAAGTAAGTACCTACCTACTAATGTATTTTCCTGTATCAAATTATTGCCAGGAAGACTCTTATCAAAGAAATATATATATAAATATATGCTTCATTTATGTTTACACTTGATTTATATACTTAATTTAAAATATTTGATAAAAAGTGAAAAGTGGGTGTTATATTATACAGTGGCATTAAGTACCATAATGTGCACCTCTGTCTAACCCTTCGGGGATAAAATGTGTGATGTTATGTATGTATAAAAATGAAATAGACAAAAATATTTAATAAATTATGTTACTTTAATTTAATTTACTATTCGAGTTGTGAAACTGATTGAAAAAGAGTTTCTATTGAGTTTCTTGCTCATCCTTCTCATTAAGAATCTACAATTTGTAACAGGCAAAAAACTTTGCTAGGGGAAATTCCAAAAGTACCCTATATTAGTCTTTACTCCAATTAATTATTACTTATCATTCACTTCGGTCTAATATCAACATGGTATAAAATCGTGAGAACCGACCCCACCTAGATTTACTACACACACGATTAATCAGTTGTAAGACTTAAAATAGGTACTCACCAGGCAAAGTAAGCTCATCCAGCACATCCACATTACTCAGCGCATCAGATAATGACACTTTTTCACTCACAGACATGTTTAATCCGTTTCAAAACAAGGATATAGCGAGAGGAAATGTAACACACAGGATGTGAATAATTACGATTTAAACACACATAAGTTTATGTTAATTGTCACTTGAGTGATAAAACAAAACTTGTTTCACGTTTTCTATTACTCACAGTTAATATTTATATTCTAATTCATTAAATTTTTCAGTTTAATTAACTTTTACAAACAACAAGTAGTGAGTAATGGCGAACGTTTGACAGCTAAACATTATTACTAGTGGTGCTACCCACTTTACGCAATCGACCACAGATACAAAAAGCCATGTTACCGGTTTTGTGTTGCGGTTTTTTTTTGTAATTTCGCCTTTTGTAGCGCCCATGCGCAACAGCTACTCGATTGGGAAATAAGCGTTCAATTATTTATGACGTCACACCCAATTGTGTGACAGATCATCACACTTTCGCAGTATAGCATTTGTAACAGAAAATTACAAACAGGTTAAAAATAAGATCTTAACTAAAAGCATTCCTATTGATTTTAATACATACAGAACGACCGTTATTGTCGCTATGTTTGTATCATGTATTACGCCATTTTCTATGTTGAAGAGGTTTTTTTATGGCTTAAGCCGGTAAACGAGCAGACGGATCACCTGATGGTAAGCAATCGGCGTCGTCCATGGACACCCGGAACACCAGAAGCGTTACAAGTGCGTTACCGGCCTATTGGGGATTAGGAGTTTGAGGATCGTTAGGGATTCAGGGATTGGGGAGAAGGGGAGGGCGGGAATTGGGCCTCCGGTAACATCACTCATACGACGAAACACAACGCAAGCGTTGCTTCACGTCTGTTTTCTGTGAGGCCGTGGTATAACTCCGGTCGAGCAGGCCCATTCGTGCCGAAGCATGGCTCTCCCACACTAGAGGTAGGCAGAAGAGTTTATTTTAGATATAGAATACATTTTTCCGAGTTTACGTAATTATATTACCAATCCTATACTCATATTTTACCTACTTAGACTGTTATTTGTTACTGAGAATAAAAAGCAACAGTAGTACTTAACTTGCGCAACCCAGGAATCGAAACCGAGACCTCTTGGTCGGAAATCGCACTTGTAACGACTGGACTTGCGAGGAAAGGAGCACTGTTCTCTAATCAGCGTGCTTGTATAATAAAAGGGGGGTGGGCTCGCTGCCATTGCAGCGGTAAGTCCCCTCTTTGAGGAGTGGCTTGAGAGACGCTACGGCGTCCTCACCTACCGCCTGACGCAGGTCCTCACCGGACATGGAAGTTTCGGGAGGTACCTGTGTCTGATGGGGCGGGAGGAAACGCCCGGGTGTCATCACTGCGAGGACCGCCCTGAGGACACGGTGGAACACACAGTGGGAGAATGCCCTGCGTGGGCTGAGCACCGCCGTGCCCTCAGGGAAGTGATCGGCGATGGCGACCTCTCGCGTCCGGGCCTAGTGCAGGCCATGATGCGGAGCGAGGGGGATTGGGATGCCGTCTCCTCCTTTTGCGAAGCAGTCATGCTAGCTAAGGAGGAGGCGGGACGCGTGAGGCAGCGAAGCGCTGCCTCCTCGCAACCCAGCCATCGCGAAGGACACACCGGGCGTCGGGGATCGCGAGACGATCTCCGGCCACCGTAAGCGCGGGCCTGCGGACGGCGAGCATGGGTGGCTCCCCGTCCGACCAGAAACAGACCCGAGCGTACGGCGCGTCGCGTTCCGCGCGCGCCTCAAAGAGCCATCAGACCACCACAGATGGGGCCCAATAGGGCCGATGCCGATTCGGAGTCGCGGAGAACCTAACGGGTAACCGGGGCTCCGGCTCGACGTGCAGGAGAAGGAACGGGGTGGTTTTTAGTCAGTAAGAGTCTGACACTCCCTTCCGCCTCACCCAGGCGGGAGCAGTCATTCGATGATTTTCCCCCCTTAAAAAAAAAATAATAATAATAATAATAAAAGGGGGGGGGGGAGAATATTTAATAGTAATAGTTCAGTACACTCTGTAGTCATTTCTGTAAGGTTCTGTTAGATTTTGATATATAAAGTTCTCTTCTTAAAGAAAACACTGCAGTTCGAAGAACAAAATTACTTTTATTTAAACATAACATAACATCACGCCTTTTATCCATTATATTAGGCAGAGGTGCACACAGAGGTAACACCCATTTTTCACTATTTATGTTATGAGTCCCATGTAATAGGGGGTAAGCGTATTGCCATATACCGGGCACATTTCCCGAATCCATGCTACTACTGAGATTTTTTTATAACCCAGTAATACTTTACACGACCCGGGAATCGAACCCGAGACCCCTTGCCCGGTAGTCGCACTTACGACCACTCGGCCAACGAGGCAACTTTTATTTAAACTTCACAAATTATTAGGTAGGTACCTACATATAATTTCGAATGTGACCCACGAGTGCACGGGATTGTAAATGGAATACGGCTGACTGTTTTTATATAGAACGGGGGTGTATATATATTTTTTTTCTTTCTTTGGCAACCGATTCTCCAATGGGGGCGTATATGCATTTGAAGTGTGAAGTGAAGTATCAACACTGACGGGAATAAGGGTGTGACATTCCTTGGGCATAACAGCTCCATGAACCAAAGCCGTGATTTATTGTAGGTAAAGGTATCTATGTAAGTATAAAACAAAATATTTGCGAAACCTAACGCCAATTGCCTAATCCTAGCTTGCAAAAATATCAAGTAATTACATTTGGTGTCATATTATATTACTTACAGGATGGTGTCAGGCAGTGAAACTTTTGATCATAATTATTATTCACGTACCGTGCAACCTGAGTATGAAGAAATACAATTGTTGAGTTCACAAAGTCGCATCTCTGTACTTGGTATACAGAAACTGCAGGGAACCATCGCCAGGGCCGTCTGAGCCTACGTTGGTGCCCTTGGGGGCACAGAAAAATTCGGGGTCCTTTGGAATGTTGCACTACACTAGAATTTTTATTTTTGGCCACCCTAAGCGCCAGCCTGCGGACGGCGAACATGGGTGGCTCGTAGCCCGACCAGAACCAGACCCGAGCGAACGGTGCGTCGCGTTCCGCGCGCGCCTCAAAGAGCCATCAGACCATCACGGACGGGGCCCAATAGGGCTGATGCCAATACGGAGCCGCGGAGGATTCATGCGTTGCCGGGGCTCCGGGGCTCTCGAAGGGCAGGAATAGGAACGGGGTGGTTTTTAGTCAGTAAGAGTCTGACACTCCCTCCCGCCTCACTCAGGCGGGGAGAAGTCATTGAATGATTTCCCCCCCATAAAAATAAACACTAGAATTTTCTCCTGTAGAATCGTAGGTGCTTTTACAAACATACAAGTTCACATACACATACACCTAGACCCAGACACATCAGACCAGACAACTTTTCGAAAAAAAAATCTTTATTATTTTAATAGTCTTAATTGTGATGTCGCTCAAAGATAATACTAATTTTCATATGAATTAAAACCAAGTTAAGTAAATCGCTGGTAATTTTAGGGGTAAAAATAAAACAAAAAATAATATGTACAACATTATATTCATGTAGTTTGTTAAAAGCCTCCCTAATTTACCTGTGTGGATCTTCCTTCCATTATACATATTATAACAACCAAGATATACAAACATACAACATATTGTACTAATAACATACTAAAGGCAACTTATGGTATTTGAAATAATTTTCGGTAGGTACTTGCCAACTTGTCAAATTCAATACTTTTTTCGAACTGTTAAAAAACGACAGTTATCTTTGAATTTTGTACGAGATTGTGTATTGTGACGTCATGTTTTTTAGCGTCAAACAGGGTACTAATTTCTTAAAATTTGGTGGAAAAATACTAAAATTAAGTCGGTCATAAAATCAATTAATGCAAGTTTGGTAATTTTATTATATTTTGTTGTATTCAACGGTCGAAATACTTTTTTTGTTAAAAGAAAGTTCTCTCAGTGAGCTAGAATTTAGCTCTACTCGTTACTCGTTGCCGGTGAGACAACTGCCTTAACTACCACATGGATATGTCATCATAACAATTTCTTTTTAAAACTAATCAAATTGCCTTTACCTTTGCACAGAAAAAAATACGTATTCAGGACATACAATCAAATACATATAATAAAAAAACATGTTAAAATATAGTATATATAACTATATTTATAATATTTATATATCTTAGTAAACTTTAGTTTATAATGATATTTACAACAGTGACATAATCAACCATAACTTGACCTGAGTACCAAGCGTTCGGCGTTCGGCGCTCTGATTCGCCGGCTCCAGTAACCCAACCAATCAGAGCGCCGTACGCGCTCGATACTATTACGTTACGATTGCGATAGTTATTCGTGCTTGGTACTGAGGGCTGTCCAAACAAAGGCCCGTGGCTCATTTTTAATATTCGGGCAATAGACCCATTTTGAAAGTATGACCATTTATATGCTGATAAACACAACAGGTAAACATAAACGTAACAGATTTATAAATTTCGCGAGAAACTTACTAAATTAATTGTGGGCAAGCCATGCTTCGGCACGAATGGACCGCTTCGACCGGAGCGATACCACGGCCAAGTAGAAAACTGACGTGAAACAACACTTGCGTTGTTTCGTCGTTTGAGTGAGGTTACAGGAGGCCCCGGTAAACGAGAAGACAGATCACCTGATGATACGCAATCGGCGTCGCCCATGTACACACAGAACACCAGAGGCGTTTACAACTGTATTACCGGCTTTTTGGGGATTTGGAATTTGAGGATTGTTAGGTATGCAGGGATTGTTGAGATTGAGGAAGGGAGATTGGTAATTTGCAGTAACCTCACTCACACGACGAAATACAAAGTAGGCAACAAATTCTCACGATCACGCCTCAAAAGTAACAAAATGGGTCCAATATGTACTTTAATGTTCAGAAACATGTCTTTTAGTTAATTTTGTTTACTAAAAAGAATAAATAATCATATGTTATTGCTTAGCAGTGACATAAGAGCACAAATTAAAATGTACGGTGGCCAGGAGGCCATCATATGCCTTTACATCTTCAATTATACACCCTGAAATGAATGTCGTTTTCGTCCCGAAGTAAAATGGTTCTGTCTCGGTAATACAATAGTTTTACAAAGAAATAAAATGTTAAAAATAACTGGTGAACCATTGCAAAAAGCAAAATTCGAAAGCGCATACGAACTCAGTACATTATCAAAACATCACCATGTCAGGTGGCACGTGCGATGCGAATACTGCCTACTTTACGTCTAGTGATTCATGTGCGTATATCCAAGGATTTTTTTTTAAGTAAAAAAAATATGTATCGTGTTTTTTTGTTTTTTCTTTATACATCAAAAGTACTCCTTATGGCAAGTTGTTTTGCCGCTGAGGACTTAACGGGTTACCGGGGCTCCGGCTCGAAGTGCAGGAGTAGGAACGGGGTGGTTTTTAGTCAGTAAGAGTTGTTATGCCGCGGGACGAAAACGAAAAATTGATTTCACAGTGTATTGTATTGACGTAAAATCGAAAATCCAATGACAAAATTTGACACATTCGGGTAGGTTGATACGCTGGCCACTGTATACAAGGTGTAGTTTTGAAACCGTGACATTTCTCGGGGCATGTCACAGAAGTCATAAATGTTTCGGACCAATAGTGAAAAATACGGCTATAATCAATCGTTTAAGATCGACAGTATTTCAGAATAAGCGACAGCAATGTTTCTTATTGGAGTTATATGGAATTAGGAATAATATCAATTCAGTGTTTGAATTTGTGTGTGTTAAGCCGCGTTATAAAGCTAGTTACAAGACGGCGGGGTGTAGTTCACACTTACGGATTTCTGTAATTTACAGAAAAATGTAAAATATTTACCTACAATTTTTTTTTATTGATTCGGACTCAGAATCGATAGCCGAGTTACCTCATAGAAAATGTCGCTGCTTTAAAACAAGACCTTGTATTACAACAATTTTCGCCCAATTTAAATTACAAGGTTCAAGCAGTGAAGGCTAAGCCTCTTGCCTTGCATACAAAAAATTTAAAAACTAACAACACATAGTAAATACAGAAAATAGTTAAATCATAATCAGACTTGAGATAACTTATTAGCACATTATTCTAAATTAAAATTATTGCTCTCTATTTAAAAGTAACTAAGGGCCGTCCATTAATCATGTTTCTTTTATTATTTGACGGGCCGACGTTTGACCACTATCTCGCCTGGTGGTAAGCGATGATGCGGTCTACGATGGAGCACGTCGTCCCATAAGCAACCTATTCACTCGGGCCTTGAAGACTCCCAGTTAATACAGAAAATACAGACTCTGGCAAAGAATTCCACTCCTTAGCGTGCAAGGAAGCTTGATGCGAAGTGCTTCGTGCGTGTGGGTGGATCACAAAGGGTCACCCCCCGCCCTGAGGACACGGTGGAACACACCGTAGCGGAATGCCCTGCGTGGGCTGAGCACCGCCGTGCCCTCAGGGAAGTGATCGGCGATGGCGACCTCTCGCGTCCGGGCCTAGTGCAGGCCATGATGCGGAGCGAGGGGGACTGGGATGCCGTCTCCTCCTTTTGCGAAGCAGTCATGCTAGCTAAGGAGGAGGCGGGACGCGTGAGGCAGCGAAGCGCTGCCTCCTTGCAACCCAGCCATCGCGAAGGACACACCGGGCGTCGGGGATCGCGGGACGATCTCCGGCCACCGTAAGCGCGGGCCTGCGGACGGCGAGCATGGGTGGCTCCCCGTCCGACCAGAAACAGACCCGAGCGTACGGCGCGTCGCGTTCCGCGCGCGCCTCAAAGAGCCATCAGACCACCACAGATGGGGCCCAATAGGGCCGATGCCGATTCGGAGTCGCGGAGAACCTAACGGGTAACCGGGGCTCCGGCTCGACGTGCAGGAGAAGGAACGGGGTGGTTTTTAGTCAGTAAGAGTCTGACACTCCCTTCCGCCTCACCCAGGCGGGAGCAGTCATTCGATGATTTTCCCCCCTTAAAAAAAAAAAAAAAAAAAAAAAGGGTCACCCCGTCCCCCCTTGTAAGGTTTCGTGATTTTTGGTCGAGCCCCTAAGAATGAATGAAACAACAATAATAATAATATAACATCTCGCCTTTTAATTCCCGTAAATGGCAAATACCAATAATAGGCAACGGCTTTATGGGACTGGGAAATAGAGGCACCTTAATGGATATATTAAACCGGGAAACCGTGGCGGCACAATCAGGTCCCGCTACCAACAAAATAATATATATTATACAGCTATACAAGGTATAGTTTTAAAACCGTGGCATTTCTGGGGGCATGTCACAGAAGTCATAAAGGTTCAATGTAAGAGAAAGATTCGAGCCAATAGTTAAAAATACGGCTATAATAAATAGTTTAAGTTCGATAGTATTTCAGAATAAGCGACAGCAATGTTTCTTATTGGAGTTTTATGGAATTAGGAATAATATCAATTACGTGTTTGAGTTTGTGTGTGTTAAGCCAAGTTATAAAACTAGTTACAAGACGGCGGCGTGTAGTTCGCACTTACGGATTTCCGTAATTTAGAGAAAAATGAAAAATATTTACCTACAATTTTTTTATTGATTCGGACCCAGAATCCGTAGCCGAGTTACCTCGTAGAAAATGACGCCGCTTTAAAACAACACCTTGAATATGCAGAGAGCAACCAAGTGTCCGCTTGGTTGCACAATCAATCTAGCTGTCGACCGGCTCGGAAAGCAGCACAGAGGGCCGAGCACGAATAACTATCGCATTCGTATCGTAACAGTATCGAGCGAGTTAAGCGTTCTGATTGGTAGTAGACTAAATTATTTTTAAAGTCCGTCTGGTACATTATTTTAAAACATTAGACAACGATTTTTTCCTTTCTTACAAAATTAAATACTTCCGACGATATATTGATTTGAAACATCGTGTGACGTCACGATTTACAAATTTTATAGGGTAGCGTGACGTAACGACTTCCCAAACTGAACTCCGTTTTATTTGAGTACATACTAGCTTTTACCCGCGGCTTCGCTCGCGTCAGAAATGAATAAAAATGTAGCCTATGTGACATATACCAATACACACAGCGCCATCTATACCAATACTTTCGTTTTTCCTCCGGAATATCAATTTTTTCTGGATTAAAAAGTACCCTATTATTTAATCCGGACTTCTAACTTTACGTCTGCAAAAATTCAAAGCAATCGGTTGAGTAGTAACGGCGTGAAGGTGGTACAAACAAACAAACAAACTCACTTTCAGATTTATAATATTAGTAAGGATAGTAAGGATTGTTTTCTTATACGACAAGTTAAAAAAATATGTGTCTAATATATAACAGACGGACTAATTACATTTTTAATTTTCATATACTGTCTACTACTTTATCAACTTAACTGTCCCTCTATACAATAAACTTTACAATTACTCCACGTCCATAGCTTTTTTTAAAGGTCAGGTTTTTTTTTACACGGCCACGTAGTTTTTATTAGAATTTGTTGCCACGCTCATCCTTACTTATATTATAATCGGAAAGTGAGTTGTTAGTTTGTTTGTTTGTTCCGCCTTCACGCCGTAACTACTAGACCGATTGCTTTGAAATTTTGCAGACGTAAAGTTAGAAGTCTGGATTAAATAATAGGGTACTTTTTATCCCGGAAAATTTTGATATTCCCGAGGGAAAACAAAATAATTGGTATAGATGGCGTTGTGTGTATTGGTATAGATGGCATTGTATGTCATTTAAAACCAGTCAACGAATTACCTACTTATTGGAAAAATGTAAATAGCGCGATATAACCGAATTCCATGCGAGCGGAAAGCTATTTGTTTGTTTGCCTGTCTTAAACGGCAGAACGGAGGTACTAATTAACGTGATTTTTTAACTGAAGGTAGTTGAACGGATGGATAGTCACATAGGCTACTTTTTATCCTTTTGTGACGCGAGCAAAGCCGCGGGTAAAAGCTAGTATCATAAATACACCCCAAACTTGTACCAAAAATGAGTCACATGTGACTCATGAACTTATTCTAAAAGTTCATCGAGAGTCGTATATGACTCCTTGGACAGTTAAGTTATTATAGCGCTGTACGGTGTCCCACCCAGCCGCCAATTTGGTTGCCAGTGCTATCCTACAGCACAATTGCATTGATTCGCTCGTTTATTATGATGATGACTATAAATACCAGTGTTACAACTATGAATAATGCTTTTGAAACATAAATTTTATACAACTTATAGTAAAAATAACATCTCTGTTTTCATTAAGTCTATATTGTATTTATCTATTAAAATATAATACACTGAGTTTTGAGAATCGCTGTCCAATTAGAAAAGAATAAGCCAGGTCGTAGAAAAAGGGCGGACATCGTCTCTTGAAACAATGACTGTGGCACCTGATTACTATAGAATTGGGATGATGACAGGGTATGAAAATTAAAAATCTAATTACTCCGTAAGTTAGGTATTGAAAAAATATTAGACACGTATTTTTTTATTTTGTCGTATAATAAAACGAATCAAAGTTTAGGAGTGGGGGCTAAAACGTCATTTCTACGTATAAAATGTACATAGAAGTGACGTCACGCGACATTTCAATATATCGTCGGAAGTATTCGTTTCTGTAAGAAAATAAAAAATACGTGTCTAATGATTTAAAATAACCTACCAGACGGACATTAAAATAAAAATTAGGGATCTACCCTATTACACGCAGAACATAAACACATTGACACGAAGGACATCTGTCATTTTTTTAAGTCTGGTAACGTGGTAACCCATTACACGCGCACACATAAATAACCCACTGACATTCTGGTGCTTCAATCATTTCTAAATGACATTATGACCGCCTTTTTTTAAACATCCTTGAGTATAAGTATCTCAATAGATTTATTTGTTACTTCTTTGCGTTTGGTTTAACAACTCAATTTTTTTAATTTTGTATATATGAATGTACAGTTGGGAGCATAGAGGACATAGGCAAAATTTAATACAAGCCAATACATAAATGAAATCTTCACGAATCGGACAGTGATATACGTATAAATATATTTTACATACTAATATATACATCGTGAACTACAATAAGATCTCTGATAAATCTCGATATAAACTAAACAATAATTTAAGATATACTTTCAGATCCCCAAAATTACGGTTTGTTACACAATCTCTAAAATGGTATATATTAGGGTGCGTCTACATTTGGCGAATGCGCACTGCGCGCGTGCACTCACGGCAATATTTTGCTGCTCAACTTATACAAGGCTCGTATATATAATATACTAGTGGATCTAACAGACGTTGTCCTGCATATCCACTTGAATGTATAAACAAAAATTCATTCAAATTAGTTAAGCAAAAAAAAACGACTGCAGCGCCATCTGCCGGGCTGATTTGTGAATCTAAACCATTCCCAGATCCCCTTGAACAGACACAAAAATTTTCATCAAAATCGGTCCAGTCGTTTCAGAGAAGTTCAGTGACATACACACTCACAGAAGAATTATATATATAAACATTGAAATGCACGCGCGCAGCTCGCGAGCTACGCATTCGCCAAATAGTGACGCATCCATATATAAAAGACAACGCTCAAAAAGATCTTAAAATATTTTAAAACTGGCTATCCGCCCGCGTTTACAAAGGAATAAATGTATATATACATACATAGAGGTTGTGGAACCGGCCGTATATATATATATATATTATTGGCAACTGCATTGATATAGAAAAACACAAATTATATTAGCAATTAACTCGTCGAGTACCGGTTTTATAGACACAATTAAAGAACAATGGGTCGCGGTCACCGGTGACCGCTTGGTGTTTGACAGTTTAAAGGAGGTCAAATGTGTTTGAGATGGGGGCAAACGAGTAGTCCTGTCACTTGATGGCAAGTGTTGAGTGCCGCTCATGGACATTAAAAAAGTAACAAACGCGTTGCCACCTTTGTAAAATTTACAGGTACTGGTAATATTTTCATATTGTTCACTAAGCTGGCAGTAAGGTCCGAGCCTTTATTATGGGATGAACCGGTAAACGAGCAGACGGATAACCTGATGGTGAGCAATCGGCGTCGCCCATGAACACTTGCAACACCAGAGGCGTTACAAATGCGTTACCGGCCTTACAAATGGGTTTGGGGATTTGGAATTTGAGAATTGTTGGGGGTTCTGGGATTGGGGAGATTGGGCCTCCGGTAACTCCACTCAGACAACGAAACACGTGTTTCACGTCGGTTTTCTGCTCGACCGTGGTATCATTCCAGTCAAGCCGGCTCATTCGTATCGAAAGAACGAGCATTTACGAATTTAAAGTTTTTAAAACTACCTAAAAGTGAAGAGGATTTCAAATCGTCTGTATATTTTTTTTCTATATCAAATCAGTTACCATCATCAAACAAGAAGAACTTAGTTTTGCAAAACTAGCTTTTAATTTAAAAGCTAGATTTTAAGGTCATGTACAATATACACATACTTATTCCTAATAGTTATTTGTAAACATATACAATATATGAAATATGCTACAGCACTACAGGATACAACATTTATAATATAATGTTTAGAAACAAAAATAGTATCTGTAATATTTGAAATGGTCTTTGAAACTTATTGGATAAGATTAAGGGTATATACAGAGCCTAGTGGAAGCCATTGGAGGAGACCAGAGCTGTATTGAGCCAAATTGTCGCGTGTGACAAGGATATAGGTACTAAGGTACAAATATCCTGCAACACGTTGATGTTGGTAGATATATCGACCAAAGTCGAGCAATGAATGTTGCGCTACTTCACTCAACTTTGCAGGATATTTGTGCCCTAGTGTATAATTAGCTTTATTCCTTAAGCAAAGAGAGGGGCGCCACACGCTCGTAGTGTCGGCAGCGCCAAAAAAATTAAAGGCACCAAGGAGGTGCTTGCCTAAGGCTGGCACTTAATAAAAAAAAAAAATGTGTACTAAATAAAAAAATTGAATAAAAACAGTATGCATTATTGCTGCAACTTAAAATTGTAATTGTACTTAATACCATGCACTTTTGAATTGATTAATTAAAACGAGTTCCAAGTTTTTCTCAACAAACAAATAACTTTACTAAAATGCTGATAGACAAGACATAGTTTTTGATTGTACCGTTAACCTTGCTTGTCCAATTAAAATAAACAATTGTAAAAATTTCGGTTGAAACTGAAGTAAAAGAGACAAAATGCAGTAATCGAACTTATTGGTTATCTATAATATGACTTTAAACTTGTCAGATAGAATAAAACTTTGCACGACTAACAGCCAGTTTCAATAACCTATCTATCTGTAGATTTGCTTACTAGAGATAGAATTTTGACATAAGCTCCATACAAAAAGTGTCAAAATTCTATCTCTAGTAAGCAAATCGGAAGATAGATAGGTTATTGAAATTGGACGGAAAATGACTATTCGACTGATTGAAAAATATTAAATGCTTTACCTTATCTTAGTCCAGGGTCTTGACAAACAGATCACAAGACGCACTATTTTATATATACACATTTAAAATTCAATCGGCACCTCTTGCATAACAAGTGTGTATCCAAGATTTTGCAACGGAGCAAACTTTTCAACGACCGGGTTTAGTGAACCATATTCCGTTAACTCCACAATTGGTGCAGGAATTTCAAAGTCCACAGATTGCATGTAATCTTCGTTTTCTTCTATATTCAAGTCATCGAATCCATTTTGAGTGATTTCGTGTAGATTATCAAAATGGATTTCTGGTCTAGCGTCCTGGAATGGCATTTCTGGATGGTTGAGACGTATACACTTGTGTGAACGGAGCAGTGATGGCCAGACGAAGGTTTCTTCGCAGACTTTGCATTGCAGTGTTTCATAGTTTGAGTGTTGTGTCTCAATGTGACGGTTCAGACTACGGTTTGATGAGTAGTATTTGTAGCAGGTCTGTAAAAATAATGGTGAAATATTATTCATTTTTAAGTTGGGAACATCATCGAATGACTGCTCCGGTCAGGATGAGGCGAGAGGGAGTGTCAGACTCTTACTGACTAAAAACCACCCCGTTCCTTCTACTGCACGTCGAGCCGGAGCCCGGGAAACCCATTAGGTTCTCCGCGACTCAATAGTACACTAAGTTGGCTCATCTTAATCTTACAATACAGATGAGAATATTGACCAATATTAAACTAAACTATACTAATATGCGAAGCTGAAGATTTTGTTTGTTTGAACACACCATTCTCTGGAACTACTGGTCAGATTTGAGTGATCATTTTTCTTCTTCTTTTTCTTATATCTTATTCTTATACCTCTACTATTATATAAACCGGAAGAGTTTGTTTTTTTGTTTGTTCGTTTGAACGCGGTAATCTCCGTAACTACAAGTCTGATTTGAATAATTATTTTTGTGTTGGATAGCGCATTTATCGAGGATGGCTATAGGCTATAAAACATCATGCTACGACCAATAAGAGCTGAGCATAGAGTGTGAAACCGCGCGGAAGTAGCTAGTGTAGAATAAAATTAACATTAGTCAATTTTTTGTATAAAAGAATTGTCAAAGTCAAAGCATTTATTTCAATGAAACCATAATTTGGTACTTTTTTTATGGAATACTAGGCAAACGAGCAGCCGGATCACCTGATGGTAAGCGATCAGCACCGCCCATGGGCACCCGCAACACCAGAGAAGTCACAGGTGCGTTGCCGGCCTTTTAAAAAGTATTACTTTTGAAACGTCAGCAAATCCTTACTATCCTTACTAATATTATAAATCGGAAAGTAAGTTCATTTGTTTGTTTGTTCCAGTTTCGCGCCGTAACTACTAAACCGATTGCTTTGAATTTTTGCAGACGTAAAGTTAGAAGTCTGGATTAAATAATAGGGTACTTTTTATCCCGGAAAAAAATGATATTCCCGAGGGAAAACGAAATTATTGGTATAAATGGCGCTGTGTGAATTGGTATATGTCACATAGGCTACTTTTTATCCTTTTGTGACGCGAGCGAAGTCGCGGGTAAAAGCTAGTACAAAATAAATAATAGTTGTCAGTCTGTCCATCAGTGAAGCTAGGTGCTCATTCCAAAATGTCGAATATTCAAAGTTATTCCTCAGCTATAATTTATCTAGCATTGGAAATTTGGACCCTAAGTTGGGTGGTTCATTTATATATAAGGCTACAGGCTATAAAACGTGACGCTAAGACTAATAGGAGTTGAGCAGCAGATGAAACCAGTGAGAGAAGCTAGTGTTATTTAAATTAAATTATAAAAAAAAACTATCAACTTTTTTTTTAACCTCAGTAGTAGAATGGAGTCTAGAATATTGCCTGGTATATGGCAATACTCACCCTCTAATACATGGGACTCATAACATAAATAGTGAAAAGTGGGTGTTACATTGAATGCCGTAACGCTCCTTTGCTCACCCCTACGGGGTTAAGGGCGGGTAAATTTTATAAAAAACTATATGATACTAACCTGACACTGATACTTGGAAATAATAGTCTTTTTGCTCTTCGGATCAACGATGGCCTTCTTAATATTTCCATTATGAATATCAAACTTTTTCACATCAACAAATGCAATGGTGTCCTTAAGAACTTTACCCCCAACTTTAATCTTCTCCAAAACTAGTTTCGGTTGCAAAAAGAGTGGGAGCGGTTCATCACACTTGTATGTCATTTTCAAATCTTTTTTAACTTTTTTTCGTTCTTGTGAATTATCACTCGTGATTAGAAAATGTGTCCATTTATGTTGTAACATATCTGATTCCGTGTCAAACTTTTTAAAGCATTGGTCACAGAAGTAATAGTCTTTATAGCCTGTCATAGCTTTATTTGTTAAGTCCGGTAACAATTGTACATGAAGTTCTAAAGCATCTCGTTCAACGGAGCTTTCTTCGCAGAAGTTACATAAGTAGAGTCTCTCGTTACCCAAGTTACGCATAGCGTATAGGCAGGTAGGTCTGTCATTTGAGTGTAGGAACGCAATATGATGTGCTAGTGCACATTTACTGGTGCATTGATCCTTGCAGACATCACACACATAGTTAATTGCGGAATGATCGTAACTATGATCTTTCAAATCCATGAATCTAAAGTAAATATCGTCACAAATCTTACAAGTGTGTCGTTTCAAAACTCTGCACACGTTCCTTCTATGATCATTATATCTCAGTTTATTCGGTAAAAATTCTCCGCAAACATCGCAGTGCAGTCTGATATGGACTTTGAAGAATGTTCGGTCAACAAAGTTTTTGCTGCAATAGTTACAGATATAGGATTTACGCTTCTTGTGATGCAGTTTCATGTGTGACCGTAATAGCTGGTACGCTTCGAAGATCTTTGGACACTTCCTGCATTTATGGTATTCTTTGACTTCATGGATTGTTACTTTGTCTGAAAAGGAAACCCGTTTTTGTGGCTTACAGATGACCATGTGTTTATTTTCCTGGTGTTTCAAAAGCTTCCGTTTATTTGAGTATCCTTTATCACAAATTTTACACTTCATAGTCAACATTGTCGGGTCTAGTTCGCTGTCAGAACCTGAATCTACGTTCTGACTCTTATCAAGTTCTTCCTTTAGCTTATTGAGGTCCTCTCTCACTAGTTGTATCGAACATTTGTCCAAAAACCGGTGTTTTGAGATTGGACCCCTGAGCTTCCGTTTCAAACGAGGTTTCTTGCCAGATTCTTCGAGATTTACCTTTTGTAGGTAAGGAGTTATATCGTAGCGCGCCACAACGACTCTGGGTAACTTCTCGAAGCCACGGAAAGCGATTTGTGACGAGATATCTTTGTCTCCGTCAGAAACGATAATTTTATCAACCACCTCTCCGATATCACTGTAACTCTCCTCTTTTTCTTGATTATCTCCATTTCTTATGGACATCAGAAGGCAAAATAGACGCGGGAAAATAAAATAAAAAGAAAAAACTAAGGATATTGCTAAAAACGTCAACAACAGCGCTATATGTCATGCTACGAGAAATAAATTCATTCAGTGGTGAGGTTAGAGGGGGCCGTAATTTTTTGTTGAAGCAAACAAAAGTCAAAACCGGTATTTTTAATTTTTGTTGTAAAATATTTCATCAAAACCTTTCTTATTCTTTTTCCTTTAAGAAATTAACAAATTCCTTTTCTATTATAATAGCATAAGATAATTAATTATTCATCGTTACTTTTATTTCGAAAAATTTTTTCCAATGAAAAACCGGAACCGGTATTACAAAATATTTATGTGTATCTGTGAATCCTTTTCGAAGGCGCGTTCTGAAATCAACATTTGGAGTAACTATTGTAACAAACGTCAAAGGACGGTATTTAAAAATATTTTAATAGTTTATAATAACAGAAAAAATATTGTTCTGCAGCTTACTTACTCCTAAATATTAGTTTTATTACTTTGGGGTATGTAAATTGTAATATTTAAATTAGTTTATTTAAGAAACATCTCGTCCTATGTGTCCTGTTGTTAATACTTCATAACGTGTCCTTACAATACCTCCAGTTTTATTGGTTATGTTATACTAATTCATGTTATTCTATTTTAATCGTTAATTCCTACTACATAAGGGCTACAATCCCATCAAACAAAATTTCTTATTACATAATTTTTACCACAACTGTTTATCTAATTTGATTTTTCTTATCCGTTGTAGGTACGTACTTCAAGTACATCGTTCACTCCGGAAAATAATCAATCGGATAGATTTTACGTAAACAATTTATTTTTAAGCGGCCACCGCGTTCGTTAAGCAGTCGCAATGTTTCCGCCGACTCGAATAAGAAGTTGTCTTCCAGTTATTAATCCAATGTTTAGACAGAAACTGCGTCCTCATAGGCCGTTCCGTCAGACGGCTACGGTTCATGGTAGCCAAACAAAGACAGTTCAGCGCAATAAATGGATGAATTTCCGATCTATTATTACGAGATGGGTACCTCTAGGAAGTGCTATTTACGTCGGTTGGTGTTATATTCGTGCGAGCATCAATTACGAAGTGTCAAAAGTCGAAATTTTATTCTACGAGATGTTTCCTTTCCGTGTTACGAGCAGAATTTGGGGGAAACTGGCTGCTTGTGAGCTCCCAACGTCTTTACGAAGTTTTGTCTACGGTACGTACATTAAAATGTTTAATGTGAACTTGAATGAAGCTGAATTTACTGATCTGAGGTATTACAAAAGTTTATCCGAATTTTTTACGAGACCTCTCAAAGAAGGTGCGAGGTATATATCGCCTTGCCATTGTGTCTCGCCCTGTGATGGTGTAGTTTTAAACTGTGGTCCAGCAGACACAGATAAAATAGAGCAAGTCAAAGGAGTCACATACAGCCTAGAAGAATTCCTTGGAGAAAATAAATGGAATAAAAGAAAAGATGATAATTATTACAACTCTTTATTAAATAACAAAGACAATGTGTTACACCAGTGCATCATATATCTGGCTCCCGGAGACTACCATCGGTTTCACTCACCATGCGACTGGACGGCTACGTTCCGAAGGCATTTCTCTGGCAAACTTCTATCTGTAAATCCATGGCTAGCGAGACTCATACCTGGTTTATTTGCCATCAACGAGCGAGCAGTTTATGTAGGAGAATGGAAGCACGGTTTCTTCAGCATGACCGCTGTCGGAGCTACAAATGTTGGCTCAATAGAGATATACAATGATCCCGAATTACGAACAAACACGAAAGGCAAACGAAACAGGATCAGCGAGATTGACTTAGGACATGTGCAGTTGAAGAAGGGTGAGTTATTCGGACAATTTAATATGGGGAGTACGATTATTTTACTGTTCGAAGCTCCGAAAGACTTTAAATTTGACATGGCTTCGGGTGATAAAGTCCTTGTTGGACAGGCGTTGTGCGCAGCAACGAAGGAACAGACGAGATGACCTGTTCGTTATGATTTAGTTCACTTAGCCCAGGTGGCTATGGTTTTCTACATGTTATCGGTGTTGCTATGATTTTGTATTGTAAATAATTTTTTTAATCTGGCAACCATCATGTTTTAATAGGCAGCATACGTCTGTAATTGTGAATTGTCTCCCAGTATCCAATTGGTCATTTTTCTTCTTAAATGTGTTTTGATACAATTACAATTAGTTTCTTATAAGTTTATCGGACAGATATAATTGGTGCTAATATAGTATCTTTTTGATTTGATAGATAGTGAGTATCTAAGTGAAGTTGGCTTGTATATTCAACTTTGAATTTGATTTAACCCGTTGATAATTGTTAAAAAACATCCCCTAAATTTGTTCATACAATAGACTACTTTTAGACCGTCTATAATGTAGTTAGTGGAGAGCAGTCCGGTGACCGCTTGGGGATATACGGGTTAAATACCAAAAAGGTCCAAATTGACACCATGTCCTTTCTCTTTATTTTAGACCTTATTTCCAATGTTAAAAGACTACTTTTGTATTCATTTTGTGTAATAAAATTTGGTAAATGTAGATGGATTATGAAATTACCTACTGCTTTGTTTGTCTAGTCATATTGAAGACAATTGAAGTTCAGGTCATGGACTTTATTGAAGGAGTATTCATTTATTCATAAACCCGTTGAAAATCATCCCCTAAATTTGTTTATACAAAAGTAGTCTCTAAACATTGAAAATAAGGTTTATAATGTAGTTAGTGGAGAGCGGTCACTGGTGACCGCTTGGGGATATGGGGATACTAGCTACTTCCGCGCGGTTTCACACGTTCTGCTCAGCTCCTATTGGTCGTAGAGTGATGTTTTATAGCCTATAGCTATCCTCGATAAATGCGCTATCCAACACAAAAAGAATTATTCAAATCAGACTTGTAGTTACGGAGATTAGCATGTTCAAACAAGCAAAAAAACAAACTCTTCCGTTTTATACATATAATAGTAACTATAAGATATGGGTTAACTGCCAAGCCCCAAGTGACCGGTGACTGCTCTTACTCCATAATAAACCTTATTGCCAATGTTTAGAGACTGCTTTTGTATAAAATGTTGTTGATTTTTCATAATCGTTGAATAAAAAGTTAAATAGCATATTAACAAAATAGCCTAATAATATGTGCTTTATTTAATACAACTTTTTAATGATTAATCAGATACATCTATACTTCTATACTAATATTATAAAGAGGAAAGATTTGTATTTTTGTATGTTTGTAATGAATAAACTCAAAAACTACTGAACTGATTGCAATAATTTTTTCACCATTCGAAAGCTGCATTATTCAGAAGTAACATAGGCTATATAATATCACGCTAGGTCCTATAGTTGTGGAGCAGTAACCAAAAATGTTTTAAAAACGGGGGAAAAGTATCGTTTCTGAGGCCTTCCGTGGCGTGCGCTGAGCATATAGTTAAAGTTATACAAAAATGTTCTATAGATGAATTGTTTATCTTAACATTATTTTTAAAAAAGTCCGCGAGAGCATATGTCTACCTTTTATAGTTTACCCATAACAATCGTTTTAATGAATGGTTCAATCCTTATAAAAGTTTGCTCTAGATAACTTTTGAATTGTTCAATCGGTTACCTTAAGACGCGACATCGACAACGGAGGGCAGGTCGCTAAAAAAAAACTGAGAATAAATATAAATAAAACGTAAAACTATGTAAAAAATCTTAAGTCCCCCCGTGCGAAGCCGGGACGGGCCGCTAGTTTCTTATATTTTTTGAAATACTAAGACAGGAAACTCGAATAATATGTATGAAGCAATGTCATGAGCTAATGGTAACATGTAAACAAATGTAGTGTAGATATTGTCCAGTCAACTGATGGTAGCGGGGACTGTCCAGGCGATACATACTTAAATATCATCACGAGCCAATGGTAACATGTAAACAGTGACTCATGTAGTGTAGAGATGTCCAGTCAACTGATGGTAGCGTGGAATGTCCAGGCGATACGCACTTAGGTATCATCATGAGCCAATGGTAACATGTAAACAGTGACTCATGTAGTGTAGAGATGGTCCAGTCAACTGATGGTAGCGTGGAATGTCCAGGCGATACGCACTTAGGTATCATCATGAGCCAATGGTAACATGTAAACAGTGACTCATGTAGTGTAGAGATGTCCAGTCAACTGATGGTAGCGTGGAATGTCCAGGCGATATGCACTTAGTTATCATCATGAGCCAATGGTAACATGTAAACAGTGACTCATGTAGTGTAGAGATGGTCCAGTCAACTGATGGAAGCATGGACTGTTCAGGCGACATATTTAGGTATCAAATAAGTGAAATAATAATTCTTCCGGTTTGCGAATAACAAGAAATGATAAAAAATTTATTAAAAATATGGTTTCAGATTATTTTATTATGCTTTGTATAACATTGACCCTATTAATTTTGTTTGCAAATCGTGATAAACTCTCTCATTGTGGTCTCTATATAATTATCTTTATTAATAATATTATATCTTACACCGTCATAATTGTATTCATTAAAATATAATATTTGCATCGAGTGACACTTATATTACCGTTAGGGTATGGGGTTAGTCGCGGAGAATCTAACGGGTAACCGGGGCTCCGGCTCGACGTGCAGTAGAAGGAACGGGGTGGTTTTTAGTCAGTAAGAGTCTGACACTCCCTTCCGCCTCACCCAGGCGGGAGAAGTCATTCGATGATTTTCCCCCCTTAAAAAAAAGGGTATGGGGTTTCTTGCTCGTTCTTCTCCATTCGAATCTGCATTTAGGACCGAGCGCCTATCATCAACAAAGAAACTCCCACATTACATTTAAAAAAAATGCTTTTCACAATGTCATTGATAGATTATCTGATCCTTTAACTACTTTATACACTAACTCTCTAATCTGCAAGCGGTCACCGGTGACAGCGCTCCATTAACTACATTATAGACCTTATCTCCGATGTTTAGAGACTACTTTTGTATGAACAAATTTGGGGTATGATACTTGAATACATACATACTTCTTTAGCTTCCATCACATTTAACTGGCCTGGATAGCATGCCTGAAACCACCTTTCTTGGCAGTATTCGATCAATATGAGACAGTCTAATCTTATACATCATCATACTAAAATGAAAAAAAAAAAGAAATTTCGTCATTATTATTAAAAAATATGTGATGGTTGTCAGTTTGAAAAAAATTCTAGATGTTCTTCTGAATTTAAATGTTAGCTATATATATAGTTTTTTTTTTAAGAATTTAATATTAAGAAATGCTTATTAAGCTAATATTATTGTGTAAAAGAGACATTGTAACTGGCAACTATAATACAAATCCGTGAGCTCACTCCATAATAGACCTTATTTCTGATGTCTAGAGATTACTTTTAATGTATGAACAAATCTCGTGGATTTATCGTAATGTTAAATTTAGAAAAAATACTTCTTTTACATTTGATGGGCCTACGTTCGATTATCTCGCCTGGTATTAAGACGGAATAATTAGATTTTTAATTTTCATACCCCGTCATCATACCTATTAAATTCGCAATAGTTTTTTTGTGTTTTGAACTCACCTCTATCGACCTCTATTATGACATTATACAGATAATAATAATAATCAAGTATAAAGTTACAATATCCCTTTAAACATCAACGTTGAATTAGAGACGTTCTTATATCGATCTCGACTTTTTTATCGACAAACTAGCCTACCTGACGTTTATGTGCTACAATATTTTTATAGTCAACTACGACACGGTAATAATATCATAAAAATATTACCGTGACTACATGGTGGTACTTCAATATTTTCCAATCAAGTACCCTCGCTTTTCTCGAAGTATTTATAGTCGTAAATGGTACTTATTAAAAAACCATTTTAATGCGGGTAGTTTTACGTGGGTACTTAAAAGGTTAATAATTAAATATTTTGGAGTCGCCATTTTCATTTTTTCGAAGTCAGTTGGTATATCGAAACGAGTTTTGACATTTTAAGCCGTTATTTTCAAAACTAGTCTACTTTTTTAGAGAATTTTGCGAACAAAAACTTGTTTTTGTGTATTCTTGTGTTATGTGTGACAAAATCGACTTTGTGTCGTTGGAATTAAAGTGCAATTCGCGATGGTTCAAATGTTTTTGATATTTACAAGTATATATATATGATATAAAGATGTATGTATACATTGTGGGTGTTTGAAAAATGCTTATGTATGTATTAGTAAGTCCGAAACATCCTCTTAGGGGATTAAATGTACGAAAATAAATTATTTGGCCCGTCTTTGGCTTTAGGCTTGTTTCTATTGCAATAGGACGGACCCTAAATCAGACAAAGTATTATTTATTGTATTTTTAAACTGAATATTGTTAATATTTAAAACAGATTCTGATATTGAAGGCTTAGGATAGTGGCTTCTCAAAACTGTAATATACTGGTGGCTGGTTTCATGATTCATCTGCTGCTCTGCTTCTATTGGTCGTAGCGTGATGTGTCATAGCCTATAGCTTTCCTCGATAAGATGGACAGTCCAACACAAAAAGTATAACGACACTTAATGTAGCAGATTACCAGGTTTAACTCGTCGAGTACCGGTTTTATAGACACAATTAAAGAACAATAGGTCGCGGTCACCGGTGACCGCTTGGTGTTTGACAGTTTAAACTAACTCTTCAGTTTTATAATTTTAGTAGTTATAAATGCTACCTGATTGACCGAGTGGTCGCAAGTGCGACTGCTGGGCAAGATAGTTCGATTTTTACTGGCGACCCTAACCTAACCTACGCACGGATGCAATACACATGTATTATACATATAAACCTTCCTTAAATTGTCAAACACGCGAGCAATTCCTGAATCCCCAACGATCCTCAAACTCCTAATCTCCAAAAGGCCGGTAACGCACTTGTAACGCCTCTGGTTTTCCAGGTGTCCATGGGCGACGCCGATTGCTTACCATCAGGTGATCCGTCTGCTCGTCTACCGGTTCATGCCATAAAAAAACGAGTTTCATATTTTATATAGGTATAGATAAATATTACTGGGTTTTGTCGTGTCGGTGTGTCGCAGAAAAAAACCGTTTCTCTTTTGTCAATTGGCAACTGAGTTACCAGTATGAAAAAATAGTTATTCTTTGTTCTGTATAATGAAGGTTCAAGGGCACTGTCAGGCGATGTAAAGTGTCAAATTCATTGAAGACACTCTGATCTCATTAATTGGCCTCTATTATTATAGTCCGAAAAAATAAGTCCACGTTGTTTTTCAAAAATTAATTCATATGGTCTGTTATTTTTCGATAGTTATGCTATCGGATAGTGCCCGAATCTGTTACTATGGTTCAAAAGTCCGGGTTTTTAATGGGTCCTAATTGGGTAGTTTCGAGGGTACCAAAATTAAAAATATAATTAGTCCGTCAGTAAGATAATTAAAAATATTAGACACGTATATTTTTTTCTCGTATTAAGTTGCAATACTTAGATGAAATGGCGCTAAGTTTAGGAGTGGGAGGTTGTTACGTCATAATTTGCTACAAAATGTGGCACGCTTTGATGACAAACGATATTTCAAATTAATATACCGTCGAAAGTATTTGATTTTTTAAATGATTTGAATTTTGTGAGAAAAGAAAAACTACATGTCTAAAGTTTTAAATAAATCTATCAGACGGACATTAAAATAAAATTTAGGAAACTACCCTATTATGCTCCGTGAAATTTGTTTCGTTTTCGTTAATTACATAATTTTTGGTTTTTAGTAACCTGGCGAAAACTATGTCCTTCGTCTCTGCTCTGTTCCTTAGGGAAACAAAACAAGTGACATAATTCGAAAAACCAATTAATTAGTTTGTTTTTTTTTTGGAATGTACAAATAACCTTGAAGTCTATGAAGTCATCATTCGCTTAAATTGTGGCAGTAAAGTTCTAATCTATAATGATTCATTGAAGAATGTATTCACCACATATCCAGCTATGGATACCAGTATAAACCGACCTTTGATTGTACAGAAAGATCATATGAAGCGGGACCATGATAATATTATAAATTGGTTTTTTTTAGGTCATTGCGTAGTCGTGGATACGCCCATTCCTACTCATCATCATCATCAGCCGAAAGACGTCCACTGCTGGACAAAAGGGGTCCCCCTTGGTCCTCCATTTTTGTTTTTTTTTCATTGCTATTTTACATAAGTATGGCCTTAAATATAACCTCGCCAAACTTCGACGTCAACTCGGCCATGTCTTTGACCATGTCGAACGACAACTCGGCACTTGCATCCACTGGCTCCCCGCAACTCTGGCGATGTCGTCGGGCCACCTAGCGGGATATCTGCCCACGCTTCGTCTTCCGGTCCGTGGTCTCCACTCAAGGACTTTCCTTGCCCATCTGCCGTTAGTCCGTCGAGCGACGGGGCCTGCCGATTGCCACTTTAGTCTCCAGATTTTGCGATGTCAGTAAATTTAGTTCTTTGCCGAATTTCCATATTTAGGAATTTGTCGCGCAAGGAAACCCTGAGCGTAGCTCTCTCCATCGCACGCTGAGCGACTTTGAGCTTCCTTGTTCATCCATTCCTACTATTAAAATACACGGAATATGACTAAGTTACCGGGACATAGAATTAAAAGCACCCTCAATCGAGCATGCTTGATGAGATTTATGAATGTAGATGTAGCTAAAGAGGTATGTCGGAATTGGGTACTTGCCAAGTTAGTACAGTAATTTGGTCGAAAAAATAGAGGTTGTCTGGAAAGTTTTCCGGGAGTTTTGAAAATTGGTAATTTTATAGATTTTGACGTGCTCTTTCCGAATTTTAACTTTGCCACCTCGTATCTTTGCCGCTCGCGTCGCCATATTGCAAAAATGGCGCCTAAAAGTTTTTTTCAGTTTTTTGATAATAACTCCATTTCGACGAATTTTACAAAAAAACATATCTATACAAAATAATAGAAGATAAAATTTGCTACAATTTATGTCATTACCTTTTTTTGCTAAAACCAATAGTTTCGGCGTACGAGCGCCGTAAAGTGTAGTTCAACACACGTTTCGGCAGAAATACTCTCTAATAGAGCACGTCAAAATCTATAAAATTACCAATTTTCAAAACTCCCTTTTCCAAGTAAAAATACCAAATGCCTGTATTAACTAGTCAAATTCAATACTTTTGCAAACTGTCAAAAACGACAGTTTTCTGTGAATTTTGTACGAGATTGAGCATTGTGACGTCACGTTTTTTTAGCGTTCAACAGTATACTTGTTCCTTAAAAATTTGCTGGAAAGATACTAAAATTAAGTTGGTCATAAAATCAATCAATGAAAGTGTGATTCGTTTTCAATATTATATTGTATTGAACAGGCGAAATAATTTATTTTTGGTTAAGGAAAATACCCAATCGTACCAAAGCGTTCTATAGCTTCTGACTACTCTAATTGGAGAGGGGCATTGCGATGTCTATGTATGTACATAGGGAAATAGAATATGTTTTGTATACCTAGGCGTATCAGTGTATTTTGTAATATTGGCACATGTGCAAACCACACCTATATCTTTATCGGTTATAGATTAAAATATAGGGCAACCGATATCCTAATATTTGTTTTTATCCTCTTGTCTGCCGGTATAAGACACAATCACATCATCATACCTCTAGTATAACACAAAGTCGCTATCCACCGTCTGTCTGTCCCTATGTATGCTTAGATCTTTAAAACTACGATTTTTAATAGATAGAGTGATTCTTAAGGAAGGTTTATTTGTATAATACATACATATTGCACCCGTGGGATGCCGAGGCGGGTCGCTGGTAGATATTAAATTGTGTCTCGTGTAGACTTACGTTTGGGTTAAAGAACATATTTTTTTAATCCAACCGATACTTTATGGCGTGAATGACTGATTTTAATTGAAAATCTTTGTATCAAGATCAATTTTTGACACCCTCAATACAATTATTGTTAAAAATCGACCTTATAACGCAGATTTTATGCTGAGATCACTTATCATTTTTGGCCGTAATTATATTCGTGCTTTAGTGCGAAATTCGTTTTTATCAAAGTTTGAATTTTTAAGCCCCAATATCAGAATCTGAACTAAATCCTCATTGGTCATAGCAATATAGTATAGATAATAAAAGATTTTAATGAAATTAAAAGTATTGGTATTTATAAAATGTTTTTGTATATGTGTAAAACAAAGATATAATATAAAAGAAAAGATTTGTAAAATCTGCTACAAACGTCTGTATTGTTATCATTCGTAAGATCCCGTAGTTTTTGGCAGTGCTTATAAAATATTGTAAAAGTACAATTAAAAATGTATTTCGGGATATCATGTAAAGTATGACAGAAAAAACAGGCTTATGGGTAATATATTGGAAAAAAGTAATACGCCAAATAAGATTTTTGGACTCTAGCTAGCCTACAATTAAGGTCATTCGCAATAACAAGAAATAGAATATATGTAGATAGAATTTTGACACGTTTTGTGCAATACGGAGCTTCTATTATCAAAATTCTAATTAATTCTACCTATAGATTAAAACCGGCCAATAGATATTGAGAGACCCGGAGCTGTGGACAACCTAACTGGTAACCGCGGTTCCGGCTCAAAGCAGGAGAAGGAACGGGGTGGTTTATAGTCAGTAAGAGTCTGTGACTCCCTCTCGCCTTACCGAAGGCGGGAAGGAGTCATTAAATGATTTTCGCCCCCTCAAAAAGAAAGATATTGAGAGATTCTATTTCGTTCTTTGTGCCCAGTGATTAGTTTTATCCTTTTATATTTAGGTTTATTCTTAAACTAGCTACTTCCGCGCGGTTTCACTCGCTCTGCTCGGCGCCTATTAATCGTAGCGTGATATTTTAGTTAGCCTATAGCCTTCGTCGATAAATGGGCTATCCAACACAGAAATAATTTTTCAAATCGGACCAGTAGTTCCAGAGATCAGCGCGTTCAAACAAACAAACAAAAAAACAAACTCTTCAGATAGTATAGTATAGATTACAGATCTGCGATGTGAGATACTAAAGATGTCCATATTTAGGCACACTTTTTGTACCGATGCAAGTAAAAGCGCAGTTTTTGAATGTTACAATTAATGATAACTAAGGTATTTCCAAAGGCAAATGGTGTATTATTTTTTTCTGATTCTTTATTGTATATTTATGAAAATGTATTACGTATTATTGTTTATTAACTCGTCGAGTACCGTATTTATAGACACAATTAAAGAACAATAGGTTGCGGTCACCGGTGACCGCTTGGTGTTTGACAGTTTAATGGACGAAATTATTAACCGATCTCAATCCCAAATCTCTGGATTGATCAAGCTTTTTATGGAATAAGCCGGTAAACGAGCAGACGGATCACCTGATAAGCAATCGGCATCGCCCATGGACACACGGAACACCAAAGGCGTTGCAAGTGCGTTACCGGCCTTTTAACTCGTCGAGTACCGGTTTTATAGACACAATTAAAGAACAATAGGTCGCGGTCAACGGTGACCGCTTGGTGTTTGACAGTTTAAGGATTAGGAATTTGAGAATTGTTGGGGATACAGAGTTTGGGAAGTAGGGGGCATAATTGGGACTCCGGTAACTTCATTCATACGGTGAAACACAATGCAAGCGTTGTTTCACGTTGCTTTTCTGTGAGATCATGGTATCGCTCCGGTTAAGCCGACCCATTCGTGCCGAAGCATGACTATCCCATACTTTTCTTTTTGACAGGACCCAATTAATGTCAAAAATTTACCTATATCCACAGATTTCGGATTGAGATCGGGCGTTATACATAATTATGTATAGATGCTTGTTGATGCTCATGTGAAGTATATATAGGTTTATGTAATAAAGCGAAAAATATACTAACGTACAGCCAGCCACATTATTCAGTATCCAGGTAAGAAAATGAAGGTTGATTCTGTACAGACACTGTACCCATTGGTTGTCTAGAACCGACTGAGTTACAAAAGATATGGCTTCGTTACAAAGCACACAACTGAGTACAACAATAGCTACTTTCTCTGTACTGAATCAATCTTTGTTTTTTTACCTGCATACTAAATAAGTTAGCTACCATTAAATGTTTATATGTTAGTTATGCGAATGTATAGTGATACTGTATTTTATGTTGTAAATCAAATTGCGCTCGATCAATGAATGTGTAATTTTGATATTTAAGTGTAAAACAAAATGTGAAATAAATTGTAAAACTGTATTTTTGTTGTTTTATTTTATGTACCTGGATGACAGAGCTTTGATCGTTTTTTTAGTAGGTACATCATTTTTTTAAAGAAAAACGACAAAATATCGGAAAATAGGAACAAAAAATGGAACAGAAAAAAATTGAAACCAGGCCCTTTAGCCAAAGTCAAACGACACTTTAGCGCTTGTCTAGAGTAGAAATCAAAATATGGGGATGATACTGACAAGTGTCATAATTTACGTCAATTCCATATAATTTAGTTTTCTACTCTACAAGTAGACAAGCGCTTAATGGCATTTGGCTACAGCTGCAGGAAAGATACTAAGAAAAGGAACCTTTAGAAAAGGTTTGAACTACTAAGTTATTTTAACTTTTTATGTTATGGTGAAATTAAGCTTCGCACAAGGATTTATATTCAATCAAAACACGGACCAAACGACGAGCCGACGAATCACCTGATGGTAAGCAATCGGCGTCGCCTATAGACACCTGAAACATCAGAAGTGTTACAAGTGCGTTATCGGCCTTCTGGAGTTGGGAATTCGAGGATTGTGAGGATTGTGGGGGATTCATGGATTAAAATAGACTGGGGAGGGGGGGTAATTGGGCCTCCGGTAACCTCACTCACTCTTTTTCTGTGAGGCCGTGGTCATCACTCCAGTCGAGCCGGCCCATTCGTGCAGAAGCATGACTCTCCCAGACATTCGGAAAATGAAATCTAGGTAGATAGGTTTATTGCATATGCAAGTACAAGAATTGTTCGTTTAAAGGTATTATATTTAATGGCATAGGTCTGTAAACCAGCAGACGGATCACCTGATGGTAAGCAATCACCGTCGCCCAGGCTACAACACTAGATGGATGACGGATAAAGGAAAAATCCATTTTATTATGAGCTCCGTTAAATCCATTCTTCCGAGTACTGATAAATGACGCATAGAACGTAATAAAAACTGATACATCTTATCAGACAGGTTTCAGTAGATAACTGCTTGTAATTTACATGAAATGAATCAATATTTGCTTGCGTGAAGGCACTGAAAGTCAGACGAGAGTGATTAATTTCCTTTTATCGAGAACCGGCAGAATACTAGTTACCATCTCAATTCTATTTATGGATCATAAGAGCCAATTTAAGAGGTAAGTCTACTACTCCTCTTCATACTCCATACTTCATACTACGCCTCAAAGAGCCATCAGACCACCACAGATGGGGCCCAATATGGCCGATGCCGATTCGGAGTTGCGGAGAACCTAACGGGTAACCGGGGCTCCGGCTCGACGTGCAGGAGAAGGAACGGGGTGGTTTTTAGTCAGTAAGAGTCGGACACTCCCTTCCGCCTCACCCAGGCGGGAGCAGTCATTCGATGAGTTTCCCCCCTTAAAAAAAAACTACTCTTCAAAGGGTCGGTAATGCACTAGTGACTTCTGGTGTTGCAGATTTCCACGAGTGGTGTATCATATGTAGTCCTTTCCAGAATCGTACTACAAGACAATTGAAGCGTCACCGATTCATAGTAGATGTTCCACCCACATGCACGAACCGTTTCGCATCAATCTTCCCTATGCGTACTGCTAAGGAGTAGAATTCTTTGCCAGAGTCTGTATTTCCTGTAACCTGGGAGTCTTCAAGGCCCGAGTGATTAGGTGGCTTATGGGACGACGTGCTCCATCGTAGACCGCATCATCGCTTACCATCGGCGAGATAGTACTCAAACGTCGGCCCATCAAATATAAAAAAGATCGTCTGGTGTTTTATTTTTTTTCCTATTTATTTCATAACACGACCCTATGACCAGTGACGTAAGTTCAGGGTGTCAAGTCGGCAAAATGCCCTGGGCCCCCAACCACAACCGTTCAAGGTGTTGATAGACACAGTGAGTACTTAGTAGGTTAGTAAACTCCCAACTTCTTTTTACAGTAGAATACCAACGCTAGGCCCTGTATTGCACATGCTGAAATGGGGGCTTACTCTTGAATCTAATCCTGATCGATCGACATTGGTATTGTTAAATTTCGTACTCTTTGAGTTGTAACACTAGCGCCCATTGCATCCGTATTGCGTGGACATTGAATGAACTAAATGGTATTGAGTTTGGCTTTATATTCTGTACTCTGAACGCTATTTTAACAGCTACGATTGTGGTTGTATAGTTTTGACATTGGATAATTATTGAGATTATTTTATTGGATTGAAATTGTATTGATATTGAAATTGGTTTCAAGAGTAAGCACCTAGATCCCTTTTCACCGCAGACTTGGGACATGAACATGTATCAATTAGTACCTAAGTACCTACTAATAGAATAACACATCTGTACAATCATGTCACTTGTTTTTTAGCGGGAAATAAATCTTTTTCTTTCGTTTTTCTCAAATGTTAAGACCTTCAAATGGCCTGCCCTTTGAATGTTTCATGTCATAAAAATTCTGACAGTGGTGGATTAATCTTTTCACACTGGTAATCGTCGGCCACATATCATTGCTTACCATCAGGCGAGATGGTGGTCAAACGTTGACCTATAATGTATAAAAAAAAATACCAATGTCACCGAAAATTAAAAATACTCTTTGATGATTGACGAATAGAAATGCAAGGGAAGTCTCAAGCAAAACTTAGTAGTACATAAGTAAGTATCTATACAATATAAAAAAAAAAGATAGCAAACAAAAAGTAAGTAAGTATAAACATACACAACACTCAGGTGGCATGTTAAATTGTTTGATAAAAGAGTCAATGAACTTTACCAGATATACATACGTATGTAGGTACATAATTATGTATATAGAGGTAGGTACATAAAACGGTCTATTTTTACTACGTAGACCATAGGTACGCACCTGTTTTGTTGCCACGCGATTTTGGTAAACTGGTTTTAAAATTTTAAATAAGTAGTTGTGACAAAGTAAAGATTCGAGATTTCCGATTTGGTAATATTGTACTGCCTACGCATTTTTGTTTCTAACCAAAATCTTTGCTATAATTTTCGTCGTAACTCGACAATGAAGCGTGTGTGTGATCGCTCAGGCTGTAATTTAATACATGACGTCATATTATCGCACTTTTTATTGTATGAAGAGGTTAGACAGAGCTGCACTTCAATGTAACACTCACTTTTCAACAGTATGTTTTGAGAGTTTTATTTTATTTTTATTTATTTACACACTTTATTGTACACCATAAAAACATACATAGAAAAATAACCATTAAAGAATGTGTACAATGGGCGGTCTTATCGCAGAATGCGATTTCTTACAGACAACCTTTGGATGGAGCCAGTAATCAGTTTTTTTTTAAGGGGGGAAAATCATCGAATGACTACCTACTCCCGCCTGAGTGAGGCGGGAGGGAGTGTCAGACTCTTGCTGACTAAAAACCACCCCGTTCCTTCACCTGCACGTCGAGCCGGAGCCCCGGTAACCCATTCGGTTCTCAGCTACTCCGAATCGGCATCAGCCCTGTTGGGCCCCATCCGTGGTGATCTGATGGCTCCTTGAGGCGCGCGCGGCACGCGACGCGCCGTACGCTCGATGTTATGAACTTATGAGAGTTTGACGCGGTTATTACTGTGTGTTTACGAAAATGCAGAGACTATGAGGTATGTACCTACGTAAGTATTAGGCTAAGGATTCATGGCGCGATTTTCTCTCGAGCACGCCGCCTCGGTTGCGATGAACGCCCGCAATCTTTGCGGTTGATTATCGCAAGACGGGTAGTTAAACAATCATTTGAGTTCCAGACCGGCCGTCCCAACCAAAGCCTCTTCTCACACGGAGAAGGTATGAGGATTAATCACCACGCGTACTCAATGTGGGTTGGCGATTTCAAACTTATAATTAGAAATTATAGGCACAGGTTTCCTCACGATGTTTTCCTTCACTGTTCGTCAGTGGTGGCTGAATAATCTTAAAAACTAACTACACCCATAAAACCGACTACTACTCTTATTCTTTCTCGGTTCATGCGGTGAGGCTGTGGAATGCGCTCCCGCCTAACATACCTACGTGACTCTAAATCTATATCAATCTTTAAGAAATGTGTGAGGGAACATTATCACCTTTCCTCTTAAGTACAGATTGTGTTATATTGTATGTATTTTATTATATAGTATTATATATTATTTACATATAGTATGTATAATAATGTGTATCTATTATATTTCTATATTTTGTTGGAAGTATATGTATAAGTACTTATTTATATTTATTTTGTATGTTTTTATTGTAATATTTTTGTTAGTCTGTAAGTAGTTTTAATTATTAGTTTAAGTTTTCACTGTCTTCTTCTTGTTTGTTTGTTTTGTTTTTTGTTGTTACACACTGTGTCATATGATCTATTTATTTCTCCTCTCGCAGGGCTGCAGGAAGAAATCCCATAAGGGATATGCAGTACCTATGTACCTCTGTTTTGTTATATATATATATTTTTTTTTCTTCTGTGTATTGTACATGAATAAATAAATAAATAAATAAATAAATACACATTGGTACTTGCCGTTAGTAGGTTTCGAACCTGCACTGTCATGCATGAGAAGCGGGCATCTTAAACCTCGACACCACGACCTTTCTACTTACTCCTTTATGAATATAGTCATAACGTTATGCTAAACAGACAAGCAACAAATGACTGATAATGTACTGATAATATAGGAGTATGCCACAATATAATAACTCTCAGTAGGTATTATAGATAACAACATCAGACGATGTGAATTGCCTACATTATAAATGTCTAAATGTGTAAGTTCATAGCCTATCTACTAACACAAAAAATGTGAAAGTTTATATTTTTATGGGACAAGCCCGCCACAACCTCTCAAAACCGCTGCAACTCCTGTGCACCAGGATCTACAGTAGATACAACCATGAAAACACCGGAACACTGAAGTTCGGCGCGTCCCAGGGACACGAGTAACTGTCTTGGTTCCCGCGACGAAGTGAATCAGAAGATATTATGAGAGGAAAAGAAAAAAACGATAGTTTCCACTTCCCTCGGTGAATTACTGCAGGAGACAGAGTGAATTAAGTGTAAGGGCACAAAAAAGAGATGAAAAAAGCAAAAAAAAAATCGAATAAGTACTAAAGTAACGTTTATCATACAAAAATAAAAATAAACAAAAGCAATAAACCTGTATAGAACTAAGTAAGTCTCTATGAGATGCTATTACCAAAACGACACGTAATAAGTCGACCAACTTTTAATTTTTGTGGTAGGTAGGTACCCACATTTGTGAATACTTGATTAAAATAATTCTCAATTGCACCACCTGCATGTTTATTCCCTTTATTCTAATTTATTTGTGTTATATTTTTAGTAATACCCCCATTGTTAATCAATTATATATTTTAGTAGAAAAAATTCAATGTACCGCCCGCATGCTCATACAATGTTATTAATTATTTTATTGCATAAGCCAGTAAACGAGCAGACGGATCACCCGATGGAATGCAATCGGCGTCGCCCATGGACACCTGAAACACCGAGGCGTTACAAGTGCGTTACCGGCCTTGTGGGAATTCGGAATTTGAGGATTGTAAAGGATTCCGGGATTCGGGAGACTAGGGAGGGGGGTACACAACGCAAGCGTTATTTCACGCCGTTTTTCTGCTCGTTTCACGCCTGCCCCTAAGCAAACTATAAAATCAGAACATGAAGACTCCTTTCTGGAAATACAGAATTTGTCAAGGAAATCCACTTCTTAGGGGATCTTACATGGACGTTGAAAAAAGACTTGGAAATTATTGAAGCACTTAAATGTTAGTGATGTATTTATGTGTGCTTGTACTTGCAACACCGTATTGTATGAACTGTAAAGACAGGCTATATCACGCGACAGAGGCCTTAGTACCAGTTTGATTTACGTTTAAAGTATTCGAAACGTGTTAATGAGTGTGCATTCTACATGTAAGCATAGCCAGGTGCCACACGATCTCCGGCCACAGCAAGCGCGGGCCTGCGGACGGCGAACATGGGTGGCTCCCCGTCCGACCAGAAACAGACCCGAGCGTACGGCGCGTCGCGTTCCACGCGTGCCTCAAAAAGCCATCAGACCAGGCACCACAGATGGGGCCCAACAGGGCCGATGGCGATTCGGAATCGCGGAGAACCTAACGGGTAACCGGGGTTCCGGCTCGACGTGCAGGAGAAGGAACGGGGTGGTTTTTATTCAGTAAGAGTCTGACACCCTCCTCACCCAGGCGGAAGCAACCATTCGATGATTTTACCCCCTTAAAAAAAAGCCAGATGCCACAGTCATTGTTTCAAGAGTTTGTCTCCACTTTCTTTCAACGAACTAGGGTTCTTAATAAACAACCGAAGTCGCTGGTATAGCGTAGTTTATCACATAGTATCAAAAATAATATACTTATCTCCTTATATAACCTTTGTTGCTACCTACCTCGCGAGGTGATTAGCAGAGCTCTCGACAGATAATGAAGTTTACAAACATTTTTATCAAAATGAAATGATCGTATGATTTTTTCCGGATGTAGATACTATTGATGTCTGTATTTATTGTCGCTAATTGGGTAGGTATGATATGCAAAATTTGGTGATTGGTGACATAACAATCACGGCTTTTATCCCCGAAGGGATACGCAGATGTGCACATTACGGCACTTCATGCCACTATAAGTACAATGTAACAACCAGTTTTCACTATTTATGGTATACTAGCGACCCGCCCCGGCTTCCCACGGGTACAATATGTATGTATTATAGGTACATACAAACCTTCCTTAAGAATCACTATATCTATTAAAAAAACCGCATCAAAATCCGTTGCGTAGTTTTAAAGATCTAAGCATACATAGGGACAGACAGACGGCGGATAGCGACTTTGTTTTATACTATGTAGTGATGAAGTCTCATGTAATAGGGAGTGAGCCTATTGCCATATACCGGGGACAATTCCAGACTCCGTGCTACTACTGAGAATTTTATAATTATATAAATAATGTACAGCAGTACGTGTGCATGTCATTGAACTCCTCCTAAAGCTTGACCGATTTTTCTGTACGCGTTTGAGTGGCACCCTGGATGGTTTAGATTCACAAATCAGCCCGGCAGATGGCGCTGCAGTCGGTGTCTAGGTTATTTATCTTACACGGCTGAACTAATTTGAATGAATTTTTGTTTATAAATTCAAGTGGATATGCAGGACAACGTCTGTCGGGTCCGCTAATATAGATATAAAAATCCAGCAATACTTTGTCCGACCCGGGAATCGACCTTTTACAGGAGTTCCGGCCCTATACAGGAGTAGAAATGGGGTGGTGTTTAGTTAATAAGAGTCTGACACTCCCTTTCATCTAATCCTAGGCGATAGAAGTTCGCGGGCCTGCGGACGGCGAGCATGGGTGGCTCCCCGTCCGACCAGAAACAGACCCGAGCGTACGGCGCGTTGCGTTCCGCGCGCAACTCAAAGAGCCATCAGACTACCACAGATGGGGCCCAATAGGGCCGATGCCGATTCGGAGTCGCGGAGAACCTAACGGGTAACCGGGGCTCCGGCTTGACGTGCAGGAGAAGGAACGGGGTGGTTTTTAGTCAGTAAGAGTCTGACACTCCCTCCCGCCTCACCCAGGCGGGAGCAGTCATTCGATGATTTTCCCCCTTAAAAAAAGGCAATAGAAGTTATTGGATGATTTCCGTCAAAAAAGAGACGCGAGTCGCTTTGTTTTTTCTTTGTTTGTTGTGTTGTCGCAAAATAGTCTTTATTCTCATTTGGCTGCGCTAATATCTGTCCTAATTTGAATACTGTTTTTCCACAAGACTGCCTTATTCATTCACTAGCTTTTACCCGCGGCTTCGCTCGCGTCACAAAAGGATAAAAAGTAGCCTATGTGACATATACCAATACACACAGCGCCATCTATACCAATACTTTTGTTTTTCCTCGGGAATATCAATTTTTCCGGGTTAAAAAGTACCCTATTATTTAAACCGGACTTCTAACTTTACGTCTGCAAAAATTCAAAGCAATCGGTTGAGTAGTTAGGCGTGAAGGTGGAACAAACAAACAAATAAACAAACTCACTTTCAGATTTATAATATTAGTAAGGATGACAAAGGGTAGGCCTAGGCACAGAGGAAATAAGGCAATTTTGATTCAATGTCGACAATTATACTTAATTTCAGATCAGGTGTTTTTTTATACAAGGACAAGCCCGCCAAAAATTCCCAAAACCGCTGCAACTCCTGTAAGCCAGGATCTACAGTAGACACAACCATGAAAACACCGGAACACTGAAGTCCGACGTCTCAGGGACATGAGGAACTGTCTTGGTTCCCGCACGAAGTGAATCAGAAGATATTATAAGATATGAGGAAGAGAAAAACAGTTTCCATTTCCCTCGGTGAATTTCTGCAGGAGACAGAGTGAATTAAGCCTAAAGGCACAAAGAAGAGACTGTACAACTGGGTGAAGCCCAGTCGCCAAGAACCACGGAAATTTGACTAAAATCTAAGTGGTAAAAGGTGTTTGTTGTTTAAGCAGTTGTGGATTATTAAATCATCAAAATCAACAGTCCGTAACCAGCATCTTCGTTACCATAAGGGCATTTGAGGCCCGTGCCCAAAACCCCCCACCCTCAGCCCCCTGAGGTACCGAGAATTGGGTAGTTTCCTAGGTCAAAAATAAATTAATTTGTGGGTGTTACATTGTACAGTGGCATTATGTGCCGTAATATGCACCTCGGCCTACCCCTTCGGGGATAAACGGCGTGATTATGTTATGTCGTTATGATTGAATGAAGTTAAAAAAGAAATTAAAACCATTTAATACTGTTACTGCCACGTTGCCCGAGTTGTCGTAAGTGCGAATGCTGGACAAGAGGACTCGGGTTCAATTCCCGGGTGGGCAAAGTATTACTGGGTTTTTAAAAAATTCTCAGTAGTAACACGGAGCCTGAAATTGTGCCCGGTGAACGGCAATAGGCTCACCCCCTATTACATGGGACTCATAACATAAATAGTGAAAAGTGGGTGTTACATTGTACAGTGGCATAATGTGCCCCTACCTCTTCGGGGATAAAAGGCGTAATGTTATGATTAATACTGTTACTACTAGATGATTAATTTAACCAAGTAAATAGTTACTAACATTTGCAAAACACACATACGAACTCAATGCCGTAGTTAATATAAACAGCTGCTATGATTCATGACCTTTGACCGACATTATTAGAATTGTATTGTAATTGATAAATTGTATATGGGCTTGTACCTACTGGGCAGTAATGTACCTAGGTTAATATGAAATTCTTTCATCATCATGAACAGCCTATAAGGGCCTACTGCTGAGCAAAATCTCTTCTTACACCAAGAAGGCTTGAATATTAATCACTACGCTTGCTCAATGAGTGTTGGCGATTTCAAATTTATAATTGGAAATTATAAGCCCAGGTTTCCGCATAGCGCGTCGCGTTCCGCACGCCCCTCAGAGCTATCAGACCACCACAGATGGGCCCAACAGGGCTGATGCCGATACGATACGAATTTTTTTTAAGGGGGGAAAATCATCAAATGGATTCTCCCGCCTGGGAGAGGTGGGAGGGAGTGTCAGAATCTTACTGACTAAAAACCACCCCGTTCCTACTCCTGCACTTCGCGCCGGAGTCCCGGTAACCCGTTAGGTTCTCCGCGACATTTATAATAGTATTAGGATTTCGATACCTACTTCCGTTTCTAGGTCTGTTTATAAATATCAATGGAAAGACATTAATTATTAATTTAGAACCTTATTTCAACCATTAAGTTCATAGTTATGGTCGGTTGGTCGCTGAACTGAAAGTTAATGACCTTTAAATCAAACGAGGTTAAACACTATTAACCATGGTTTATATTGGACAAAGTGAACTCTATTCAGGTAACTAAACCATTATTAGGTTAAATATTCAGAAAGTGTTTTAGGTAAACTAACTTCTATAATAATATTACGCTTTTTATCCTCGAAGGGGTAGGCGGAGGACACATTACAGCTGTGATCCCATACCCTGCCTGTATACCAAATTTTATCGAAATCCGATCAGGGTGCTTACTCTTGAAGTCAATCTCAATGTCGATGCAATTACACTCCAATAAAATCAATAATTATTCAATGTCAAAACTATTCAACCCCTTTTTTAAGGGGGGAAAATCATCGAATGACTGCTCCCGCCTGTGTGAGGCGGGAAGGAGTGTCAGACTCTTACTGACTAAAAACCACCCCGTTCCTTCTCCTGCACGTCGAGCCGGAGCCCCGGTTACCCGTTAGGTTCTCATATCGTAGCTGTAACAATAGCATTCAGTATGGAATATAAAGACAAACTCAATACCGTTTACTTCATTCAATATCCGCGCAATACGGATGCAATGGGCGATAGTGTTGCAACTCAAGAGTACGTCCACAATGCCAATGTCGATCGATCGGAATTGGATTCAAGAGTAAGCTCCCAGTAGTTTCAGCGTGGTTGATTGAAAAACACAAAAAACATTACATTTTATAATATTACTGTGAAATTAATTTAATTGTGTCTATAAAATCGGTACTCGACGAGTTAAAATCGAAGTGTTGTGTTAACGGATCTTAGTAGGTATAGTAGTAGGTTTTGCAACACTACATCCTGCCATTAGCAAATAATGAATAAATCATTTTATTATAGTAATTATAAACGGCAGACGAGCGGTGGGCAAGAGTCACTACGATAAAATGGGGTGGATAGGGACAGAAGAGGGGTGAATTGATACTATGAAAAATTTCCCAATATCTATTCACCAATCTTCTGTCTCTATTCACCTCTCGATCCCTATCAACCCCATTTTACGGTACTGAGTGGAGTCCACTCAACGCCAATAGACGTCGCGGTAGGTCGAAAAGGAGATGGTGGGATGAACTATCCAGGGGTCCTATCCAGGTACCTGGCAATCTAAATATCGCAATGGCTTATTCGTATAGTATAATTTCGTATGTACACTGACTTCTAAGATACAGGTTTTTTCCTAGTTTAGAAGTCAGGGCCCTTTTGCTCTGGCCACAGTCATGATCCTGGAAATATAAAACATGTGATCTCTCTGGTAATAATACAGATTTTTTATTTTATTATTTTTTATTTTTTTTAACTTGACACTTAAGAAAAGGATTGGCCACAGAAAGCTATAGGAAGAGACAAGTGGAAGGCGAAAGAAAGGAACGATGGTAAGCAATCGGCGCTGCCCATGGACTCCCGGAACACCGGATGTGTTACAAGTGCTTTACCGGCCATTTTGGGGATTAGGAATTTAGGGATTGTTGAGGATTCGGGGATTGGGGAGATTGGCGAGGGGGGTAACTGGACCTACGGTAACTTGACTGACACGATAAAACTACGCAAGCGTTGTTTCACGTCGGTTTTCTGTGAGGCCGTGGTATTACTCCGGTCGAGCCGGCCCATTCGTGCGCAAGCATAGCTCTCCCTTATATCTTATACTTAAGTCTTTCGTAGTGACTGGGCAACCGTCTGCCGTGCAACATGTCTTACGTCCGATCGACTGTTTATTCCACCATTTTTTTATATTAGATGGAATTGACGTTTGACCACTATCTCGCCTGGTGGTAAGCGATAATGCGGTCTACGATGGAGCACGTCGTCCCATAAGCAACTTATTCACTCGGGTATATATATATTTATTTATTTATTTTATTTACACTTTATTGTGCACCATAAAAACATACATAAAAAAACAAACATAAAAGAATGTGCACAATGGGCGGTCTTATCGCAGAATGCGATTTCTTCCAGACAACCTTTGGCTGGAGCCAGTATTCAGGAGTTGGAAAAAGGGGGTCGTCTAGTGTACAATAATTAAAACAATACATACAATATAATACTATCTATACCTACATACCAAATAAATAATATATAAAATTAAAATAGATATATAACTACTATACATAAGTGAGTGTGTGTGTAGATGTGTCTGTGTGTGCGCGCGCGCGTGTTTGAGTGTGTGTGTGTGTATGTGTGTGTGTTTATGTGTTCCCATGCTAGGTAGGAATTTTTAAAAATAATGACTAAAGAGAGAGGTAATGTTCTTTAACTAGATTTTTAAAATGAGGTAGAGTTTGAGCACGCCTCACCTTAATCGGCAAGGCATTCCACAACCGAGCCGCTTTAATAGTGAAGGAATTACCAAAAAAGGAAGTGGAGTGCAAACTAATATTTATATTAAGATTGTCTGATGATCTCAATAACCTTGTATGTGTGTCACCAAGGAACTGAAAATGTTCTTTTAGATAAAAAGGGGCAGCAGGATTGAAGATTATATTGTAAAGTAATGAGAGAATATGAGCATTCCGGCGAAGTCAAATAGGTAGCCATTTGAGTTTTATTTACCTATTGTTCCGGGATTTTAGGTGTTTTAAGTAAGTGAATTAGGGGAAAAGGTACCTAACTAAAGTTAATAGGTCAAGTAAAAATGTTCACCGAGCATTACATCAAGCTATACAATACCGGTATATTATGGTCTCGCATTGCATGATGTTTTCACACATTCAAGGGTCAATTTATATTGGTTTATTTAGCTTCCAACAATAATCATGGAGTACTAGTTTATTTCAGACATTTAAAGGTCAGCTTATATTGGTTTATCCCTTGATGCGAGACCGTGTACCTTAGTGACTCAGGGCTCGTACACAAAACTGTGATGCGATGCGATGCGACGCGGCATGCGATGCGAATTCGCGACGCAAAATATTACGATGCGAATTGCAGCGATGCGATTTCGTGCGACAAGGCGTCTCCCAGGGTGACCATTCCTTCGACGACCGTCAACCGTACCTACTAAACGTATTTAAAATTGAAAACTATGCAGTGACATGGATCATTAAAAGAAGTGTGCACTTCTGTTATTGCTTAGGAGATACAGGAAAAAGAAACAAAGAAGATTTTGGGAAGATAAGATGTTGATGCGCGATGCGAATCAATTCGCAAGTTCTTGCGATGCGTAGAGGGAGCTCGCACCTTTTTACGATACAACGTCGCATCGCAGTTTTGTGTACGAGTCTTCAATAAGACATTGATAGTAATATTTTAATCAACACATGTGTCATATTGTTATATGCGTCCGTAATCTTATTAATTGCAATTTAATTGCATTATTACTGTTTTATCTTTTTATAAATTATGTCTTACATGATATTATATAAAAACGGCGTGATAGTAGCTATTATTATGGTTATTGATTAATTTATTGGCTGTGTGATTCATAACATAGTTGAGCGATTTCAAAGACGACTATTGAGAGATTTCGGATTTGGTGTCTGATATGAGTAGGTACCGTACCAAGAAATTGTTTTACATTTTCTAAGAGGTTGAAGTCAGTTTGTTAAACGTAATTGAATGAAAATTAATTCAAATTTCCTTTATTTAAAAAGTGCGGTTTCAACCGACTTTTTATTACCCACTGGCCCCATGTAACGTACGGGCAGTACCGTCTTTGCCACTCGGGACCCGTACCTAGGTCCCCCAACCACAGGGAGCCCAGAAGGACCAACAATTTCTACAACGGATACACACCCAAGCATACAAGGGGCCAGTAGAATACCAGCGCAAGGGCCTGTCTTGTACATGCTGAACTAGTCCCATTTCACGGCAGACTTGTGACATGAACATGTATCCATCAGTACCTACTAATAGAATGACTTATTTGTACATGTTATTTGTTTTTTGGCGTGAAATAAAGTTTTTTTCTTTCTTTCTTTCTTTCACCCGCTTCCTCGGAGCAAATCTTTGTGTGATCCTTAAGTTGTTGTTTCGGGTCGGGGAGTCATTTGTATATGAACTTGTATGTTTGTGAATACCCATGATACAGGAGAAAATCCTAGTGTGGAGTAACGAAAAAACAAAACATTTCAACAGGGCCCCGAATTATGGTGTGCCCAAGGGCCCCAGTGTAGTAGTCTAAGACGTTAATTTGCATGTTAAGGTAATACATACAGATCTTATGAAATTACAGGCACTGCATATCAGCCTTTTTCAGGCGTTGCAAATTTTAGGGGTGTCACCAGCTTATTATAAATTAAATTTTGGTTAACTTTTTTTACATATTTATTTGTTCGGGATATAGGTAAGTACTTAAGGTATATAATATATTAGTGGGTAAGTGCAAAATGTAAGTGGGTATTCTTAAAATGTATAGTATATTGTATATACATAGAATATTTATATTTAAAATGTATAGTATGTTGGTGTGTGCTTGTGGGTGTATGTATGGGGTAGGTTTAACATTTAATTTTGGTGTTATATTTTTCTTTGAAGAATTCTTACGTACGGGGCCGAAAGACGGGTAATTTCGCATAATACCTCTTGTATTGTTTAATTGACTAATAATTTATTTAAAAATATTTTCTATTTTAAATTACGAAAAGTTTTTAATCTTAACTTCTTTGTTATTTGGATTTGGTTAATATAACCTGTAATTTTTAGCAGTCTGTGACCAAACGCGCGTTACTGTCAAGTATTATCTGTCAATGTCAAATTGTATAAACAAGCGTCTATGACGATTTTTGTTGTGTAAATTCGATCAAAATATACCAAAAAATATCGTTTAATTTACAAAAAAAGTCTCACAAAAATATTAATTAAGGTGTTAAGTGCATAATAACTTCAAGATGAGCTCCATACAGGAGCGTTTGCAGCTTAAACGCGTACCTTTAGATACCTGGAATGTAAGAGAACAGTTATGCCTTGCCTCCGCAGTGGTTAGAAGCGGAGATCAGAACTGGATGTCAGTTTCCCGCGCTCTAAAAACTATTGGCGAGCCAAACAGACCACCAGATTGGTATTCACAAAAGAGGTTGGTTTTTTATGATGTTTTTTTTTGTTTATATATTTTATAACCTATGTCTATTGTGGAATTATCTGTTTTTTTGTTGTGTACTGATTTTCTCAGGTAGTCTGTGGTTCATAAAGGTACATAAATGTTGGTAGTGTATTTGGAGTGTCTAATATCTGCTCTCAAAAGTGAAATTTTTCAATGATTTGTTCCATCTATTGTTACATTGTTCGAGGGACTTTTGATCTTGTGTTTATTCTTACAACTGCTTCGTATCAAGTCCTGGGTTCTGTCTTAGCGGTCTGGCTCGACCGGACTGATACCACGGCCTCACAGAAGACCCCCTCCTTTCCCCAATCCCTGAATCCCCAACAATCCTCAAATTCCAAATCCCAAAAAGCCGGTAACGCACTTGTAACGCCTCTGGTGTTTCAAGTGTCCATGGGCGACGCCGATTCCTTACCATCAGGTGATCCAACTGCACGTTTACTGGCTTATCCCATAAAAAAAAACAACTACTGTAAAGTTGAAATTGTGTATAATTGAATTTTAAATTCTAATAATAGACTTATTTGAGTATGACAACTCTTAATCATAACACATAGCATCACGCATATCTTATGAGATAGAGTCCCATTTAATAGTATTGGGGGTGAGCCTATTGCCATATACTGGGTACAATTCCATACTCCGTGCTACTACTGAGAATTAATAAAAAAATCCAGTAATTCTTCACCTGACCCGGGGATCGAAGTGAGAATTCTTGCCCAGCAGTCGCACTTGCAAACACTCTGCCAACGAGGCAGTCTCAGAAATGTTAATGAAAGTGGTAAAACGTAACAAGTTACATAATTAATAATTATATAGATCTGTTTGTGTTACTTATCTCCACTGATAGACTGTCTCATTTACCGAGTGGCAAGCAATAAGGAGTCGCTAGAAGAAAAATTATCATATAGCAGATAGTTAGTTTTTGATTTTTGGATAATTCTTATTATTACCACAAGACAGGTATATGGCAATAGATATGCTTTCCACTCATTAACTCTATATAACTATTAATCATGGTGGCCCAAAGGTTTAAGATACTTGCTTCTCATTTATGAGGTCGCTGTTTTGAAACCTACCAACGTCAAAGACCAATGTGACTTCTCCGAGTTATATGTACTCTCTAAGATTATTTAGACACCACTGACAAACGGTGAAGGAAAATATCGTAAAGAAACTTGGGCTTTATAATTTCCAATTATTTATAAATTCGAAATCGCCAACTCGCATTGAGCAAGCATGGTGATTAAGGCTCAAACCTTCTCCGTGTAAGTAGAGGCCACTTATAGGATACTAGCTTTTACCCGCGGCTTCGCTCGCGTCACAAAAGGATAAAAAGTAGCCTATGTAACATATATCAATACACACAGCGCCATCTATACTTATTCTTTTGTTTTCCCTCGGGAACATCAAATTTTTCCTGTATAAAAAGTACCCTATTATTTAATCCAGACTTCTAACTTTACATCTGCAAAAATTCAAAGCAATCGGTTTAGTAGTTACGGCGTGAAAGCGGAACAAACAAACAAACTTTCCGATTTATAATATTAGTAAGGATTGATGTGAACTATTATCACTAACCTTTAAGAAAATAGCGTATTCCTTTTTAAAAGGCCGGCAACGCACCTGTGACTCCTCCATGGGCGCCGCTGATCGCTTACCATCAGGTGATCCGTATGCTCGTTTGCCTCCTTTCCATAAAAAGAAAACTTATATCTACATTTCAGCTGTGCAGCCCAGTACGGAGCTCTTCTCGAACATGTGGAGACACCGAAACGGAAGAAGCGGAGCTCAGAAGGTGCGGTGGAAACTCCGCAGGAGAGCATCTGGAAGCGGTTGATGCAGGAACGCATTGCGGAGATACAGAAACAGTTAGTCGAGATGCAACAACAGTATGATCAGGGAAAGGTATGTGTGCCTTTAAGAAAATATTGTAATTGGGTACTTGCCTTCATCAAAAAAATTGGTTGCTTGTAAAGTCGGTATACGGGCGGAAGTTTTACGTGACAACGACTTTGAGTGGTGTGCCTTTCACTTTTTATGTCTGTCTCTCTCGCTCTTAGGCGGGCTAACCATGCCCGTGTGGAAGGGACGCGTGCCTCTCACTCGCTCTCATTGTGAGCGCATAACGTGAGCGGAGCGTAACGCAGTTTCTTGAAGTGTCACCCGGCAAACCAATATATAAGACTTTATCACGTCAAAATAAATTAAAACAACAAAATATTAAAACATAATCACACTTTCATTTATTGATTTTATCACCAACTTAATTTTAGTATTTTTCTAGCACTTTTTTTTTAAGAAATAAGTATGCTGTTTGACGCTATATAAACGTGACGTCACAATACACAATATCGTGCGATTCATAGGAAACTGTCCTTTTGACAGTTCGAAAAATTCAGCCTGTTCTTTTTGATTGGTGATCCACAGAATTTTGTTCCTAGTCTGTGTGTTATGTGTATGTGATATTGTAATAGTATGTTTGTAAACGTACACACGACACAGGAGTAAATCCTAGTGTGATCAACGTTTTTTCTATAATTATAATCGACTTCGAATTCACAGACAAATTCGACTGCACTGTTGGCGCGGTGGCTGGGCAACTGGCCGCCGCGCAACGTACGTGTCGCGGGTTCGATTCCCGCACGGAACAACTCTTTGTGTGATCCACAGATTGTTGTTCCGATGTCATGTGCATGTCATATTGTATGTTTGTAAACGCACCCACGACACAGGAGAAAATCATAGTGTGAGGCAACGTTTTTTCAAAAAAAAAGTCATATTATGATAACAAGTATTTCTACACAGAAACTACTGCTTACTAAATGCCAAATATAATTTTTACAGGACATCGTACTAGAATTACGGAACCCAGCCACTTCAGACGAAAGGGTAAAGGAGCTTTACGCCAATATGGAAGCAAGGAATAGAGCGAGAGAGCGAGAGCAAGCTAGACGGGCTGCCTGGTTGAAAGAAAGAGATGAAAAACGGGCCCGAGCCGACCGAGCGTGGAAACCTATGTTGACTAATAATACAACGCAGAGCCAGCCTACTGGTGAGTTATGTAAATGTGGAATCTATTGAGAATGCTCGAGAGTTTTTATTAAGAGCCCCGGTTTAGCTTGAAAGTCGTTGAGTATCCTCGAATAGTTTAAGTGAGTTACGTCCAGTTTCAATTAAGTGTTTATCTATAGATTTCGCTATAGAAATCGAATTTTTATATTTTTTGTGTAGAGCTTTATAGAAATTCTATCGCTATAAAATATTTTAACACGTTAAACGCCATGGGGATCACCGGTGACCGGCGTTAGCGGAGGATTTACCTTCAATAGTTTTTTATTGGCAGCCAGTCTTAAAAATAATATCTATAATATTGTATGTAGACATTTTGGTTTTCGTTTTTTCGAAACCATTCTTACAAAAAAAATACTTGTTTACGTGTGTATGTCTATGTATTACAGCGTCGTCCCCCGCCCCTCCTGCGTCCCCCCTGCTGACGTCACTGCTCAAGTCGTCCCCTGTCGTCACCACCCCGCAACATATCTCGCACCCCGCCAATTGTGTTGGTAAGTAAATTTAATAAGATTATATTTACTTGTAGAATGTGGTAGTAGCCCGGAGGTTTAAGACGCCCGCTTCTCATGCATGAGGGTGCCGGTTCGAAACCTATCAACGGCAAGTACCAATGTGACTTTTTCCGAGTTATATGTACTGTCTATGATTATTTAGACACCACTGACAAACGGTAAAGGAAAACATCGTGAGGAAACCTGTGCTTATAATTTCTAATTATAAGTTTGAAATCGCCAACCCGCATTGAGCAAGCGTGGTGGTTAATGGTCAAACCTTCTCCGTGCGAGAAGAGGCTATTATAGGCTGATGATGTTGATGTAAAGAAAAATATATTATTATTCGTCAAAATAGATTTTCTGTATTTTTTTACGTAATAGTTGAAAACATGTTCATGAGAGCCATGCTTCGGCACGAATGGGCCGGCTCGACCGGAGTGATACCACGGCCGAGCAGAAAACCGACGTGAAGCAACGCTTGCGTTGTGTTTCATCGTGTGAGTGAGGTTACCAAAGGCCCAATTACCCTCCCCTTCCCCAATCTCCCCAATCCTTGAATCCCCAACGATCCTCAAACTCCTAATCCCCAAAAAGCCGGTATCGCACTTGTAACGCCTCTGGTGTTCCAGGTGTCCATGGGCGACGCCGATTGCTTACCATCAGGTGATCCGTCTGCTCGTTTAACGGCTTATGCCATAAAAAAAACATGTGTCACAGGCAAAAGGCCTTTAATTAAAGAATGTCTAATTAACAACTAAGGAGTTGGCATCAGCATCAGCCTTCCATCCGCCTCACACTATTCGAGTAAGCTCGACGAGTTTCGAGCTGCACTGGGAACTATAAACTTTACTACACCACTTCATCCGTCCTGACGATGACGTCACTGTCTATAATGTATTTTCCCCATATGCACCTCACACTATTCGAGTACGCTCAACGAGTTTCGAGCCACACCGGGAACCACAAACTTAACGACACCACGTCATCACTTTATTATTTTTATTATATATATATATATTTTGTTTTTAGTTTTGGTTATTAATCTAATTATATTTTGTTATGCTTTAATGATATTTTTTTTCATTTCTTTTCTCTTTTATTAAAATCTATTATTAATGTTTTGTTTTTATTTTGACTGTATTTGTTTTATTTCTATGGGGATGATGACAGGGTATGAAATTTAAAAATATAATTAGTCCGTAAGTTAGGTAATGAAAAAATATTAGACACGTATTTTTTTATTTTGTCGTATAATAAAACAATACTTATAGTCCATCTGTTTAGGTAATTAACTAAAGGTAAACAAAGAAAACCACGTGACACAGAGATACTTAACCTACTATTACTTCAAATATTTCTCGTGTTTTAATTTTAACCAAATTCACTTTAAACTCGTTCATTTGTCATACACACAACACAACTACAAATGCCTAAATCGTACAAGAGCCTTGCCATTGGTTTTATTTCATTATCATGTTTAAATAGAAACTATTCTCAATCTGATGTACGGATTTCTTTCTTGTACGGATATGTGTCTTTGGGCCAAGTTTCTTCAATATATTTGAACACATTAATTACAAACGATGAATAACCTAAAGTTGAATAACTTAATAACGAAAACAAAACAAAGAAACAAGATAAATTCAACAAAATAGGAACGCGAGCGCAAACGACGAGAGAGCTGTCAATGGCGCCTGATTAACCGACTAAACGTAATACACGCTTCTTTCATTGTCGCGCTACATCTTAGTTGTACTCTTTAATTTGACAACATTATTTTGCTTCGTTCTTAAAGAAAAGTTTTGGATACCTGGGATTTTAGGCTCTTTATGGTGTCTATTGTAATGAAATATTATATTATTTAATAAATGTTATTAAATTAATATCTTCAAGCAGATATATATAATATTTACTAAGAAATAAGTGAAAAGGAACAGAAACATAACATTTAATAGAGAAAACTGTCGTAAAAACGGAAACAATTTTATTTTCTTATGAAGTATTTTGAATCATGGAAATGTCAACTATAAAGAACTCTTTTTATGGTTTGTTTACAAATAGTTAACTACCTAAACAGACGGAGTATAGATAAAACGAATCAAAGTTTAGGAGTGGGGGCTAAAACGTCATTACTTAGTATAAAATGTACTGAGAAGTGACGTCACGCGACATTTCAAATCAATATATCTTCGAAACTATTCGTTTCTGTGAGAAAATAAAAAATACGTGTCTAATGTTTTTAAATAATCTACCAGACGGACATTAAAATAAAAATTAGTCGTCTACCCCATAGTAATGATCCTTGTTTTCGTGTGCCAATGGCCAAATAAATGCATTTTCTTTCTTTCTTTCATCCGTAATCATTGTCTATAATGTATTTTTTATACTTGACCATCTCTTTCTCAATCTCCAACAGAGACGGTATCCCCTTCAGTGACAGCTCCGACACTCTCAATGTTGCTGGAGAAGTCAGCGTCAGGTACGAGCCAACATGAGAGCAAGCATGCCGCCATAGAACATATCAAGAATCAACTCGTACAGATTGAACAACAACTTAAAGGTACGTCTTTATACAACACTAGCTTTTACCCGCGGCTTCGCTCGCGTCACAAAAGAACAAAAAGTAGCCTATGTGACATATACCAATACGCACAGCGCCATCTATACCAATACTTTTGTTTTCCCTCGGGAATATCAATTTTTCCGGGATAAAAAGTACCCTATTATTTAATCCGGACTTCTAACTTTACGTCTGCAAAAATTCAAAGCAATCGGTTTAGTAGTTACGGCGTGAAGGTGGAACAAACAAACATACAAATATACTCACTTTCCGATTTATAATATTATATATTATTAGTAAGGATGTAACTTAAAAAGTTTGTTCTCCTGAAAAAAGTTTGTTCAGAATCGTTAACTGAATTGATTTATATAATTTTGGGGGTGAGCCTATTGCTATATACCGGGCACAATTCCGGACTCAGTGCTACTACTGAGATTTTGACGTGACAACGTCTTATAAATTGGTTTGCCGGGTGACACTTCAAGAAACTGCGTTACGCTCCGCTCACGTTATGCGCTCACAATGAGAGCGAGTGAGAGGCACGCGTCCCTTCCACTCGGGCATGGTTAGCCCGCCTAAGAGCGAGAGAGACAGAGCGAGAGAGAGAGAGTGAGAGAAAAGTTTTAAATATAATTCTTTGTATAAATAAATGTTTTAAATTGTTACTATTATTTCATCCTTCTTCCTACTATACGAATGAATATTCACATTAAAATTATTTTACCACTCAAAGTCGTTGTCACGTAAAACTTTCGCCCGTATACCGACTTTACAGGCAACCAATTTTTTTTTTATAAAACCCAGTAATACTTTGCCCGACCCGGTAATCGAACCCGAGACCCGGCAGTCGTACTTGCGACCACTCAGCCGACGAGACACACACACACTTAACTTTAATATGAATATATTTTTACAGCGAACACACCACCAGTGCTGTCAACGAGCGCCCAGCCGTCTCAAGCGCCGCCATTAGACCTGGACGATATAGAAATAAAGGCCGAAGATGTCTATGCATTCAGGGACATAGACATACATATACCGCCCGTCACCGCCATGCATAAGCCAGGGAACAGGTACGTTTTTTTATAGCATTTTTTTAAAGGGGGATCATCGAATGACTGCTCCCGCCTGGGTGAGGCGGGAGGGAGTGTCAGACTCTTACTGACTAAAAACTACCCCGTTCCTTCTCCTGCACGAAAAGCCTTGCGGTTTTCTACCGGATACATTTTTGCGGGGAATTGCACAATTTGATTCCCCCTAGTCCTTTCCATCATCGTACCACAAGACACTCGACAAAGCGTCACCGACTCATGGTAGATGCCCCATCCAGACGCACGAAGCCAGTTGTACAGTCTCTTCTTTGTGCCTGTAGGCTTAATTCACTCTGTCTCCTGCAGTAATTCACCGAGGGAAGTGGAGTGGAGTTCTTCTTCTCCTCTTATAATATCTTCTGATTCACTTCGTTGCGGGAACCAAGACAGTTACTCATGCCCCTGGGACGTTGGACTTCAGTGTTCCGGTGTTTTCATGGTTGTATCTACTGTAGATCCTGGTGCACAGGAGTTGCAGCGGTTTTGGGAGGTAGTGGCGGGCTTGTCCCACAAAAAAAACACACATGCGAGAGGAGTAGATGGTGATAATTGTGGTAATTTATAATAATGAGCCTCTTAATATCAGTTCCAGACCACCAGACAAGCCAGCAGGTACGGCTAGCAAGGACGAGGAGCAGGTTCAATCCCCGGCTGTGGCAGGTGACGGACCCGTCATTGTGGACGAACAAGTCATCAAGGTACGTACATACATACCTATTACATCTTTTTATGTGTATAAAAAATTAAAGACTAAGAGCACGCGGCTCCCAGATCTTCCCCATTTTATAATATTACTAGCGGACCCGACAGACGTTGTCCTGCATATCCACTTGAATGTATAAACAAAAATTTTTACCCTACACCCAAAATAAAGAATTTTTACCCTAACCTAAACATCGACTGCAGCGCCATCTGCCGGGCTGATTTGTGAATCTAAACCATTCCCAGATCCCCTTGAACACACACAAAAAATTCGCATCAAAATCCGTTGTGTAGTTTTAAAGATCTAAGCATACATAGGGACAGACAGACGGCGGATAGCGACTTTGTTTTATACTATGTCGTGATGATAAGTCAACGCGTATATTATATTACAGGTGGAACCTGAACAGATGTCAGCTGAACCAATTGAGGAGGAGGTTCTACAGGACGACATTGAAAGCGTGAGTAACAAATACATACAATAGGGTAGTTCCCTAAATTTTATTTTAATGTCCGTCTGGTACACTAATTTAAAACTTTAGACACGTATTTTTTCTTTTCTCACAAAATTAAATACTTCCGACGGTATGTTAATTTGAAATATCGTGTCACGTCACAGCGTTTTTTTTTATGGTGTAAGCCGGTAAACGAGCCGATGGATCACCTGATGGTAAGCATTCGGCGTCGCCCATGGACACCTGAAACACCATAGGCGTTAACAGGCGTTATCGGCCTTTTGAGATTAGGAATATGAGGATTGTTGAGGATTCAGGGATTGGGGAAAGGGGGAGGGGGTGTAATTGGGTCTTATTTTGTAACACGTTATGACGTAACAACCTCCCACTCCTAAACTTAGCGCCATTTTATCTAAGTATTGCAACTTAATACGAGAAAAAAGAATACGTGTCTAATATTTTTTCATTATCTAACTGACGGACTAATTAGATTTTTAATTTTGATACCCTGGAAACTACGCATTTTTTATGGTATAAGCCGGTAAACGAGCAGACGGATCACCTGCCGGCTACCGTTCTTTTTGGGAATAGGAATTTGAGGATTGTTAGGGATTGGGGAGATTGGTGAGGTGATTTGCCCCCACTGCCCTCGCTGACTCGCCTCGACTCGAGGTCAGGAAAGGTATTATTGGGTTTTAAAAAAAATCTCAGTAGTAGCACGGACTCTGGAATTGTAGCCGGTATATAGCAATAGGCTCACCCCCTATTGCATGGGACTCATAACATAAATAGTGAAAATGGCGATTTCAAACTTATAGTTAGAAATTATAAGTCCAGGTTTCCTCACGATGTTTTCCTTCACAGTTTGTCAGTGGTGTCTAAATAATCTTAGAAAGTACATATAACTGGGAAGTCACATTGGTATTTGCCGTTGGTAGGTTTCAAACCCGAACTCTCGTGCATGATCCTACATATTCTTACACATGATTAAACCTGAAAAATTTGTTTTACTGATACAAAAAAAAAATGCTTTACCAAGCTATCGAACCCGACAGTGACAGTGCTATGTTTTTTATTACAGGAACCTATACATCCTCCAGTACAACCGGCGCGGATAACAAAGGAGAATACACCGGAAGTGGAAGTGAAAATAGCGTTCCCCGAGGTGAAGTTCCCGACCACTGAAATAAAAGTTATACACCCTGAAGATCAGAAGGTACGATGCATACTTTGCTACCTACTTCAATAGTACTTTTTTTACAGTCCCACACTAGGATTATCTCCTGTCGCGGAGAACCTAACGGGTAACCGGGGCTTCGGCTCGCCGTGCAGGAGAAGGAACGGGGTGGTTTTTAGTCAGTAAGAGTCTGACACTCCCTCCCGCCTCACACAGGCGGGAGCAGTCATTCGATGATTTTCTCCCCTTAAAAAAAAAGTTCACATACACATAACACCCAGACCCGGAACAACAATCTGTGGATCACACAAAGAGTTGTTCCGTGCGGGAATCGAATACGCGACACGTTGCGCGGCAGCCACTTGCCCAGCCACCGCGCCAACTGTGTAGTCAACGTCTAACTTTAATTCCCATTTGTCAGACGTACTCGTTTCACCACCTGCTTTTCCATTTTCGGGAACTTCTAAGCTGTAGGTGATACTTACCGTAAGCACGGACGGCGAGCGTGGGTAGTTCGCCGCCTGACCAGAACCAGACCTGAGCGTACGGCACCGAGGGCCCGCGCGCGCCTTAAAGAGCCATCAGACCACCACAGATGGGGCCTAATAGGGCCGATGCCGATACGGAGCCGCGGAAGGCTTAACGGGTTGACGGGGCTCCGGCTCAAAGTGCAGGAGTAGGAACGGGGTGGTTTTTAGTCAGTAAGAGTCTGACACTCCCTCCCAAGGCGGCTCCCTTGGCACCCAAGGCGGGAGAAGACATTCGACAGTTAATTAAAAAAACGTTGTACCTACTTAAATTCCCATTTGTCTGATGTACTCGTTGCACCAACGGCTCTTAAATTTTTGGGAATACCTAAGCTATAGGTTATACTTATGGTTGGTTTAAACCAATCTGTAAGTGGCACCTAAACTTAAGAGGTTAGTTTTGGTGGTTGCGTAATGCGTTGATAAGTAACTCTTGGTTAAGTTAAGATGGTTTGGGGGGGGGGGGGACAAGAATAAGCGAGCAAAGCATTACTCATTACATTAATTGTGCCGGGTATATAGCAATAGACTCACCCCCTATTACATGGGACTCATAACATAAATAGTGAAAAGTGGGTGTTACATTGTACAGTGGCATTAAGTACCGTAATGTGCACTTTAGAGAACAGAGAGTATAGTTCCCTAAGATCGGAAAAGGAGGATCCTCCGACCAGGCGAGGTGATCGTGCCTGGCGGGCTTTCTGCCCAACAGTTGTTCGTTGGGATTTTCTATCCGTGTTTATTCGCTTGTAAACTTTGCATGTGCGATGTAGGATTCTTGTGACGTCATCCGTTGACGTGTACCATGTGTCGCCACAGCACCACTGCCTACTCCTTCGGAGATAAAAGGCGTGATGTTGCTATGTTATATTGTACATACGAAAGTTTCAAATGTTTCAAATATTTACCAACATTTTTCTGTGTACGAACAGATCAAAGAAGAAGTGAAAGAACCGGAGACTACCGCAGAAGCGTCGCCAGAAGTAGAGACGGTGGAAGAAGAGGTTGTCACAGTAGACGATACACCACAAATTGTTGAAGAAGAAAGGTAAGTTAAATAAAATAAAATAAAAATAGCCTTTACCACAAAATGCCAAGTATTCAAATCAATATTATTGTTTAATTCAAATTTTTACCTTACATTTCGATTAAATAACTCAAATTAGCTAAATAAAATAAATTAAATCGACTGCACGGTTGGCGCGGTGGCTGGGCAACTGGCTGGCACGCAACGTGCCGCGGGTTCGATTCCCGCACGGAACAACTCTTTGTGTGATCCACAAATTGTTGTTTCGGGTCTGGGTGTCATTGTGTATGTGAAATTGTATGTTTGTAAACGCACCCACGACACAGGAGAAAATCCTAGTGTGGGGCAACGTTTTATTAATAAAAGAATAAAGAATAAAAAGAAAAGAATTAAATTACATAATTTCCCAGTAAAGTTACTAATTGGTTTGTGGAAGTCGCCTCAGTGGCGTAGGCCTCCCCCAGTTGTCTCCATTTAACTCTGTCTCTTGCTTCTCTTATCCATGTGATCCCACAAATCTCAACAAAAATATCTTCCCATCTTCTTTTTGGTCTACCTTTATTTCTTTTGCCATCCCATGGCATCCAATCTATAATCTTTCTGGCCCATCTATTGCATGGCATTCTACACACATGTCCTGCCCATTTCTATTTAAGATTCCTTATTTTGTTGTATATTCCAAAGGTAAGTTAGTTATTTGTCTATTTAAGTGTGTTCGCCATGCTTCGGCACTGCAGTGTCGGCTCGACTGGAGTGATACCAACGAGCTGACTCCATACTGACACATAGCGCTGTAGGCAGTCGTGGGAGTGAGGTTACCGAAGGCCCAATTAATATTAAGTCGTTAACCCCACGAGCGTCCTTATGAGCACCCGGTGGATCATAAGAAAAAATGCTCCATGCTGCTTTCTCTTTTATAAAATCTATTATTAATGTTTTGTTTTTATTTTGACTGTATTTGTTTTGTTTCTATTGTAATGATCCTTGTTTTCGTGTGCCAATGGCCAAATAAATGCATTTTCTTGCATGCATAAGTCGTTAATCCGGAGTAAACGAAAATAAGAAGACCTACTTTGTGTTTAAAAAAAGAATTTAAATATGTTTTTATGCAGTTGTATACAGATAACCTAGTATACCAAATACAGGTTAAACTGTCAAACACCGCGAGGACACCGGTGACCGCAACCTATTGTTCTTTAATTGTGTGTATAATGACGGTACTCAAAGAGTTAAAGGAAATAATTATTGATTCAGTACAAAGACAGTAGCTATTATTATACTAAATGGGGATGATGACAGGGTATGAAGATTAAAAATACAATTAGTCCGTAAGTTAGGTAATTAAAAAATATTTAGCACGTATTTTTTTATTTTGTCGTGTTATAAAACAGTACTTAGATAAAACGAATCAAAGTTTAGGAGTGGGGGCTAACTCGTCATTTCTTAGTATGTACTGAGAAGTGACGTCACGCGACATTTCAAATCAATATATCTTCGAAACTATTCGTTTCCGTAAGAAAATAAAAAATACGTGTCTAATGATTTAAAATAATCTAGCAGACGGACATTAAAATAAAAATTAGTCGTCTACCCTGTTGTATGCATTGTAACTCAGTCGGCTCTAGACAACCAATGGCTACTGTCTCTGTACCGAATCTATCTATATTTATTACCTACATACTAAATTACTTGATTTTCTATACATACGTATTATACCATCTTCTTTCACAGCATAATACAAGAAGACCCGACACCTCCGCCAGCAGAAGAAGAGAAGACTTCTGAGTCTCCTGTGGAACTAGAACAGACCACAGAAGAGACAGTTGTAGAGGAACCTACAGTCGAGATTCCACCGGAGACTATACCATTGCCACCAGAGCCTGAAGTGGAGGAGGCGGCGGAAACTGAGGCTCAAGTTGTTGAAGGTACTTTATATAATACTACCTTTTACCCATTCTCATTTAAACTTATTGATTCACCATGGTGCCAATGTTCGACAGTGGAGTTGCAATACGAGCAGTCGGCCCATAACATACTCTGGGAGTGTGATCTCTGGCAATATGAACGTAACACTATGTTGAATAATTTAATTGTTTCGTCAGGTGTAGTTTATTATACGGACCTTGTGGAATCTAGAACAAATTTCCGTGCGTTTAGGCGCTTTTGCCATACCATATTGGAAGCAAGTATAACAGCTCACACATAGGACCCACTTAGTTTTTTAGTCAAATTTCCGTGGTGCTTGGCGACTGGGCTTCACCCAGTTGTACAGTCTCTCCTTTGTGCCTTTAGGCTTAATTCATTCTGTCTCCTGCAGTAATTCACCGAGGGAAGTGTAAACTATAGTTTTTACTTCTTCTTCTCTTATAATATCTTCTGATTCACTTCGTTGCGGGAACCAAGACAGTTACTCATGTCCCTGGGACGCGCCGGACTTCAGTGTTCCGGTGTTTTCATGGTTGTATCTACTGTAGATCCTGGTGCACAGGAGTTGCAGCGGTTTTGGGAGGTTGTGGCGGGCTTGTCCCATAAATAAAAAATAGCTTTTACCCGCGGCTTCGCTCGCGTCACAAAAGGATAAAAAGTAGCCTATGTGACTATCCATCCGTTCAACTACATTCAGTTAAAAAATCACGTTAATTAGTACCTCCGTTCTGCCGTTTAAGACAGGCAAACAAACAAATAGCTATCCGCTCGCGTGGAATTCGGTTATATCGCGTTATTTAGATTTTTCCAATAAGTAGGTAATTCGTTGACTGGTTTTAAATGACATACAACGCCATCTATACCAGTACATACAGCGCCATCTATACCAATATTTTTGTTTTTCCTAGGAAATATCAATATTCCGGGATAAAAAGTACCCTATTATTTAATCCGGACTTCTAACTTTACGTCTGCAAAAAATCAAAGCAATCGGTTCAGTAGTTACGGCGTGAAAGCGGAACAAACAAACAAACAAACAAACAAACAAACTCACTTTCCGATTTATAATATTAGTAGTATTGTAAATTTCGTGAGACATAGTAAATAAATTATTATGTTTTCGGCTTACTTACGTAATAATTTGACGAGGAACTCGACTAGTTTCAAGCCATGCTAGAGGCTCATATTCATGAGCAGCATTTCGCGACCCGCGACGCGGCGACTGTCGCGTTCCTCGTCAAATTATTACGTAAGTAAGCCGAAAACATAATAATTTATTTACTATGTCTCACGAAATTTACAATACAAAAATACTTGCTTCGGTTAGCGGTTTCGCCCACGTTCCTGTCGAATAAAAAGTAGCCTATGTGTTATTGCAGACATAGCATAGCATAGTCTACTCCTTTTTTTTTTTTTTTTTTTTTTTTTTTTAAACCCCAAGGTGGGAAATCCTCATGGAGCCCCCTCGCCTGGGGAGGACGAAAGGGACTGTCAGACTCTTACTGACTAAAACCCACCCCGGTGTCCCGTCTCACACGTGGGTACGAGGGTGCGGGAGTCACATTCATCCGCAGCCCCCGAACTCGTGGCGGCCTGCCTTGCCAGGCCCCACCTCAAGATGCACGGAGAAGTGAGGTGTTGGTCTTCTCCGTGCAACGTCTCGGAGGCGCGCGTGGACACAACGCGCGCCACCGTCTCGGGTCCTTTACAACGGGATGACGGGGACTTCCCCAAGTCCACCGTCCCCGGACCCATTTAGGGGGGTCGAAAGAGAGTAATTTCTGCTCTCCTTCGACGCCCGGTGCGCCTACTGCGGGAAGGTAGAGACATTGCAATTTCCCTTTCCCTCTCCGCAGCCTCCTTCCGCGACATTACATCTTCGCAGAAGGACACCACTGCATCCCACGACTCTGCACTGCCGACCATTTTTTGGACAACAGTCGACAATGACAGATCGTCACCGATCTCTAATATGAGGGCACGACGCGGCTCATCCCAAGCCACGCACTCCATAAGGGTGTGCTGCGCCGTATCCTCCTCACAATGGACGCAGTGATGGCACCGAGCGTTTGGCTCCATGCCTATGCGACACAGGAACTTTCCGAAACACCCATGCCCCGAAAGCACCTGCGTCACTCGGAACGACAGGGTGCCATGCTTTCTCCCGAGCCAGTCGTCGAGTACTGGCCGGACCACCTCGATGAAGTTGAGTCCAGCGATAGGGCGTTGAAGCCTCTCCCGCCATTCAGCATAGTCTACTCCTGTTCCAAATATCATAGCAATCCATTCAGCCGTTATGATGTGATTTGTTTTATGGTATAAGCCACGAGCAGACGGATCACCTGATGGTAAGCAATCGGCGTCGCCCATGGACATGAACACCAGAGGCGTTACAAGTGCGTTACCGGCCTTTTGGGGATTAGGAGTTTGAGGATCGATGGGGATTCGAGTCTAAGCATACATAGGGACAAACAGCAGAGAACGACTTCGTTTTACACAGAATGTAGCTGATATAACCTCCCACGTGGGTGAGGCGAGAGAGAGTGTCAGACTCTTACTGACTAAAAACCACCCCGTTCCTTCTCCTGCACGTCGAGCCGGAGCCCCGGTTACCCGTTAGGCCTTCCGCGGCTCCGTATCGGCATCAACCCTACTGGGCCCCATCTGTGGTGGTCTGATGTAACCTACTGTATTGTAACCTTTTAAATACGGGCAACGCCGATGGCTTACCATCAGGTGATCCGTCTGCTCGTTTACCGGCTTAATCTATAAATAATCTGTTTGTTTCCCAGAGCCCCCTCCACCCCCGCCAGAAGAGCCACAGATCCCGTCGCTCCCCGAGCCGATACACGCGGACAATATAGAAAGAGAGTTGGAGATGATGGAGAACGGAGAAGAAGTAGTAAGAGAACAACAGAAGACCACAGAAGATGTTAAGAAAGATGAAGAGTCTGAGGTATGTTTCGCTGTAATTTTGTGATTGGTTTAGTTATTTTGTTGATTTTTCCTGGTTATATTTAAGAATACGCAATCACTTAAAAGGTTTTAAAATAAAAATAATGAGGTAACTATTTCAATAGACTACATTTTTAAATAGCTATTTAAAAAAAAGAAACATAAAATAAATAAAAATTTTATTCATAATAAAACTGATCAACATACCAAAGTCAAAGCATTTATTTCAAATAAACCATAGTTTAGTACTTTTGAAACGTCAACAAATACAAAATAAATAATAGTCTGTCAGTCAGTCCGTCAGTGAAACTAGGTGAAACTAGGTGCTCATTCCAAAAAGTAGATTCAAATGGAGAAGAACGAGCAAGAAACTCCATTCGTTCCTCTTTTTAAAAAAGTATGTTCTACAATGTCTCTGATACATATTTCAATACACTAATAACTTACTAAAATTAAAAAAAAAAAAATCTTAAAGTCCAACATGGTGCTCACATATGCATACTGACAATCCATAGAAGTAGTGCTTCTATACAAGAAAAGGAAACTCTTTGTTTCAATAAAGAAATGCTCGATGCCATAAGGAAACAATACGTACGTACATTAATATCTTAATTAAGCGACAAGATTTTAAAAATAATATCCCTATAGGAATATTCCTGTGTCACAGGCTAAGGCGGCATAAATAATCTTTTTATACCATTTTCTCTCTCCAGGATTCAATCCCCTTAAAAGAGATGATAAAAGAAGAGTCTCTCCCGGTAGCTCAAGAAGCAGAAGTGAAAGAAGAACGGGAGAAGACTGACGTAGAGGACACACATACTGAAACTGATGACGATACGCCTATGGAGGTAATTAAAAAAATACAATAGTATACAAGGTGTTGTTTTAAAGCCGCGTCATTTTCTAGGAGGTAACTCGGCTATCGATTCTGAGTCCGAATCAATAAAAAAATTGTAGGTAAATTTCACTTTTCTGAAATTACGGAAATCCGTAAGTGCGAACTACACGCCGCCGTCTTGTAACTACCTTTATAACTCGGCTTAACTCACACAAACTCAAACACGTAATTGATATTATTCCTAATTCCATTAAACTCCAATAAGAAACATTGCTGTCGCGTTCTGAAATACTGTCGAACTTAAACGATTTATTATAGCCGTATTTTTAACTATTGGCCCGAAATTTTCTCTTACATTGAACCTTTATGACTTTTGTGACATGCCCCCGAAAAATGTCACGGCTTCAAAACTACACTTTGTATAATAATACAATACAATACGGTATGATATACAAATACAATGTGAATACAATATAGTGTCTTGGAAATACAAACATGTTTTGTGTGGAATACAGTACAATATGGCAGTGCAGGATTATAATCCTGTATGATATGATATAGTGACGTGCGAATACAATACAAAAAAGCGTAATACATAAGAAAATAATACATAGTAAATACAATACACTTTAAATAATGCATAGAAAATACAGTACAATTTTCTAATTTGTCACGCGATATTTCAAATCAATGTATCGTCGAAAGTATTTGTTTCCGTAAGAAAATAAAAAATACGTGTCTAATGATTTAAAGTAATCTACCAGACGGACATTTTTTTTTAACGTTGCCCCACACTAGGATTATCTCCTGTGTCGTGAGTGCGTTTACAAACATACAAGTTCACATACACATGACACCCAGACCCGAAACAACAATTTGTGGATCACACAAAGTGTTGTTCCGTGCGGGAATCGAACCCGCGACACGTTGCACGGCAGCCGGTTGCCCAGCCACCGCACTAATCGTGCCAGTCATAACACATTAAAATATAAATTAGTCATATACATTATTATTTATTCGATCCGATCTTAGACCTTGTCGAACGAAATTGAACAAATAAGTGATTTGAAATCAGTCCGTCTTCTTCCAGTTGAGCAGAGAAGAAGAGAAGGACGGCAAGAAGAAGAGGGATTACTCGCGCAAGAAGAAATCGGATTCTAGAAGTAAGTTATAGTTTATTTATTTAAACTGTCAAACACCGCGAGGACACCGGTGACCGCAACCTATTGTTCTTTAATTGTGTCTATAATGACGGTACTCAAAGGGTTAAAGGAAATAATTCGACGTGGTGGCTCAGAGGTTAAGACGCCCGCTTCTCATGCATGAGGGTGCGGGTTCGAAACCTGCCAACGGCAAGTACCAATGTGACTTTTCCGAGTTATATGTACTTTCTAAGATTATTTAGACACCACTGACAAACGGTGAAGGAAAACATCGTGAGGAAACCTGGACTTATAATTTATAATTTGAAATCTCCAACCCGACTACTTTACTTACTTTGCCCGACCCGGGAATCGAACCCGAAACCCCTTGCCCGGCAGTCGCACTTGTAGTCATCAATGTTTGTTTGTTTCAGCTTGTTCCGGGTCAGAGAGCGCGGCGGAGGCGAGCGGGGCGGAGTCCCCGGGGGGCTGCGATGTCGACAGACAACATAGACTGTGGAAGAAGTCTGTTATGTTGGTCTACAGCAGGTTAGTCTCAAAATATAGTATCGATCAGTGGCGCCTGGTGGGTTATCGAACTAGTAGTGCACTTTACTAAAATATTAAAATTAAAAAATGCAACAAAACAAAAATTGACATAAATATGTTTATTATTTATATCTACATTAAGTCAATGCGACGACATTTTTCTGAAGCGAAATGTTTAATCACAATAAGAGACATTATACTGATATTCTGATAACGAGATGTCAACCATGGCTGCCTCACGCCCAAGCCGGCCGGCCAATTCGTCAAACATCGGGTGCTCTCAGCAACCCTCGGTTCACTCGTGCGCGCTCGACAAGCGACTCATTACTCGGAACATTTCCATGAACTATCTTTTGTCTCACGCGCCAGGCGTATTCACTCGTATCTCATACAAGTTACATTACAAGCAGACCTCGTGCACTCGCCCCAACATTTAGGGGGATGAAACATAGATGTTGGCCGATTCTTATAGATACCGGATAAGCACAAAAAATTTCATCAAAATCGGTCAAGCCGTTTCGGAGGAGTATGGCAACGAAAACTGACACCAGAGGCCCGAGTGAATAGGTTGCTTATGGGACGACGTGCTCCATCGTAGACCGCGTCATCGTGCACCACCAGGCGAGATAGTGGGCAAAGAACTCGTACACAAAACTGCGATGCGAATTCGCAACGCAAAAAATTACGATGCGAATTGCTGCGATGCGATTTCGTGCGACAAGGCGTCTCCCAGGGGACCATTCCTTCGACGACCGTCAACCGTACTAAACGTATTTTAAATTGAAAACTAGGTCGTGACATGGATCGTAAAAAGGAGTGTGCACTTCTGTTATTACTTAGGAGATACAGGAAAAAGAAACAAAGAAGGTTTTGGGAAGATAAGATGTTGATGCGCGATGCGAATCAATTCGCAAGTTCTTGCGATGCGTAGAGGGAGGGAGCGCATTTTGCAATGCGACGTCGCATCGCAGTGTTGTGTACGAGGACAAACGTCGGCACATCGAATATAAAAAAAATTGAAGTGGTTTAATAACATAACACATAACATCACGCCTTTTATCCCCGAAGGGGTAGGCAGAGGTGCACCTCTGCACATATGCCACTGTACAATGTAACACCCACTTTTCACTATTTATGTTATGAGTCCCAAGTAATATGGGGTGAGCCTATTGCCATATACCGGGCACAATTCCAGACTCCGTGCTACTACTGAGATTTTTTTAAAACCGAGTAATGCTTTGCCCGCTTATTCTTGTTTCTTCCCCCCCCCCCCTAAACCATCTCTTAACTAAGAGTTACTTATCAACGCAGTACGAAACCACCAAAACTAACCTCTTAAATTTAGGTGCCACTTACAGGTTGGTGGAAACCAACCATAAGTATAACCTATAGCTTAGGGGTTCCCAAAAATTTAAGACTAGTTGGTGCAACGAGTACATCAGACAAATGGGAATTTAAGTACAAGTTTTTTTATTCGAGGGGCGACAACCTTCGACTGACTTCTCCCGCCTGGGTGAGGCGGGAGGGAGTGTCAGACTCTTACTGACTAAAAACCACCCCGTTCCTTCTCCTGCACTTCGAGCCGGAGCCCCGGTTACCAGTTAAGTCCTCCGCGGCTCCGTATCGGCATCAGCCCTATTGGGCCCCATCCGTGGTGGTCTGATGGCTCTTAAAGGCGCGTGCTACACGCTCGGCGCCGTACGCTCGGGTCTGGTTCTGGTCGAACGGCGAACTACCTACTAACTTTGCCCGACCCGGGAATCGAACCCGAGACCCCCTTGCCCGGCGCAGTCGCACTTGCGACTACTCGGCCAACGCGGCAGTGGTTTAAACTGTCAAACACCGCGAGGATACCGGTGACCGCAACCTATTGTTCTTTAATCTATATATATAAAAGAAAGTCGTGTTAGTTACACCACTTATAACTCAAGAGAGGCAGAATAGATTTGGCTAAATATTGGTAGGGAGGTAGCTTAGAGCCAGGAGACCGACATAGGATACTTTTTGACCAACATTTTTTTTACTTTTTACCGAAAATCACGAACGGGGACGGGAAAAAATGGGATTACGCGTACGAAGTCGCAGGCAGAAGCTAGTTGTGTCTATAATGACGGTACTCAAAGGGTTAATAATAATCATATTAATCAATATGTTTCAGACTATGTACACATAAGTACGCGTCGCTATTCCTCCGCCCTATCACCGACGAGGAGGCGCCAGGATACAGCATGGTGGTGAAACGACCCATGGACCTTAATACCATCAGGAAAAATATCGATTCGGGCGTTATAAGGTACTAACATAACATAACATCATTCTTTTATAGCCTTCTTTCCCCGAAGCGGTAGGCTGAGGTGCACATTACAGCACTTAATGTCACTGTACAATGTAACACCCACTTTTCACCTGAACATAACATCACGCCTTTTCCCCCGAAGGGATAGGCAAAGGTGCGCTTAATGCCACTGTACAATGTAACACCCACTTTTCACTATGTATGTTATGAGTCCCATGTAATAGGGGGTGAGCCTATTGCTATATACCGGGCACAATTCCAAACTCCGTGCTAAATTACTGAGAATAAAAAAAACTGTATTGAACAGTGGAAATAATTTATTTTTGATTAAGGATAGTATCTAATTGGGGAGATTGGTTACCTGACTCAGACGACGAAATCTTGACCTTGACCTTTGATCGCCGACCTTTCACTTCTGATCTTTGACCATCAACACTTGACCTTTGATCTTGATATTTCAGGACCACAGCGCAGTTTCAGCGTGACGTGCTACTGATGTTATCTAACGCGCTCATGTACAACAGTAGTGAACATAGCGTCTACTCCATGGCGAAGGATATGCATGCTGAGGTATATATACACTTATATTTCTGCTTACCCCCCTTTCATGAGGTATACGAGGCTGTAATGAAAGAATTTAACTCCTATTTTGAACAGATTTAGTCTTTTATCTATGAAAATACCATTTTTAGCGGCATTTATAGTAGACTAACTAAATTGGGTTACTCACGTGAATATACTGAGAAAAGCTCTACTAATGTCGAGCCATAGACCCCCTCTATACGTCGCGGAGAATCGTAACGGGTAACCGGGGCTCCGACTCGACGTGCAGGAGAAGGAACGGGGTGGTTTTTAGTCAGTAAGAGTCTACACTCCCTCCCGCCTCACCCAGGCGGGGGAGCAGTCATTCGATGATTTTCCCCCCTTAAAAAAAGGGCTGTCTATACTTTTCTTCCTCATGAGTAGCGTGCGCGGTCGCGGCGATGTCGCGCAGTCTACTGAATAGTTATTATAAAAAAAGCCATTTATACTGAAACTAGTTTATGCTCGCGACTTCGCCCGCGTTTCCGTGTTGTGCTATTTCAAACTATAATCTACCCTTGTTCCAAATTTCATCTGTATCCCTTCAGCCGTATTTTTTTTCCTTTTATTATTGTTATTTGTTATTACATTGGGTGATCGTGGTTGGGGACTCCTTTTAAGCAAGATGTGCCTGTGTTTTGACTATTTTATTTTTTTAACGTTGTCCCACACTAGGATTTTCTCCTGTGTCGTGGGTGCGTTTACAAACATACAAGTTCACATACACATGACACCCAGACCCGAAACAACAATTTGTGGATCACACAAAGAGTTGTTACGTGCGGGAATCGAACCCGCGACACGTTGCACGGCAGCCGGTTACCCAGCCACCGCACCAACCGTGCAGTCTATCTATCAATCTATAATCAGCCTCGAAACTAGTCAAAACATCCCGAAAGTAATCGAGACTTCCTCGAAACTTGTTAGACAAATATTTACGACATTTTTATAACTTATTCTGTATATTTCAGGCACAAGGACAATTAGGAATGTTATTAGCAGCGCAAGCGCATGCCGGACTAGTGCACTCAGCGCCGGCCAGACGCAAGCGACGCCGGGAACATTCGCCTACCTTACAGACTCATAAACGACAACATTAGTTCTACGGTATACTTGATTGATGCTTGAGATAGGGACTAGGTAAATGATATACAAAAAATATATATGTTAAACGGTTTTATTTAGCTTCAAACGCCGGCAACGCACCTGTGACTCCTCTGGTGTAGCGGGTGTCCATGGGCGACGGTGATCGCTTACCATCAGGTGATCCGTCTGTTCGTTTGCCTCATATTGCATAAAAAAAAGCTTGAGATCTATTCTACCAATCAAGCCCTTTCGTTTCTCCGGCCACCGTAAGCGCGGGCCTGCGGATGGCGAGTATGGGTGGCTCCCCGTCCGACCAGAAACAGACCCGAGCGGACGGCGCCGAGCGACATAAACAGCCAACAGTCCGCCACAGAAGGGGCCAAGCAGATCTGATGCCTGATACGGAGTCGCGGAAGGCCTAACGGGTTACCGGGGCTCCGGCTCGAAGCGCAGGAGTAGGAACGGGGTGGTTTTCAGTCAGTAAGAGTCTGACACTCCCTCTCGCTTGGTTGGTCGTTGGTAATTTGGTTCTGATCGGGCGGCGAGTCACCCGTCTGACACTTCCTCTCGCCTAACCCAAGGCGGGAAGTCATTGGATGATCCCCCCCACCCTCCTAAAGAAGCCCTTTCGTTTGATATCAATAATGGAGGTAGTTGTAGAACAATAGAGAATATTGTATGGTCATCAAGATTAAGAGTGTGTACCAAATATCAGATCGAACTGTCGTTAGGAAGGGGGTGAAATTACAATTACTAAAGACCCACAAACGGGGCAAGCTGAATAAAACCATTATGCTTTCGGCTTTTTGGCTAATTTGTTTTTTAATGTTCATACCCTGTCATCGTCCCTATTGTATAATAATTCAGTTTTATTAATAAAAAATATTATAAACGATCAATTAGACAACAGCCTTCATAAATATGTACACCGTGAAATCTATTTCGTTTTCGTCCCGAAGTAAAATGGTTCTGTCTCGGTAATACAATAGTATTACAAAGAAATAGACTGTTTAAAACAAAAGATAACTGGTGAACCATTGCAAGCAAACTTCGAAAGCGCATACGAACTCATAGTACATTATCAAAACACCACGTCATGTAATTGTCGAAGAGGTGTTTCTCGTCGGGTGCGATGCACGTGCGATGCGGATAGTGCATACAAATTTACGTCTAGTGTTTCATGTGAGGATTTACATTATTTTTTTAAACTAAAAAAAATGCCTCGTTGGCCGAGTGGTCGCAAGTGCGACAGCCGGTCTCGGGTTCGATGCCCGGGTCGGGCTAAGTATTACTGGGTTTTTAAAAATATCAGTAGTAGCACGGAGTCTAGAAATGTGCCCGATATATGGCAATAGGCTCACCCCCTATTACATGGGACTCATAACGTTAATAGTGAAAGTGAATGTTACCTCTGTGTGCACCTCTGCTTACCTCTTCGGGGATAAAAGGCGTGATGTTATGTTATGTTAAAAAAATACATCTGTAATTTTTTGTTTTTACTTTATACATGGAAAGTACTCCTTATGGCAAGTTAAGGGCGGGAGAGCCATGCTTCGGCATGAATGGGCCGGCTCGACCGGAGTGATACCACGGCCGAGCAGAAAACCGACGTGAAGCAACGCTTGCGTTGTGTTTCGGCGTGTGAGTGAGGTTACCGGAGGCCCTATTACCCTCCCCTTCCCCAATCTCCCAAATCCCTGAATCCCCAACGATCATCAAACTCCTAATCCCCAAAAGGCCGGTAACGCACTTGTAACGCCTCTGGTGTTCTATGTGTCCATGGGCGACGCCGATTGCTTACCATCAGGTGATCCGTCTGCTCGTTTACCGGCTTATGCCATAAAAAAAAATAGTTTTGCCGCGCGACGGAAACGAGATAGATTTCATGCTGTATAATGCAAGTTAGATAAACGCTCATGAAATAGTTTTAACGAATATTGTAATTGCTATAAATAAAAATGGATTAAAATGTCGCACATTCAAAAAGTACAATTTTATAATTGTTTAAAATATAAGTCTTGTACAGTCATCCATGTTATTTAGTATGCAGGTAATAAATATAGATTTATTCAGTACAGAGACAGAAGCCATTGGTTGTCTAGAGCCGACTGAGTTTATTATTATTATTTTTAATGTGACAAGCCCGCAGCTACCTCCCAATACCGCTGCAACTCCTGCAGCTGTAGCCAAATGCCATTTAGCGCTTGTTTACATGTAGAATAGAAAACCAAATTATATGGAACTAGTTTTTACCCGCGGCTTCGCTCGCGTCACAAAAGCATAATAAGTAGCCTATGTGACATATACCGATAGGTATACACAGCGCCATCTATACCAAAACTTTTTATTTCCCTCGGTAATATCAAATTTTTCCAGGATAAAAAGTACCCTATTATTTAATCCGGACTTGTAACTTTACGTCTGCAAAAATTCAAAGCAATCGGTTTAGTAGTTACGGCGTGAAAGCGGAACAAACAAACAAACAAACTCACTTTCCAATTTATAATATTAGTAAGGATTTACGTAAATTTCGACACTTGTCAGTGTCATCCCCATACATTTAGTTTTCTACTCTCTCTGTAGACAAGCGCTGAAGTGGCGTTTGGCTAAAGGCACTGTGCACCAGGATCTACAGTAGATACAACAATGAAAACACCGGAACACTGAAGTCCGACGTCCCAGGGACATGAGTAACTGTCTTGGTTCCGGCAACGAAGTGAATTAGAGTTACAAAAGATATGACTTCGGTACGTAGCATACAATTTAGTATAACTATAGCTGTCCCGGAGAACCTAACGGGTTACCGGGGCTCCGGCTCGACGTGCAGGAGAAGGAACGGGGTGGTTTTTAGTCAGTAAGAGTCTGACACTCCCTCCCACCTCACCCAGGCGGGATTTTCCCCCCTTAAAAAAAAGTATAACTATAGCTAGCTAGCTATTCTGTCTCCTGCAGTAATTCACCGAGGGAAGTGGAAACTATAGTTTTTTCTTCTCCTTTTATAATATCTTCTGATTCACTTCGTTGCGGGAACCAAGGCAGTTACTCATATCCCTGGGACGCGCCGGACTTCAATGTTCCGATGTTTTCATGGTTGTATCTACTGTAGATCCTGGTGCACAGGAGTTGCAGCGGTTTTGGGAGGTTGTAGCGGGCTTGTCCCATTAAAAAAATAACCATAGTTACTGTCTCTGTATTGAAGCAATCTTTATATTATTACCTACATACTTAATGATTTGGCTGTTTATATTAAAAATGTATAAGCAGGCACCATCGCTTATTTTGTAGCTCTTTCTAATTCACAATTGTTATGTTTCCTATATTCAAAAATTGTACCTTTTAATACATAAAACTATTTATAAATAGTCTCCTGTTTACTGCCTCGTTGGCCGAGTGGTCGCAAGTGCGACTGCTGGGTGCTGGGCAAGGGGTCTTCGATTCTCGCGTCGGGCAAAGTTTTACTGGCTTTTTTAAATATCTCAGTCATAGCACGGAGTCGGGAATTGAGCCCGGTATATGGCAATTCTTGATACCCCTTGTCCGGCCGTCGCACTTGCGACCACTCGGCCGACGAGGATGTATTACGAAAAAAGTATAGATTTTTGTATTGTTGGAGACATCCTTATTGTGATTATTTATAAATACATAATTAATCTTATACTATTATATAAAGCGGAAGAGTTTGTTTTTTTGTTTGTTTGTTTGTTTGAACGCGCTAATCTCCGTAACTACAATAATTTGAATAATTATTTTTGTGTTGGATAGCGTATTTATCGAGGACGGCTATAGGCTATAAAACATCACGCTACGACCAATAGGAGCTGAGCAGAGCGTGTGAAACCGCGCGGAAGTAGCTAGTCTTTTATAACTATAATTATATTTAGAATAAATTTCAATATGACTTTTGTAAATCTAAATTTGGTTAAGTATCTGACACCCGCGGGGAGACTAGGGATAGTAACAATTGTCGTCTGTAAATAAAAAGGAATTTTTAAAGTCAAAACTCGACCGGGTATCATACACCCGCGACAAGAGAAGCGGTGGTTACAAATGTCTTGTATAGTTAAAAAAGGTTTGTTATGTATTTATGAATAAAAATGTATGTATATGTCTTTGTAATGTTTATTTTTTACGTATAATTATGTAATACTTGGAGTAAGTCAATAAATGACAATAAAGTGAGAATTTTGTTTTATTTCTTGGTACTTAGCTTGTGCCCGCGGCTTTGCCTTCAGATAGAAAGTAGTCTATGTTGGTGCAGTGATTCCGCAAGGGTCAGGGTGCTTACTCTTGAAACCAATCTTAATGCAATGCAATTTCAATCCAATAAAACCTCAGTAATTATTCAATGTCAACACTATACAACCACAAACGTAGCTGTTACAATAGCATTCAGAGTACGGAATATAAAGCCAAACTCAACACCATTTAGTCCATTCAATATCGACGCAATACGGATGCAATAGGCGCTAGTGTTGCAACTCAAGAGTACGACACAATATCAATGTCGATCGATCGGAATTGGATTCAAACTCAAATTCAAAAGCATTTATTTCAATTAAACCATAATTTGGTACTTTTGAAACGTCAACAAATATGAAATAAAATAATAGTCTGTCAGTCTGTCCGTCAGTGAAGCTAGGCGCTCGTTCCAAAATGTCGATTCGAGTGGAGAAGAACGAGCAAGAAACTCCATTCGTTACTCTTTTAAAAAAGTCTGTTTTACATTGCTCTGATACATATTCCAATATTGTACACACATGTGAGAATAATGTAAAGACATACCTGACGCAACATGCAAATAACAGAACGTACTAAAATAAAAAAAAAACAAAACCAAGAGAAAACAAATAAGTATCTTAAGTCTGACATGGTCCCCACATATGTATACTGACAATCCATATAAAATAGTGCTTCTATACAAGAAAAAATAATAAAAATAAACTCTAAAGAATGAAATGCTCGATGCCACAAGAAAAATAGATTGCCTTCATCGGAATCAAAGTATTAAATTACCTATTATCGTAATCTGAACTATATGCTGGCGGAACTGCACGGTTGGCGCGGTGGCTGGGCAACTGGCTGGCGCGCAACGTACCGCGGGTTCGATTCCCGCACGGAACAACTCTTTGTGTGATCCACAAATTCTTGTTTCGGGTCTGGTCTGTATGTGAAATTGTATGTTTGTAAACGCACCCACGACACAGGAGAAAATCCTAGTGTGGGGCAACGTTTTTTATAAAAATAAAAAATAAAAATAAATAATATAGGTACTGATTCAAGAGTAAGCCAGGTCACGACCACAGGCAAAGGAGGAAGACCGCGATTGTTTTAGCCGGTCGTCCCCACGGTATGAGAAATCCACGAGGATTTCTATCGCATTATATAAAAAAAATATATAATACCGACGATATCAAGTATAACAGCTCACACATAGGACCCACTTAGATTTTAGTCAATTTCCATGGTGCTTGGCGACTGGGCTTCACCCAGTTGTACAGTCTCTTCTTTGTGTTGAAAAAAAGAAAATAGCGTTGAGGACAACAAATTTAATAAATACAGTCTGGAGCTGACCAGTCCCATGACACGTACACCAGCACCGGCCCAACTCAACCATATTGTAGGGAATCAAGCGATCCACTGCACGTGCCACCGCTAATGAGACTTTTGAGTGTGCTTGACAACTCCAAGCTGACACAAATGCATTCTACTAGTCTAATTTAATTTAGTTAGTTACAGGGCTCTCACATTTACAATAATTATATAAAGTTTGACAGTGTACATTTGTAAATTTGAATTTACAAGGATGATTGGAACTCATTGGAACATCAATGTTTTTCGCTATCCTGTAGAGCCGGACCAGCATTTCTATTTCTTAACTCTTTTTCTATCCTCTGTGTAATCAGTAAGTTTGTAGTATGCTTTTCTACATAAAGTTTTTTTAAGATATAATTTAAATTTTGTTTCATTGAAGTGTTGTAGTTTCTCCGGAATTTTATTATAGCACTAGCTTCTGCCCGCGACTTCGCGCAACCCCGTTTTCTACCGTTCCCGTAGAATTTTCAGGACTTTTTCTGTCATAAGAACCTTCTCCTGACAATAATAAACACTACAAAAAAAAAAAATCTGCCGAATCGGTCTAGCCGTTCTCAAGTTATGGCGTGACAACGGGAAACTGGTTTCCTTTTTATATGCATATCCACTTGAATGTATAAACAAAAATTCATTCAAATTAGTTCGGCTGTTTAGGATAAATAACCTAAACTTCGACTGCAGCGCCATCTGCCGGGCTGATTTGTGAATCTAAACCATTCCCAGATCCCCTTGAACACACACAAAAAATTTCATCAAAATCGGTCCAGTCGTTTGAGAGAAGTTCAGTGACATACATACTCACAGAAGAATTATATACAGGTATATATAAAGATTTAACACAGAATCCCATAAAGGACTTTCGTACTTTTGTCAATCTAAAAAGTGGCTGACTTAATCTATCTTTATGTCTAGTGTTTGGTATGATATTAAGATCACATTTAGAACAAGGCTCATTAGACTAATCAGCTTCAAAGCCTCGAACACAGGCGCAAAGTCGCAAGCCTTTCGGTCTTCTATCGGATACATTTCGGTGAGTGTGCGTGGGAATTGCACAAACTTATTCCCCCTAGTCCATTTCACCATCGTACCACCAGACGAACGGCGGGGCGCCACCCTTATATGGTGGACATTCCACCCAATCGCATGAAGCATTTCGCGTCAAGCGTCCTCATGCGAACGGCTAAAGAATGGAATTCCTTGCCAGAGGCTGTGTTTCCCGTCAAATATGACTTGGGTGTCTTCAATGTCCGAGTGAACAGGTTGCTCATAGGTAGGTGTGCACCGTCGTTCGTCACATCATCGCTTACCACCAGACGAAATGGTGGTCAAACGTCGACCTATTAAGTATAAAAAAATCAGTAATCACTCTCCGCATTTTGTTACATTCTTGCTTTTTAGGGTATTGTAATGAACGTAGACTTCAGCCAGTCATCTGGAGGATATGCCAATTTCGTACATACATATGTTATTATGTTTTCGGCTTACGTAATAATTTGACGAGGAACTCGATTAGTTTCAAGCCATGCTAGAGGGTTATTCATGAGCAACATTTCGCGACCCGCGACGCGGCGACTGTCGCGCTGCTACTCACAAAAACGTGAGTAAGCCGAAAACATAATAATATATTTCTCACGAAAGTTATAATATAAATACATATGTTGTTGAAGAATCGGTCCAGTACGTCTAGTTGCTCTTCCTCCAATAGCTTGAGAACCTCGATAGGTACTGGTCCCGGTGACTTTCCTATTTTGGTAGATTTTAAGGCACGCCTCACAACCTCCCAAAACCGCTGCAACACCTGTAAGCCAGGATCAGGATACAGTAGAAACAACCATGAAAATACCGGAACACTGAAGTCCCAGGGACATGTGTAACTGTCTTGGTTCCCGCAACGAAGTGAATCAGAAGATATTATAAGAGGAGAAGAAGAAAAACTATAGTTTCCACTACCACCAAGGTACGTAATATTGCCGATTTTAAAATAGATAAACCCATGTCATCAGTAATTATTTGGATATTTCTTGATAGGTCTGCGAACATCTCCGAGACACACCATTGTTTTCTCTTACTATCGGGTTTCAGACCATTTTTGTTTGTCGACAAAGCGATGAAGAATATACACGAGGAGTTACATTTTCAAAACTTAACTGATAATGGAAGAATTCTCCAAATTCACCTCTTTACTTGGTGCGTTATTGCCATTTGTGTAGTACGCAAACTGTCCTCGTGAGGGCATTACTGTCGTTACGGTTTTGGCGCTAATCTGCACTGTACTGGGAGAAACAACGTTTCATTGTTCAGTTGCGCGCGGGCCTCCGCAATACATAAGTGAAGTTATAGCACCGGAGGTGCATATGTGTAATCTATTGCACCCGTGCGAAGCCGGGGCGGGTCGCTAGTGATCGTACAAAACGATATGATTTTGTTCAACTATCCCGACTAAAAAAGCGAGACAAATACAAACTGAGTGGCCCGGAGGTTTAAGACGCTCGCTTCTCGTGTATGAGGGTGTGGGTTCGAAACCTACCAACAGCAAGTACCAATGTGACTTTTTCCGACTTATATGTACTTTCTAAGATTATTCAGACACCACTGACAAACGGTGAAGGAAAACATCGTGAGGAAACCTGGACTTACAGTTTCTTATTATAAGTTTGAAATCGCCAACCCGCATTGAGCAAGCGTGGTGATTAATGCTCAAACTTTCTCCGTGTGACAAGAGGCGTTGCTCAGCAGTGGGCATTTATAGGCTGTTGCGAGCAGTCATTCGATAGTGAGTGTCAGACTCTTACTGACTAAAAACCACCCCGTTCCTTCTCCTGCACGTTGAGCCGGAGCCCCGGTTACCCGTTAGGTTCTCCGCGACTCCGAATCGGCATCGGCCCTGTTGGGTCCGTCGCCGTACGTTCGGAACTATGTATACTCTACCTTTTCAGTACCGTCGTTACCATAAGGACACTCCGGCACCCGTGCCCAGGGCCCTCATCCTCAGGAGACTCCAAAAGAACGACAATTTCTACGACACACTTCGATTCCCGCACGGAGCAAATCTTTGTGTAAGCAAGAAACTCATTTTTTACATTGTTCTTGCTGATTCTGGGATTTTGCTTCATACATTTTAGGCCATTGCCTTACAAGTTTAAAATCACCAACCCGCATTGAACAAGCGTGGTGATTAATGCTCAAACCTTCTCCGTGTAAGAAGTCTTTGGTCAGCGGTCGCATACATATAGTTGAAAGAACGGACAAGGTAAAATAAATAAAAAAACAAATTAATAAAATTTCATACTTTTTATTAGGTACTCTCTTACAGTCTAAATGTTACCTTATTTCTATTAACTTAAAGTTTAAATTACATTAATCTAGTGTTTATACAACAGATGATCTGGCTTTGAAATAGGCTATATATACAGAATGTTTTAAATGCAAGAATAAGCAAGACACACATTTTTTACAAGTCGGTAACTGTTGTCAAGCAAGAAATTATGTTTATTCTTGCTTGGTAGGGACATTCTTGCAAATTCTTGCTATATATACTTTTAAAAAAAATAAAAAAGTACTGGCATAGAAATGAAAAATACATTTTATAATATTAAACTTAAGGTTCGTTGTGGCTTATAATTTCCGAAGGAGTAGAAAAAGGTGTACATATATAATGTAACATCGACTTTGACCTAGTTATGTTATAAGTCCCATGTAAAATGGATAACTACTTTAAAAACCATATTATTTTCTGTAGCTTTGTTCATAATTAAAATAATCCTTACTAATATTATAAATTGGAAAGTGAGTTTGTTTGTTTGTTCCGCTTTCACGCCGTAACTACTAAACCGATTGCTTTGAATTTTTGCAGACGTAAAGTTAGAAGTCTGGATTAAATAATAGGGTACTTTTTGTCTCGGAAAAATTTGATATTCCCGAGGGAAAATAAAAGTGTTGGTATAGATGGCGCTGTGTGTATTTGTATATGTTACATAGGCTACTTTTTAACCTTTTGTGACGCAAGCGAAGCCGCGGGTAAAAAAGCTAGTGATAAATAATTTAAGACTAAGTAATTCTTGTTACTTGAACATAATGATATAGTAGGGAACAAATATGCTATGACACGTATCGCCATCGACGTTGGGTGAAGTAGTGGGCGTTGCCGGACTTTGGTCAACATATTATTTAGTAACATCAATGTCGCTGTGGACATAAGGCGCGAGTTAACGCCATACATAACATCACGCCTTTTATCCCCAAAGGGATAGGCAGAGGTGCACATTATACCACTGTACAATGTAACACCCACTTTTCACTATTTATGTTATGAGTCCCATGTTATAGGGGGTGAACCTATTACAATATACCGGGGACAATTCCAGACTCCGTGCTACTACTGAGATTTTTTTAAAACTCAGTAATATTTTGCCCGACCAAGAAACCCGAGCCGGGTTTCTTGGTCGGGCAAAACCTGGCCCTTGCCCGGCAGTCGCACTTGCGACCACTCGGGCAACGAGGCGGTCAATATGTCAGGTTAAATCAGTAGGCATCGTTTCACATATCGCCGATATATCGTGCGACACTTGCCACCTAGTCTATTCTATTCTTGGTTTTATAATTTATTTTAACACGACACAATTCTCGACTCTGCTCTATTATAAATGATCATTTTTTACTTCATTTTTTAAACTAAACAAAGTAAAAAAAATGTGATACTAATGACCGTTTTCACTTCCCCTTAAACCATCTCTTAGAGTTATTTAACGTAAGTACCAAAACTAACCTCTTAAGTTTAGGTGTCACTCGCTGGTGAAAACCAAAACATCGTTAAGTCACTTATAGCTTAGGGAGTCTCTAAAAGCTAAGAGTGATTGCTGAAAACGAGAACATCAGATAAAACAATAAAAAGAAAAAAATAATAAGACATTTTTTTTTTAATTTTCTCGACGTAATTTCTAAAAATATATCCCACAGCCAGTAATCGTATAGCTTGGTATATTTAATTAAAAACTTAAGTTAAAAATGCTCTACCCGCACCTAATAACTTAAACAAATACAAGGTGTAGTTTTGAAGCCGTGTCATTTCTCGGGGGCATGTCACAGAAGTCATAAAGGTTCAATGTAAGAGAAAATTTCAGGCCAATAGTTAAAAATACGGCTATAATAAATCGTTTAAGTTGGACAATATTTCAGAAAAAGCGACAACAATGCTTCCTATTGGAGTTTTATGGAATTAGGAATAATATCAATTAACTACGTGTTTGAGTTTGTGTGTGTTAAGCCACGTTATAAAGCTAGTTACAAGACGGCGGCGTGTAGTTCACACTTACGGATTTCCGTAATTTACAGAAAAAATAAAAATATTTACCTACAATATTTTTTATTGATTGGGACTCAGAATCGATAGCCGAGTTACCTCCTAGAAAATGACGCGGCTTTAAAACAACACCTTGTAGATTAACTTACAGTAAATAAAATAATATAAAATCTATACAGATAAATAAAATCGGAGTGTCTGTTTGTAATATTAAAATAACAGCTTTTTACTACATGCATATTAATATACAAACGATGACATACCAACATATTTATTTTTTAATTTTTATCTGTCTGTTTGTATTGGCTAATCTCCGAAATGGGTAGACCAATTTTGATAGGACTTTTATTGGTAGGTACCTGATGTACTAAAAAGTAACATAGGCTATGTTGGAAAATTCAAACTACTAGTTTCGAACCACAGAGGGGTTCTTCCTCATGAGTAGCGTGCGCGGTCGCGGCGACGTCGCGCAGCCTACTGATTTGTTCATATAAAAGTAGTCTCTAAACGTTCGAAATAAGGTCTATTATGGAGTAAGTGATGAGCAGTCACTGGTAACCGCTTGGGGGCCTGGCAGTTAAGCGGTGTTTGTACTCATATTGATGCGTGGATAGTATGCACTTAATGTAGGCAAAGGTTATTATGATATTTGTCAAAAACTACTGCTTTTGTGAAGTTATTCTTGATTTAGTTTTATTCCATGGAAGTTTGTAATATTTTGGATTGAATTCGCTTCATTTTAGCAATGAAAAATGGACATAAAAAGCAGAAATAATGTTTTATTTTTCATAATTATATTATATGTACTTTGAAATCAGTCAAGGGTAAAAAAAAAACGATCAAAACAAAAAAAAAAACGTTTTTCGACAAATATCATAAATTTATTTTTTAGATATTTCTTATCTTTATACATACAATGCGTTGATAGTAACAATTTGAAGTACAATTTCCATAAGAGCTATTTTAGCTTATCATCCATAGGAGAAAAATATACTTAAAATTTCATTCTTATACACACAAATATAAACCTTAATTCATTAACATTAAAGTTCATTTTCAAATAACAGTATCGTGTCTATAAGGTCGCTAATCAATTTTAGGTTTCAAACAAAATTGATCTTAATTGCATAGTAAGTTATTGTAGTTCAAATTGTTACTATCAAAGGTTTTAACTTAACAATAAAAATTAGAGTCACTATAATTAATTTACGCTCAAATACTAAAAAACTACTCAAATTTAAAACAAGTCGTGCCATCTCTGTCATTTTAATACGAATTTATAGAGACAGAACTATTGAGAACGTCTTAAACTGTCAAACACCGCGAGGACACCGGTGACCGCAACCTATTGTTCTTTAATTGTGTCTATAATGACGGTACTCAACGAGTTAAACTTGAGCGGCATTTAGTATTTGAACATTAGTGGTTTTATCAGCTCAAAATCATTGGGTTTAAAAAATTTAACTTGTATTTAACACCTCAAAATGAGTTATTTTAACCCCATGCTTCATATTACACAATGGTAAAAAGCAATATTGGAAATCACCAAATTGAGTAAAAAAAAACATATTTTTACATTCATGGCGATTCCTTCACTCATTTAAGTCCGAAATCTGACATTTTGCTGACAGTCAGCAAATCTGACAGTCAGTAAAAACCTGCTAAATAGAAGTTATGTTTTATAAAAAAAACTTAGGTCTATATGTTATAAAAATTATTTATTTTATTTTTACCAACATTTTAAGCTGACGTTTAATTAAACACTAGCTTACGAACTAAGTATTACAAAAAAAATAAAACAAGAAATAACATTTTTTTGTTTAAATAAATTTAAATTAAACTTAAACTTATTACTACCTTATTTAGGGGCAAAAAGTTGATAATTTACAAAAGCTTTTGTCCTTAAAATTACTTATTGCAACCAAAGACGCTTTGAAACGTCCATTTTTTATTTAATCTTTACAAAAATCTATTTCTTCATTATGATAGTTACTTTTTTCAGTCATTTTCGGTTTTTTCACTATATTTTTTCACTCAAATATAATTTTTAATGTGGAACAAATTTGTTGTTTATACATGTTTGATAAAAAAAGAAATTTACTACATACATACATACATAAATTAAAGACGAACAATTTTTTTCAAAAAAAAAAATACAAGAAAAAAATCACTTCGCGTCTATTTTTTTACAGAAGATTTTTTTGATGCGATGTGAACTAAAAATCTATGCAAGGAGCGTAGTAGGTGGCGCTCTGTAGTTTCTGTATACCATCAGATGTATGAATGTGATGGAAGCTAAAGAAGTATGTAAGGAGCGTAGAAAGTGGCGCTCTGTGGTTTCTGTATACCATGGACAAAGGTCGTAACAGTATTTTTATGAGCAACAAAGCTTACAATTGTCCTGATTATACGCCTGCACCACTAGAAGTATCATGGCGTCACCAACAATAAAAGAATCGCGAAAAAATCTTCAATAAAAAACCTAGACGCGGCAGCACTCGAAGTTTTCAAAAACCACTAATATTTTTAACTAAAATAAATGGAATTCTTTCATAGATATCACATACAAATGTATATTTTTTCTTCTTTATTTAGTTTTTTTTAACACTTCCTTAGACTAAAATGCCTATTACGGAAAAATCATTTAAAGTGTACAATTATCATAAGACTTGCTTCAATCCTGACTTATTATACAAAGTTGGATTATATCATTGTGTTCAAAAAGAAAATTCAACTTAAAGAAAATAAAATTAGGCAATATTAGTGTTACTAGACACTCCGCGGTTTCACTCGGCTCTTATTAATCATCGCGTGATATTTTATAGCCTATAGACTGATAAATAGACTATACTAGACATAAGTAAAGGCCTAATTTCATTTTCTAAAAGCATATTTTGGTTTTAAAATCGATTTTAACATTGTATTTTCAAAAAATACCTCGTTTCGCTTGACCTACCCAAGCAATCTTCGTTAATTTGTGCCTACATACATATAGTTGGGAATACGGAGAAGGACTTAAGACTATTTAAATATGTTTTTTATAATGAATTCAATATTAAAATCGATTCCAAAACGATGTCCATATTAATGAAATTAAATCTTAAAGGAGTTTTTAATGCACGCACAGAAAATAAAAGATAGCTAATTCGTTTTGAGACATCGATAATATTAATTTAAACATTAACCTATCAACAGATTGGTAACACAAGTTAATCGGTAAAATAACTAATTATTTTTTATTGGTAAGCAAAATAATATTCCCGCCAAACGTCAAAATCAATTATGTCAGCTGTCAGATTTGCAAATTGAATATGACCGTTGATTTTTTTTCTATTAATGAACGGTTTTATTCAGCTTTCTTCGTTTGTTTGTTTGTGTCTTTAGTAATTGGTATTTCACCCCCTTCCTGACGACAAATCGATCTGATATTTGGTACACACTCTTAACCTTGATGACCATACAATATTATCTAATTGTTTCCACAACTACCAGCATTATGGATATCAAACGAAAGGGCTTGATTGGCAGAATAAAGCTCAATAAAACCATTTACCATAAACAACTCTTACTCTATGATTTAAATGTATTTAAAAAAAATTGTAATGAAAAGAGGTTGTATATATAGCCATTTATTTAAATAATAAGTTATTGAATTATAGAATTTATTAGTAAGCTTTCAAAGTCTAAAATGTCTTGTTAAAATCAATTTTGACGTTTGACTTTGTAGTCACAGATAACAAAGGGTATTTTTTTTAGATTTTATCACTACAGTTGTATATTAACAATTATTGCGTTGTTTGTAGTCTTGTGTGTTTGTGTTTTACCATCTCGGGAACTGGTTAGGCGGAATTACTGGTCGTAGCTCTTGGCTTTTCTATCCATATCATCGTCATTAGTGCGATTCATTGGGTGATCTGTAATTAAAAGAAAAATAAATTAATGAATTTGTTTTTTTTAAACTGTCAAACACCGCGAGGACACCGGTGACCGCAACCTATTGTTCTTTAATTGTGTCTATAATGACGGTACTCAACGAGTTAATATGTCTCACGATAGCTATTATAGAAACATATCAAAATAAACTCTGTGTCTAAAGATATAATATTCCTTCGTATAGATAGGTATATATATGTCCCATACTTATTTGTCTACTGTTCGTTTTGCATTACGTATATATTTTAATACTTCTTCATTTTATTTAATTAGTATATATTGTGTGATATGTATAATTATATTTGATATTAATTTTAATGTTAATTATATGTAATGTTAATTATTGTGTCATTCTAATAAGTGTTAAACGTTTACACCTACTATTGTGTCTCTCTGCATCACCATAAGGTTGACTGTTAGAGAATGCCACTAGGCATTAAGTCCGCCATTGTATACCTACATGAAGTGTAAATAAATAAATAAAAAAAATATAAAGGCTAAATTCCCTTACCTTGGTGCTGTGGCATTTTCGGTACAAGAACGACATTGCCGTCGGCGGCTTGCTGCAAGGAGTACTGTTGGGATGACAGAGGTCTACCTTCAGGGTCGCGGAGGTTCTGTCGAGGAAATAGCGACATTAATGACACTGCCTCGTTGGCCGAGTGGTCGCAAGTGCGAGTGGTGGCAAGGGGTCTCGCTCACAGGCCAGACAAAGTATTAACTAGGTTTTTTTTAAATCCAAAACTCAATACTCAGAGTCTTTATTTGCATGATAAGGTAATACATAAAGGTCTTGTGAAATAACAGGCACATATGCAGGATATGCAGGACAACCTCTGTTGGGTCCGCTAGTACCTCTATAATTTTTTACTGACCTGGAATACATGTCTATAGAGCGCTGCAAATCGTTCCTTGACCCGCTGCCTCTCAGCTAGTAGGGAGCTATGTTCCCTCTGCGTCCGCTGCTTTCTGTCCCTGACGGTGCGGACCTCGTCAGCGAGGGATGTGATCTGGTCCAGTTTGCGTTTCCGGCAGTTCTGGGCTGCCACCTGGAGATTTGAAGATTTTTGTTAAATTTTATTTAAAAGTGTGGGCGAGCCATGCTTCGGCACGAATGGGCCGGCTCGACTGGAGCGATACCACGGCCGAACAGAAAACCGACGTGAAGCAACGCTTGCGTTGTGTTTCGTCATGTGAGTGAGGTTACCGGAGGCCCAATTACCCTCCTTCCCAAATACCCCCAATTCCTGAATCCCCAACGATCCTCAAACTCCTAATTCCCCACAAGGCCGGTAACGCACTTGTAACGCCTCTGGTCCATGGGCGGCGCCGATTGCTTACCATCAGGTGATCCGTCTACACGACTACCGGCACATGCCATAAAAAAAAATTGATTTATACTAAGATTGTGTGACGTGGGTGCGTTTACAGACATATATTTTACCCAATGACAAAAGTGAGTCGAAAAAAAATGTTTCAAGCGGGAACCGAACACGCAACACGTTGCGTACACGTCGTGCACGAATGCACGAATCGTGCGGCATTTTGATTTATACTTTCAAGTTTTTATTATGACGTTGACTTTTAAATATATCAACTTTAATTTTACCACTTTTACCGTGAAGTATTTATTGTACATAGTAGTATTGATGGAGTTTCTTGCTCGTTCTTTTACATTCGAATTTATATGATGAATGAGCACCCAGCTTTACCTAGTCCTTCACTGACGGACCGACTGACAGACTATTATTTCTTTCATATTTGTTGACAGTCCAAAGTACAAAATTATGGTTTAATTGAAATAAATGCTTTGAGACTTTGTCCAAATGTCATAATTTGACTTTCATTTTTAACAGATTCAATTTTTGACTATCAAACATTCAACATTTGACGTTCAACGTACCTTATTAACAGATTCAGTTTTTGACTATCAAACATTCAACATTTGACGTTCAACGTACCTTATTAACAGATTCAATTTTTGACTATCAAACATTCAACATTTGACGTTCAACGTACCTTATTCTTCCCGCGTCTCCGTATATCCCGTATGAGCGATAGTTGTGCCTCGCTCAGGTCATGTTTCGACAGGCGCTCGTTAAACTCATCCATTGGTAAGTTAATGATATCTTGCACCTCCAAGGGAATCCCTGCAATCACTTGGACAGATTAATGTGTGAACAGGGGGTAAGCAGAGGAAGAAGAGAAAGTACTTTACTACTTTTTTAACCTTTTCACCGAGACGATCGGCTATAGACATAACATAACATCACGTCTTTTATCCTCGAAGGGGTAGGCAGAGGTGCATATTATAGCAGTAATTTTTTTTAGAAAGTATTCCAAAGTCCTTACTGATATTATAAATCGGAAAGTGAGTTTGTTTGTTTGTTTGTTCCGCTTTCACGCCGTAACTTCTAAACTGATTGCTTTGAATTTTTGCAGACGTAAAGTTCGAAGTCCGGATTATATAATAGGGTAATTTTTATTCCGGAAAACATAAATATTCCCGAGGGAAAACAAAAGTATTGGTATAGATGGCGCTGCGTGTATTGGTATATATTACATAGGCTTCTTTTTATCCTTTTGTGACGCGAGCGAAGCCGCGGGTAAAAGCTAGTAAAATATAACTACAAAAAGTTATTTTATCCAACTATCACAGTTTGCACTCAAAAACAAATCTTATTGATCGAAAAATAAAGTACAAATTCAATTAGTATTCGTCCTTACCTAGTGCTTTAGCTCGCTTCTCGTCCCTGGACAGATGCTGTCCACTGCTTGTGGCTGAGGATCCACCGTCTGACATGCTACCGTCTGTTAGACGCCGGACTGGAAACAATATGGACGATTTGAAGGTCAAAGTCAATAATGAAGGTCAAAGTCAATACTGAAGGTCAAGGTCGAATGTGAAAGTCAAGAAAATAAGAATTTGTCTTTGCCTGGTATAGATTTGTTGAATCTTTCTGATATTTGAAATACTGATAATCAAAATTTGGGTTATGTTCTGTAAAAATGTAAATATATATGGTTTCTTAAATGTAAATTATATACCCAGATGCCTAGACTTATCTTCGATTACTGGGTTTGCAAATATCAATACATAGCTGTTTTAAAGGCGACAAAACCAGTCGGAAGTCTCTTTACAATACAAATCTATTGCCGGAATACTGAAACGTTACTCAATTTTAAGTCGTGCTCAAATATCGTGCCATCTCTGTCATTTTACAAAGAATTTGTAGAGATAGAACTATACTTAAGCGCGACTTAAAATTGAGTAGCGTTTCAGTATTCCAACATATTATTATGTCTGTCAAGTTTCGCTGTTTCTGAGTGAAAGAGCAACACACATCCATACATCTTCACAAACTTTCGTATGTATAATATTGTATTGAATATTAATAATACTTATTAATATGAATTACCTCTCTTGTCCCGTACAGCGGCGGGTCGTTGGTCGTTGGCAGCGATGGGCGCGGAGTACGTGTGGTTGTGGCGGACGCGCTCCGGGGTGCCGTACGCAAAGCGGGGCGGAGCCGGGCTCGGGATATTGCTCTGTAAATTAAATAAATAAGAATTAAAAATAAGTAATACATAAATATATTGTTCATGTTTAACGGTTTCAACCTTTTGAGTACCGTCATTATAGACACAATTAAAGAACAATATTTGATTAAAATTTCCACTTGAATAAGTTGAAGTAGAAGATGATGGTTAAAGATTGCAGTTTATAAGGTACCGATAGAGCCTATTTAGTCTAATTATCCAAACAATTCGATTTTAAACAGTCGAATTTTGAATTACAAGTGGCACTGCCACTTTTGATTAATTCCTTTAAAAAAATCATACAAAATTGTTCAAAAATATTACATACCTGTAGCAGGGCATGGCTAGAGTGTGCAGTGTTGAGGTCCAGCGCTGGGGCGTGGAGGTTGGTCACGTGCGGTGGGGCCAGCTGTGGTCTAGGAGCGAAGTCTGGAACTGAATTAAACGCAAAATGTTAAGATTACTTGCAAATCCATACATAACTTAACATCACGCCTTTTATCCCCGACAGAGGTGGATATTACGGCAGTTAATACCACTGTACAATGTAACACCAACTTTTCACTATTTATATTATGAGTCCCATGTCAAGAGGGTGAGCCTATTGCCATATACCGGGCACAATTCAAGACTCTGTGTTTCTACTGAGATTCTTTTTTCACAGTCATCAACAACAGCCTATAACCCACTGCTGAGCAAAGCCTCTTCTCACACGGAGAAGGTTAGAGCATTAATCACCACGCTTGCTCAATGCGAGTTGGCGATTTTAAACTTATAATTAGAAATTATAAGTCCAGGTTTCCTCACGATGTTTTTCCTTCACCGTTTGTCAGTGGTGTCTAAATAATCTTAGGAAGTACATACAACTCGGAAAAAGTCACATTGGTACTTGCCGTTGGTAGGTTTCAAACCTACACCCTCATGCATGAGGAGCGGGCGTCTTAAACCTCCGGGCCACCACGACAATAATTAATCTATTATAAGCATGCATGGTGAACTTACCATTATGCATATGCATGTTATCATGGTGGTATGTCTGTTCTGGGCACTCGTACTTCACGACTCCAGGTCTACCGACAGGATCTAGGGTAGGAGCTGGTTGCTCCTGCAGGAAAGGAAAAGAAAAAAGATTAATACCAGTGAAAGAAAGATTGACCTATTTTAAGTATATGTGTTCATGAATATGCGTTCCGATGTGGCCCGAAATTAGTTGAACTTGTCTCAAAAAGAGTTTCATTAAGTGAACTGTATATTTTAATTAATTCTCGTTGAAATTATGATAATATATTCTATTGATTTAATTATTAATTAATATTCTTAATTTTTAATAAGTACAGAACATCAGAATATCTTTTCGACAATTACATGGTGTGATGTTTTGATAATATACTATGAGTTCGTATGCGCTTTCGAAGTTTGCTTTTTGCAATGGTTCACCAGTTATTTTTGTTTTTAAACATTTCATTTCTTTGTAAAACCTATTGTATTACGGAGACAGAACCATTTTACTTCGGGACGAAAACGAAATAGATTTCACGGTGTATTAAACTTACGTTAGATAGCTATTTAAATAAGGTAAAATGTATAATTATTTCCATCATTGTTCTCGAACAAAAATTTAAAGGTTTTTCATTCTTTATCAAAGTGATAACAGTTATCTATGTACAAAGTAAATTCTGGAAAAGTTGACATGTAAATAATGAAGATAAAATTATAATTGCGTCCTAATAGGGGTAATAATATTTCTAAAAACACATCAAAAACTGTTTGCATTATCCAAGAATTGAACTCAGAACTCATTGCTTAGTATTACTGCTAAATGTGTCTACAGGAATGGACACCTGTAGCTGATGCGATAAGTAGAATTCCTGGGACTACTATAATGGCATATGTGTCTACAGAAAGGACATCTTGTAGCTAATATGATGGTATGTGTCTACAGAAAGGACATCTTGTAGCTAATATGATGGTGTGTGTCTACAGAAAGGACATCTTGTAGCTAATATGATGGTATGTGTCTACGGAAAGGACAACTTATCCTTACTTATATTATAAATCGGAAAGTGAGTATGTTTGTTTGTTCTACTTTAACGCCGTAATTACTGAACCGTTTGCTTTGAAATTTTGCAGACGTAAAGTTAGAAGTCCGGATTAAATAATAGGGTACTTTTTATCCCTGAAAAATTTGATATTCCCGAGGGAAAACAAAAATATTGGTATAGATGGCGCTGTGTGTATTGGTATATGTCACATTGGCTTTTTATCCTTTTGTGACGCGAGCGAAGCCGCGAGTAAAAGCTAGTATGATAATAAAGATGATATATTTACCTGGAAGCACCGCTTTCCAAACATATGATGCTTCTTCTGTGGCTGATGAGGCGCAGACCGTTCTCTTCCAAATGAATTATCATACGGCCGGAATTTCGAACTGTATGCCGAGATAGAAAAAAAAAATTGAAAAGTCATTTCCAAACAATATTTATTGGCATAATAACATAATCTTTTAGAGATAAGCTAAAAACTCATATGTCATGTCAAAAAGATACTATGAGTCCACAGTTTTTTTTTTCACCGTGTTTCCCTCCTTCCGATAAGTTTCGACCTCGAAAATGATCAAGTCATCACGTACGAATTCGAGATAACTTTACGTAATACGCCGATAAGTTTCGGGGTACCCCTAGCTGTAGTAATTGAATGATTACACACATTGTTTTGTTATGGTATCTATTGTTTTATTGAGTTCGATCTACATATTTATATTAGATGTCTGTGTTCCTGTTTTGTAGTGTGAAAGAGATAGAAACACATTTTAAAAGTGACTTTAAAAAAAAAACGTTGACCTATACTAGGATTATCTCCTGTATCGTGGGTGCGTTTACAAACATGCAAGTTCACATACACATCACACACAGACACGGAACAACAATCTGTGGACCACGCAGAGTTGTTTCGTGCGGGAATCGAACCCGCGACACGTTGCGCGGTAGCCAGTTGCCCAGCCACCGCGCCAACCGTGCAGTCTAGTATTGTATTAGTAGTCTAGCATTGATTTAGTAGATACTCTAGCTTCATTGGATATATTACATGGGACTCATCAAAAAACGTGTATAGTAGGTGTTACATTGTACAGTGGCATTAAGTGCCGTAATGTGCACCTCTGCCTACCCCTTCGGAGATAAAAGGCATGATGTTATGTTAAGTTCTAGCTTCATTTAGCCTACCTAAAATTTTGTGTTTTTATATCTGTATTCCAATTACACAAAACACAGAATAAACTTTTTCCTTTTTATATAATTAAAACTTGATGAGGAAACCTGGGTTTATAACTCGTCTTCTATAGTCTAATAGTCATAACATCACGCCTTTTATCCCCGAAGGGGTAGACAGAGGTGCACACAGAAGTGACACCCACTTTTCACTATTTATGTGTATGAATCCCATGTAATAGGGGGTGAGCCTATTGCCATATACCAGGCACATTTCCAGACTCCGTGCTACTACTGAGATTTTTTTAAAAACCCAGTAATACTTTGCCTCTAATAGTATATTTAAAACAATATGTTATGCTCACCTATGAAACTCCTGGGCGGAGTCACTACCATCGCACCATTCCCCGTCAGACAGAGACGGCACACGTTCGGAACCCATCGACGACACGGCGCTGTCCGAGGCCGAATCTCTCTCTAGAACATGAGAAAACAATAATTTAATATTTAAAAATCTAATTAGTCCGTAATGAAAAAATATTAGACACGTATTTTTTTATTTTGTCGTATAATAAAACAATACTTAAACAAAACGAATCAAAGTTTAGGGGTGGGGGCTAAAACGTCATTTCCTAGTATAAAATGTACATAGAAGTGACGTCACGCGACATTTCAAATCAATATACCGTCAAAATTATTCGTTTCTGTAAGAAAATAAAAAAATACGTGTCTTATGATTTAAAACAATCTACCAGACGGACATTAAAATAAAAATTAGACATCTACCTTATTATGGGTTAATTGAAATAACTGCTTTGAATTTGACTTTAAAATATTAATGTGTATAAGACCTATTTGCCAGTCCATTTAAAAACCACTTTCAGCCAGTTTTCTTATCATACAAGGAGGCAAAAGTAATCTTTGTAACTTTTCCGTATTAAACATTAAAAATGTATATTCACGATGACATTGTATCCGTAATATAATGACAAACAATTAAATGAAATAGATTATAACAATCTGTCTATTCATTTATGAAGTTACGTTAATAGAAGCAGAAAAAATATGGGTGTGTCACACTACAAATACATATGTCACCACCGCTATTCTTGCCGCGAGTGTCGTATACCCGACTGAGGAACTACACAAGTATCAAATCCCAGCAGTAAACTGTTGGACGACGTGATTTGTGGCACGTAGTCGTGTGAAACGAGATTTTTAATCAAAAATGGTCATGCCACTTTTGATTAACAATTAATACTATACTCCCAAAAATAGGACTGACTCAATGAGGCGAGAGGAAGTGTCAGATTGTGTAACTGTACAGTCGAACTGTACATGAAATCGTAGGTCCATACTGTCTACACACCTTTAAATTGTATAGTTCAACTGATTGCGCTATACATCTTACGTTTTAACTGTACATTTCGACTGTACAGGTAAAACTGCACACAGAAGTAGTACAGGGAAATCGTAGGATGTCTAGCATGCAATACATGTAGGAGTGTAGTGGAGTGTTGGAGAGGATATCCTCCGAAATTCCTCCAAGAATAGAGGGACAGAGGGATTTTTTGGAATGTACGAATAAATTTGGGATGATAACCGATTGTGACGTAATATGATGACTAACCTGTTATCATCATGTGTGAGTGGGTATGATGAGGAGCATGGTGCGGTCCTGCGCCGTCCAGCATACGCATCGTGTACATTCCTGCAACAAACAGACATTCGATTTAATTTTATTATACATATTTTTAGGTACGAACAAAAGACTTAAACGCGCAACGATTGTCTTTTGCATAATTGTGTTTTTATTTCCATCATTGTCACGGCTAAGTTAGTATGGAAGTTACATTTGACTACTTCATTAAGTCATAGAAGAATACCATAATAACATAATGTTCAAAACAGAAAAGAAAATAGAGAACAGTTCAAAAAATACACCGTAATGTATGTTCGCTACGCGCAAATCTCAAGAACGGCTAGACATAATAAGATAACTCTTCTTGCACAGCATAGAAAAAAAACCAAAACAAAAAATCGACAAAGACATCGTTAGCAAATCAAATAAAGAACTACATTTGAAAAAAAAAACCAAAAGAACACGATTTGAAATCACATGAAAATAAAATTGTGATTAACACATGCCTGTATTATGATGCGCGCTGTATACTGGAGGATAATACGCCCATAGGTCACCCATCATGACAGGCCCATCAAACAAAGGATACATGGTGTTCAAATATAACAGCTACCCGTTGGCAATAAAGTTCAAAATCCAAACAGGCTAGAGAGAGAAACTCCCGAACAAAACGCCGTGTCGCCGAGTATTCTATCTCAGCCCGTTGCAAACACTTTCAATACTAAAAATAATACTAATATTATATCACAGAGCTCTTATATTTATACTATTATCTCTGTACAACGCCTATATACAAGATTCATGCGATAAAACCAACCAATGATAGTGCGTATCAAAAAAATAATGAATGAAATGAAAAAATCGCTGCATCATTTGTGTCGTATCAATTTCGTGTGTCATTAAAAATCTTTTCGCGTCATGATATCGTGTATGTGTATCTATTTAAGGTTTAATTGGTGTTCATATGTGAATTCATTATCGTCGTAATAATAGCTAAAAGGCTTAGACATAATATCACGACTTTTATTCCCGAAGGGATTTTTTTTTAACGGGGGAAAATCATCGAATGATTGCTCCCGCTTGGGTGAGGCGGGAGGGAGTGTCAGACTCTTACTGACTAAAAACCACCCCGTTCCTTCTCCTGCACGTCGAGCCGGAGTCCCGGTTACCCGTTAGGTTCTCCGCGAATATTCTCGAAGGTATAGGCAGAGGTGCTTAATACCACTGTACAATGTAACACTCAATTTTCACTATTTATGTTACGAGTCCCATGTAATAGGAGGTGATCAGATTACTGTAAATTTTACTTTAAATTCAGTAATTCTTTGCCCGACCAAGGACTTGAACACAAGACCCCTTGCCCGGCAGTCGATCTGCATCTAGCGGTTGTCTATGCGACCTTTAATCACTCTACCATCAGTTGACTGGACAATCTCTACACTACATGAGCCACTGTTTACATGTTACAATTAGCTCATGACGATACCTAAGTACGTATCGCCTGGACAGTCCACGCTACCATCAGTTGACTGGACAATCTCTCCACTACACGAGTCACTGTTTACATGTTACCATTAGCTCATGACGATAGCTAAGTACGTATCGCCTGGACAGTCCACGCTACCAGCAGTTGACTGGACAATCTCTACACTACATGAGTCACTGTTTACATGTTACCATTAGCTCATGACGATAGCTAAGTACGTATCGCCTGGGCAGTCCACGCTACCATCAGTTGACTGGACAATCCCTACACTACATGTGTCACTGTTCACATGTTAGCTCATGACGATACCTAAGTACGTATCGCCTGGACAGTCCACGCTACCATCAGTTGACTGGACAATCCCTACACTACATGTGTCACTGTTCACATGTTAGCTCATGACGATACCTAAGTACGTATCGCCTGGACAGTCCACGCTACCATCAGTTGACTGGACAATCTCTGCACTACATGAGTTGTTGTTGCTATGTTAAAGAATTGTTATGTCATTCAGCGATAAATAGGTACATAAGACGTTGAACTATCTATAAGTGGGTACTGCAATTTTATACCTATTGTGTTTTTGAATAGAGTTGGAGTTTCTATGTAGAAATATTTAAAATGATACTGAGGTCGTATTTCCATTAACCGTATTCCCAAAAAGGAGGAGGTTCTCACTTTGTTCTACAAAAATATACGACACAAGACATAAGACAAACGCATGCCAACCCAATTTCAACATAAACAATGAAGCATTAAGTTCGATTTTATCTTGTATTTCATTGTCATAATCTGATTAAATATATGATTGATATATTAGTCATACAAAGTCGTCATTGAAGCTTAAATTTATCTAAAACGCCTTCAATGAGGCGATGTCAATGGAAAGTGTTGCTTGAAATCGATACATATGTAAATACTTTTATAAACTACGTTAAGAAAAACCGACTTTACAAAACGCTTCAATTGTTTCACGCCGCAATTTGCAACGCTGAGGTTTATGATGCGAATTGCTGCGATGCGATTTCGTGCGACAAGGCGTCTCCCAGGGTGACCATTCCTTCGACGACCGTCAACCGTACTAAACGTAAATATACTGAGAAAAGCGCTACTAGTTTCGAACCACAGAGGGATTTTTCCTCATGAGCAGCGTGTGCGGTCGCGGCGACATCGCGCAGCTCACTGTGACGCGCGCCCGCCTCCTCCTTAGCTAGCATGACTGCTTCGCAGAAGAAGTACACATGGCCACACATCAATCTATACAAAACCAGTTTATCCTGGTGTCGCGTCGCATCATCTTTCCGCACATTTAACGTTCAGTTTATACTGGTTATGTAAAGCTCGATGTGTAGCCGTGTGTACTATGACTCGGAAAGTCACATTGGTACTTGGCGTTGGTTGGCTTGAGAAACGGGGATCTTAAACCTCATAGGAGACTTTTCATATTATGCTTACGCAAATCTACATAGGTATGTACAAATTATAATATATTGCATCATCATATACTATGAACTTAGTCCACGAATCGATAAGTTCTGATGTTTTAATATGATGCAATTTTAGATTTATATTTACTCATGAAATGACAATAAAAGAGAAATACAATAAAATAATTAAACGCAAAGTTAAAATCTGAGTGAAAATAATGTTTTATAAACCTATGCAAATTATGATGTATTAAATATAACTAATAACTATGATGTATGTGGGCGAGCTTATACTGGCAATAGGATAAGATTCTAAAATCGGAAATCGAACCCTTAGTCGGTAAACGCGCTTGCGGGTCCGACCACCGATGCAGTAAGTCCCCTTCAAAAAGGATAATTACAATCCTACAAACAACTAAACGCCGGAATCGAACCTAACACCACCAACTCAATGACATATACGCCCACAAAACCAAGACATACATACCAATCCGCAAATCGTAGAAAAAGTCCACCATATTAAAAAAAACAATTAACAAATCTACCACAAAACACGACAGACGAAACAAAACGCTAATATTCCGCTAAAAAACTAAAATAGACCATAAACTAAATATTGTAATAAAAAAAATAAAATTCCAAATTCAAATACTCACGATGACGCGGGAAAATGGACGGACGCAAAGAGAACACAACATAAGAATATTATCTTATCACACACTTGAAATTATCACAAAATATCTAAAGTTATGTAAAAAATAATGTCGACGAACGATGATTAGCCATTTTTATTGTTATTGTAGCTGCCATATTTGGCAAAATGTCACGTAAACTAGGAAAGGTGCCGCCATGACTGATTTTATATTGACATGCGCGCCAATTGAGATGATTCCACATTTGAATGAAACTACGGGACCAGCAGATGAAGCTAGCCTATTGTTTGATTGGATTTTTAATCTTATTGTCAAGATGTTAAGATTGAAAATGTAATGTGTTGTTAAGGGTAGTTTGATGTGCACGACATCTACCAGCTAATCAAACTACATACTTAGACGAAAGAGCTTTCAATCTTATTGCTATATATTAAGATTCAAAATGTAATGTATTATTTAGAGTATGAAGCTTGCAAGCTCTAAGAATTTGGTAATAGTTTCATGCCTAATTTCACTTGAAATCTAAAAATACGAAAACTCAGCAAGATTTTACTTAAAATCTGCCCAAATCAATGAAATAACTACAGAAAAATAATTAAATTTTTCAACAAATCTTTTTTATAACACATTTCTAACATTGTAAACGTTGCAGCCTCAAAAAAATACTTAAAAAAAATAACATTAAGAAAAAAATATAAACAGCAGTGATTCCAAAAAATATACGGACTTTCCACCCAAACCGCGGCACGATAATCTACACGCAAAAATATAAATCCGTCGACATCATCATGAGTAAGCCATATTTAATTCTTTATCGAATGTCGATATCACTATGATATTTTCATTTAGTCATAACATTATGTTTTTAAAGACCAAAAGGCAAGCAAAATGTACAATACATATTTTATATTTTTAATGGGACAAGCCCGCCACAACCTCCCAAAACCGCTGGAACTCCTGTGCACCAGGATTTACAGTAGATACAACCATGAAAACACCGGAACACTGAAGTCTAACGTCCCAGGGACATGAATAACTGTCTAGGTTCCCGCAACGAAGTGAATCAGAAGATATTACAAGAGGAGAAGAAAATGGAGTAGTGACATATCGTATGTGCACCTCTCGCTGCCACCCTTGGACCTTTTATTTAAGGGGGGGGAAATCATAAATCATAGAGTGAATTCTCCGGCCTTAGTGTTAGACTCTTACTGGCTAAAAACCATCCCGATCCTACTCCTGCCTTTCGAGCCGGAGCCCTGGTAATCCGTTAAGTTCTCCGCGGCTCCGTATCGGCATCAGCCCTATTGGGCCCCATCCGTAGTGGTCTGATGGCTCTTTGAGGCGCGCGCGGAACGCGACGCGTTTATGAATAGCACGGTACAAAAACCAATTACACTACTCAATAAATATACAATTAAAAGAAAAAATACAAAATGTAATCAATCATCATCAACAGCCTATAAATGCCCACTGCTGAGCAAAGCCTCTTCTCACACGGAGAAGGTTTGAGCATTAATCACCACGCTTGCTCAATGCGGGTTGGCGATTTCAAACTTATAATTAGAAATTATAAGTCCAGGTTTCCTCACGATGTTTTTCCTTCACCGTTTGTCAGTGGTGTCTAAATAATCTTAGAAAGTACATATAACTCGGAAAAAGTCACATTGGTACTTGCCGTTGGTAGATTTCGAACCCGCACCCTCATGCATGAGAAGTGGGCGTCTTAAACCTCCGGGACACCACGACAAAATGTAAACACGTAATTATTATTAGATAGGGTGAACTCATCTGACTTCGTGACAAAAGCATTTGAGTAATAAAATACCAATAAATTATTAATTAATTTAATTCAGTCTCCGCATGAGTTTTAATCAGTCTTTTATGAGGAATATTAGCACAAATAATCAGATTTTTTTCTAGAAACCTAAGAGTTCTACCAAATTTACTAAATCGAATTATTAGGCGAGTCACAGAATTAGATGAGTTCACTATACTATCGTTCATTCATCACTTTTGCAAGAATTCAAGCATTCTTTCATTCGAAAACACTCCGGCGCCGAATCCGGAAATCAGTTTTAAAAGTTTCATCGTAACGGTGATTTAGCTATGAATGTTCTGCAAGATGCTGCCTCGTTGGCCGAGTGGTCGCGAGTGCGACTACCGGGCAAGAGGTCTCGGGTTCGATTCCCGGGTCGGGTAAAGTATTACTGGGTTTAAAAAAAATCTCAGTAGTAGCACGGAGTCTGGAATTGTGCCCGATATATGGCAATAGGCTCACTCCCTATTATATGAGACTCATAACATAAATAGTGAAAAGTGGGTGTTACTTCTGTGTGCACCTCTGCCTACCCCTTCGGGGATTAAAGGCGTGATGTTAAGTTATGTTCTGCAAGATGGTATGAATATTTACATTAGGAAAACTGCCTACGTGCATTATGAAGCAAAAACTGTAAGAGTATTCAAGGAAATGACAAAAACTTGAGCAGTTTTATCTGTTATCAAAACTACAGGGGGGATGCTGACCTCGTGCCAATCATTCGATCCAAAAATCATACATCATAATGAACTAGACTAAATAACTACATTATCAATCACAAACACACGTGATTATAAAAGAGTCCAAAGAACAAAGTCCGGCTGCAAAAACATAGACTTTGATATTACAAAAAAAATATGATAAGATTTAGTCGCGCGGGAAATGCGTGGTTCTGATGTTCGGATACTGCTGTAGGTAGCAACAGCGTTTATGGATGGTCTGATTGTAAGTAGACACCGGATACCTAAGAGACAGTGCCCACGTTACGTCATTTGACAAATAAATGCATCCTTCACAAAGGGCATTAATAAAAGCGTCGACAAAAAAAGGAGCACATGACAATTGACAGAAGACGCGTATTTATTTTTTATGGGGGTAATATCATCGAATGACTGCTCCCGCCTGGGTGAGGCGGGAGGGAGTGTCAGACTCTTACTGACTAAAAACCACCCCGTTCCTACTCCTACACGTCGAGCCGGAGCCCCGGTAACCCGTTAGGTTCTCCGCGACTCTGTAACAGCTACGATAAGGTTTGTAGCTAGTTTTGACATTGAATAATTATTGAGATTTTTTGGATTGAAATTGCATTGACATTAAGATTGGTTTCAAGAGTAAGCACCCTGGTCGGAGGATCCTATCCTTATTCATTTGTCGCGGAGAACCTAACGGGTAACCGGGGCTCCGGCTCGACGTGCAGGAGAAGGAACGGGGTGGTTTTTAGTCAGTAAGAGTCTGACACTCCCTCCCGCCTCACCCAGGCGGGAGCAGTCATTCGATAATTTTCCCCCCTTAAAAAAAAATCCTTATTCATTTGAGATAGACGAAATCATCAAGTTGGTATGAGCAAAGGTCATAAACCATACTTTGAATTAAAACTAAAGAAACAAATTCATAATTGGACTTCGTACCAATGATCAAGCCAGCACAACATCAAAATGGACTTTAGATTCTCGAAAACGTAACATAAAAATATAACAAGTCATTGTGTTAAGAATTAGATGAATCATTCTTATTATCAAAATCAAAAACTAAATGGAGAATGACAAACTAGAATTCGAGGTATTTAAAAGGCGTACGAACAAGATTTTGTTTAGTCTACTCTCAAATTTTGAGTTGACAACATCTTTAGTGGAAGTGTGGGAGAGCCATGCTTCGGCACGAATGGGCCGGCTCGACTGGAGTGATACCATGGCCTCACAGAAAACCGACGTGAAGCAACGCTTGAGTTGTGTTTCGTCGTGTGAGTGAGGTTACCGCAGGCCCAATTACCCTCCCCTTCCCCAATCACTTCAATTCCTGAATCCCCAACGATCCTGAAACTCCTAATCCCCAAAAGGCCGGTAATGCACTTGTAACGCCTCTGGTGTTCCGTGTGTCCAAGGGCGACGCCGATTACTTACCATCAGGTGATCCGTCTGCTCATTTACCGACTTATGCTATAAAAAAACTTTTCGCGCCAATAGACCGTCGCAGTTAAGTTGATTATCTTAAACATCACTAGCGACATCTTGGTAAACCAAAATCGCGACGATTGGGTCTAAAAGTAAATAAAGTCTTAATAATTGCATTTGTTTTGTTTCCTTTCTTATTTTGTATTGTGATACTTGTCACTGCGACTGCGTCGACTGTTTCGTTGGTCGAGTGGTCGCAATTGCGACTGCCGGGCAAGGGGTCTCAGGTTCGATTCGGGGTCGGGCAAAGTATAACTGCGTTTATAAAAAAAAACCGCAGTAGTAGCACGGAGTCTGGGATTGTGCCCGGTATATTGCAATAAGCTCACCCCCTATTACATGGGACTCATAACATAAATAGTGAAAAATGGGTGTTACATTGTACAGTGGCATTAAGTGCCGTAATGTGCACATCTGCCTACCCCTTCGGGGATAAAAGGCGTAATGTTATGTTACGTTTTAAAACTTTAAATTTTTATGAAGTTGCACTGCATTTCTTATGGACCAACGAGATATTCGGTATTTTTCATGGGATAGGTCGCCAAACGTGGAGACGGATCACCTGATAGTAAGCAATCAGGCAGCGTCAGACTTATACAATCGCAACACCAGAGGAGTAATCAAGTGAACTAAGTCTCTAAGGGCCGTTTGTAGCTTAATATTCAGCCTTCATCCATTTTCCAGATGCAAAAAGAACTACCTAAATCGAACTGCTATTTCGAGAGATTTGCGCATTAAAAACATACTTATCAGCTTTGTCATACAACGTATAGGAAAATTTTCATAAAAAACATATAATTGTAATTAGTACCTATATCTTACCATCATAATATTTGTAATAACTGTTAAAATACTCCAAAGGATCCGGATATATTAGTGCAGTCCGCAAATATGGCGGCATTGCATAAAATGGCTGCGCGAATGCGTAATTAGCCACTGTCAAATCCATGTTTATTGCAATATATCTCTGCAATCTTTATTATTTATCTTTCGGTATTAATAAAATACACTTCTATATATACTTATTCATATATCTTCGCATATATTTCGATGAAATCATCAACAAGCTGATTACAAAAACGCCATTTTCTATTTCACTCACGGAATTTCCCGTGACGCGAATTATTAGGTATTACTAAGCCCACATTATCTTATAATAAACAAGAACCATTGTGTTTTATCTAATGCCAACATTAGATAACTTTCAAGGATCGAAAAATAGTCTGTATTTGAATGAGAACAAACAAAAGTTATATCTTTTCAGCACTGACGTAGACACTTTTATCAACGCTTCGCAAGTCGTCTTTTGTCTCCGCGAAGCCATGCAGAATCTACACATGCAGAAACTACATTCACTGTGCGCCTTTCCACTCCTTTCTGCACTTTTAGCGAAGAATGGCATTAGGACTCCTTTTCAAACGAAGCGCTTAAAAAAATCAAACTGTCAAATGTGAAATTGGCGCGGAAACAAACGTCAAAATGTCAGATTCACAGTTCTTTTTTGTTTCTCGAACAGATAAATTAAAGAATGTTTCTGGAAAACGATTGTTTATATATATTTATAGTTTTTATATTTATCACTGTCTGTATCACTTGACGATATTACACTTCATCACGAATAGTCTGTACACGTATGAGTAGATTCCCATGTTTGTTTTATAATTTGCGTCAATGCTTTTCAAATACACACATTCTTGTATCAATATCCTTTTGTGAAACAGTCAAATTGATCACGAAATATTCTCCAACAATCAAATTCGACCTTCGTACACACAAACTCTTTGGTGATGAAGAAAAGAGGTTCACAATCACAGCACTGACGTTTTAAACTTTTAATTTCACTATTGCGAAAGCAAAGGCAACACTTATACAGCCACTAGACAAAATGTCAAATGATATGTCTTTCATTTGTTAGATATTATAAAGAGTAGTTAAACAAACAGAATATTGTATCTTATTTACTTTGTAAATAGGTTAATTTTAGAACGCTGATAAATGTGTATCTCCGGCCATTTTCGTGTAGAGCGCGTGAAGCTAGCGGTGTGACTAAACGTTTTTTTTTAAGAATTGATTACGTCATACGTGCTGTATATTATTTCGTTTATTGATAGTAGTGATTAATATGTTATGTTCATTGTTATTTCCGCTGATTTTATTAATTGTTACTATGATATTTACGTTAGACATTTTTGCAAGGGGCGGAGACTTAGCGACTGGGATCTTTGATTTGTGCAGTCTATTTTTGTGCCTTTAGGCTTAATTCATTCTGTCTCCTACAGTAATTTACCAAGAGAAGGGGAAACTATCGTTATTTTCTTCTCCTCTTATATTCTTCTGATTCACTTCGTTGCGGGAACCAAGACAGTTATTCATGTCCCTGGGACGTTGGACTTCAGTGTACCGGTGTTCTCATGGTTGTCATCATCATCATCAACAGCCTATAAATGCCCACTGCTGAGCAAAGCCTCTTCTTACACGAGAAGGTTTGAGCATTAATCACCACGCTTGTTCAATGCGGGTTGGCGATTTCAAACTTATAATTAGAAATTATAAGCCCAGGTTTCCTCGCGATGTTTTCCTTCACCGTTTGTCAGTGGTGGCTGAATAATCTTAGAGAGTACATATAACTCGGAAAAGTCACATTGGTACTTGCCGTTGGTAGGTTTCTTTAGGTGACTTTAGGTGAAGTGGGCGTCTTAAACCTCCGGGCCACCGCGACACCATATCATGGTTGTATCTACTGCAGATCCTGGTGCACAGGAGTTGCAGCGGTTTTGGGAGGTTGTGGTGATAAATAAAATTCGAAATGTACAAAAACTATTAAAACTGTAAAAACAGACATTGTTTGTCTCCGTTTTCAGAAGTATTTCTCTAATATTCATTGTAAATTCTTGTCACAATCCATTTTATCCATGAATAGAGCAAGAGCCGACTCATTTGACAGAGACCCTGTAGCACATAACATAACATCACGCACACCACTGACAAACGGCGAAGAAAAACATCGTGAGGAAACCTGGGCTTATAATTTCTAATTATAAGTTTGAAATCGCCAACCCGCATTGAGCAAGCGTGGTGAATAATGCTCAAGCCTTCTCCGTGTGAAAAGAGGCCTTTGGTCAGCAGTGCGCATTTATAAGCTGTTGATGATGACCCTGTAGCTATCAAGAAAGCATTGGTTGCTAGCACACCTGTCGAGTTTCATATCAAATGCGTATTATGCCTACTAATTCAAAGACATGACTTATAATTTTTGCTTAGAGATACAATTGTATATTAACAGGCATATTTTCTCTATCAGTATTAGTGAAACAATACGTAAAACCCAAATTCGCATCATATCCTTAAACAACGAGGCAGTTTATTATATTTTAAATATCAGTATAAATACAATATTCAGTGTCACATGACATGACATAATAATCCGATAAATATCTGCGTTACAACCATATTATTGTGACTAAACGAAATATATGAATCATGTTTAACTGTTAATTTTAATCATGGAATGTAATATTACGTTATATCGTCGATTTACTTAGTCACAAATAACTTATCAAGCATTATTTGTACATTCTACTAAAATTGATACCACTGCCTCACAGAAAACCGACGTGAAGCAACGCTTGCGTTGTGTTTCGTCGTGTGAGTGAGGTTACCGGAGGCCCAATTACCCTCCCCCTCCTCCTCCCTCCCCAATCCCCGAATCACCAACAATCCTCAAACTCCTAATCCCAAAAAGGCCGGTAACGCACTTGTAACGCCTCTGGTGTTCCGTGTGTCCATGGGCGACGCCGATTGCGTCAGGTGAACCGTCTGCTCGTTTACCGGCTTATGCCGTGAAATGCTACTTGACTACAGAGAGAGTAGAAATCAAAATGTATGGGGATGACACTGATAATTGTCAAAATTTACGTCATATCCATATAATTTGGTTTTCTATTCTACATGTAGACAAGCTCTAAATGGCATTTGGCTACAGCTGCTGGAACACCAGAGGCGTTACAAGTGCGTTACCGGCCTTTTGGGGATTACGAATTTGAGGATCGTTGGGGATTCAAGGTTTAGGGAAGGGTGGGAGGGGGTAATTAGATATAACAATAGCTACTGTCTCTGTACTGAACCTATCTTTATTTTATTACCTGTATACTAATTACTAAATAAATAAGTGTAATATGGTGGCCCGGAGGTTGAAGACGCCCGTTTCTCATGCACGAGGGTGCGGGTTCGAAACCTACCAACAGCAAGTACCAATGTGACTTTTTCCGAGTTATATGTCCTTTCTAAGATTATTTAGACACCACTGACAAACGGTGAAGGAAAACATCGCGAGGAAACCTGGTCTTATAATTTCTGATTATATGAAACCGTAAACCCGCATTGAGCAAGCGAGGTGAGGTGATTAATGCTCAAACCTTCTTCGTGTGAGAAGAGGCTTTGCTCAACAGTGGCTACTTATAAGCTCATAATCATCATTATCAAAATGATGATGATGACTAAATAGCAAGGCGTTGTACCATTTTTTTTTCTTTTAAAGAATTTTCATATTTTGTAATGTATGGTTCATTGGTATGGTATGGTTCATTGAAACTTAAGACATATTCTAAATGAGAAATCTATATCTACACGGTTAGTGCGATGGCTGGGTAACTGGCTGCCACGCACCGTGTCGCGAGTTCGATTCCTGCACGGAATAACTCTTTGTGTGATCGACAGATTGTAGTTCCGTGTCTGTGTGTGATGTGTATGTGAACTTGTATGATTGTTAACGCACTCACGACACAGGAGAAGATCCTATTGTGGAGCAACGTTTAAAAAAGAATCAAGTGACATCGTTACTAGATAAAATACTGAATTTTCCTTAAAGAATTTAAAAACCGGATTCCTCCAGTATAAACTCGCGAATAACTAGTTTAAACATGCATATAAAATCATAAACACGCAAATCTATATCTTATCCTTTCACAATTCAGTCGATTTTACATTACCATCTATATATTATGAACTTGATTCCAAATAACGCTAAATACATACAAATATGGACTTTACACTTCAATAATAAAGTGTAAATTCGATCGCGATAGCTTATGACACCTGTATTCGATTGAAATCATGAATTATTATTTTTATCTTGGCGTAGCAATAAGATATGATACTTAATATGTATTATGTATTGATATTATATAGATATATATTCAATATATATGTCACACACACGTGTTTGGGATCATATATACGGTATTGTTTATATCTATTATATGTATATAATATTAATATTAAATTAGACTAGTAGAATGCATTTGTGTCAGCTTGGAGTTGTCATGCTCACTCAAAGGTCTCATTGGCGGTGGCACGTGCATTGGATCGCTCGATTCCCTACAATATGGTTGAGTTGGGCGGTGCTGGTGTACGTGTCATGTTCGTGAACGGGCGCCGTCAACTGGGACTGGTCAGCTCCAGACTGTATTATTTATTGTCCTTAAGGTTATATTCTTTTTCGATCTCTTTGACTGGATTTTAGTATTACATTGTTCTCGCACAATCCAAACAACAAAACTATGTAACTAGAGAATTGTATTGTGAACCTGATTGAAAAAGAGTAACCTATGAAGTTTCTTGCTCGTTCTTCTCCATAGGAACACCTTGGAATGAGCAAATAGCTTCACTTTTAATTTTTTGTTGACTTTCAAAAGTGTCTTTCTGATCTAATTGAAATAAATGATTTTGACTTTGACTACATATTTACAAATAATCCAAGATTTTTGGTAGAACATTGACAACCTAATCATCATCATCAACAGCCTATAAATGCCCACTGCTGAGCAAAGCCTCTTCTCACACGGAGAAGGTTTGAGCATTAATTACCACGCTTGCTCAACGCGGGTTGGCGATTTCAAACTTATAATTGGAAATTATAAGTCCAGGTTTCCTCACGATGTTTTCCTTCACTGTTTGTCAGTGGTGTCTAAATAATCTTAGAAAGTACATATAACTCGGAAAAGTCACATTGGTACATAACATAACGTAACATCATGCCTTTTATCCCTGAAGGGGTAGGCAGAGGTGCACACAGAAGTAACACCCACTTTTCACTATTTATGTTATGAGTCCCATGTAATAGGGGGTGAGCCTATTGCCATATACCGGGCACAATTCTAGACTCTGTGCTACTCCTGTGAATTTTTGAAACCTAGAAGTACTTTGCCCGACCCGGGAATCGAACCCGAGACCCCTTGCCCGGCAGTCGCACTTGCGACCACTCGGCCAATGGGGCAGTTATAAAAAACAAGATTACATTATCCATTAAATTGATAAAATTATATAATAAGTATATATTTGAATGACATAAATCGTTCTAATCTTAATCATTTAGATATATTATGTAATTTTGAAAGAATTTTTCAGTATTTATAATATATATATATATTGATAATATAACATCATGTCTTGCCATGCCTAATATATCCTCGAAGAGGTAGTCAGAGGTGTACATTACGGCACTTAATGCCACTGTACAATGTAACACCCACTTTTCACTATTTATGTTATGAGTCCCATGTAATAGGGGGTGAGCCTATTGCCATATACCGGGCACAATTCCAGACTCCGTGCTACTACTGAGACGAGGCAGTCATTATACAATATCTCGAGAAAAATGGCTAGCTATCAAAATCTGCAGCTGGACTGAGTCTCCTCTACATAAGAGGGTTTGTCATAATCTCCGCAGACAGGTGGGTTGGAGATCACAGTATAAAAATCGAATCGTTCCGTGTCGAGCTTTCATATTCGAACTACTGAGGACTAGAATTCTTTGCCAAAGTCTGTGTTTCCTGAAGGATGTCCTGAAGGACTTGGATGTCTTCTAGTTTCGAGTTAATAGGTTTTTTTATGGCATAAGCCGGTAAACGAGCAGACGGATCACCTGATGGTAAGCAATCGGTGTCTCTCATGGACACCTGGAACACCAGAGGCGTTACAAATGCGTTACCGGCTTTTTGGGGATTAGGAGTTTGAGGATCGTTGGGAATTCAGGGATTGGGGAGATAGGGGAGGGTCTCCGGTAACCTCACTTACACGACGAAACACAACGCAAGCATTGCTTCAAGTCAGTTTTCTGTGAGGCCGTGGTATCACTCCGGTTGAGCCGGCCCATTCGTGCCGAAACATGAATCTCCCACCACTAGACGTTGCTTATAAGTAGACATGCTCCATCGTAGGTCACATCATCGTACACCAGGTGAGATGTTCCAGTAGGTAAAAACAGTGTTAATAAATAATTCTACCATGAACAACTAGACAACTGACTTATGCCAATGACATTTCAATTTAAGCATTTAAGCAAAAATAAACCTTATATACAGATAATTGTGTCAACAACTCCCAACTTTATCACAATAACTTTAAGGTCGACTTTAGAATACATTTACTTAGGAGATAAGGCTTAAAATTCATTAAAGGACGTTTCTTTATATTTGATTTTAGTCTTAAAAGTATTTATTTTGGGTATTTGTTTCTCAGTAAAAGGTGTTAAAAAGATTAAAATTAATGAGTTTTAGTTTTCATTCTTTTAGTTTAGTAATGTTATCTTGCAGTTTTGAGTCATCAATTCTAAGAAACGAAATATATAACTATGTTTACGAACGAACGGTATTATAATGCGCAGTAGTCAGAATGTCACCTTTCATACATAAAAAGTCATTGTTGTATGTCTGAAAATCCCTTAGAACATCAGCGCCATCTATGGAGTTCATAATGAAACTAAAACATCTAGTAACCCAATCATACACAGAAAATATATTAATTTTATAATTATGAGAAATTGTTTATCCGAATGTAAAGATCCCTAATATATGAATGGACATGGAAGGTCCAAATAACCGACTAAGTTAAGAATTGTTAAATAAGCTATTACATTAAGCGCGCCATCTATTGGTACATTACTGGAACTACACATCTTCACTGTATGGCAAATAGATGTCGCTAGTAGTTCATTGCGCAGCAAAAATAGTGTTGAATTGTTTAACTATCGTTTTATTTTTAAGTTTTATAATTTTATAACGTTATTTATATAAATAAGTACATACCTTCGTTCATAGCCATGTCCATGAGCTGCAAATCCTCATCGTTCAGGATAGACTGGAGAAACCCATCCTGGTTGGTCGGACCAGCCATTTCAGCTGACGCGTTCTGTGTGACAAGATAACGTAAATGAAATAACTGATTTTTATAAACCAGCCGTAATTTTTTACTGCTAGAGAATGGGCTCTATGAGACAATGTTTGCTATAATACCCATGCTGTTAAGCGACCAGTGGGCTTACTCTTGAATCAAATTCCGATCGATCGACATTGATATTGTGTCGTACTCTTGAGTTGCAACACTAGCGCCCATTGCAGCCGTATTGCGTGGATATTGTATGAACTAAATGGTATTGAGTTCGATTTTATATTCCGTACTCTCTGAATGCTGTTTTAACAGCTACGATAGGAGTTGTATTGTATTGTGTTGACATTGAATAATTATTGAGTTTTCATTGGATTGCAATTGCATTGACATTGAGATTGGTTTCAAGAGTAAGCACTCTGGTGATCGAAAGAATATCCCTGTATTACGTATTAGCTACTTCTGCGCGATTTCACTCGCTTTGCTCAGCTACTATTTTGATGATTGATGGCAGCGTGATGTTTTAGCCTATAGCCTTAGCTAATGCACTATCCAACACAAAAATAATTATTCAAATTTGACCAGTAGTTCAGGAAATTAATATTAACATGAAATAAATATCATTATTTTACCTGATAGTAGAGTGGATCATGTTGTTGAGGGTGCTGGTTCGCTTCCACCTTGTAGGCACCGTCCAGCGGTGCTGCTGCGCCTCCTGACACGATAAAAAGATTATAAGTAAAAATTCACAGGCCACCATCACGCCAATCGTACAATCACACAGTCCACAATATTATTTTTTTAAAAGCATCACGCCTTTTATCCCCGAAGGGGTAGGCAGAGGTGCACATTATGCCACTGTACAATGTAACACCCACTTATCACTATTTATGTTACGAGTCCCATGTAATAGGGAGTGACATATACCGGACACATTTCCAGACTCCGTGCTACTACTGAGATTTTTAAAAACCCAAGTAATACTTTGCCCGACCCGGGAATCGAACCCGAGACCCCTTGCCCGGCAGTCATAAAAAAAAGAATCGTGAAAATTAAAGTCATTCATTTCTGTTCTGTAACTTACCATAGGCTTCAGGATGTTTTTCGGGTACAGGAGGAATGGCAGCGTGGTAGTTCGTGCCATAGCCGCCCGCGGCGCCGTGGGCACTGAAATCATAATATATAATGTTAGTCATGTATTATATACCTATCTTCTGATTCACTTCATTGCGGAAACAAAGACAGATATTCATGTCCCTGGGACGTTTGGACTTCAGTGTTCCGGTGTTTTCATGGTTGTATCAACGACAGATCCTGGTGTACAGGAGTTGTAGCGGTTTCGGGAGGTTTGGCCCCAATAAAAACATCGAGAAAGGCTGCATATAAATGTATCACGCCTTTTATAGGCAGAGGTGGACATTACGGCACTTAATGCCACTATACAATGTAACACCCAGTTTTCACTATTTAGGTAATAGTCCCATGTAATAGGGGGTGAGTCTATTGCCATATACCGGGCACAGTTCCAGACTCCGTGCTACTGAGATTTTATTTTAAAAACACAGTAATACTGTGGCTGACCCGAGACCCCTTATCCGTCAGTCGCACTTGCGACCACTCGGCCAACGAGGAGTCAACAAAAAATGTCATAAATATCAATAAATTAAAATACTCACGCAATGTTATGTGGATGAGGATGCTGGTGGGCGTGGTGGTGGTGGTAGTGCTGGTACTGGTCCGGTGGAGGGGGAGGGGGGATGGTCAGCAGAGACGCCAGGTCTTGCCAGCGTTGCTCCACTGACATAGACCGCATCAACGACTGTGGAGGAAATTATACTTTGTTAGTTGAGTGTTACGGTTTATTTTACAAAAACAAAATGTTCTAGTCACATTGACTGCGTTGATGCAGTGCTGTGACAAGAATGAACTTTATTTGTTGAACGTTAAGGTTCCATTTTAGCAAAACTAACTATGGTTTAGTTTAAATTAATAAACTTCCAAATGAATGTTTAAAACTTTAACAACACCATAAAAATCGAAAGAAGGAACAAAAAGACGCCGTTACAAAGTTACGTCGTCGGAACAAAAATAGTTCCGCTATTCGCCGCTAGGTGGTTTACCGAATTACTGCTCTTTTCTGAAGGTAGATGGCGTTGTTGACTAATAAACTGTTCTCAATGTTTTTTTTAATATTGACATTCGCTTAGTTTTAATTAATTAATACATCTTGCAAATAAAAATGAAATCTACACACAAACGAATGTAAATTTAGTTTTTATAACACTCTTTATTGCAATTAGGGTGAATGTCAAAATATTTTTACTCATTACAGTCATTACATAGCATCGATTAGTCATATGTCAGGAACAAATTAATAAAAATACTTATTTTAAAATTAAGACTAGATCTACTTTCAAAACTTGAATAGAACAACTTTCAGTTTTTTTTACAGCCGTTTTTGTCTAAAATCGACTGAGTATTTTTAGTTTATAATATAAATCAGGCATAGTAAGTAATTATTTATGTTTATATCATTTTAGAATTAATGGTAAGAGTGTAGTAGAAATGATAAATTGTAATTAAAAACATATTAATTTTTGAATTTAGACAATTTAGGGCCGAATTGTCAATCAACAGATAAATTTTAAGTACATAGCATCACGCCCTTTATCCCCGAAGGGGTAGGCAGAGGTGCACATTATGCCACTGTACAATGTAACACGCACTTTTCACTATTTATGTTATGAGTCCCGTGTAATAGGAAGTGAGCCTATTGCCATATACCGGGCACAATTCCAGACTCCGTGCTACTACTGAGATTTTTTTTAAAACCAGTAATAATTTGCCCGACCCTGGAATCGAACCCGAAACCCCTTGCCTTGACTTTTTGACTTTAATTTGGCGGTTCTTACCTATACTATCAAAATATATCACTAATAAGTTTTTTGACTTACCAAATAAAACTTAGATCTACGGAAAGAACTACGGAACATTATAAAAAGCAATGTCCAATCATCATAAAATCTAACAAAATCCACAAATCTGACAATCCAAAAAACAAGTACCACAGATGTTCAAACAAAAAAAAAATAAAAACCATAGACAAGTAAACGAGCGTAGTTGGCGCGAAATCTCTGAACAAACATGGCGACTTTCGATGTCAATATTAGTTGACAAACATGGTCTATACTATAACGGGGTATTGTGTATTTTAACGATGAAAAACTCGATTTTAACGGAATCTCGTCATTTTTTACTCGATCAGTTTGAATTAGGGCTTAGTAGGTGGTCGAGTAATGTAATCTGTGTTTAATTCGTCTATTTTATGTCAAAGTCGAAATATTTTGTTTATGGGATAATCCAGTAAGCGGGCAGACGGATCACCTGATGGTAAGCAATCGGCGTCGCCCCCACGGAACACTAGAGGCGTTACAAGTGCGTTACTGGCCTATTGGAGACTAGTAATTTGAGGATTTAAGGATTGGGGAGTTATTAATTGGGCGTTCGGTAACCTCACTCATACGACGTAACAACGCAAGCGTTATTTCACGTCGGTTTTCTGTGAGGTTACGCAGTGACGGCCAGTCACTGCGTAACTAAACAAATTAAGCTTTTTTTTAAGCGGGAAAATCATTGAATGCATTCTCTCGCTTGGGTGAGGCGGAAGGGAGTGTCAGACTCTTACTGACTAAAAACCACCCCGTTCCTTCTCCTGCACGTCGAGCCGGAGCCCCGGCAACTCGTTAAGTCGCGCCAACCTTACTTTTTATTTGTAGACTTTAAATCATACAGAAACACAGACATACCTATAATTTTAATAGCTAAACGATTAGTGTACGGTAGCCATTTTTTACCAACTTTTTTATTCATTAAGGAAAAATTTGTCTAGCATTTTAACACTTATAAAATACTGATCTGTGTCCGGATATACTTATATAAATTTACTTGTAAACTTAACAGTTGAATATATTTGTCACCAACGTTAGTCTTCCAGTGGGTGTCGTACACCCGACTTGATTTGATTGAGGTTGGACAGCAGTAGTCTTTGATATCTTTGAAGACTTGACTTTTAAATTGTAGCGAATGTAGCTAAGTCTTTTATGTGTGGGAGAGTCATGCTTCGAATGGGTCGGCTCAACCGGAGTGATATCACCAGTGAGCCGAAAACCATAGTAAAACAACACATGCGTTGTGTTTCGTCGTGTGAGTGAGGATACCGGTGACCTAATTACCACCCCCTTCCCCAGTCTGTCCAATCCCTGAATCCCCAACAAACCTCAAATTCCTAAACCCCAAAAGGAGGATAACGCATTTGTAACGCCTCTAATGTTCCGCGTGTCCATCGGCGACGCCGATTGCTCACCATCAGGTGATCCGTCAGCTTGTTTACCGGCTTATCCCATATTAAACCGAGCGAAAAAACCGTAACATTACACTTAAAACGAGATCAGGCAACAAAACCTAGTTACCGTTTAAGGTTTTATTAAAAATGGACTTTTAGAGAGAAAAGAGTAAGTCAATATTTGTTAAGCACTTCAAAGCATTGGTTTTTACCTACGTATGTACGTATGATTCTGCGTATCACTTATTTACTCTGTGGCACACGCCATGTCTTACGGTAGCTTAACTAAACATCACTATTTGAATTTAAATTTACAATTCGAAATCGTTATAGTTTCTTTTTTTTTGTTTTTTTTTTTAATATTGGAGTATGTTTGTGGTAGTGGCTTTTTAAATGGGTACTTTCTTTAATCAAAAACTGCTTATTTCGACTGTTCAATACAATAAAATATTGAAAAATAATCACACTTTTATGATCAACTTAATTTTAGTATTTTTACAGCAAATTTTCAAGAAATAAGTATGCTGTTTGACGCTAAAAACACGTGACGTCACAATACACTGTTTCGTAGAAAATCAAAGAAAACTGTCTTTGCTCACCACCAGGCGAGATAGTGGGCAAACGTCGGCCCATCAAATATAATAAAAATAAAGTCCAGTTAATTTTTAACCAGGTTTCATTAAACGAAGTTAACTACAACTAGTGTAAAATGGTTTAGTCATAGGACAACAGTTATAACTGAGTTTCTTCAGCAAAACACATTAAAGCATAACTTTAACACTAGAAAGTACATAAAAAACAGTTTTTACTAAACTTGTCTATGTCAAGTGTTTATGGTACGCTTTAAACGAGAGCATGGCGGGCGTTCGAATTATGAATATTTGACAGTTCATTTTTAAACGCGCTCTAGAAAATTCTTTACTGGTTTTTTTCTTACTCGTAAAAATTAAAAAAAAATCATAACATCATCACACCTTTTATCCCCAAAGGGGTAGGCAGAGGTGCGCCTATTGCCATATACTCCAATCCCTTTTCCAATCTCCCCAATCCCTGAATCCCCAACGTTCTTCAAACTCTTAATCCCCAAAAGGCCGGTAACGCACTTGTAACGCCTCTGGTGTTCCGTGTGTCCATGGGCGACGCCGATTGCTTACCATCAGGTGATCCGTCTGCTCGTTTACCGGCTTATACCATACAAAAGTCGCGGAGAACCTAACGGGTAACCGAGGCTCCGGCTCGACGTGCAGGAGAAGGAACGGGGTGGTTTTTAGTCAGTAAGAGTCTGACACTCCCTCCCGCCTCACCCAGGCGGGAGCAGTCATTCGATGATTTCCCCCCCTTAAAAAAATACCATACAAAAAAATAAACATCACCTTGTCTCCTTCAAAAAGTCTACAGTATTTCTTATATAGACGTACGAACCACGTGCTAATAATTACGTTGGTAGCATGTCGCGTGTAGAAAATTATACGTCGATGGACAGGCGTATGAAGCGGTGCTGTCAGTATATAATTCTGCGACACCTTGGCGCAAGGTCGGTTGTATATCACGGCTGTTATTCAAGAGAAGGTGGCTAGAGATTAACACATTTACTTATGACTAGCGACCCGGCCCGGCCTCGCATGGTACATATAAACTTTCTTTAAGAATCACTCTATGTATTAAAAAAACCGCATCAAAATCCGTTGAGTAGTTTTAAAGATCTAAGCATACATAGGGACAGACAGACGGCAGATAGCGACTTTGTTTTATACTATGTAGTGATGTGGGACGCCAAATGAGGAGACGGATCACCTGAGAACTTACTCTTGATTTAATGCAATTCCGATCGATCGTCATCTATCCCCGAAGGGGTGGGCAGAGGTGCACATTACGGCACTTAATGCCACTGTACAATGTAACATCCACTTTTCCCTATTTATGATATAAGTCCCATGTAATAGGAGGTGAGCCTATTGCTGTACACCGGGCACAATTCCAGACTCCGTACTACTACTGAGATTCTTTTTTAAAAACACAGTAATACTTTGCCCGACTCAACAATCGAACCCGAGACCCCTTGCCCGGCAGTCGCACTTGCGACCACTCGGCTAACGAGGCAGCCATTTATATTTATCTATCTTTCTATTATTATTATTATGCAAAAAGCTTTACATAGAGAGGAGTGGAAGGAGGTAGGGAGGCCTTTGCCCTGCAGTGGGACGATCATGGCTGAAAATATTAATAAATAATATCTTTCTATTTATCTGTATGTGAATAAGTTCTGGAAAACAGCTGTAATACAACTTCAGTTTTACGTTTAGAAAATGTCCAGTTAAAAACATTGTTAGAACTTTCTTTCTCCGCTTTAATGTAAAAGTAATTTAATAATTAAAAAATAAAATTGATAATTATTAATAGTCGTGTCAATGTAGTTTTCATTGTACACGGCTTGCTTGACATTGAATGACAATTCTGATAGATTTCTAATGCTTTTTTATAATTAACTAGCTTTTACCCGCGGCTTCGCTCGCGTCACAAAAGAATAAAAAGTAGCCTATGTGATATATACCAATACACACAGCGCCATCTATACCAATACACACAGCGCCATCTATACCAATACTTTTGTTTTTCCTCGGGAATATCAATTTTTTCCGGGTTAAAAAGTACCCTATTATTTAATCCGGACTTCTAACTTTACGTCTGCAAAAATTCAAAGTAATCGGTTGAGTAGTTACGGCGTGAAGGTGGAACAAACAAACAAACTCACTTTCAGATTTATAATATTAGTAAGGATTTTCTAATAACTATCGTGAGACATACTGAATTAAGTAAAATCGCGGGTAACTCACGTGAATATACTGAGAAAAGATCTACTAGTTTCGAACCAGCTCACTGTCTGCGCAGGAAGAAACCCTCTGTTCTTCCTGCGCAGACAGTGAGCTGCGCGACGTCGCCGCGACCGCGCACGCTGCTCATGAGGAAGAACCCCACTGTTAGATTTGTAATTTTCATTCTCTGTCATCATCCCTATTAAAGTTATTCTGGCAACCGTGCAGTAGACACTTCTACCGATCCCCCCGAGAATTAACTCGTCGAGTACCGTCATTATAGACACAATTAAAGAACAATAGGTTGAGGTCACCGGTGTCCTCGCGGTGTTTGACAGTTTAAACAGCGTAATATTATGTCATACAAATACCGGATATATATAGTTGACATTGTTTGACCAGAAAACCATAGAGAACAGACACCAGTAATTTGTTCACGGTCAATTCAAGGTACCAAGTTCGAATCCCGGACGACGCACTATAATTTTACAAATGAGAGACTATAATATCGCCACTTAACGACGAAAAAATTACAAATTAAAGTTTTTGTTTCATTTTTCAAACGTTTTGTGTTTTTGAATTGATGTTATTTTTGTCAACACGGCAACTTTATAAAGTTACTAACTTTTACCCGCGACTTCGTTCGCGTGACATTATTGACATTTCTTGTTAATTTATACTTTTTTTCACTGCCTTGTTGGCCGTGTGGTCGCAAGTGCGATTGCCGGGCAAGGGGCCTCGGATTTGATTCACGGGTCGGGAAAAGTATTACTGGGTTTTTAAAAATCTCAGTAGTAGCACGGAGTCTGGACATGTGCCCGGTATATGGCAAAAGGCTCACCCCCTAATACACCGGCTTATGTCCGACCGGAACCCCGGCTCTTTGCAGGAGAAGGAACGGGGTGGTTTTTAGTCAGTAAGAGTCTGACACTCCCTCCCGCCTCACCCAGGCGGGAGCAGTCATTCGATGATTTTCCCCCCTTAAAAAAAAATCACAAAGATAGTTTGTCCTTTTTTATAGGGGATGGATAGAGACTTTAGTGTGTGCATTTTGACTGAATCTAAAGACTACTAAGAGTCTGTGTCACTAACATCGAAAAACGTTCGGTTAGTCTAATTGACAATATTAATATTAATAGGAAGATACGTCAAATTATGTACTACTTAAGACTCACGGATAACATAACATAACATCACGCCTTTTATCCCCGAAGGGGTAGAGAGAGGTGCACATTATACCACTGTACAATGTAACACCCACTTTTCACTATTAATGTTATGAGTCCCATGTAAAAGGGGGTCAGCCTATTGCCATATACCGGGCACAGTTCCAGACTCCGTGCTACTACGGAGATTTTTAAAAACCCAGTAATACTTTGCCCGACTCGGGAATCGAACCCGAGACCCCTTGCCCGGTAGTCGCACTTGCGACCACTCGGCCAACGAGGCAGTTCAGACTCACGGATACTTAACTAAATATAGTGTAACAGAGTCGTAATATTATGCTTAACTAAACTTAAGCCTGTAACTGCCGACAAAAAATGTTAAACGCTAATCGTTCGCCGGACATCATTGTCGAACACGGAATCCAACGTGTTAAATATAAAAATAAATTGCTATTCGTTAGTCTTACTCAATTTCGATAACTTGGCGGACCGACTCGACGGACTTGGCTAATTTTTGTCTTGAGTTATTTGTCGTCCGGAGACGGTTTAAAAAGTGAGAAAAATATGTTTGAGGTGGTACGAAGCTTGCCAGGCCAGCTAGTAAGTAAATAATAGTAAAACAACAGTTATAAGTGAAGTTCAAGGCCCACTTATCCGTCTCATTACACAAATTATAAATTTAACAAACCCGGACATAGATAATCAACTTATTATCAACAAAAAAAAACTCACCTGATATTCGTAAACATCCATTATAAACACATCAAATAAATTACTAAAAAAAAACTTAACACTAATTAAAATTAAAAAAAACTAGAATTAAAAAAATATTGCACTTAAAACAGACTGTCCACTAAAGTGGTATATTGCACAGAGGTTTTATTAAAAAAAATCAGGTACGTATTAGGAATTACATGTTGATTCCTTTGCCTTATTTATGTCATGTCAATTTGACAGTTAATCTAAGATGGCGGCGTCTCATGGTACGCGCGTTGCGCGGCACTGCGCGAGTCTTACTGGACGTACAATACTGTTCAAGTCGCTTAGAGTACTACTGAGCGTATTATTTCAAATTGTGATGGATCCGTATATGTTTTTTGTGTGAGATCTTTAGGTGAAATATATGAATCTATTTATGTAGGTACTAGTATTTGGACTGGCTTGGTCTAATGGTCGTATGTGCGACTATAAAGCAAAGTGACTGATTTAATTAGTCCCGATCAAATAAAGCACTATTTTTTTACAGAAACTTATACAAATTATGTAATGTAATCTACTAAAACCATTATATTTAGCTAAAATGAAACATTTACTCTAACTAGATCTATTGGGGAATAAAATGCGCTCTGTTAATATTCTTAAACCATATTTGACAGTTAACCTATAATTTACTAAAAAATAGATCTGAACGAGTCATAAATCTTTTTTATTATATCTCATATTACATGAGAAGAATAAGAAGAAAGAATACAGAGTAGATATAAATGGGGACGTCAGTAGAGGGCGCCCTAGACGGACATATACTGCGATTGGCGATATATTAAAGAAGGGTCAAATTAAAAGTACCCTTAACCGACGAGCATGCATGAAAAGATTGATGACTGTTGATGAAGCGACAGAGGTGTGAAGAAGTCGTTGCTATTGGCGTTAAATAGTCTCTGCTTACCCTTATGGGAGTCAGGCGTGAAGTTATGTATGTCATATTACATTCCAGAGAAGAAAAACAAATGAAGAAAGAAAGAAAAACCATTTATTACGCCACGGCACACACCAAACATGCAGGAACATACAAAAGGCTGAAGCTCAGCTTAATACCGTGTACCTGGTCCGGAGGCTCAAGCCCACGGCGCTGATTTTCAGCACCAGCCCGTAGTAGTACGTACTAATTATACACCTACGGTAACGCTGTTCGGAGCACAGCATGATATAAATAAATATTCTAAATAAATCTTATACTTCTTATACTATTATATAAAGCGGAAGAGTTTGTTTTTTTGTTTGTTTGTTTGAACGCGCTAATCTCCGTAACTACAAGTCTGATTTGAATAATTCTTTTTGTGTTGGATAGCGCATTTATCGAGGATGGCTATAGGTTATAAAACATCACACTAAGACCAATAAGAGCTGAGCAGAATGTGTAAAACCGCGCGGAAGTAGCTAGTAAATAATAAAATTGATATAAAAGTGAAAAAACTAAATAAATAGATATAAGTATTAAAACAATAACAAGGATAACGATATGAAGAAGTTTCCAATCACTACAGAGTAAATAGCTCAATAACGAACGCGCCGACAGTCGCCGACAGTCGCCAACAGTTTTTCTACATACACAAGGGATCTCTAAAAAGCTGTATATCTAATATTGCAGTGTGAAATCGCCGCCTCGCGTCCACCAACGATTTTCTAACGGAACAGAGCTTTGAACGTACTTTCGATAGATTTGGCACACTATAAGTACTTAATAATATATGTATACTAGATTCAAACAGTCATTTCTAACGCGAATAAAAATTGTTCTAACATAACATAACATCACGCCTTTTTATCCTCGAAGGGCAGATGCACATTACGGCACTTAATGCCACTGTACAATGTAACACCCACTTTTCACTATTTATGTTATGAGTCCCAAGTAATAGGGGGTGAGTCTATTGCCATATACCGGGCACAATTCCAGAGGCGGGAGGGAGTGTCAGACTCTTACTGACTAAAAACCACCCCGTTCCTACTGCTGCATGGAGCCAGAACTCGCTAGAACTTCTGCAGCTCCGGGGATTGAGCAAACACAATTTGTTAACATATCAGGAATGCGTACTTGCTATCTACAAGTTACCTATAGCTTTTTTTTTAAGGGGGGAAAATCATCGATTGACTGCTCCCGCCTGGGTGAGGCGGGAGGGGGTGTCAGACTCTTACTGACTCAAAACCACCCCGTTCCTACTCCTGCATTTCGAGCCGGAGCCCCGGCAACCCCTTAAGTCTTCCGCGGCTCCGTATCGGCATCAGCCCTATTGGACCCCATCTGTGGTGGTCTGGTGACTCCTTGAGGCGCGTGTAGTTTTTTTTTTACCCTGGGAAAATACTTTATGTATCCTGTTGGGGGACGATAGGGATATGTGGGGAGAAGCCCGCGATACCCACTAAAAACTATAACGTCGTCATAAGAAGGGGTCTGGGAGACCGGTTGAACATTAATGACCAGGACTACTGAACCTATCTATCGTGAGACATCAAAAAAGGTAGTTATTATAAAAAATCATAAAATACATTTAAAAACTGTTCCTCTCGTAAGCCAATCTACAAATAGATGGGTTATAGCAACAACAGTAAGTACACTATAACTTTTTAATAGCTACTGTCAATAAAAATTATAAGTTAGTTAAAACGAGGTTTAATTATAAAGATAACTGTCTATGGCAAGCAACGCAACGATCAATCATAACTCACTTGTTTGAAAAAAGAACGCTTAACGTGTCACTTCAAATAAATTCGGTAACGGTCGTCGGCTTTCGAATCATTCGATTTTCGAAAACTTTACTGTTCTATTCTTTATTTGTTAATTCAAATTTGAATTTAATTGTAATTATCGGTGACTATTGTTCTTTTTTTTGTATTTATTACGTTTTATACTAGCTACTGAATGTTATGATAACTTCGTTGATCGAGGAAAGAGTCTCCGTTTCGATTCGTAAGTCAGACATAGTAAATAACATCACGCCTTTTATCCCCGAAGGGTTAGGCAGAGGTGCACATTACGGCACTTAATGCCACTGTACAATGTAATACAATGTAATGCCTATTGCCATATACCGGGCACATTTCCAGACTCCGTCCTACTACTGAGGCTTTTACAAACCCAGTAATGCTTTGCCCGACCCGGGAATCGAACCCGAGACCCCTTGCCCGGCAGTCGCACTTGCAACCACTCGGCCAATGAGGCAGTTAAATAAGTAAATATATAAATAAATAAAGGAAAATAATGTTATGTTACACATCTCTGTCAGAACCTTCCAAGAAATAAATACATCGCAATGTTAACAGTAGAAAATTCACAGTAAATAATCAAATAGTTATATTTTAACCGTTAGAGGGTTAGTCGCAAGGTAGTCTAGTTTATAACTAGCGTAACTGTCGAATAGCTCGCCTACATTTTAACTTAGAATTTATAACTTACTTACTTATACGGTACAACTTTCACTTTACTGACAAAGTTAGGGTTTTTTAGAATCAGGTGCTTTCCTTAATCAAAAACTAGCTTTTACCCGCGGCTTTGCTCGCGTGACAAAAGATTAAAAAGTAGCCTATGTGACATATACCAATACACACAGCGCCATCTATACCAATACTTTTGTTTTTCCTCGGGAATATCAAAATTTTCCGGGATAAAAAGTACCCTATTATTTAATCCGGACTTCTAACTTTACGTCTGCAAAAATTCAAATCAATCGGTTTAGTAGTTACGGCGTTAACCCGGAACAAACAAACAAACTCACTTTCTCATTTATAATAGTAAGGATAAATTATTTCGACTGTTCAATACAATAAAACATTAAAAAATAATCACACTTTCATTAATTGATTTTATGACCAACTTAATTTTAGTATTTTGACAGCAAATTTTTAAGAAATAAGTATGCTGTTTGACGCTAAAAAACGTGACGTCACAATACACAATCTCGTACAAAATTCATAGAAAACTGTCGTTTTTGACAGTTCGAAAAATGTATTGAATTTGACTAGTTGGCAAGTACAAAAACATGCTGTGGCCAAGTTAGGGGGGAGCCTATTTCTCATGCATGAGGGTACGAAATTTGGCAAGCACTGATTTGTCTATTTCCTAGTTCATTCATCATCATCATCATCAACAGCCTATAAATGCCCACTGCTGAGCAAAGCCTCTTCTCACACGGAGGTTTGAGCATTAACCACCACGCTTGCTCAATGCGGGTTGGTGATTACAAACTTATAATTAAAAATTATAAGCCCAGGTTTCCTCGCGATGTTTTCCTTCACCGTTTGTCAGTGGTGTCTGAATAATCTTAGAAAGTACATACATATAACTCGAAAAAAGTCACATTGGTACTTGCCGTTGGTAGGTTTTGAACCGGCACTTTCATGCATGAGAAGCGGGCGGCTTAAACCTCCGGGCCACCACGACTTATAAGTTTATAACTTTATAATTAGCATAGCATAACATCACGCCTGTCTTCCTCGAAGGGATAGGCAGAGGTGCACATTACGGTATTTAAAGCCACTGTACAATGTAACACCCACTTTTCACTATTTATGTTATGAGTCCCATATAATAGGGGGTGAGACTATTGCCATATACCGGGCACTATTCCCGACTCCGTGCTACTACTGGTATTTTTAAAAAAAACGCAGTAATACTTTGCTCTACCCGGGAATCGAACCCGAGACCCCTTGTCCGGCAGTCGCACTTGCGACCACTCGGCACATGAGGCAGTCACTTTATAATTATCTTTAGAATAATTAACGCAAGCGGTGTTTGTTAAAAACGTGTTAATAGATGGTCGAAATTTAATAAGTTTTCGTGATTTACATATGAATAGGAATAGGTCTCAGTTGAGCGGCCGCGAACGTGGTTACTGAGCATGAGAAGTTTAGGTTCGATTCTCGAGTCGAACGTAAGTATTTTGGAAAGTTCTTATTTATAGCACAGATTATGATATTGTGTCTGTATTTTATTAATTTATTTCAATTAAATAGAATAACATTATAGTCATAAAACCAAGGCGTTATACATTTCAAATAATTATAAAAAACGACTACACGGTTGGTGCGGTGGCTGGGCAACCGGCTGCCGTGCAACGTGTCGCGGGTTCGATTCCCGCACGGGACAACATTTTGTGTGATCCACAAATTGTTGTTCCGGGTCTGTGTGTGATGTGTATGTGAACTTGTATGTTTGTACGCACCCACGACACAGGAGAAAATCCTAGAGTGGGGCAACGTTTTTTTTAAAAAAAAAAAAAAGAAAAAAAAAGTCCTTAAAATTAAAGGACAAATTGCAAACTTGGTAGAATAATATGAAACAAATAATGAACAAGAAAAGCTTTACAAACTATGACAGGTTTTTGGGGGCTATTACATGGAACTCATAACATAAATAGTGAAAAGTTTGTGTTACATTGTAAGTGCGGGAGAGCCATGCTTCGGCACGAATGGGCCAGCTCGACCGGAGTGATACCACGGCTTCACAGAAAACCGACGTGATTCAACGCTTGTGTTGTGTTTCGTCGTGTGAGTGAGGTTACCGGAAGCCCAATTACCCTCCCCTTCCCCAATCTCCTGAATTCCTGAATCCCCAACGATTCTCAAACTCCTAATCCCCAAAAGGCCGGTAACGCACTTGTAACGTCTCTGATGTTCCAGGTGTCTATGGGCGACGCTAATTACTTACCATCAAGTGATCCGTCTGCTCGTTTACCGGCTAATGACATAAAAAAACCTGTGTTTTGTACCTCTGTCTACCCCTCAGAGAATTAACAATCGTTATGCCAATTCTATTTTCATCTTTTAAAGTTAAAAAAGTCTAATTTAAACAGCAAAATTCCAAAATAATTACGATTTTTTTATCGATTTAACAAACAATAGAATTGCGAGTCGAGTTCGCTAATCGATACTCGTTTAATTGAATCGGAACTGAGGTGTTGGCCTTCGATTCTGATCAATGTCATTGTCAAAAACTGTGAATTGTATGTATGCCTATCGTTTGACGTGTACAGTACACGGTTCAAAGTAACACTGGGTTATATATACAATAAAATAGTTGATAATGTTTATGTTTACTAACCCAATTGTTTTGTCCTTTCAGCTACTAACAACTAAAAACTACCGCAAAGTTAAGTTCGACGGTCCAATAATTTTGCCGTCACCACTCGACACTGGCAGTATAGTCGACAACACCATTTTGGAGACTCGGTTGCCAAAGAAGAAGAAAAAAAAACACTGGGTTTAAAAAAAAAAAAACATTCTCAGTTGTAGCACGGAGTCTGGAATTGCGTACTTGCCAACTAGTCAAATTCAATACTTTTTTCGAACTGTCAAAAACGAGAGTTTCCTATGAATTTTGTACGAGACTGTGTATTGTGACGTCACATTTTTTTAGCGTCAAACAGCGTACTTATTTCTTAAAAATTTACTGGAAAGATACTAAAATTAAGTTGGTCATAAAATGAATTAATGAAAGTGTGATTATTTTTTAATATTTTATTGTATTGAACAGTTGAAATAATGTATTATTGATAAGGGAAAGTACCCAATTATGCCCTGTATATCGCAATAAGCTCTCTTCAAATGGGGAAAATAATCGAATGACTTTTCCCGTCCGGGTGAAAAAATAAATAGGTTGTCTATTATATACTCATAAAATTAGGAAAAGTCATCATCATAACATTACGCCTTTTATCCCCGAAGGGGTAGGCAGAGGTGCACATTATGCCACTGTACAACGTAACACCCACTTTTCACTATTTATGTTATGAGTACCATGTAATAGAGGGTGAGCCTGTTGCCATATACCGGGCACATTTCCAGGCTCCGTGCTACTACTGAAATTTTTTTAAAAACCCAGTAATACTTTGCCTGACCCGGGAATCGAACCCGAGACGGCCAACGAGGCAGGCAATTAGTAAAAGTAGGTGTAATATTGTTTATATACACTTGAACACTTTAAAAAATAAAAAAGTTCTGATACCATTCTATATTATAATCATCAAACTTCAACTTTGCTTACCACGGTCGCGAAATAGATGGGTGACCGTCAACTTGACGCAGTAGTCACAAAAGCTACCAAATACTAACTTTCTTCAATGATTGAATTTGACATCAATACCGAATAATGATTGATCATAGATCTACAAGATCAGAGCAAATGATCCATGGATCGTTACATGCGCGGGCACAGACATTTTGCCTCATATTTTAACTGTAAAATGTATAATGATATTGTGTATGACATCGATACTTTGTGATGAACGAGGAGACGCATCACTTGATGGTAAGCAATCGGCGTCGCCCACCTGACGCGTCGGACACCTGGAACATCATATCACCATATGATGGCAAATAATTAAAAAAAAAACGAAAATGTCTAACAGCCACCCATCCAAAACCAAACCTTAGTAACCATCGCTTAACTCAATACACAATATTCGCATCGAATATAAGTTTGCTCACCTTTCTACTTTCATACGACGTACGCGCACCATACTTATTATCGATCAATGATCTATAGATCGCCACGGATAGATCTTCGGGTCAGGCGCAGCAATTACTGTTCTATTCAGAAATATAGACGCGAGCGCATTATGGACCATTATGTTGTAGGGCATAGTGACAAGTTGGGATTTAAATGTAATGCCCATTTTTTATTATCTTTATATATATAATTCTTCTGTGAGTGTGTATGTCACTGAACTTCTATCAAACGACTGGACCGATTTTGATGAATTTTTTTGTGTGTGTTCAAGGGGATCTGATAATGGTTTAGATTCACAAATCAGCCCGGCAGATGGCGCTACAGTCAGTGTCTAGGTTAGTTATCCTAAACAGCTGAACTAATTTGAATGAATTTTTGTTTATACATTCAAGTGGATATGCAGGACAACGTCTGTTGGGTCCGCTAGTTATTATTATAAAAATATAGTTTTTTGTATTACCGATTGCGTACCATCAGGTGATCCGTCAGCTCGTTTACCGGCTTATACCATAAAAAATATAAGAGCTCAAACGGCAAACGTAATTCTGGTCACAACGATAAAACTCTAACTCCAAACTACACCGGCAACATGAAACGGTACACCACGGCACCAGAACTTTCTTCCAGTCGACCATATTTGTTAATAATTACTTTCTTATTGAATATAAGTATTATAAGAATAAACTTAATGCCATTATAACTGTGTACTTTGTAAGGGGAAACGGCAGAGATTGGTCGCTTCACATTAAAATTGCGGTATTTCATTGATTGAAAAAACTGAAGTTCAAGAGTTAAAGTAGAGTAATTAGGTATCGGGATTTTTTGGTTAGACTTAGCAAACTCCTAAGTGTTCAGAGCCATGCTTCGGCACGAATGGGCCGGCTCGACCAGAGTGATATCACGGCCGAGGAGAAAACCGACGTAAAACAACGCTTGCGTTGTGTTTCATCGTGTGAGTGAGGTTACCGGAGGCTGAATTACCTAGTCTCCCGAATCCTCCACAATCCTCAAATTCCCAATTCTCAAAAGGCCGGTATCGCACTTGTAACGTCTCTGGTGTTTGGGGTGTCCATGGGCGACGCCGATTGCTTACCATCAGGTGATCAGTCAGCTCGTCCCGGGTCGGGCAAAGTATTACTAGGTTGTAAAAAATAAAACGGAATCCAGAATTGTGTCCGAAATATTGCAACAGGTTCACCACCTATTACATGGGACTCATAACATAAATAGTGAAAAGTGGGTGTTACATTGTACAGTGGCATTAACTGTCGTAATGTGAACCTCTGCCTACCCCTTCGGGGATAAAAGGTGTGATGTTATGTATGTTATGTAGACACTTACAAACCTCAGATCAAATTCTTTATTCAAGTTGTAGTTTCCTTAGGAATTTCCAGAATATCTTATCCCTACACTCCCTTAGCGCGCTATATATCTCAGTCTAGGTACGCGCATTTTCAGAGGTCTACACGATACAAACAAACAAATAATCATCATCAACAGCCTATAAATGCCCACTGCTGAGCAAAGCCTCTTCTCACACGGAGAAGGTTAGAGCATTAATCACCACGCTTGCTCAATGCGGGTTGGCGATTTCAAACTTATAATTAGAAATTATAAGTCCAGGTTTCGTCACGATGTTTTTCCTTCACCGTTTGTCAGTGGTGTCTAAATAATCTTAGAAAGTACATATAACTCGGAAAAAGTCACATTGGTACTTGCCGTTGGTAGGTTTCGAACCCGCATCCTCATGCATGAGAAGTGGGCGTCTTAAACCTCCGGGCCACCACGACACACAAACAAATAATGCCTGGTTTAAAACATAACATACTATATGACGTCAAACTTAAATAGTACATTTTAAAATAAGTTACTTAATTACCTTAATAGAAGTTAATAGTATAGTATTATTATAATAATTATTAATAGACATAGAGACAGAGTTGTTTTTCTATACTATGTGTCATAATTGCACGCGGCTCTACGCAGGAATGGAATATAGGGGTTTTTAGTCAGTAAGAGTCTGACACTCCCTTCCGCCTCACCCAGGCGGGAGGATTCATTCGATGATTTTTCCCCCTTAAAAAAATATATGTACGCACCAAACTGTATAAAAATCAGTTCAGCAGTTTAGTCGTAAACGCTTAACAGACAAACAGACACTTGCATTCTTTACAATATTCATATTAAATTAAATATCCTTACAGCAGGTTAGTAAAGATGGCGGCGTTTGATCACCAAAAGAAGGAATGATTAATAAATGTTTTGACGTAAAGGACAAGTGACACCGGGCCACCTGCCTAGTCTGTCAGACGGATTGACAAATTGTTTTATTAGTAGATTGTAGTGACCGCTTCTTATAGTTGGTTTAAAACGAATGACAAAAGTACAATTTAATTGATTGTTTCAATTTTTGATTACCTCGCTGGCCGAGTCGTAAGTGCGACTGCCGGGCAAGGAATCACGGGTTCCCGGGTCGGGTAAAGTATTACTAGGTTTTAAAAATCTCAGTAGTAGCACGGAGACTGGAATTGTGCCCGGTATATGGTAATAGGCTCACCCCCTATTACATGGGACTCATAACATAAATAGTGGACAATACTCAAATGTAGTCAGTAGCTAAATTCCAATAGTAGGTAATTTAATACATAATTTAACACTTTAATTCTAATGTAGACAATCTAGTTTCCTTATGGCATCGAGCATTTCTTTATTGAAACAAAGAGTTTCCTTTTCTTGTATAGAAGCACTAATTCTATGGATTGTCAGTATGCATATGTGGGCGCCATGTTGGACTTCAAGATTTTTATATTTTTTTTAATTTTAGTAAGTTATTAGTATAATTCGTCAAGCATGTCTTTGCATTGTTCTTACATATGCGTACAGTGTTGAAATATGTATCAGAGACATTGTAGAACATACTTTTTTAAAAAGTGTAACGAATGGGGTTTCTTGCTCGTTCTTCTCCATTCGAATCTACTTTTTGGAATGAGCACCTAGCTTCACCTAGTTTCACTGACGGACTGACTGACAGCCTATTATTTATTTTGTATTTGTTGACGTTTCAAAAGTACCAAACTATGGTTTAATTGAAATAAATGCTTTGACTTTGACTTTGACTTTGAGTGTAAAGTAGGTGTTACATTGTACAGTAGCATTAAGTGGCGTAATATGCACCTCTGCCATTCCCTTCGGGGATAAAAAGGCGTGATGTTATAAGTATATGTAATACATCGCTATGTCAATTAATGAAAGTGCGATTATTTTTATCATTTATTGTACCTACTTAAAGAAAAGTCGATATAATTTATTTTTGACTCGATAACTAAAGAATATAAAATCAAAAATTCCCTCTGCCTAACTCGCCAATCGCCGCTCATATCAAAAACCACAGAACATTAACAACTTCTTAAGATAAAAGCTGAAAAAAAATCTCAAATCTATTAACAATCATCCTTTGAAACCAAAATAGGGTAAGCAGAAAAAAACCACTACCTGCATCAACGACAACTTGTCAACGCATCATTTGTCAAAATTCAATTTGACATTTCGACGCCGCCATGTTGAAAAAAAATACTAGCGGTTTTAGCGCCAAATTATTTATGCTATGTCGCTTCTATATTACCGATTGACCAACAAGACAAATTACCTTAAATACTAATCGAATAGATAAATAGAAAAATCAATACCTATATGGACCTGATACTAATATTTAAGTAAATAATTATATTCATTGTGTTCTTCCTAAGATTTTATATTTTATTTATAATACAATACTTAAGCCGGTAAACGAGCAGACGGATCACCTGATGGTAAGCAATCGGCGTCGCCCATGGACACCTGGAACACCAAAGGCATTACAAGTGCGTTACCGGCCTTTTGGGGATTAGGAGTTTGAGGATCGTTGGGGATTCAGGAATTGGGGAGATTGGGGAAGGGGAGGGTAATTGGGCCTCCGGTAACCTCAGTCGCACGACGAAACACAACGCAAGCGTTGCTTCACGTCGGTTTTCTGCGAAGCCGTGATATCACTCCGGTCGAGCCGGCCCATTCGTGCCGAAGCATGGCTCTCCCACACTTATTTAGAAACCATTGACAAACTGTTGAGTTTGTTATCGTCAGGAGAAGGTTCTTATGACAGGAAAAACGTCCAGAAAACTCTCCGAGAATGGGAGAACCGGGATTGCGCGTACGAAGTCGCGGGCAGAAGCTAGTTTCTATTTATAAGTTTGAAATCGCCAACACGCATTGCGCAAGCGTGGTGATTAATGCTCAAACGTTTTCCGTGTGAGAAGACATCTTTGGTCAGTAGTGGACACTTATAGGACTATTGATATGACGTGACTCAAAAATGCCATGCTAAAAAAATGCTTCACTTATTTTCACCACCTCTGCCTGCACTGATTTAAACATTAAACACCGTGATAGTATGTCCATATACAGCACATAATAAAACAGTTTGACCCGAGAATTCGACCTACAAGATATGGTCAAGGAATTCATAGATGACTATAGTTAAATGCAGAGCCGTATTATACTTGTATTGTCTAGGGCGCCAGGTCACAGAGCGGTGCTGCGAGACGTGGGAGCCCAACCGCCCGTAGAGTGATTGAGGCGCCAAAAAATTTAAGGGCGCCTATGAGGTTTCAGGGAACAGTGATTTAAGTTCCCTAAGAAAAGGAGGTTGGTGGTCTCTTAAGGGCTTTTGTCGCCTACAGTTGTTCGTTTGGATTTTCTATACGTGTTGATTCGTATGTAAACTTCAGATATGCTATGTAGGATTTGTGTCGTCGATCGTCTATGCGTGTCGTCTGACTTCTGTCATTCTTTAATGAGTGACGCCAGAAGAAGCTTGCCTTTTTTAAAAGTCAAAGTCGAAACATTTATTTTAATTAAACCATAATTTGGTACTTTTGAAACGTTAACAAATCTATATATACAAAAATGAAACCCGTTTCCCGTTGTCACGCCATAACTTGAGAACAGCTAGACCGATTTGGCTGATTTTTTTTGTTGTGTTTGTTATTGTCAGTAGAAGGTTCTTATGACAGAAAAAGTCCCGAAAATCCTACGGGTACGGGAGAAAACGGGACTGCGCGTACGAAGTCGCGGGCAGAAGCTAGTACGAAATAAATAATAGTCTGTCAGTCAGTCCGTCTGTGAAGTTAGGTGAAGCTAAGTGCTTATTCCAAAATGTTGATTAAGGGCGGAAAATCGTCGAATGACTTCTCCCGCCTGGGTGAGGCGAGAGGAAAGAGAGCGCCCGGGGCGCTAAAAACATCAGGGGCGCCAATAAGGTGCATGCCTTTCTCTAGTGTGAATCCGTCTCTGGTTAAAAGAGATCGAGCGGTAAGATGAAAGACTGTAGTTAACTAATGAACCACAGATTATATATAGGGTTACGCACGACTGATGACAAGCTTTTGACCGTCGTTGGGGTCGGTTTCCGGGTCGAGTAACGTAGGTGTTTAATTTCTGATGATTTTTTTATGTAGCAAATATACAATATGGCTGCCTCGTTGGCCGAGTGGTCGCAAGTGCGACTCCGGGCACGGGGTCTCGGGTTCGATTCCCGGGTAGGGCAAAGTATTACTCGGTTTTAAAAATCTCAGTAGAAGCACGGAGTCTGGAATTGTGCTCGGTATATGGCAATATGCTCACCCCCTATTACATGGGACTCATAACACAACTGTTGAAATGTGGGTGTTCATTATATTATACATGCTCTGTCTAGCCATATAATATTATATAGAAACCAGACTAATTAGGTGCAGACTGAATCAGTTTAAAACGTAATCAATCTATATTATTTCATAGTCTTAGAGCATCGACTCATAATTTCACTGTATACTTTAACTAGAACACTTTCTAATTGTAGTATAATTTAATGACTTCCCCGTTACAACGATTAGGTATTTTTTTAAGGGGGGTAATCATCGAATGACTTCTCCCGCCTGGGTGAGGCGGGTAGGAGTGTCAGACTCTTACTGACTAAAAACCACCCCGTTCCTTCTCCTGTACTTCGAGCCGGAGCCCCGGCAACCCGTTAAGTTCTCCGCGGCTCCGTATCGGCATCAGCCATGTGAGGTGTACATTATACCACCGTACAATGTAACGCCCACTTTTCACTATTTATGTTATGAGTCCCATGTAATAGGGGGTGAGCCTATTGCCATATACTGGGCACAGTTCCAGACTCCGTGCTACTACTTAGAATTTTTTAAAACCCAGTAATACTTTGCCCGACCCGGGAACTTTCCGACTACTTTACATGACTGTTTATTGCTACAATACTAACCTAACCTAACCTAAAACGTCTGTTGTCGGTAACTTAGTAATTTTGTCGGAGGTTCAATATTCTATTTGGAAATTTAGTTTTGTTATTCGAAGATCCATTTTTATCCACACAGATCGCTGGAGATTAATTGGTTTTCCGAAATCCAATTTCCAATTTTTCCATAATATGCAACCCCACACAAAACTCACAACATCAAACAATAGTGATGTGCAACACACACTCAATTAAATATATCGATACTAAATTTTAATTGCAAAACGCGACGGGATTGGAATTTTATCGATACAATTAACGATGACTTTGTATTGCGGCTTTTGTAAAGGGCTTTTGATCTGTCTGTCCGTCTGTCCCTTACTCAGCATATTTTAAAATGTGTTGCAAAAGGATCATATCGGCCTCAAGACGTACACTGCTGAACATAGGCGTCTCCCAATGACTTATATAAAGGATACTCTTAATTGCAATCTTTGAAAGACGTTATCTATATCTGAGAGGATTTTCTTTTTTATTTAAATTGTTTTTCCTGGTACTGTATTTATCGGTTACTAGTAACCCGCCCCGGCTTCGCACGGGTGCAATATGCATGTGCATGCATTATACATATAAAACTTCCTTTAAAATCACTCTATTAAAAAAAATCGCATCAAAATCCGTTGCGTAGTTTTTTTATGGCATAAGCCGGTAAACGAGCAGACGGATCACCTGATGGTAAGCATCTGGAACACCAGAGGCGTTACAAGTGCGTTACCGGCCTTTTGGGGATTAGGAGTTTGAGGATCGTTGGGGATTCAGGAATAGGTAGTTTTAAAGACCTAAGCATACATAGGGACAGTCAGACGGTGGATAGCGACTTGGTTTTATACTATGTAGTGGTAATAAGTAGGACTTATTGTTACTTATTGAATTGTTATGACAAAAGGAAAGTACTAAAAGAGGTAAAATAGAACAGACACTATGTGAATAAAATCGCGGGTTATTCACGTGAATATACAAATACCGTGAGCTGCGCGACGTCGCCGCGACCGCGCACGCTGCTCATGAGGAAGAACCCCTCTGTGGTTCGAAACTAGTAGAGCTTTTCTCAGTATATTCACGTGCGATTTTATTTAATTTAGTATATCTCACGATAGTTATTATAAAAACAGACACTATGTGATTTGTAAATGGGACCATTTTGAAATCAAATTAGTCACAAAACACGCTGTAGTTAAAAAAGGTTATACTCTTTAATACGATTTTGAAGTACTCAATGAGTTTATATTGGAAAACGCGAAGAAGTAGGTTAAACTAAAAATTTTCCAAAATAACCTGTAACTTGTTATGTATTAAATTGGTTTTAGATTGACCAGGATCTTTATTTTTTTAATATACTTTTTTGTTGAATTTATACGAGTTCAGGCTTTACTGTGTATATTCGACAAGTACTTAATTTTTTTCATAAATCAATATTTTTAAGACGCCGTCAGGCTATCCTACCCTTTATACGCCCACATTCACACACACTTCATATACGTTTTCAAAAATACCAAAGATATGACGTCACACGTTCAAATCTTAATATTTCTGCAGAACAATATAAAAACTATATCAACACGCATATAAAGTATACTCCACTGCCAATGAATTTAAAACTCTGTTACAAACAGTTTAAGTATGAAAATGGACTAAAAAGAAACAGTGGAGCTTGAAGTGACTCTGTAAGTGTTCGCATATTAAAGTACACTTCACTATCAGTACATTTACAACTTTTTTACGAGAATTATAAGGTCCAAAATGTAACAAAGATATTTGATATTTCGGTATAGATTGATATGCGTCTACAGTAAAATACAATGCACTTTCAAGTAGTGTACCTAAGTAAACATGGATGGGACATGCCGATATATCGAGTGGGTTTTTGTGTTACATATTTTTGTGTTAGTGATGTGATGTGTCGATGTCGATAGTTTTTTTTTATATTTTATTGTGTCTATAATACATTTATTTATAACTTTTTAACTTGTTCACAAAAACTACAGTGAATAGCGGACTTAATGCCTTAAACTGTCAAACACCGCGAGGACACCGGTGACCGCAACCTATTGTTCTTTAATTGTGTCTATAATGACGGTACTCAAAGGGTTAAGGTACAATTTTACTCATATTGTAAATTTTTTGGGTGAATGGTTAGCAATAGAGGTAGAATATGCAAAAATCGTGTAAAGTAAATATATTTATCATTCAAATGAAATGACAAAGAAATAAATTGAAATTCAGTTTTCTTGTTAACTATTTTTACCCCCATCGACATTTTTCTTTAATTTATTGCAAAAACATATCGATAATTGCCACCACCCACAACACTAAACAAACACAACAAAAAATCTAAAAGAAGTCGAAAATATCTGTAAATCCTGCTACTGTATTACCTGTCACAGTTTTAATATTGACACATGTTTAAAATTCTTCCCTTAAAACAACATCAAGACGACAGATACGAAAAATAACATAACATCACGCCTTTTATCCCCGAAGGGATAGGCAGAGGTGCACATTACAGCACCTAATACCACTGTACAATGTAACACCCACTTTTCACTATTCATGTTATGAGTCCCATGTAATAGGAGGTGAGACTATTGCCATATACCAGTCACAATTCCAGACTCCGTGTTACCAATGAGATGTTTTTTTAAACCCAGTAATACTTTGCCTTACCCGGGACCCCTTGCCCGGCAGTCGCACTTGCGACCACTCGGCCAACAAGGCAAGTTCTGTCATAACAAATTCTTTGTAAAACGATAGAGATGGCACGATATTTAAGTAAGTTGTTTTTTAATTTTGTATCTGTGTGCGTGTCTACTGTCGAATAAATGAATAATTTCTATTGTGACTAATTCAAAAATCGAATTTTGAATAAATCGAACATTATTTAGGACAGATAATAAGAATAAACATTCAAAATATTCCAAAACACAATTTAGAGACACGTCCTTAAAACGTTCGATCAATCGATACGAAACATATCGATATTTGTAAGTAAATCGATTGTAGATTAAAATCGATACAATCGTCGTTTTGTCCGCATGATTTGAGATCGTGACTCTGATTCGGAATATTTTTTGAAGTGGATTCCTTTGTTAGTTTATTCATTGACCACAGGTAGATATGACGATACCTAAGTACGTATCGCCTGGACAGTCCACGCTACCATCAGTTGGCTGCACGATCCCTACGTCACTGTTTAGGTACATGTGACCTTTAGCTCATGACGATACCCTAAGTACGTATCGCCTGGACAGTCTACGCTACCATCAGTTGGCTGCACGATCCCTACGTCACTGTTTACATGTTACCATTAGCTCATGACGATACCTAAGTACGTATCGCCTGGACAGTCCACGCTACCATCAGTTGACTGGACAATCTCCACACTACATGAGTCACTGTTTACATGTTACCATTAGCTCACGACGATACCTAAGCACGTATCGCCTGGACAGTCCACGCTACCATCAGTTGACTGGACAATCTCTCCACTACATGAGTCACTGTTTACATGATACCATTAGCTCATGACGATACCTAAGTACGTATCACCTGGACAGTCCACGCTATCATCAGTTGACTGGACAATCTCTTCACTACATGAGTCACTATTTACATGTTACCATTAGCTCATGACGATACCTAAGTACGTATCGCCTGGACAGTCCACGCTACCATCAGTTGACTGCACGATGCCTACGTACTGTTCACATGTTACCATTAGCTCATGACGATACCTAAGTACGTATCGCCTGGACAGGCCACGCTACCATCAGTTGACTAGACAATCTACACTACATGAGCCACTGTTTACATGTTACCATTAGCTCATGACGATACCTAAGTACGTATCGCCTGAACAGTCTACGCTACCATCAGTTGACTGGACAATCTCTACACTACATGAGTCACTATTTACATGTTACCATTAGCTCATGACGATACCTAAGTACGTATCGCCTGGACAGGCCACGCTACCATCAGTTGACTGCACGATCCCTACGTCACTGTTTAGGTACATGTTACCATAAGCTCATGACGATACCTAAGTACGTATCGCCTGGACAGTCCACGCTACCATCAGTCGACTGGACAATCTCTAATGAGCTGTTGTTTTGTTTGCACGGTAGTCAAAAACAATTATACCTTTACAAAACTATACAACAATTTGTCAGATACGTATACGATAAATGTATTTTTTGTAACAAAATGATTAATGTTTATTTAACTTAAAAATGGCTGGTTATAAGTATAAGCGTGTGGTCTAAGTGATAAGATACTAACTAATGGGTATAAATAATCGTATTAATATTATAAATGTGATAGTTTCTTTGTTTGGATAATTGTTCGTCAACCACGCTGAAACTAGTGAACTATGATGAGGTTTGGTACACAAGCAGGGTTTGGACTGACTTAGGTGATAAGATACGTTTTATTACGATTAAATGCTCCTGGGTGAAACAGGAATACGTGGGCAAAGCCGCGGGTTAAAGCTAGTCCTATATAAAAATTACATTGGACTTGTTAACAGTATGCAATCGAACCCAATATCTCAAGCTTAGCAGTAGCATTTTAACTATATCTATACAATTCCATTGTAACTTAAATGTCCTTAAAATTATTGAATAGTAACTTTTTTTTATACTTCTAGATAATTTATAGTGGCAGAAGGTCAACCTACTCAAACTCGACAAATTTCTTTATTAAATTTTCAACTCTATCGTTTAGATATTTATTCCAAAATCCAATGACAAAAATTGACACATTAAAGTAGGTTGACGGCGTTACCCACTGTACCTAAATGAAAACAATTTAAAACCGCTGTCTCCTCCACCTTGGGCCAAACCTTAACCCACCGCCGCCGTGTGTGGTACAAAGATCCCAATGACATCGATTCATTTATCATCAACATTTTACTCTAAACGTACAGGTTACACGTCTACCTTTGATTTGTACACCGACACCGTGTGTCTGCTGTAGGTTTTTTCTTTTTCGTGTATACCGAAAATGTTTGGTAAGATAAGGGATATTGTGTATTATTTTTGAAGATTTTGAGTCTAAATTTGAGGCTAAGATCTAGGCTATATAAATATGTTACAATAAAAACTACTTTTAGTGAATTTGTGTATAAATGGCGTGTTAAAATTTGAAGTTAGTGCCAATTGTTTATTTCAGTTCGGATATTAATTTTGTTTTTATCTTGTCGCTTTTTATTTTACATAAACTAGGTAATTTAGGAAAAGTAAATTTTATATCCATATTTAATTTATGTCCATAAAATATTATCTGCTTAAATACCACATGAAATTCTAAAACCATCTACCTTCAGAAAAAACTAAAAAATGTCTAAGTACGAGCGATAGCAGAAACAATATTTTGCAAAAAGTTTAAGAGATCTATCAGACCCAGTATAAAGAAGATTCTACTAACCTGATTATGGTAATGCGCCAACGGGTGATGCGGCACATGCCGCATCGCCGGGTGAAGCATCTCCGAGCTGGATGTAGACCCACTGCTGCTGCCCTCTATCGCCTATAAACAGAATTAAAGGTGGAACGAGCTATCATCGAGACATTTTCTTATAAAAAACTTTAACATTATTTTTTAGAATGTAAATGTAAATGTCTTGGATCAGACCCGGAATAAGCATTTGTGGATAACGCAGTTGATTACTTAGCCACTGTGCCAACAACAGAATGTATCTAGATATTGATCGAGACATACCTACTCATCGTTTTATATCTTTTCATTGAGTTTTGTATTACTGATGTAGGCTTGTGTGTCTGAACTATGAAAAGCTAGCGATAGCTATCTAACCTAAAGCTTAAATAATGCCATTTGGTTTTAAATTGTAAAAACCATCTCGATTTTTGTAAATATAGCCTCATTGGGCTGATTTCAATTATTTCAAACAAAACATCGAATTTAGTGAATGAGCGCACAGACTTGCGTCATCATAAATGAGGCTGAAAATCTAACCCTCAATAGCTAATAGCCTATATGAAACCAACACCCAAAATAAATAAACAGAAACAAAACAGTTTACCACAACCTGGACAAAAAACCATGCTTCTGAAGCTGAAAACACGCTATCATCAGAGGTTCCTTGTCCAGGTCCTGAGTCTTACTTCCGGCGGTTCATTCTTGGTCTCCGGCTCCTCGCCGAGCTCGACAAGGCCAAGAGCTTCTTCCAAAAGATCAAAACGGGATTCTTCACTGCTGACCAGCTCACGAGGAAGGTCACCTTGGATCACGTATTCACCTGGAAAGGAGGGTTTTTGTTTAGAAGAGCTGTAGAAGAAGAATACATGCCTACGGCATTAAGTCCGTCAATTTCACAGTAAAGATTCAAATACATAAATAAATACACGTGTATAAGTAAAAGTAAAAGTCTTTATAGTACTTCTGTGCTAAATTTCAACTAAATCAGTTCAGAGATTTTGTACGTAAAACGTTCAGTATGATACATATGAAAGAGAAGTCATTTATTCTCAAATACTGATCTTACCAATGGTTTAGAATCCTTATTTTGAATTTAAACTGTCAAACACCAAGCGGTCACCGGTGACCACAACCTATTGTTCTTTAATTGTGTCTATAAATACGGTACTCGACGAGTTAAGCCACAGCTACAGCAATAATCCTTCCAAACAAAAGTCAACGAATCAACTTCTTCAATCTCAAAAATATAACACGCCACGAATATAACAGATTCTTGTATTTCTTTGTTTATGAGCCAAGACGCATGTAATGCCCCAAGTGTTGCAGTAAGCGGTTACCGTGGCCTATGTAAGGCCACGGTAACCGCTTACCATCAGGTGGGCCGTGTGCTTTTCTGCCAACGTCGTCGTATAAAAAAAAGTTTATATTAAAAGCAGCGCGACAGTCGCCGCGTCGCGGGGCGCGGTATGCTGCTCATGAATATGAGCCTCTAGCATGGCTTGAAACTAGCCGAGCTCCTCGTCAAACAGTTACGTGAGCGACCCGCAAACATAATAATTGATTTTACTACGTTCCTTAGTTTTACAACACCTGAACACTAACTTTGTACTCACGACTTTATTATCTTTTACAACAGTAAATTAACGACAAATCTAAGACAAAAACAAAACCAAGTTAATCCCACCAGAACAGAGCACCTGCATAATAAAACCAACTACAATAAACTGAACAAAAAGAAATATTGCACCCGTAGAAAAAAAAACTGCAAAAATTTCAACCAAATAGTCTTTCATCAACTCCCACGAGGCGTAAAAAAAACTATAAGCAACGCCGCTGTGTACTCCTTCGAAGTAATTTTTCTATAATCTATACAATAAGAGTCATAAATCATTATTGTACTATTGTTTAAGCCCATTGACCGCAAGCTTTTTCAAAAATAGTAGCAAATTATCTTGTTTTGAAAAGCGGGGTCTTTTGGACCGACCGCCTAATTATGCACGGACGCAGTAGCTAAAGGGTTAGAGACAAAGCGTATAGTTTTTGTTCTAAGAAAATTATTGCTAACATTTCGTTTTGTATGCAGCGTTTTAGGGTTCAGTTTTGTAATGTGGTTACGTTTTTTTGTGGTTTATAAGTTGTTTCTGATTTTGAGTGCCTTTTTTTTAAGGGGGGAAAATCATCGAATGACTGCTCCCGCCTGGGTGAGGCGGAAGGGAGTGTCAGACTCTTACTGACTAAAAACCACCCCGTTCCTTCTCCTGCACGTCGAGCCGGAGCCCCGGTTACCCGTTAGGTTCTCCGCGACTCCGAATCGGCATCGACCCTATTGGGCCCCATCTGTGGTGGTCTGATGGCTCTTTGAGGCGCGCGCGGAACGCGACGCGCCGTACGCTCGGGTAGGTATTTTGAGTGCCTTGTAAGTATTGGTAAATAACAGGGCAGTCGACAGTGTATGAAAATTAACAATGTAATTAATCTGTCAGTTAGATAATGAATATTTTACACCATTTGAATGGTACACACGGCCACACATCAATCTATACAAAACCAGTTTATCCTGGTGTCGCGTCGCATCATCTTTCCACACATTTAACGTTCAGTTTATATTGGTTATGTAAAGCTCGATGTGTAGCCGTGTGTACATTATTACAGGGCATGTTGTCACTGAAAGCTAGTGAAAAAAGAATATCAGAACTGTTTTCCTCAAACACAAACTACCAATGCCATAATAACCGTATCACATGCGTAACACAAATCTAAAACGGCTCGCGATTGGTCGCCCGTGAAGGTCACAAGATGGCCGAAATCAAAATGGCGTTGGTGATCGGAAAACAATTAAAACATGTGGCTTTTTTATTTAACAACCGGACGAAATTCGGTACGGTACCGGAGATTGTGTATAGGTAACATTTTTTACTGATTTTCGGCGCTGGTTGACTGTCGATACTGTAGTCTGCCGGTTCGATCCGGATTTGTCTAGATATTGAAACTATTTCTCGATTTTAATAATAATAATTGGCGGAAGCCCGTAAAGGACATTAGAACCGGCCTTAGAGCCGAGAGCAAGAAGAATTGCAAGAAACATAACATAACATCACGCCTTTTATCCCCGAAGGGGTAGGCAGAGGTGCACATTATGCCACTGTACAATGTAACACCCACTTTTCACTATTTATGTTATGAGTCTCATGTAATAGGGAGTGAGCCTATTGCCATATACCGGGCACAATTCCAGACTCCGCGCTACTACTGAGAATTTTTTAAAACCCAGTAATACTTTGCCCGACCCGGGAATCGAACCCGAGACTCCTTGCCCGGCAGTCGCACTTGCGACCACTCGGCCAACGAGGCAGTCTATATTTCTATATATAATTATATATGTCTGTATATAATTGCAAGAAAATAATAATAATAATAGTTTAATAGTTTCCATAGTGCATACAGGGATAGTCGCCGGTTTGTGTGTCCATTACATTTAGATTAAAGTTGTTTAAAGGGCCTCTGCGCAGTTGGCTTCGGCCCCTCGTACGCCTTCCAAATGACCGGGACCATGTAGTCCCGTGAATGATAAAGCCATACATAATAATAATAATATATTTATTTGCCAGAAACACGGTAAATACAGAGATGTTGTATAAATATTTTTAAAAAAGACCAACATGTGTCGCCGTCATTGCGGTATGCAAATTACTAAAATTGTTAAATTACTAAAATTGTTTACTAAAATTATTTTTCTTATAAACTAACAAATTTTATGTGCTCTTCTATCTCTCCTATGATATCTCCTGATTTATTTGAGTTTAACGGCCGAAATTCATCATCGTATCAACAGCCTATAAGTGGCCACTGCTGAATATTATCAACTTGTGATCGCACCGATAAGGTTTGAGCATTAATCACCACGCTCGCTTATTGCCATAATTTCAAGCACTGAACATGAAAATATATTAATTTAGTACGTCTCACGAATGTTATAATATAAATAACTGGCAGATAGTTTATACATTCTATTCCTTCCTTATAATCTACACTAATATTATGTCGCGGAGAACCTAACGGGTTACCGAGGCTCCGGCTCGACGTGCAGGAGAAAGAACGGGGTGGTGTTTAGCCAGTAAGAGTCTGACACTCCCTCCCGCCTCACCTAGGCGGGAGCAGACAGTCGATGATTTTCAACCCTTAAAAAAAATACTAATATTATAAAGCTGAAGAGTTTGTTTTTTTTTGTTTGTTTGTTAGAACGCGCTAATCTCGAAACTACTAGTCCGATTTCAATAATTCTTTTTGTGTTGGATAGTATATTTATTGACGAAAGTTATAAGGCGACAAAACATCACGTACAATCATTAGGAGCCGAGCAGAGCGGGTGCAACCGCGCGGAAGTAGCTAGTTTCTAATAAGTTTGAAATCGCCATCCAAATGATTAATGCTCAAACCTTCTCCGTGTGAGAAGAGATCTTTGGTCAGCAGTGGGCATTTATAAGTTGCTTATACAAATTACGTTTTAAGTTCTTCAGTATAATGGCGGTCCATAGTCTCTGCCTATCCCCCATGGGAGACAGGCGTGAAGTTATGTATGTATGTTCTTCAGTGTAAATGGATGAGAATTTGATGTCACGTCACCTATATTTGACGTTTGAAATTTCAAGATGGCGGACGCAGCTGATTGCTTACAATTGTCTATAATTGTAACAAATGAAACGTTACGCTATTGGTCCGAAGGAATTGATGTCAATTTTAATTTAATGGAGAATTATGATTGACGCTTGTAACTCGCGTCTATTCTCCGAGGGGTAGGCAGTATCTATACATATAGTAAAACTGTAAAAGTGTAAATTCTGTACATTGAAAATATTAAAAAGAAATAAACAGTAGGGGGTGTTACTAGATAGACACCGAATCCAAAACTGTGATTAAAATTTTTGTCTGTCTGTATGTATGTTCACGCATCACGCAAAAACTACTGGTCCGCTTGCAATGAAACTTCGTATGATAATACTTTAATATTATGCTGGGCACAACACTGGGTACTTTTTATCCCGAAAAAGTACATACACGAAAAATAAACTATTTTGCGGTTCAACCCCTAGACACAGTTACATCAGACTACTTTCTCAGACTATCTAGACTCACTTTACACCTTTCATTCTATGTATAAATAAAGACCGATTATAATAAATAAATAAATATTCTATTATAACATTCACGAATCTAGATTAATGATCGCATTCTCATATCTGGATTAATGGTCAATTACTCTAACGCTAGATAATTTTTTACTCAGGAATAACTTTAAATATTTGACAATTCTTTCGTACGAAACAATGACAATTTTATTCTACAGTTATGAATTAACTGATGATTGAAAAATTGGCCCTTAGCAGGTTACAATTTCACCCCCTATAACATGGTACTTACCTACACATACCATAACGTGAAAAGTGGGTGTTAAATAAAATTATATTTAACGTATCAAAATTCGCTCCAATTACCTCAATCTAAGTAGATATCGATCGAAAATCCCAAAGTCAGTGTCAAAATAATGAACAATACAAATGATCGACACGCCAATGATCCATGGATCATAGATCTATAGATCAATTCACTTTCGGCGCACGCGGCGTGACAAGTCATTGCCAAGGTTACAACAATAGTTTTTGTGTTTTATTATGCAATAGTCTATTTATATTTATTTCTTTCATTTAGATATTGTATATAGCAGATTTTATTTATATAGGATTTTAAAGAATGGATGAAAGTAGAGTAACGATAGAAGTATACATAGCGGATATGAATGGGGCCGTCGTTAGAGGGCGCCCTAGACGGACATATAGTAACCAGATTGGCGATATATTAAAGAAAGGTCAAATTAAAAGTACCCTTAATCGACGAGCATGCATGAAAAGATTGATGACTGTTGATGAAGCGAAAGAGGTATGTACGAATCGTAGTAATTGGCGTTCCTTAGTCTCTGCCTACCCCCATGGGATACAGGCGTGAAGTTATGTATGTATGTATGTATACCGCGATACCGCGTTCAGCACTCTGATTGGCCGGCTCCAATGGACCAACCAATCGGAATGCCAAACGCGGTATCGTTTCGATTACTTTAAAAGTATAACAAACTCGTTCTAAGGCCTCTGGCCGTCCGTCTCATATGTCCGTCTAGGGCGCCCTCTACCGACGGTCTCATAATATACGGTATATATATACGGTATCGCGGTATGTGTAATTATTTTGTTTGTAATGTATGTGTAGTATTTATAAATCTTTAATATATTAGTTTATAGTATTCGATAAGGGCCTATTAGGCCTGAAATAAATGGATAATTAAAAAATAATAAAGGTATCTGAGCTGCGGTTCCTTGGGGTTTTTGCAGCCCGATAAATGTGTTACTCTAGTCTCACTATACAGTGGTCTTATTAATACCAATTCACGTCAACCCGTGCTGTCAAAATTGTAACAACATAACGGTTAACCAGTAGCTATTGTCACACAAAGCGACTTATAATAATCCTTCCTTTGTCCGGTCTATAAGACCCTAAAGTCATTGGCGACGTATGTTTTTTCACCGTCGCGGCCAACGGGTTACTTCGCCTTGTGTGTTATAGAAAAATAGAGCGTGTTAGGAAGGTGTTAAGGTTGATTTTGCTGTTGATTGTAAAAGATTATGTGGGATTAAAATTTTTGTAAGTGCGAAGGAATAAATAGGTTTAATTGCTACTGGTGTATTATAAGGCGCTTATTTTTTGTTTCATATTCTTTTGGTTTTGTGATTAGGAGCGGAACTGCTGTGATTAAGGTTTTAGGTTCTCATTCAGTTGTTTCCGATGACACTTTAAAACTAATCGATATTTTGTCAGACTTAGGGTCGATTTTTCAATCATCAGTTCATTCCTAACTGTTGATTTTTTTATATATTCTTGATGGACCGACGTTTGACCACTATCTCGACTGATGGTAAGCGATGACGCGGTCTACGATGGAGCACGTCGTCCCATAAGCAACCTATTCACTCGGGCCTTGAAGACTCCCAGGTTATACCCTTCTGGAAATACAGACTCTGGCAAACAATTCCACTCCTTTAGTACGCACAAGGAAGCTTGAATAAAATTGACATTTGACAGTGTTTAGTATGGAAGAATTGTCAAATATTCTAAGTTATTCCTGTGATAAAAATTATCTGGCTTTGGAAAAATCGACTCTTCGAAATCGAAAGTCAAGTAAGTAATCAAGAATAGGGTAGATGACTTATTTTTATTTCAATGTCCGTCTGGTAGATTATTTAAAAACATTAGACACGTATTTTTTATTTTCTTACAGAAACGAATACTTTCGACGATATATTGATTTGAAATATCATATGAAGTCACTTTCGTGTAAGTACGTTTTATAATACTCAAAAGTGACGTAGTTAGCTTCGTCTCCTAAACTTTGATTCGTTTTATCTAAGTATTGTTTTCTTATACGACAAAATAAATAAATACATGTCTAATCAATGATATTATAAAGAAGATACGCTACGTTCATACTAAGCGGCGTCCAAAAATTGTTGCGTTCTTATTACAAATGTACTTAAATGTCATTTTCAACTACATGCGACAGATAATACGGAAAGTATGGTACAGAAAGAGATAGCTATTATAAAATTACGACAATTGTCTGAATTCGTTCGCTACAATTTTTGCGTGCCAGTGCGATATCTACCTCTTTTTATTATTTATAATATCATTGTGTCTAATATTGTTTCATTATCTAACTGACGGACTAATTAGATTTTTAATTTTCATACCCTGTCATCTTCCCTATTCATATTTAGAAACTAACGAAGAATATTAATATAGATAACAATAATTACACACATAACATACTTTTCTATTTCTCACGGTTATATATGGCGAAAATAATTTGAAAACCTTACATAATTAATTACAATTTCTACTAAAACAAAGAAATTGACCTTTTTATCAAAGATGAAAATCTTAGAGAAAGTTAAAAGTTCGGAGAAGTATGTAGAATAATTTATTATACGTGGAGAACCTAACGGGTTACCGGGGCTCCGGCTCGACGTGCAGGAGAAGGAACGGGGTGGTTTTTAGTCAGTAAGAGTCTGACACTCCATCCCGCCTCACCCAGGCGGGAGCAGTCATTCGATGATTTTTCCCCCTTAGAAAATGTAAGTATCTATGACCATACATGGGGCATATATAAAGATTTCGTCTCACAATAGGGAATTTTGATACCCATACCAAGACAATTAAATGCTTTTTCTATTGCAAAATGTAACTGAAACCGGAATTCCCAATATATCGTGAACAAATAAAAAAAAAACGGGATTTCACATGAACAAACCCACAGTACAATACTAACTCAACAATCACAAAACTGTTAAGTTAAAAACTCAAAATTCGAACATAACTTTCTTCAAACCACAAGAGTCAAATTTAAAAATCGAATCATGTCGTTCCAACCGGTTCGACATTCCAATTTCAAGACGAAACAACTGATATACCTCCATCCCTTTCTTGCGCAACTTTTTGTTTCAATTTTCGAATTAATTTAAAATCATTTCGAGCGCGTGGGAGCGAGACGAAATCTTTTATCTTGTTGCGGTCACTTCATTTGAAACTGGCTGTAGGTATGTTTCTTTTTCCTTATTCTTTATTTAAAAAAGCTAGGTATTATAGTCTTTGGTTTCTTAAAAGGCGTGTCATTGTGTTGTATGTAAAAAAAAGATGTTCATAATCTTTATGATCATTAAAATAGTGCATTTTATATTTCAAGGGAAATCTGTGGCATATATGTGAATCTAATTTTAGTGCAATTATTTATTTTAGTTGTCAAAATATACCTAGGTAATTTTTTAAGTAAGAAAAGTGATACAGGTGCGTAGGTATCGTCATGAGCTAATGGTAACATGTGAACAGTGACTCATGTAGTGTACAGATTGTCCAGTCAACTGATGGTAGCGTGGACTGTCCAGGCGATACGTACTTAGGTATCGTCATGAGCTAATGGTGACATGTAAACAATGGCTCATGTAGTGGAAATTGTCCAGTCAACTGATGGTAGCATGGACTGTCCAGGCGATACGTACTTAGGTATCGTTATGAGCTAATGCTCATGTAAACAGTGACTCATGTAGTGGATAGATTGTCCAGTCAACTGATGGTAGCGTGGACTGTACAGGCGATACGTACTGATGCACAAACTTATTAAAATAGCGAAAAAGTTTTCATTAAAGGCATTATATTTCTCCATTGTCTTACAGTTATGAGAAATTACTTTGATTTCATCTTGATAAATATAATAATGGGTAAAAGGGCGTGGATTTAGACATTTGTGTGGGAGAGCCATGCTTCGACACGAATGGGCCTGCCCGACCGGAGTGAGACCACGGCCTCACAGAAAACAGACGTGAAACCCAAGGAGGAGGCCCAATTATCGGTCCTTAGTCCCCGTCTCCCGAATCCCTGAATTCTCCACAATCTTCAAATTCCCAATTCCCAAAAGTCCGGTAACGCACTTGTAACGCCTTGGTGTTTCGGGTGTCCATTGGCGGCGCTGATTGTTTACCATCAGGTGATCCGTCTGCTCGTTTACCAGCTTATGGTATAAAAAAATAAATTAAATTATTCTTCGTTTTATATTATTACACCTACGACGCATAAAGTTCTTGGTTTTACTCAACTGAAGGAACGGTATTGTTTTTCGCGATATTAGTGTAATATAATTTATTACTAGCTACTTCCGTGCGGTTTCACACGCTCTGCTAAGCTCTTATTGGTCGTAGCGTAATGTTTTATAGCCTATAGCCATCCTCGATAAATGCGCTATCCAACACAAAAATAATTATTCAAATCAGACTTGTAGTTACGGAGATTAGCGCGTTCAAACAAACAAACAAACAAAAAAACAAACTCTTCCGCTTTATATAATAGTATAAGATAAGATATAAGATTTCGTTTCGTCTATATCACACAACTAATTACAATAAATCGGTCACTAACCCACATTGAGCAAGCGTGGTGATTACACTTCTCCGTGTGAGAAGAGGCTTTGCTTAGCAGTGTGTAGGTGTGTAGGTAAGGTGTAGATTCCTATGGAGAAGAACGAGCAAGAAACTCCATAGGTTAGGTACTCTCATGTTCATATTCAAACTTAGAATAACATCGCGGAGAACCTAACGGGTTGCCGGGGCTCCGGCTCGACGTGCAGGAGAAGGAACGGGGTGGTTTTTAGTCAGTAAGAGTCTGACACTCCCTCCCGCTTCACCCAGGCGGGAGCAATCATTCAAAGTCAAAGTCAAAATAATTTATTTCAATTAGACCAGGAAGGCACTTTTGAACGTCAGCAATAGTTTAAAAGTGACGCTATTTGATTTGATTTGTTGATTCAATGATTTCCCACCTTAAAAAACCTAGAATAATAATGAAAATAAACAATACATCTAATTACTATTTACCGAAAACAATATACCTACAATATTAAAAAAAGAAATGAATCAGACTGAAGAATTGTACAAATAAAAAACCTCTTTAGTCATAACCTCTGCCTGTTGATACCTTCACAGTGGGATACTCATTTCAATATTGAATTGGTATACTTGGCCCCCCAACTGAGCTCATGTCCACACCCTACAATGCATTATATACCTGCCTATATATATGTGTTTTATATACAACATCTTGTACTTGACTGCCTCGTTGGCCGAGTGGTCGCAATTGCGAGGTCGGGCAAAATATTACTGGGTTTTTAAAAATAATCTCAGTAGTAGCACGGAGTCTGGAACTGTGCCCGGTATATGGCAATAGGCTCACCCCCTATTACATGGGACTCATAACATAAATAGTGAAAAGTGGGTGTTACATTGTACAGTGGTATAATGTGCACCTCTGCCTACCCCTTCGAGGATAAAAGGCGTGATGTTATGTTATGTAACTTGTACGGATATTACCGCATTAACTTAGCCTATATCCTTTTTGCAAATAACCTTATTTAACCTTCAAGTCCTGACGTGGTATACTCATACCATAATTGGTGACATGACGTATGTCAGACACCTTAATGAATAATCGAAAAGGATTACTTTTATTTACTGATTTGCACAATATTTACTTGTATTATGATCTGACCATTATTATTCTACTAGCTACTCGGTTTCACATGCTCTGCTCAGCCCCTATTGGTCGTAGCGCGATGTTATAAAACATCACGCTACGACAATCATAAAACATTCATCGAGGATAGCTATAAAGCCTATAGCCTATAGCCATCCTCAATAGTTTTTTTATGCGACAAAATAAAAAAATACGTGTCGAATATTTTTTCATTATCTAACTGACGGACTAATTAGATTTATAATTTTCATACCCAGGCAACTACTCTATTGGTAAAGATAATAAAGAGAAAAATGTACATCAAAAAACAAAATTATACACATTGGAAAACTACAGCCAAAAAGCCTAAGCCCCCTTTTTAAAAAACACGCCTCTGCATTAATTTTCAATTGAGAAAAAAAATATACACCAGCCCATGAAACCATTCTCATTTTCAACTTTATTGTCTTACGAAATAAGGTTAAAATTCCTTTACACGAATCTGTTCTTTTATATAAAAGTTTTTATGGGACGCCATCCTTTCGGTCCTTTTCAATTTTCGAAGCGTGTGGGACGTGAATTTCAAACAGCCGCGTCGTGCTGGCCGTTTCTTGTTTTTTTAATCGAATTCAAATTTAAAATAAGAATTCGAATTCTGAAGTGTCCGAGACGGTTACATTTCGAGTGTCTCTCAATATGAACTTTAAAGGATTGTATTAAAAGGATGTCGTGCGGGTTCGAAACCTACCAACGGCAAGTACCAATGTGACTTTTTCCGAGTTATATGTACTTTCTAAGATTATCTAGACACCACTGACAAACGGTGAAGGAAAACATCGTGAGGAAACCTGGGCTTATAATTTCTAATTATAAGTTTGTAATCGCCAATCCGCATTGAGCAAGCGTGGTGGTTAATGCTCAAACCTTCTCCGTGCGAGAAGAGACTTTGCTCAGCAGTATAAGTCCAGGTTTCCTCACGATGTTTTCCTTCACCGTTTGTCAGTGGTGTCTAAATAATCTTAGAAAGTACATATAACTCGGAAAAAGTCGGTAAACCTCCGGGCCACCACACTCTTACTCCTCATTTAGAAATTTTATAATAATGCTCTTTTGTAGACTATTTGCATAAATAAATTCATTATTGCATTTTAGGAATTCATCCACATCAATTGATTGCACGATTGGCGCGGTGGCTCGGCAACCGGCTGCCGCGCAACGTGTAGCGGGTTCGATTCCCGCACTCTTTGTGTGATCCACAAATTGTTGTTTCGGGTCTGGGTGTCATGTGTATGTGAACTTGTATGTTTGTAAACGCACCCACGACACAGGAGAAAATCCTAGTGTGGGGCAACGTTTTATTAAAAAAAAAACAGAAAACATCAGGAAACGTTTCAATAATAAAAATGCATACAAAATTCAAAAAACGTATGTAACCATGACAAATTGTCACTAACCAAGACTCCTACCTATCCCCACGGGATCCAAACACACGGTTACACACACACACATACCCCCCAAGGGATTGTAAGTAAGTGCATCAAAATCAAAATTTTACCTTTACTAAAATACCACATCTTTGAAAATATTTTGACAGCCTATAAGGTATTTTTGATCGATCGAGCATTGTGTAGAAGCTACTGTATACATATAATGGATATGTTTTTTTTAAAGGGGAAAATCATCGAATGATTTCTCCCGCCTGGGTGAGGCGGGAGAGTGTCAGACTCTTACTGACTAAAAACCACCCCGTTCCTACTCGTGCACTTCGAGCCGGAGCCACGGCGACACCCTGTATGGATCTACTTTGTATTTTCATAACGAAAATAAAGACTTAAAACTGTTTGCTAGGAAGAAATAGGCACTTTATAGTGCTTTCTATCTACACTAATACAATACAAGCTTGATAATAATGTATATTAGTTATTAAATAACACATTTCTATAATAACATTAACACTATTCATTAGTATTATCTAATTATCTAAAGAAATCTATACTAATATTATAAAGCTAAAGAGTTTGATTTTCTGTTTGTTTGTTTGTTTGTTTGAACGCGCTAATCTCCGAAACTACAGATCCGATTTGAAAAATTATTTCAGTGTTGGATAGCCCATTTATCGAGGATGGCTATAGGCTATAAACTATCACGTTACGATTAATAGGCGCTGAGCAGAGCGAGTGAAACCACGCGGAAGTAGCTAGTATACTTTAAAAGTAAAGCAATAATTATAGAGCGCGTTGATGTCTTTTGTAGGGAACGGTATCCCGTTCCGACGGGATACACGGAGTCACGGATTGATCAAATTGTATGGATTACTTTGAATAATTCGTAAGTTTCATATTTAGTTTGTGATTGGTAACGTAAATAACATATTAATAGTTATTTTTACGAAGGTAAGGCAGAGATTTAAACAATTAAATCCTAATGTTTTAAAAGCCAAAGTTTCCAAATTGCACCTGTCTGTTTTTTCGCGAAAATTTCGTAAAATACTAAATGGTTTTTTTGTATATGATTTTCATCCAGTCATAGAGTGATTATTAAAGAAGGCTTTAAAGTACGTTTCGAGAAGTTTCAATACCGTGGAAGAAGCAAAGCGTGGTATGTTACATACATAAATATTTCAGGCAGGTAAACGTAGAATTTAGTAATATCTTCACTTTATTAGCTGTTTATACTTCTAGATAGGACAGGAAGGGGCAGACAGAGGTGAACATAAGTGAAGTTGGTTAATTACATAATATAACATCACGCCTTTTATCCCCGAAAACCAGCGAACTACGTTTCGCCACAAGATGGGTTCGTTTTATATAACATTTCGTTTGGTGATTAAAAGATGAAGAATATTTTTTTTGTTTTATATTTTATAAACCTTACGGAGCCCGAGATCTTTCCAACGAATGCAAATCGTGGAAATCGGTTCGTGCGTTCTGGAGTTATAGCGTCAGGAAGGAAAACCCGACTTATTTTTATATAGTAGATATGCAACATACGTATATAAAGGTAGCGAAACAGGTGCTAAGAGTCTTATAAATCTATTTCTTGAATACAAATCGAAAGAAATAACAACGAATGATGACTCAATCAACGAGCAACCATTTTGAATAAATTAAACTAAAACGAATCAAATCTATACTCCAATCAAGCAAATAAAACAGCACATACCTCGAAAAAAAAATCCTTTTAACACGAAAAATACGAAAACACTGCTTTAATAAACGAAACGAAAAAACAATCACAGATTCACTCAATTTTTAAAACACCGTGTGTATGAAATGTCACTGGATTAAAAAAAAAATTGCAACCACAGATGATTAAGCAATAAGCACTATGATTTTCACTTTTTAATCAGGCAAAGGATACCATTCCTTGGAGCCACCAACGAATAATGGAGCAACATACCTTTTTGTCCCTTACGGAGCCAGTTTTTTTTTCTTATTGTCTCGACCAACCAGGCCCGTAGGCGGAGCTAAAAGCCGCGCGGCCAGAACTATACCTATCTCATTTCCACACGCACATATACTACTAAGTTAGAACGAGATAGATATACGTTTCTTGTGGCGTGTGTTAAAGTTTTTTTGATACAGGATGTTAGTTAGCTATGGTTGTAGTTATATTTTTAAATTGAAGTTCCTTCGAACGTAATATCGAATGGTGTTTGATTAAAATCGATTTTTATTGTGTCTTCTTATTCGCCGATTTTATTTTCGTGATCCTTATTGGTTTCGGCTAAAGAGGTCCTTATTTCGAGTTGGGTATGCATTATTAGAATCAGTGTTGCGAAATTATCCTGTTACAATTTGGTTTTTAGTCGGATCAACTATTGTTTTTAGTATTTCAGGATTCATTATAGTATTTTTAATTCGATACTAGCTTCCTTCAGATGTATCGCCTTCTTTCACATGATGAAACGAAGCCTAGCCCAAAAGGAGATGGCGGGACAAATTAGACATCTATGACAAGGACTGGCCGTAAAGCTTTACATAGAGAGGAGTGGAAGGAGGGTAGGGAGGCCTTTGCCCTGCAGTGGGACGATCATGGCTGAAAATATAAATATAAAATATAAACGTAGCCTATCTATTAACCCAGATTATGTATATATCTGTGTACCAAATATTAAGAACCATTCAATAGTTTGTGGTTGACAGAGAAATAAACAAACATAAACATCATCATCACTACATAGTATAAAACAAAGTCGCTATCCGCCGTCTGTCTGTCCCTATGTATGCTTAGATCTTTAAAACTACGCAACGGATTTTGACGCGGTTTTTTTAATAGATAGAGTGATTCTTAAGGAAGGTTCATATGTATAATACGTACATATTGCGTCCGTGCGAAGCCGGGGCGGGTCGCTAGTTTATAGTATTTCAAAGTCAAAGTCAAAATCATTTATTCACTTTTGAACGTCAACAACAAAAATTTAGAAGTGAAGCTAGTTGCTCAATTCAATTCTAATATTAAAAGAAGTATGATTTGTGTAGATTTCTACATTACTGAAAATTCGACGACTGATTTCCGACTTGATTTGATTTCCGACGAGCATGCATGAAAAGATGATGACTGTTGAGGAAGCGAAAGAGGTATGTAGGAATTTTAGACATTGGCGTTCCATAATCTGAGCCTACCTCCGTAGGAGACAGGCGTGGAATTATGTATGTATGTACAAAATTTCGATTTTAGAGGTTCCTCAGAGAGGGCAAATCGAAATAAATAGATCAGTCTTTCAATTCTATTTTAAAGATCATATCTAACTTAATATTACAAATGCGAGTCTGTATGTATGATTGTCACTGAACCACGTCAAAACGATAAAGGGATCTTTTAGCTACTTTTCATCCCACAGGGACGCGGGTGAAGTCACTGGTATTAACTAGTATGTTATATAATATCACGCTATGACAATGAAAATACGAACAGAATTCCACCTTCAGCCAAACTTAAAATAAGAGTTCAATGACCTTTGAAAGATACAATTCTTTAAAACGAAACTCTAATTGTTTTGATTCTACAGTACATGAAGCTATATTAACCGTGGTTATATGAAAATCAGTCTTATAACTTTGTGATAAAGTTGCAGTTGCTTTAAATTCGTATGATGAGTATGTATTGCGCTAGTTTTCTATTCTCGTTATAGTCAATTGATTCAATGCTGTTTTGTAATTGGTCGTACGATATTTTTAGGAATTCAATCAAGTATCGTCATCAGACTGCCTCGTTGATTGAGTATAAAGTAAGTATGTTCAACATCGTAAGAGCCGACTGATGCCTTGTAGATTTTAGATCGAGTAGCCAGTATTTAGTAGTTCTGTCTCATTTAGATTTTGAGATACTTTATCGCTACTCAACTAGAAACTAACGTTGTGAATGAACAGTTCACTATTTATGTTATGAGTCCCATGTAATAGAGGGTGAGCCTGTTGCCTTATACCGGGCACAATTCCAGACTCCGTGCTACTACTGAGATGTTTTTAAAACCCAGTTATACTTTGCCCAAACAAAAAACTTTAATCAAACAAAAACGACATCTGTAAGGTACCAAATCTAACTACCTTTACGGGAGATCAGTTTATACACGCCCTAAAAAAAGTTAATTAAAATCGATCCAAACGCACGTAGTCGCAAGTTGGATTTATATTCTTTTAGTTGACGTAGGTACAAACGTTGTAATACAGGGTGGAATTTTGTAATACCACCTGAAGGGGAAGTACCTAATATTGTTGATAGAAAATTTTTCTCAAAGAAGATTTAATTGTTTCCCCTTTATTTAACTCCTTCTTAACCCTAACGATCAATGCAATAAAAGTACAGTGTATGTAGCATTAATTTGCTTTTTTGTTTTTATATATTTGTTTTGTTATGTGCATTTTATTTTGTGTTTTTGGGGAAAATTTGTTGGTGACTTGTTCGTCCGTGAGTCACTTAAGGGGCCAGTAAAATACCAGCGCGAGGCCCTGTCTTGCACATGCTGAACTGGTCCCATTTCACCGCAGACTTGGGACATTAGTAGATGTATATAAACTTATGTGTAAAATGTGTAAAATCTGTACGTGTCACCTGTTTAAGCGTGTGAAATAAAGTGTTTCTTTTTTTCTTTCTTTCTTTAGCATACACTGAACATCATGATGTAGGCATTATGAAAGGGTATGACAATTAATTAAAAATATATTTAACATGTGTACAGTGGCATTAAGTGCCGTAAACCTACCTACCTGCTGTTCTACCTACCTCTTCCTCCAGTTACTAACGAAAGAGTTTTACAAGTGTAGATATTAAATAATAAAGAGCTCTTTCTTTGCCAAAATCTTAAGTCGAAAATAGTTCTCAAGGTTTAGCGCTTACATATTCCAAATACAGTCTAATTATCTAGACTTTAGCGTTCAATATTGTACCGTTTAAGCTTCCAGTAGCACTTTCTCCGCTACTACATATTTCTTGTCACCATGACGTACACAATCACGGACCAGTCATCACCATTCAGCTCGTTTTGAACTTGTTCACTTTTTATTTTGTAAATATTTTTATAACATAACATCACGCCTTTTATCCCAGAAGGGGTAGGCAGAGGTGCACATTATGTCCCTGTACAATGTAACACCCACTTTTCACTATTTATGTTATAAGTCCCATGTAATAGGGGGTGAGCCTATTGCCATATACCTACCGGGCACATTTTCAGACTCCGTGCTACTACTTAGATTTTTTTTTTAAACCCAGTAATACTTTGCTCGACCCGGGAATCGAACCCGAGACCCCTTGCCCGGCAGTCGCACTTGCGACCACTCGGCCAACGAGGCATATTTTTGTTTTAGAAAATATAAA